>OW051495.1:4375000-5000000 GCA_932521035.1 Oscheius dolichura
CGCCGTGACAGTCGATCCTCCTGGGGAGATGCACGGACAGCTATTGGCCATTCTGGTATCTTTAGCGGGAAACGGTGTCCGACCAGCCCATGAGAGGTGCGATAAAACCGGATGACAAGGGGATAAGGTGGTTTCAGGTTCGGGCAGGGAGCAGGGCCCCTTACCATCTGCGGGCTTCAGCCACACACGGCCTACACCATCTCCATCTCTGCTGAATCAGAATTCGGGATCTCTCCTCCCGCCCAACACAACTTCAACACCGATCTAGCCGGTACGGGTCCCATCCTCCCTTTAGATCTGTTCAGTTCCGCAAACTGCTCCGAGAAATGTAGCTGTGAAGGCATTGGTCGGGTCGAACAAACTCGTCGTCGGCTTCAGTCCACCGGATCGCTCCCAGGACATCGTCCACTACAACATCTACCACAAGGTGAGTCACCCCCTCTATCGAAGATCAAATTTCAGGCTCTTGGCCAACTGAAATGGAAGGCCGAGAGGCTGGCAGTGGCCAAGACGAAGGGTGTTCCGATCAAATACGAGATCAACAACTTGGGTGAGGATGGCTCCACCATTTTTAAATCCACCATTTCAGCACCGAGAACCTCCTATTCTGTACGGGTGTCGGCGTCTTCGTCCAAGGGAGAAGGCCCCCGCAGCCCGGAGCAGACTGCCGCCACGGACACAACAAGTCAGTTGTTCGAGTTGGCCCAGAATCCTCCCCCTTCAGTTCCTCCAGCGGTTGAGATCGAAAGAGTATCGTACGACTGCCACGACGGGGTGCAGGTGGAGTGGTCTGCCGTCCCGGGCCGGCCGGACTATAAGGTCGAAATAGGGAACACTTCCGCGACGATGGTATTCAACACGACAAAGACCACGGTGCCATCCTCCCCCTCTCCTCTAATCTTTGCCAGTTCAGTTAGAAGTCGGCCACCTGATCCTGCACCAGGAGTACTCCCTCCGAGTGGCCGCCGTACATCGAAGCCTCGTCGACAACCTGACCATCCTCCAGGGTCTCTGGGGCATGGAGCAGCGTTTCATCCTCTCGAGTGAGTCTCTTCCTGTCCCCAGTTAGGTTTTAGGTGGCTGTAACTATCACTCTTCGCTGTGCTCGTCCACCTCCAAGTGCCAACCGCTGGTCGCCGCCGTCCAGTCGAAGAACTATTCTCTCCTCCTGTTCATCGTAATGATCGGCTCATTCCTGATCCTCTGCGTTCTCGTCTTTCTCCTCCTCAAAGGGTAAACCACTGCCCCCAAAATCAAAATATCCATATTCCAGTCGTTGTATTGACGTGAAATACCTGTTGAAGAAGAAGGAGAAGTGTGTGTATTTGGACGAACTGACGCCTCTCGTCTACGGTAATCCCCTCCTCCCGAAATAGCCTAATCCCTCTCCAGACTCGGCCGGTTTCGAAGACATCCCCGTGGAGTTATTCTACGGATACTGTGAAGATCTCGCCCGGAACAACAATGCCAAGTACAAGCTGCAGTTCGAGGTTCGACCGTCCTCCTCCCACTACTCCTTTCCAGCAAATAGAGCAGCTGACCTGTCTGCCGTTGGCCGAGACCGTCGTCGAGGAGAACTCCGACAAGAACCGCTACCTGAACATCGGGGCGATAGAGACCTCGCGGGTCCGGCTGCTCTCCTCCGAATCGGACTATATCAACGCCAGCTGGATCGACGTGAGTCCCCATTACGCTTGTTTGCGGTTTCAATTTGGCTAAGCCTTTAATAAGGGCCCACTGGCAGGGGAGACTATTAATTTTCGAGTACAGGGGGGGACAGGGGTCGACGGCCACCAAGATGACTATTTCAGTCGTGCAACAAGAAAAAGACTTACATCGCCACCCAGGCCCCGCTGCCCTGTACTTTCGGCGACTTCTGGGCCATGGTCTGGCAGGAGAGATGCAATGTCATCGTCGTCATCACGAACCTCGTCGAGGACGGCAGAGTGAGGTGTCTTCCAACTGGATCATCCTCCTTCAGAGAAAATGCGACCCCTACTGGCCACAGATACCGGAGAATCCTCAAACCTACGGCGGCTACCAGGTGTCCCTCGTCAGTGAGACGAGCAATGCCTACTTCTCCCACCGCATCCTCTCCCTCCGCATAGCCAAATGTGTCCCCCCGGTATCCTCCTCCCTAATATCTACTATACGAGACCAGGCCGAGCGTCGTGTCCACCAGTTGCACTTCACCGGCTGGCCCGACCACGGTGTGCCGGACTCCGTCTTTCCCCTGCTCAACTTTATGCACTATGTCTCCGATATCCACACCACGGGTCCTATTGTCGTTCACTGCAGGTGGGTCCTCCTCCTCGTCCTCCTCCTCATCCTTCTGTTCAGCGCGGGTGTAGGCCGATCTGGCAGTTTTATACTAGTGGACAGCATGCGTCGGCACTTGACGAGCCAGAGGAAACTCAACCTGATGGGGCACCTCGTCCACATGAGGAGACAGCGCGAGAAACTCGTACAAACACTGGTCTGTGGGAGATTGGCAGGGGGTAGAATGTATTTTCAGGAGCAGTACGTCTTCTGCCACGAGGCCGTCCGGCAGCTCATCCGACACGGGATCACCCGGGTCCACTCGGACCTCTTCCAGCGATACCTCGACTACCTGGGGGAAGAGAATACCAGTGGGAAAACCAGGATCCAGATGCAATATGACGTATTGTATATTAGCGGCTTGGACCAGTGGTTAATTTTTAGGATCTGTGTCGCTGTAGCCACCGGCCGACATGCTCTCTCCCCGAGGACTACATCGTCCTCCCGGGCTACCATCGACAGGACGAGTTCCTCGTGGCCAGCTGGCCCCAGGAGAATGAGAAATTGTGGGAGCTGGTCTGGCAGAGGAGCTGTCAGACGATTGTCCTGATGGGGGACAGCTCGTACTGGACACGCATCGAGAGGATCGGGGAAATGACCCTCACCCACGGGGACCACTTCGTCATCCTCCAGAACAATGAGGACCAGCTCTACGCCAAGGTTGTTTCCATCTCCCCGGCTGTACTGGAAACGCACTTCTGGGAGGAGGTGGAACGGCTTCAGAAGGAGCGACTCGTCTACCACGACGCCCCCCTCCTGATACTCAATCCCCTTCGAAAAGTGCACACGGTAAGACGACCAGAGACGCCGCCAACTATATATCTATCTTTTAGACTTCTTCTCTTCAACGAGATGGGGGTGTGCTGACCACGGTGGCCAACGGCTCGCTGAGTCAGACGCTGTCCTTGCCATGCCTCATCCCAACGAGTTCTCCGTCCCTGGCTTATTGTATCTGTGCCCTGACGTCTTTGGCTTGCCAGTTGGAAACCAACGGCTGCCTTGACGTCGTCTCTACAATTTCATCCTATCATCGTCTACACTGCGGCATTTGGCAATCATTTCATGATATAGAATTTGTTTATGATCAGTTAATTTCACTAGTCGCAGGAAGTCGGGTCTAATCAACACATATTCGATACAAATAAATATTTATTTCTCGGTAAATATAAATACAATCCCATTAAAATTTAATTACAGATTGAGATATCACAGATAAAACGTAAAGCTTATAGTTAGTAAAATAAAACTAGGCATCTTCATCATCGTCTGGTTTCGTGCTCATCAGAGGTCTTCGATCTGCCGGTTTATTAGCCAGAGAAACTACACGGTTCGCACTCATTTCCTGCCATTTTACATATGTATACGCAGCGGAACCAAACAGGACAATGGCATTACTCGACCACCTAGATTTTTTCGTTGTAAGTATAATCAAATCGTAACTTACCACATAAATGTTTTAATTTCGTGCCACCAAGCAACGGCCATTACAGTTTGGGCGGCTGCCTTAGCGGTACCCGAAATATTGTGCGTCAACGGAGAGGTAGCCTTAAAAATATAGTAATTAGTAAACTTGTTAAAGCATACTTGAATTTGCCATCCAGTTACATAGCCCATCATGAATCCAAAGACTCCGGAAAGGGTCATAAGTGACCAAAATGTTAGATCAAAGAGTTTGGGGAAATACATTATTTCACCGAATTCGCCGCTGAAAAATTGATGAAAGATAAAGGTAAAAGCAAAATATCTACCTGAATAGCATAAGAGGGAGAAACAAAAACGTAGCGTTGAGATTGTTATACATAGTCAAACGCCAAATGGAATCGCCAACAGATCCGAGAGATCGCTGAGTGTAGATTGCATTCAAAGCAACACACAGTGAAGCTAGCACTCCATAAACGACACCTGCAATTAAAATATTTTCTAGATCTTGTATACCGAGTTAACAAGATCTGGGAATGCGGAGTTTTGTTAAGTTGACATACCTGTAACAGATAAGGAGCCCACAGCGTCCTCCTGATCTACGCCTAAAAAAAAGCCAAAGATAATCAGGAAGCAGCAAGCTAGCGCTTTAGTTGATGTAGTTTGCCCCAAAATAAGGTAAGAGCAGATCTATTTTAGATTGGAAGAAGCCAATGGAAAAAAACGTACCACATTAAAAACTGTAGTTAAACTACGACCGACATAATAAAAGGATACACCGACATATTTAAGGCACATGTTATTAAAAGCTATCATTGCCACAAATACCACGGACAAGGGCAGTATCTGCAGTTTTTAGATGAAGGATGTTAAAATGTTTACATACCTCACGGCTTACTTTTTGATCCAAGCTCATTTGGGGGAATGATATATACTGCGGAAGCGATTTGGAGAGGGCCGAGAGACCAAAGCAAAGCGCTACAGTTACCAGGCATTGATACCAAGTAACAAATAACGGTGCATCCAATTTGAGGTCTTTACTGCTTAGCAAGTACTTGTTTAAAAATACAAGACCTATAGAAAATATCCTACAAAGTAGTATAACATTTGAAAAGTAAACAAACATACCAATATGATGATACCGCTGTTATTACTTTGAGGACCTTACTTTGTTGTGTTGTTTCTTTGTTTTCTTCCCGGGAAGCCATTAGTAATATCGCACACCTTTAAAAAGACTAGATTATGAGAAAGTAAAACGAAGAGTCGTTCAAAAGGGCGAGCCACTGCTTTGCCACGCATGCGAATCGTGGATCCGCATTGCGGGAGGAACATACATAGCCTAACACGGCTGGAGCGAAAGGCGCATCGGTGAGGAACACAATCGGGCAATAAACCTGCGTCATAAAAATACGCTTCAATTGGAGGTAAGAAAAGTTTATTCTAACATCAGTTATTCCTCAAACATAAAACATTTTCAATTATGGAGATCCAGCAAAATGAACTTTTATTCGATGTAGTCACCTTTCATTCCCAAACGGGATGGATCTTGACTGGGATAGTACATACGAGATCCTCCTGAAGTAGACGCTGAAAATATCAACTTTTAAAACATAAAAAACAATCAAAAACCTTCTCCACTTGCGGTTTGACCACTACGGCGAATATTAGGCACAATAAGGGCGGGAGGTGCTCCGTAGGATGGAGCAACAGGAGGTAATGGAAGACCGGCTGATCCATCGAAGCGCGATTTTTTAAGAGCTGGGGCCATATCTTCAGGAACTGGGCATGCTAAAAAAACTTGTATAAAATCAAATTGAAACAATAACAGAGATGGCGGTGAAACTAACGGTTTGGAATGGAAGGAACAGGATCCATTGGACGAGCAGCAGTTTCGGCAGTCTTTTGGGCTTGAGGTTGACCCCACCGGATGGCAATATTTTGTCCCTAAACACTGGTAAGAAAGATGTGGCGACAAGCAAACCTTTAAATTTAACTTCTTAAATGATCGCTCAGCTGCTATTTCTGCCGATTCACGTGTTGTAAAGGTAAGGAAAGCACATTGTTTCGCATCCAAAACACGTAAATCGCGTATATCTCCAAACTGATAAAAATGGTCACGAAGGTCTTTTTCGGAGATAGTTCCGGCAGGGCCCAAATTTCCTAGATACAATGTTGTAACAGACGTGTCAGCAGGCGGCTCTAATGTAGGTAGAGCTTTAGCTCTATTAAGAATTTTCTCAGCAACAGGATCGTTTGTTCCATAATAACGATCTCGGATATTTTGATTTGAAAGGGGATCATCTGGATCGGTAGGTTTCTCATGTCTAAATAATTTAAAGTTATATGATTTACTCGAAGTAAAAAAGGCTAACCTATAAGGACACTCTTCTCCTCTTTTACATTCTCCTTTAACAAAGAATGAGCAAATATGTGGCGCATTTCTTTTATAATATGGTGCAGTTCTTGCCATTCTTTTTAATATTTCATGGCCTGTGGAATTTGCTGGTGCCGTCAAAGCTGCTATAGGGTTATTAGGATCACCATCGGCAAGAGCTCTATAAAAAACGTTACAAAGTTTTAGCCACGTCCTACCTTTCGACGTTTTGTAGATAAAAGTCTCGATTTACCCCTTGTTTGGGCAAATTATCTGTGATTTTCAGAGCTTCATCACGAACTTGTACTGGTAGCCCTAAATTCTTACATATAATTATTACTGATCAAAGTCTAACCATATTCTAAATCAAACATGCATGTCTGACAAACATTCTTAACCTTTGAACAGGTTTGACAAAGTTCAGTACTCTTGTATCTGGATCCTTTTCCGGGTTGCCAGCGGAAAGTTGTGAAAGGTCTTTCACATATTTTGCATTCTTTTCCAAATTTATCTTTCATCTAAAGGGAATTATATGAGAATGAGCAAAAAAACTACCATGCGCAGATAAGGATTATTACCCAGACATGTTTGACAGAGGATAGGAAAATCTGAATCTTCCCAATTAACTCTGTTGTATTGCGAGTAGGAAGACTTTGACATAGACATGTTTGAGTGCTGAAATGATAATTTGATTATTCAACTATTATTATAAGATAAGTATGTTTTAAAACTATGAAAATAAGAAGAAAAAAAAAAGGGAAATTATTACTTATTAAATTTCAACAAAACAATAACCAATCCTAACAATCATAAAATCAATAACGACCGATATAAATGTATCAAAAACATAAAATTAACGCACACAAGCGAAGCCCGTATTCTTTTTTTCAATGCTTCAAATTGCCAACTGCTGCACGAAGAACATTGGGAAGATCGGTCAAAGGTACCTCCTATGAAACGAAGTTAAAAAATCGAATTAAAGACCAACCTGCTCCTCTTTAGTTGCGACATTTTTCAATTTTACAATTTTAGCGGCGATTTCGCTTTCTCCAATGATTACAGCGAATGGAATTTGTCTTTCCTCTGCATATTGAATCTGGTTCAGGAACTTTGGATTCGCTTTTAAAAATTCGGCAACCTACAATAATATTAATAGTACGTTCCAACGAACCTTGAAATCGGCATTTCTCAATAATTCAGCCAGTTTCCTACGTTCTAGCAAGAGATTTTTTTGAGCGGCAATAACGATGACTTCTGTTGCATTAGAACGAATGGCTTTGTTTTCTTTCTGAACTTTTGTAATAAATAAATAAAACAATAATACTACCTGACTTTGTGCCTCTTTTATAGCAAAAAGACGTTCAACACCAAAAGAAATACCACAGCAAGGCACTTTTGACTTTGGCGCAAAAGTAGCTACCAATCCGTCATATCTGAAAATTGTTTAATGAAAATTAAATTAAATTAAACGTACCTCCCACCAGCAGCAACAGAACCAACACCAACGGGTAAAGGCTCGCCCGTTTCTGCTTTTTCAACAGCTACCCCCTCCAGTGCATCTATACACAAAATAAATTTATATAAGAAAAAAAGGTACTTGGAATAACAGCTTCATAAATAACACCCGTGTAATAATCTAGTCCTCTAGCAAGCGATGGATCAAATCGTATAGATTTTACATTAACAATTTCGCAAAGTTCAATAAGCTTCTGAAAATCTCCAGGATGCGTGCGTTAAAAAATCTCAAATACCTTCAATTCCTCAACACCTACTCCGAAATTTTTATCGGAAGATAACTCAGGAATCTCCTTGATCTTTTCCAAAAGTTCAAGATTCGTTAGTGTTGGATTAAATTCCTTGAAACGAACAAATTCGCCTAGTTTTTGAACCGATTCTTTAGGAATATTTTTAACATTCACCAGTTCTTCCTCTATCTTAAATAAAGGGCATAATACTAATTATATAACAAAAAAACCTCATTCCACGGCTGCTTGTCTAGCTTATCAATTGAAGAGCATACTGTTTTAATTTGTTTACTGGCACCAATAGCTGCTATCATTGCCTCCAAAATCATGCGATGATTAACCTAATAGAAATAAATACAACAAACTGACAACGAACCTTGATGATGAATTCACCCACATTTATTTTGGATAAAACTTTATGGCAAATCATTAAGCATTCGCTCTCAGGCATCATACTATCATATTGCCCAGCTATATCATAATCCTTAAAAGCATACTACAAGGAACTAATTCAAATTTACGCATTGATAAAATTCTCTGTAACGACCACGAGACATTACGGGTTGATCACGACGATATACTTTGCCGATGTGATACCGCTTGAGAGCATTTACTTTATTCATAGCGCAATATCGAGCAAATGGCACCTAAACGTTCGATATTATAAAAATATAAAAGCATACCGTTAGGTCATATCGCATGGAAAGAAGTTCTCCTCCTTGATCTTCCAAATTGTAAATAAGTTTTCCTCCTTCTTCGCCATATTGCCCCACAAGTATCTGTAAGCATTATTTTTATAATAAAAACAGATATCAGCAAATAATATTTAATAAAAACAAACTTCTCGGCGTTCAAAGATAGGCGTATCAATACATTCAGCATCAAACTGTTCAAATACCGTAGAAATAAGTCCTAAAACTTCTTTTCTGAGTGCCATTTCCCGAGGGCTATAGTCGCGAGTACCTCAAAGGAATGATAAAAAGTGAGCCAGAATGTTTTACCTTTGGCAGTTTTTAATACTAATTTGCCAGACGTATCGCCTGACTTCGCCTTCTTCTCATTAGCAATTGCCATTTTTTCTTTTACCTGAAATAGTAAGTGTCAACTGGTGACGAAAAGAATCTCGAAAATATAAGTAAATCGCACCCGCCGGCCGCTGCGATGTGTGAATACAATAGGTTTATAAACATTTTGTGCGCATCTTCGAGCTAACGAGAGAAACATTCCTTAAAAAGAAACATTACATATTTATAGGAATGTAAATAAGGCGCTGTTAGATACTATTTGAGAAGAAGCACTAGATAAAAACACAAGCGAGCAGATCCTTTTATTGATTCATTTACTTCAAGAACCTTTTGAGTCTGCACATAAACAATGCGTGGGGATTGCAAATGTGTTTGTGTTGGACAAAAGCAACTAAAAATAGGTGTACGCAATAGTCAGTACTTTCTCCTCTTTCGAAAGTTTGAATTTCGAAAGAGCATGTTCTATAGTATATCTCTCAGATAGCACTAAAATCACAGCTCGCAAGCATTTCTAAACTGTCTTAAAATAAGGATCGTATAGAATGTTCTTTTTTCTATACGAAACTGCGCAGGAGTGAAATGAACCCAAAAGAAAACAGATTCTTTTTGTTCCATTCTCTCGCATAGCCTCACATGTAAACGGAGTGCACTTCAATTTTCGCCTTTTGACGATTCATCGCTTTCACCCTCTCCCCTCCGTCCATTATCCATTTTATCAATTTTCAGATGAGTGTTGATCTGAAGAAGAGGCTTATTTCGGTGTTCAACCCTACAGAATATGGTTTACCCCGTGAATTTCTTCTCACTAAGCTTACGGCTCTAAAAGGATGTGGATGCAAAGTTCCACGAGATGCAAGTCGAATGCGAATGGCCATTTAAAAAAACCCCCCTTTAGATTCTTCTCGAATTGCTACAGGCTTTTGGTGAAAAAGCAGTGGTGAAAGATGATACTATTGGTAAGTACACAGCAAAAATTTGTTTGGAGTCTTGCATTCAAAAATATTACGTCAGACGGGAACTAACTAGAGAGGCCGCACTTTTTGCAATCTGAGAGACATATACTCTCAAGCAAACTTTTGAACTGGCAACATGCGGTGAAGCCCCTCAAAAGATCCTCGATATTCCCCATAACGCTGAAAATTGTTGATTTGAAGGAATTGGCCTGGACAGCTGTGTCGTTCCTCTACGCCATCCAGGTCTCAACCTGGTTCAAACCACCGACTTCTTTTATCCTCTGGTCGACGATCCCTACATCATGGTGGGTTATCGTAAGGAAGAATACAGAAATATCAGGGCCGGGTGACTTGTGCCAATGTCTTGAGTGATCTCTACGCCATGGGAGTGGCCGACTGCGACAACATGCTCATGCTCCTGGGGGTGGCCGTCGATCTGAAGGACGACGAGCGCGATGTTGTCGTCACCATGTTCATCAGAGGATTCAAGGTGCTTATTCTTTCCCCTTTGTGTTGCTCTTTTTAACCAAGTTCCCATTTTATCGGGTCCCTTTAGGATGCCGCTGAACTCGCTGACACCCAGATCCGCGGTGGGCAAACGGTCAGATGCCCTTGGCTGTTGCTCGGGGGCGTCGCCACCAGTGTTGTTTCCAATCAGGAAATTATCAACGTCACAAAGGCCAAGGTATATACAAAGATAAATAGAAAAAGGCAGAGTTCAGCCCGGGGATGTTTTGGTCTTGACAAAGCCGCTCGGCACCCAGGTCGCGGTCAATTCGTACGATTGGTATAAGAAGAAAATGGGACGGATCGAGGAGCTGGACCTCGACGAGGGTCGAATTATCCGCGGATACCAGCAGGCTACCGAGCAAATGTGTCGCCTCAACAGGTATATTTGGAAACCCCTGCTCGCTAGACCCCCCTCTAAGAAATGCCGCTAAACTTCTCCACAAATACAACGCCCATGCCTCCACAGATGTCACCGGTTTCGGCATATTAGGTTCGTTCGGTTCTGAATTTTCTATTGAAGAATTTGAGGCCATGCGGATAATTTGGCTAGAGCCCAGGAGGAAAATGTGAACTTTGTGATCAACGTGTTGCCAATAATTGACTATATGGACGAGATAGCAAAGAAAATGTTGGCCGGAAACGGCTTCAATCTTTTTGGTGGTACTTCGGCAGAAACAAGCGGCGGTCTTCTCGTGGCCCTTCCCAAGGAGGAGGCTCTGGTTCGTCTTCGTTCCTTGAATAAGAAAAGATTTGCATTCAGAACTTTATTGGGGAAATGGAAAGAGTTGATGGCTACCCTGCATGGATTGTTGGCAAGGTGGAATCAGCGGAGCAGAAGAGTGCCTGTATTGCTAGCAACTACAAGATTCTGCCAGTTCCATCCAGAATCCACTAATTCTGGGTTCTTTTTTCCAGTGATCCCAATTAATTATCCACTTACGGTTACCATATCAAAGAGCAAATTATTATAAATATCCCCACCCAATAAATTGCATTCTATCTCTGTACATTCTCTTTATCCTTGGGCAAATGGTCAAATTCCGAATATCTAACGAGTCAAGCAGTACGCCTCTAATGAGCTCATTCGATTTTATGAAAGGAAATACAAACTATATTTGAAATCTACGGACGGATCGGAAACAAAGATTGGGGCCGGCGAATTCAAAAAAAACTTTTCGATGGCTTTCACCAGCTCTCCGAACTAACTATAGAATGTTTTAGCTAGCCGATATGCATTTCGTCAAAAAGGAGCCCTCTACCGAAGAGGAACGGATCCTTAGAGAGAAGGAGAGGACAATCAAAGTCAACAAATATCTAACTGCAAGAAATAAAATCTTCGAAAAGAAACGCAACGGTATAGTTTTTCATGTTTATCGGCTGTTATTTGGGTTCAGGTGAATACGATGAACAAATGTTAAATTTAACGCATGCTGTTCTTTCCAAAAATCCCGATATTTCTACTCTCTGGAACATACGCCGAAAAACTCTAGATATTTTGATCGATAATCAAAAGGTTAGCATCAGTTCCTTTTTGTTATCCATTTTTGATGTCATAGGATACAAACGAATATGAATCAACAGCGCTGAAGCTGTTGAATGGAGAGATGGCCCTCACTTTGGAATGCTTAATGCAAGCGAATCCAAAATCGTACGGAGCATGGCATCAAAGAGGATGGACTCTGAAACGCTTAATTTCTACAGGCAACACACCTGATTTCAAGACTGAACTCCAAACATGTAAAAAAGCTTTAGACTATGATTGCAGGTTGAGTTTTTGAATTAAATTGTAATCAGTTTTAGGAATTTTCACTGTTGGGACCACCGGAGAATTGTTTCGGCATTGGCCAAATGTAGCGATAAAGAAGAAATAGAGTAAGAATATTCAAAAACCATAGAATTATATTTAGATTTTCCTTGGATCGTATCAACCATAATTTTTCAAATTACTCTGCATGGCATTATCGGTCAGTACTGTTGAATCCAGACCAAGCCAATACAAAGTCAAGTCAGCTATCCGAATCTTTCCTGAGAGAAGAACTAGACGTTTGTTCACTTTAAATTAATTAAATAATAGTTTACAGAGAGTGGCACAAGCATTTAGTTGTGATCCCGATGATCAAAGTGCATTTGTCTATGCACAATGGCTGCTGTCATTAGGCTCTCGGAAGACCTTCAGTAAGTATTCTTACTCGCCTGTTAAAAGCTCATCAGTGTTTCCGAACTCTCCGGATCACCCATTCCCCCTGTCCGTGTCATTTAATGGACTGCAAACGACTATTGTTTGGACGAAAGCGGTAACTAAAGAAAACTTTTCACCATTTTTAAAGGACGCCAAAACAGAACTCTTACTCCCTGTAAGTTTTCACTTGTAATAACACTTCAACAAATATAATATCTTCCTGTAAATATATTGTTGAATTCAGCATTCCTCCATTTGCGCTAACCCAAAAGCCGCCAGCGTATGGACTTATGGGAGTGAGAAGCCTCTCGAATGCCGATTGAAAGAAAGTGACGAATGGCGTATTGTCGATGAGTTGAATCCCCTGGTACATAAAGTGAGTTTGTTTTCATCTTTTCTAAATATTTAAGGCTTTTATAAAAATTATCTTTGATTGTGATAAGAATCGTGATCCAAATCAAGTGGCCGAGATATTATTAGAAAAATTGGAAGAATTGAAGGAAATTCCACCCGTGTCTTCGGTTAGTTACCGTTATGATGATGTGTTATTCGAAATTTAGTGGACCTTATATACATATGCTCTGTGCATAATAGAATTGAATGATGGGAGCAAGCACGATGAAGTGGTAGCTATTTTGCAAGATTTGTGCACGAAAGATCAGAAAAGACGAGAAGTTCGATATTTTATTTTCAAATGAGACGTTATATTCAGTTATACGAAGCAGCTATATCCAGACAAATAATTAATCAAACGTTGAGAGAAGAAGTTGATGGAAAGCAGTTGTTAGAGCGCATTCTTGAAGGAAAGGAGTCGTCACTGATCCTACTACGAAAGAAAACAACATCGTAAGTCCATGCTTTTACTTCTAGTTTCTTCTTTTACAGATTGAGCGGAATTGAATATCTAGCTGGTTTTCTTAATAATTTAAACGTGGCTGGAAACGAACTGAAAGGATTTGATGAGTTTGTTCTGCCTAATCTCGAGTATCTGGATATATCTGAAAACCCAATTAAAAGGTAACTATCCGGAAATTATTTGTATATATGATTTAGAATACCTAAACTAGTCAATCTACGTAGTCTGAAATCTCTTAATATTGCGTCAACACAGGTTGAATGCATAGAGGATGTTCATACTGGCTTGTGCTCCCTGCCTAAATTGGAAAAATTCATTTTTCCTGAAACTAAAATTGTAGAAGACGCTGGATCACTTAGGCAGTCCCTAGAAACCGATGGAAAACATCTTCGGTTGATCAATTACTGGTTATGATTTTTTAAACGGTTGTGCATATTTTGTCACTTTGTTATGAAAAGACCCTATATAAATAACCTCATATGGGGTTCCCCCACTTCCTACACCATTCCTATTACGAATTTTTATTAGGAACCAGCCGTACGATGTCAAGATGCTATCCCAAAACACGTAAAAAGATGTAGCAGAGTATCTTCATTTCTCGTAAACGACAAAGCTGGTACTGTTGATTGAATATTTCATTCAGGTTTTGGTGTCTATCCAGTTTTGGCAGCTACACGTCCGGGAAACTGTGGACGAAGGATTTTGAAGGAGCAGCGAAGATCCTTATTGACCATCAGCACAGCGGCAGCATTGTCGAACTGGCCACAGTAGTGGGGAGCCGAGAAGATCGTCACAAGTTTGCGATTGGCAAAGAATTCATATCTGAACCGTGAATTACACAAACTTGCCTCAAGTAATTACCCGTCCTGGACTACCTGATGAGCCCTGACGATCAGATCCAGATTGAATTTTTCACAGCATTGAGTGACGACAGCGGGGCCAAAAGTACAGCTGACACCACGAATATTGATCTTGAAATCCTTGACGGCAACATCGGGATCAGACCAGAGAAGGTCGAGGGGCAACGAGGGATTGGGCGGATCGGGACAGGGACGATGGATCTCGTTGAGGATATCCAGGTTCGCGGAGGCGAGCAGTTCGGGAGACAGGCCGCCGTGCATACAGAGGATACGGTCACCGACCACGGCAGTTAGGGGCATGGCGTTGAAGGTATCCTGAACTGGAAGTCGTCAGATAAGGGGCACCTCTAACCAGAAAGACATTGTACAGGCGGGGAGTGCCGAAACGGCGGAAGAGGTCATCGTAGAAACCGTAGATACGGTTCACCTAAAATGGGTATGCGTACTGAAAGCAGTAGGAGCAGTACCAGCCCGGTCTCGTGGTTGCCGCGGAGCAGGAAGAAATTCTCGGGGAATTTCAGTTTGATGGCGAACAGAAGAAGAATCGTCTCGAGGCTCCACTTTCCACGGTCGATGTAGTCGCCCAAGAAGAGATAATTGGTCGTCGGAGGCCAGCCTGCCTGTAGGTGAGATTAATAGGTGAATAAAAATGGAATACGGTGTTGAAAAGGCGAATGAGATCGTTTAGCTGGCCATGCACATCCCCGCAAATGGTTATGGGAGCGTTGAGGTCGAGCATCATCGGCTGAGACATGAAGAGCTCGCGGATACTGATAATCATGTCTATCATGTCGCCTTCAGGGACCGTCGTCGTCACGCCAGAAAGAGACCGGCCGATACTCATCAGGCGGGTCAGCATAGAGTCCGGGTTGAAACGGCTCTTGATGATGACCGACGGCGCCTCGCCTTCTGGCGCGACTGAACTGTGTGACTAGCTGGCACACCAAGGAGGAAACTCACAACTCAAGGACCTCGAGCTTTTGTCCATTGCAGAAAAAGCAACAGCCTACCGAAAAGACACGATAATGAATGAGCTTTCTTTAGCAAAGTGGTCGATTATCCACTTGACCCGCCTTGACAACCTGTGGCCTTATAACGAGCAAAAAAAAAAAGAGTTTCCTCCTTGGTGTTTTGGATGTTGTTCTGGAAAAAGGTGAATATCTAGACATAATTTATGAGAATGTGAGAATTTTATTCACAACGTAGGAAATTCGAAGTATATACAAATATAATATGACCGGTGTTACTTATGCTTGCTTCTTGCCAAATATCTTTGATGTATTGGGTAATGAACGCTTCAACTCCTTCAGGCAGTCTTCCGGATCCAAACCAGTTAAAAGTAATTTAGACGTTAGCGCAATAGTACCTTCTCCTTCAAATAAATATGAAATAAGTTTGTTTAGAACTACTAACCTATCTCCAAATCTAGATGGGCGGGGTCCACACCACAACTCGGAGAAATAACTAAACCCTTACTATATGTAAGCTCCTCAATGGCATTTCTGATTTCTGGCCAGAGCATGTCCATAATCATCCCTATATCTGTTCTCAACCAACAAATAACACGGCTCACCTTTCATTAAGTCTTGCATGAAAACTCCCCAGGCTGGTGGGAATGCACCTGTTTCCATAGTAATGTTTGTATCCAGCAGTTGAACCAGTGTTCTGTAAAAACCAATGAAGAAGGAGAGATATTTACCTCAAAGTACCATCATCAAAAAGAGGTCGAATTTCGGCTTGAATAGTGAGAATAAACGACACAAACACAGACGACACATTCTTGTCGGGGTTTACTACTTTTAAATGCACACGATCTCGCCTAATAAATTTGTAGAATATAGGAAAGTGCCTACTTTTCCAAAACTAAAGAATTGTTTGTGGCCATGATGGTAGGCTGTCCTCTAGCAGCTACATTGACTTGGAAGAAGCAATCTGTACATAGTGTAGACAAAAACTCTCTAAAAAAATTAAAAAAGTACAAGAATAAATCAAACCTCGAATCCGGGGGTATTATATCTGATGTTACTGGGATCTGTTCATTCATCCATTCAAACTGCCAGTCAACTTGTGCCAAGAGATTGTTGAGCAATGCATCTTCCAACCAAAATGTTATCATATCCCGCTCACGAAGCTCAACATCAAGCGCCGAGTTATTCGACATTGGTAATAGTTCGCCGCTTTCAGCCTACAATAATGAACATTTTAAATGAAAGCTGCTATATTAACACAAAATATTACATACAATTTGAGCCCATTCAATCCTTGCTAAAACCATCAACTGCTGTTCTTCGACTCTGATTGTTCGCAATTTATAGTAAACTGTGGCATTTTGGGCAGTAAGATACTGTCGAGCCTTACGGGGAAGCAATTCATGGATAGGTAGCTCTCTATAAAGAGGCATTTGTAGATGAAAATAAACATACGAAATTTCACGATGGTGCATTTCTCTTAAATATTTAGTGAACGCAGAACATATGGTAGATTCCAACGCTGGTTCCAACAATGATGCTAAGATGGATGCACTGCGATCGGCGAACCAATGATCTTCTACCAACGTTTCAAGAGATGGATTCAGAATGCGACAGTCTTTCACATTAAGAGATGACTCGTCAATACCAACCAGCATTTCACCTCGGGGCACCTTAAAACATACTACCATGTATTGATAAATGTACCAAACTACCTGTAAACTCAAGTTGACAATTTTATCACCGATTCCTAACGGCCAAAAGATTTCGGATACATGTGTCTTACTCTCTAATGCCAAACTGGAATAAACAATTATTTTTTGTAATAGAATGCTATACCTGTCAACTACCAAATGAATGGCGTTTTTATGAAACTGTACTGAAAGGTTACGATAGTCCACAGTTTGGAGCACATCGAAGAGAGCTAGTGGGGGCAGAGAAGGGTTTTCACGGGATACCACCAGCAACTGAAACATGTAGTATTAGGATACATCAAATATATATACAAAATTTTGCTTATTTTAACATAAAAACATACATCAACAATTCGAGGTTCTTCGAGTGTTTTAGATGCTGCATGGCGAAGCAACTGTGAAATAGCACCATCACCCAATGTAGCCCCAATATCAGAGGCGGCAGCTACACTTAGTAGCGCCGCAAAGACTTTCAACATCCAATTGGAATCTGCAATTGATAACGGTCAATTTGTTAGAGATCGAGATGTTATAGGCAACGAGATGCTAAAAGTGTCATAAATGTCAGCAGACATTGGTGACCTTGTTTTGAGGCAAGTCTTGCGGCAAGAGTAAGTATGCAATCGATACAGTGAAGATGATTTTATCGAGAGAGAATTGAGCAAAACAATTTAGCAAGCAAAACAACATGAACTTCCTCCATAAAGAGAAAAAGGAGCCATTTGGCGCGGGAATTGAACTGCTCAAACTTTAGTCAGTGAAAGAGTAATTTGTGACAATTAGAATGGATCAGCTAAAATAAACAAAACATAAAAACAAAACAAGAAACAGATATATTAGCAAGATTTGGTAAAATGACGAAAGAGGGTGGATGTTAGTCAAAGTAGTGGGCGTGGAAGGTGCGGCGGTTCTTCCCCGGCCATGCTATGTGTCCTGTTCTTCTTCTTTTACTTTTCGTCCGCCTCCACTTCCTCAGACTTTCACCCTCTACTAGCCTCAGCCCCACGTTTCCCGGGGGTTCGCGCCCACCTCCATCCACGGGGCCTCGGCTATCTCAACCAGGTCAGTCCACCCCAGTGAACGGCATAGATCGCGATGTCCTTCGCCTAAGGTCACCCGGCTGGTAGCGGCTAAACTGGTGCCAGTCCGCCTAGAACTGGTACCAAAGACAACGAGAAGCCCCCGGCCCAAAATCACCCTTGCAGATAGCCTCAAATGTCCTGGCCGAGCAGTTGCCCCGAATCGTCATCCCGGACGTGGAACAGAAACTGGTTAACGGACAGGGCCTGATAGCGATAAAAAATATAAGGATATCGAGGTGAGGAGTGTCGGAGGAGCCATAAAACACGTGTGTGACCCTGGATATAATCTATAAACAACTGCAGACAGGGGCGGTCGTCGGGGGCGGCCGTTAGTCAACAGTTACAGCGGGCCCTTTAGATTTCGACAGGCCGAACAACACCTCATAACGACGTCTCCCCCTAACCGCCTCTCATGGAACATGCGGAATCTGGACCTCGGCTTTATAGGGGATTTGAGCGGGGCGGTCAACATCGTCATCCCCTTCAATCTGACGGGACAGGCGGAGATTCTGGCCGAGGGACTGACGTTCGCCCTCGACAGCACGGTCTGCCCCTTTTGAGAGGGGGCGTATTAGACAGAGGTTTAGATAGAGACGAACAAAAATGGATCGGGGCACGTGACCACGGTGCACTGTCTGACCAGCATCCGAGCCGTCCACGTCACCAACCACAACGGCGGCCTCTTCGGCTTGGCCGTCGACGTGTTCAAGGTACCGATTCCCCTTTAGCTGGCCGACGTCGAGTAGGAAGGAGTCTCCCACAACGTGCGCCAGCTGCTCCAGGACCTGATCTGCCGCCGGGTCAGAAGCTACATCGACGAGGACCTCAACGCCCGGTTGGCCGAAGTCCAGACAAAGTGAATCCCCTGCCCGGCCGGCCACTCTCCCAGTCAGGTCTCCCCTAGCCGACGCCCTCGAAGTCAACGCCCTCCGATCTGCCAAGTTTGCAGCCGGCGCCTCGGTCCTCTCCCTCTTCCCCCAGGAACTGAGCAAATATTTCTCCATTGACTTCAGGTTGCCTCTGAATAATTGACAACTAATCCATTTTAGATTGAAAGAAGACCCGTTATGTGGTGTGAATGAGGTAGAACTGGCGTCGGCCGGGGAGATCTCCCCCGCTGGAAGAGGGGAAACGCCCTTCGGCCCGGCCACAATGACCTGGCCCGCTCATTCCATTTTGAAAGAGGATGTCCCGATGCTGTCCCTCTTGGTCTCGGATTTCCTCCCAAATTCTCTCTTTTACCATGCTTACAAGTAAGGGAGTTGAGTATTGAATGAAGCGAGCGGTCAGACAGGGATACACTCGGCTGCTGCTCTCTTCCAAAACACCCGGGGTGGCCCAGTTCCTCCGTACTTCCTGCCAGTCTGACTTCTGCATCGCCGACCTCATCCCTCAACTGGGCGAGCACTACCCGAACTCCACCATCGAGCTGGCCCTCTCGGCCAGCCGGGCTCCGGCCATCCTCTTCTCCGAGAAGAACGGAGGCACCATCTCGACGTCCCTCATGGGCACCGCCGTGGTCTACGCCGTCACGGGCCACCGGCGAAAGCAGGCTGCCGTCATCGACGTCGACGTGGTGGCCGACGCCCGTCTTAGTTTGATGGTAGGCCGCTTCCAGAAGGGAGATCAGTCAAAAAGTAGGAACATACAGTGAGCGGCAAGGTGGAGCTGACCAAGTTCGAGTTGAAGAACCGACTGAGCTCCTCGAAGGTGTCCGACGCCGACTTAGCCGACATCTCACTTCTTGTCTCCCAGCTGCTCCAGGACATGATCAACGAGATGCTGAACAATGGCTTCCCCCTGCCGATCCCCCACGGTAGGTGTGACCAGCAGACCCTAACCGGGTCGGTTTCAGTGCTGAAACTGCAGAAGACGAGGATCAGCGTGTTCGCGAGACGTCTCCTCATCCGAACGGACGTGATGGTCAGGAGGTGGCCGGGGTAATTGGATCACGGTCTGGTTTAGGTCGACGAGCGGAGTGTCTCCCGTCTGGCAGCCAAGACCATCTTCCGCGGCCCAACTTTCGGAGGAGAACTCCGCGACCCACGGAGGAATATCACGCAGATTGTACCGAAGATGGGTAGATAAAGATAATTTATTTTATTCTTTGTTTCTTTTAAAGCTGGACATCGCCGGCAGGGACGGTCAGACGACAAACGTCGTCTTTTTCGAGATGGTCCCCGTCGATTGTCGTCGTTCGTTTCGGGAAAAGGGCATCGGCGCCAGTTCCTCCGTGTGTGCCCGTAAATTCACGTGGGATCCCTGAAATGGTTTGTCTCGCTAAAAGAGCCTCCTCCCCACCGTGGTGCTGTGCATCTGCTTCATGTAGTCGTCGTGGATGTCGTCCTCCTCGGGGTCGACCAGCTCCCGGCTCACGTTCAATTCCTTCAATTTGCGATCCAGCAGATCGCTGAACAGGGAGTAGAGGTTCTCGATGTTTTGTCCACTTTGCAAAAACTAAACATGGTTAGGCCGGGACAGGAAGAACAGACCCGCTGGAGCTGTCTCTCCTTCGGTGTCAACGTCTTTTGGTTGTCGCCCAGCGTCTCCTTCTCGTAACCGACATTATCGTATTCCATCTTCTTCCCGAAGGATATCTCTGGTCTATTGTGGATGTTAGTATGGGACAATCCCTCACTTACACTTTCAGTTGGGCTATCTTCTTATTCTCCGGCCTCTTCTGCTCCCTCGTCAGATTCAAGGCGTCCTCCAGAGTGATCTTCGCGTAGGCCCTGACGATGGTCGACGCGTCGAAGTCCCTCTTCTGCTCGTTTCGGAGGAGGACCGGACGGAGAACTTTGGCGTTGAATCTCTCGAAGCTGGGAGGATGGGGGACTGGGCGGGACAGTTACTTGTCTCGGAAGGAGTAGGCGCCCTGCTGGCCGGCGATGTCCTCCAGCCCCGACATGATGTAGTCCAGATATTTGTTGTAGACGCTCTCGGTCATCGTAGGCGGCCGATGGTCCTTCGTCTCCACGTTGAGGTATTGGACGAGGGGCCTGATCGTCACTCCCTGAAAAATTGCGGTAGAACACTAATAAATAAAGAGCAAAATAAATAAAGAGATAAATAAAGTGCGTCGCAAATAGGACCGGCCACTAAAAATTTAAATAAAAAGCGCCGTAGATGCCAACTTTCTCAACCTCGCTACGCAATCAATGATGCTATTTCGATAATTTGAGAAACATACCTGGAGGAAGACGGTAAAGAATATAATACAAACTGTTGTAGTTACAAACATATTTTTAGCGAGGATAGAATTCGGCATCGACACAGCCAAGCCGAAGGCGATCGCCCCGCGAAGCCCTCCATAGGACAGGACGAACTGATCCACCTGTAAAGGGAGCTACTAACAATGTGGGATATTCCGGTACCGTTGTGAACTTTTTGTGGCGGAATTTATTGAGGATCCAGCACTGGACGAGGACACCTAAATGAGGGATACGGTAGGTTAGAGGGAGAACAAACCGACTGTCCTCCAGACGAGACAGAAGATGATCGTCGAGAGAACGAACCACGTGTCCCAGTAGTGGTGGGAACTGATGGTCGAGAGGCCGAGGAACCTGGAAATAGGGGATATTTTATTCGAGGGAAGGGAGACATATATTCGAGGGAAGGGAGACACTCACATGAATATGACAGTCTCGGAGGACTGCGCCAGCATCTTGGTGAAATATTTGACGGAGTGCGTCGCGGCCGTGCTGATGTTTCCCTTGACATACTGCTTCATCGCCATCCCGCAGACGGCAATCCTGAACTTTTTATTTTAGGGCAGACGGGAAATGTACGCGATGATGGAGGAGAGCGAGGTCATTTCCGCCGTGAGATAGGCCATGTACGGGAGGACGAAGATGAACACCGGGGCCAGGATCATCATGGAGCCTGTGTACCTGAATTACTGTAAGAGGAAGGGGAGGAGGGCGGCTGACTTGGTGGCGAGGGCGGTGGCAAAGGCGAAGAGGAGACCGATGGCTAGGCCGCCGATGGTCACCACGAAGAAGGAGAAGCAACCGAGGCCGTAGTCGATGGGGCGGAGGTTCTCAGCCCCGATGAGGGTGAAGCTCTTGAACATGTGGTAGAGTACCTGGGCGGCTCGTGTGGCTTCTCCCTCCCCCCAAACCTACGACAGTGACCCCATCGTTGAACAGGGCCTCTCCAAAGACGTTCACAAACAGAAACTCGTTCACGTTGATCTCCTCAAAAACCGCGATGACCGCCACCTAAAGCCATTGTTTGTCAGGGGGCGGAGGATGGCTGGAGGCGACTCACCGGATCCACGGCGGAGATGAGGGCCGAGAAGACGAATATCTCAAATACGGAGAATTGCATGGTGAAGAGGTTAAAGTTGGAGAGCAGGAGGAGCGAGCCGCCTGAAGGGAATGGTCTGGAGGAGGACAGGCGACTCACCGATGGCCAGGGTGTTCCAGATGGTGCCGACCACGGAGAACAGCAACACCGAGTCCAGGTTCTCGAAAAGGGCCCTGTTCGGCATAAAATATCCTGAAAGGAGGATCAACTACCCTTGGGGACTATCTCACCCGCGTCGAATATGATCGGGGGCAGAAGGTACAGAAAGAATGCGTGGGAGTCTAGCGAGAAGTCGATGTCGGCCCCGGATTGACGGAGAAGACCACCGAGCACCTGGAAGAGTTACTGTAGGGGAAGAGGAGGGGGAGGAGGATACCAGCCCAATTACAATGAGAAGAGACGAATCCGGGAAGACGTTCGACACGGGCTTTATTACATTGAAGACTGAAAATGTGGGAGGGGGAGACCGGCTACTTACTGATTTTGGCGAGGGCAGCTATCAGCAGCCAGAGGGAGATCATGTAGGGCGTCTCGATGGATTCCCATTTCAGATTAACCACCTGACTCGTACACTGTCAGTCATTGGGAGAGCTACCTGGATTCCGATGAGTGTCGTATTGAGCTCGTCGCCGGAGGAAGAGACAGCAGGGACGAGGCCGAGTAGAAAGGCCCATTCCATCTGAAATGGCGATGTTTCACGGAGGAGGGCAGGGGTTGATATGATCGATGGTAGTGGATAAAACTGGTACTATTCGACAACAGAGTCATTCGTCATTTGGGAGGAGGACCCCTGGCGTTTCTTGGCAATTATACACATTTGAATTCAATAAAAAAGAGAATCAATAAACGAAGAAATCGGCGATCGATGAGTGAAAACTGGGTGTCGAACAGTGGGGATTATGCTGATTGGACTGTCCTGTTGGAATAACTCAAAGAGGGCAGACAGGAAAGTTTAAATCGGGGTTTACGAAGCAGAAGGGCGCGGATAGCTTCTGAGAAGGCAGTGATTCGCATACTGGCAGAACACGTTTTACGGTCGCGTGGAACGCACAGGTCATCCCAGCCGGGATTCATCCCATTTGCGAAATAAGCGGTGATACGACGGCTAGGTAAAAAACGCAGGATATGGTACGGACGTATTTTGGTGAGGAACAGGTGCAACCAGGAGGAGGAGATGAACTCAGAAGGCGGACGGCAGGCGAGACCACAAATTGGACCACAAACTGACCCCTTCCATCTGAACCATCTGAACTTATTTTGGAGGGATCTACTCTGTCCAGTTTATCATCATGCCCAGTATAAAAGTTGTACACGATGCTTACACGCGTGGTCGCCGGTCACTTTCCTCCAGGAATGGCAGTCTCAATAGGCAATTGCTCCCTTTGAGTAAAAAATGGAAAATAATCTCCTCTTCCCGTGCCAATGTTACGGATTGCTCTTTCCTGAACTTGAAGGCTACAAAGATTTTCCGAGAGCCATTGCAGCCAGTGGAGGATTGCCACCGGACCAGCCCCTGATGACTGATGTGCTCGTTGAATCACCCCCTCTTCCTTTGGCCTTGTGAGCAGGCCATGCCGAGAAAGTAGAACAAATACATTCATCCGCATCCGACTGGCTACTCTCCCCAGTTCTTCTTCTTTTCCTCTCCTTTTCCCGGCAGCCAGGCACTGATACACCGCATCCCGGTACACTGTCACAGTATGAAGGGTACCCGGATACGAAATAGACCAAGAGTCGCCCCGGGCCAATTTGTTTCCCTTCAACATGTCGAAACGCCTGTCTCGACCGATCGTCCGCCCGTCTGCGGCAGTTGGTCTCATTTCGCTTCTGACTTCCACTGGAGCGGCCGACTCCTTCTTACCTGCTTCTCTACAGTATCAGGTCGTATTTCTTCTTCTTTTGTTGTCACCCCCAAAAAATTGAAAAGAATACGCGTGCGGGACCCTTAGCGGCCGGCGCAACTGTCATGCCTCTTGTTCGCCTTCGGGTGACCTGACAGAAAATCGCGTTGTGGGCCTCGACCCTCATAAAATTACGCGTCCCGTTTACTCGGGTAGTCTGTTTTTGTCTAAAAATCAGGTAGTAGAGGCGGTCAATGGGACTGTCCACAAGGGAATCCGCCTCTCGTGACAGCCTCCCTCTCCAGGGTGGTGTCCTGACCCGGTTCCCCGATGTCGCGGGCGTCCTCAGTGTCCACAGCGGTGTTTGGAATAGCACTGATGGACCCGGATATCACAAGGGGATACCGGAAGTGCTCGAACCCCGATACTTCTATTTTGTCCAAATTCAATCAAAATATTCAACCCTGTCACCCTTTGTGTTGGTTCTCGCTTCTCTTTCAATTTTCAGATACTGCTGCTGATGGAACACCCGCGGGACTCCCTTGGATCCGAATCGAGGAGAAGAGACTTGTTGGCCATTGAAGCAAACTATCGAGACGACAAGAATGCCGGGACATCTCCGTCTCTCCGCCAATGGTCCGTTAACCTCGTTTCTACTCGAGATCGTTGGCATGTATCCCATCACTCGTTCTCTCCCTTGGGCATCCTCCATGCGCCTCATTTTCTAAAGGACCAGCATCACATAATTGCGCATAGTTACCGTAGCCCAAAAAGTTCGATTGCGAGCAAAAATTAAGAGCAGCCGCTCATTGGATAGGAATGCCCCAAGGAACCGGTCAGTCTTTGGTCTGGAGTATTTCTATCGCGGATGTGTAGGTCGGCCAGCTGGTCACCTGTTTATTTCGCCAACAAAAAATGACCGGCCTGCATTTTGACAACCAAAGCGATGAATACCCGAGCTGCTCGCGGGCGAAGGCTACCAAAATGCCGAGTGTCCGACACGACCGACGGCCCAAGCTAGCCATATTTCGGCCATTAGGCACATTGGCCGCCAAAATGCCGGTTGTTTTTGTTTTCAATGGCTAAAAAGCTTTTCGAAAAGCAACCCTTCGTATTGAACAATCATGATGCCCATGGTCGAAATGGCCTGCGGCCAAAGCCCGGCTGAGCCACGGACATGTCATTTTCACTTGCCCACTCTGGCATACCGGCCTAATCCATCTGCAAACGCGATCTTTGGCACTAATTTTTGGTCTCGTCCTGTCTGCTTCCTGGAAGGCATTTAGAACCCGGGTACTTTGAATATTGCTGGAATGCTGGTGGTTGCCACTGCCAGGGTAGAAACGAACTGTCTGGGGTGGGATAGGGCTACCTCTGATTGCGGTGGCCTATTGAACGGCTCAATTTAAGACTTCGGTCGTGATGTCCGGGTCATTCATTCAGCCACCAACGGTCATAATCCACATTTTTTCAGTGTCGTCTTCTTCTGCGCTGCCCCGCCGACATGTCTTCCCGAGACTAGCTCTATCTGAACTTTGGCTGTCTGGTATCTTCAACGAGATGTTTGCTGGATTTGAGGCAATGCCGCTATGAAGAAGCTGAACACCGCCTGGATAATCCGATTGATTCTTGGAGAATTGGAGGACAAGAGACGTCAAGATGAAGACGGGAAACTGCTCGCCAACTGGGATACCAGAAGAGAAGAAGAGCTTCGACTAGACGACGGTAGTACCGCGTCCAGAGTGCACATCGTCACGGCCACTCTGGGACCCATCGACACGTCAGGACCTGTCGAGATCTAAGCCGATGGACCGGATGGAACGGAAATGGATGGATGAGACATGGTGGCTCTCAGGGACAGTGGGTTTGAGGTACGCCTCTACAATGTCATGCGGCCTGGGCTGCTCAGATCCGTATAGGGACAGGGTTTGTGGCCGATAAGTACCTTTTTCAGGATAGCCACGGAGAGACGGAAGAACCCTGTGGTCACGGAGGGCGTGGAAGGAAGGTGCCATCGGAGAAGAGCTTCATGCGGGGAAAGATGAACACTGCGCGACGGAGGTAAGACCTCGTCGGTTTTTTATTTGGCCTATCCAATGGATCCCTCTGTCCCCGGTTCCAAGATTTGCCTAAGAGGGAACCCGACCGCTCAAGCTCCGGAGGAGGGTTTGGCAGAGATCCATCGGGTACGGTCATTGAGCCCCCGGAACAAGTTCTCGGGACGGCACTCATTTTTTTTCCTAAAATTTTTCCTAAAAAGAGCCCAGCTTCGGCTCTAAAATCTTGGACGCAAAGGAGGCTGGATATTACGAGGCGCCACTGAGAGGGACCGAGATGTCAAACAGAAGCCCCCCGACAAAGATGGCAGCCGACGAATGAGAGAAGAACCCGAAAGAGGCACGAAGAAAGAACGGCCGCTGACTTCAAGAAGAAGAGAAGACTTCTCGGCTGGACGGTTTAACCTCGTCCAGAAACTACATCGTCCCGGCCATTCTGCGATCTGTCGACACGTCAGGACATGTCGAGATCAAATCCGATTGAACAGGATTCTACTGGAATCAGTTGGAAAGAATTTTTCAACGAGAACAAGCCGAAGATGTCGAGAAGAATGACGAAAAGCACCTGCCGGTATTCCTGGAGAAGGCTGTGGCTTCTTCTTTTTGTGATAGGCTTAAAAGCCCTGTGTCCCTGGGTTTGTGCCGAGGATTGTGTTCGTTTTTAATGGGTAATGAGAATACGTCGTCCCTCTAGTCTCGAGTCCAGCCCTCATTCCCCGTCGCCGAATTTTAGCAGGACTCTTCCCTCGTCCCCTAGTTTTACGGGCAGTATGACGGCAAAAAGGTAATGAGGCCATCCTTTCCCACGGACAGGTACGGTCTTGGTTACACAAGATGCCCGTAGAGCCATAACGAGAAGAGGAGATGCAACCGGGAGAGAGTGTCATTGAGCAGAACCCCGGACTTGGAACGGCTATTCTGTGCCAACCCTCCACCCCATCTTCCCTACTGCTTCCCCATGCCCCCAAAAACAATCCCACCTGTTCGTAAACGGAACGACTTGCTTCTTTCCTCTCAGAAATTTTCTATATCCTGGCAGTCTCGTGGGAATATTCACCGGAGGATGTTTGCTACTTCCAGGAGGACCAAGTAGTCGCCTTCTCCACGGAGACGTCAGAGGTTGCATGCCTCCTACGTTCGGGAGGGCAAGGGGCATACTGTCGGTGTCATTGGAAATAGCTGACCAGTAGACACCGTTCCTTCCAATTCTTCCTCGTTCCTATATATATATGAACTTTGGGAGTCGCCTGTATTTTGGCAAGGAGGGCGTCCCCCGCGGAGAGGGACTACGCCGTTCCGTCTCTGCGCCCTTCCTGTCCTGCTGGCTAATCCGTCTTGGCTTGAGCAATTCGATATACCCTAAACCTTTTGGAGTACGCCGAGATAGAAGTGTCCCCCTTCCTTTCAAACGCCCACCTCGAGTGTCCTACACGAAACACTGGCATCTGTATATATGTGAAGTATTCTGTGGCTGTTCCAGAGCTGAAAATATATTTCAGTAGCCATAAAAGAACCTCATCTTGTTTGTGGAGCCGGCGGGGCTTCGTGTCCCTCAGGTACCGCAGAGTCTCCTCCTCCTCGTAGTCAAACATTTCGGCCTGTTGATCGGTCCGTTCTCTGGCCAGATTACACATCTTTGTATCACTTTGAAAGATCCCATGTATGATTGACATAGTACAGCGGATCTGAACCTTTCTGAACCGTCCATGCCAAAAAGGTGGTAAACTGACAAAAAGTCGGGTTCGCTTGAGATAGGAAGCCGTCTCCTTGCTTCCTGGCGGTGAGAGATCACGTCGTCTACTCCACTTTTTGCCAGAAAGTCTCTTGTGCATAATGAGAGGTCCTGGATACTCTAGTTCTCTCTCCTTGGCTCCTGGCTCAAATGGCTCAAAAGGGTCAAAATCTTGCAAGGATTCCAAATCTGAGCTTCATGCTGGCGAGAAAGGCCGTCTCACTCTGGGGGTCGGCTGGTCAGATTGGACCCATTGGAAGGGCTGACGGCGTCTTCTTCATGAATACCCGGTTCCTACCAATTTAAAGTAAACTTGCCTCATTGGCGGAGGTCCTTCTTGTGTTGTTATGAAGGTCGTTGAGAGCCAGTGTGGAGATACATCAGGAGGCCAGTGTCGTCCCTCTTGTCCGCTCTGCCTAGTTGTTGTTATCTCTGTCTTGTGTCTGCCGTAATTGTGGCAGATTGCTTCCAGATCTCTTTGCTCTTCGCGTTGATCAGAACAAGACAACGATGGTGAGCTCGTATTCTTTTCTGAACGTTCGTCTTGTAACAATGCGCCAATTCAGCCTACTCTACTTTGGAGGCGGCCTGGGAAACGAAGAAGCTCCCTTTTCCAGAGGGAGGATAGCAGACCACTGTTTTGTTCTCATAGTACTCTGCCCCCGTTCCCAGTTGGAAGATTTCCGTAGCCATTGCGAGTTTTATGCTGAAGCCAGAGCACATCGTCCATGAGCGAAGACGTCTCATCCTGAATTGGGGTCAACATCTCCTGTCCCTCCACGTCTGTCTCCTTTCGGGTACAGCCCATCTTCATTTCCAACTAATCTGTCACACAACTTCCCCAGACACCAGCCGTCTCAACGGAGACGCCCTGAACGAATATTGTCAGTTGAGAAAAGACGAGAAGAAAAGGTGCATCCCTTGTGAAGATGACGGGCCCCCGTCCGTCGAGGCCCGCCTCGTCTCCCTGCTGGCCACTCGTCATCCCCCACAGTAATCATATCCCTAAAATAGCCATGTTATTCCTCGTGATCCCAGTCTGTCTCACCATCAACCAGAGCAGTTCCCAGCAGAGACCACCGCAGTCTCCCCTCTGTCCCTCGTCGGCTCGGCCATCGCCCTAAATGACCTAAACGCGGCTGATTATCGCGCTGTTAGTTGCTGTGAGTGGAGTTAGTTAATTAGTAGTGTTAGTGATGTTAGTAGAGTTAGTTAGGTTAGTAGGGTCAGTGGTGTTAGTCGAGGTTAATAAGGTGAGTAAAACGCCCTGAACAGCGCGGGAAGAGGGCCAACTGGCCCAAATCCGGGGGGCGCGCGATACCTAGAGGGGGCGCGAAGAGGAGGCCCCGGGAGCCATAGGTGGAACAAGTTGTCCACCTCCCCTCGCGCCAGTAACCCCAACCACATTTTAGAGACCAGAAGGGGAGGGACGTCCAAGGGTACGGCGTTACTGGCCACCCTTTTCTTGTTTTTGTTTTGTTTTTTTTTTTTCTATTTTTTTGGGTGCCTTCTTTTTTTCTTTTTATTCTTCTTGTTTTTTTTTTCTGAAAATGAATAAATTAGTCCCAATCTCCTTTGAAAACCCACTTTTTTATTTCGAGTCCTATCGAAGTCTTCCTTTTTGGTTTCCAATGACGTGGCCCGTCTTCCGCTTCTTCTTGTGGTCGTCCTCCTCCTCTCCTCTCCTCATTTTCTTGGCATCTCATCCAAATTTCCTTTCTGCTTCTTATTCGGCTTCTTGTGCTCCCGCCTTGTCTGCTTGACTCGTCGGCGTCAGTTCTCCCGTCCAAAGTGATCGAGTCCGGTCACTTCGCTTCTTTGTCTCGTGGCGGCGACTCCTCTTCATCGCGTCCTCATCTCACCAATCAAAGGCTCGTGTCCTTTTGTTTCCAGTCAATAAAATTCAGCTTCTTTGTCCTCCATTTCCAACGGTCCAGAATGACCTTGTCCGGCTTCTCCTTGGCGTGGCTCGGGGCGGAAGCCAGTCCTTGTATCCTTCGGCTATCCATTCTTCTTTGTGGCGTCCCTAGTGTCTCCAGCGTGGTCCAATTTCTTCGATCCATTTCGTTCCGTTCCCTTTTCCTTTATTTTCCGCTAGAGACATCTGCTGTCTCACCCCCCGGCCGCCTGGTTAGAACGCGCAACTTATGAGCTTTGCCTCCTACGGGTGTCTCTGGGCGGGGAGGAAAGGGACAAAAGTGGGAGACAGCCATCAGAACACGGCTTGACTCCAGCTGCAGATAGCATACAGAAGTGGCAGCTACGGCAACTGGCAGATCTTCTCATCGGCTATAGACGAGCCGGCATCGTCTCATAGGCGGAGACGGGAAGAAAGACAGAAGACGAAGACCAGCCAGGGATAATAGAAGAAGAAGGCGCTCCAGATGAGGGCCAGCTTTAAGGAAAAGAAGAGTGTCGACTCCCGAAGAGCCAGAGACAATCCCTATCGGCAGCTCAAGGTCTGCTCGACTAACCGCGCACCTAAGGGGCTCGACGGACGCCGAGGAGGCGGGTAGGGGCAGCGGGGCGGCCGAAGACTTTCGGTCGGACTCTTCTTTTTATTTATTTTTTGTTATTTTTCTTTTATTTTTCTTTTATTCTTCTACCCGCCAGTTTGGCCTCAACCGGCTTGGACGTCCCCCCAAGAAAAAAACGGGGGTTGTGGTGGGGCACCTTGACGGCGCTCACGGGAGAGGTGGATGGCCGCTTGGGGCATCTTTTATAAAATAAAACCCATGGCCCCCGGTGCCATTTTTGGTGTTTACTCAAAAAGCCCGACCCCCTCTAGATATAAAAAAAGAAGCGACCTGAGCCAGCTGGCGATTCAGTCGACCACGGTCGCTCCTCCAGTTTGCTTCTCCTTTTCGTTTTGTTCGTTTTTGTTCCATCGGAGAAGATGAAGACAATGAAGTCGTCGGACTGAAAATAGAATAGTTAGCAATTGGCATGAAGAAGACAACTTACCGACTTCACATCGGTGTCCCGTTGACTGGTGGAGATTGCCCAGCTACTGCCCTCACCGGCAGCTGGAACCAGGTCTGGAGGGAGGACGGGGAGGATGGGACGTGGCCGGGAGACATGTCAGGCTGAAGAACTGAAAACGGCTCATTTTAGAAGAGAAGGAAGAGGGGATACGAACCTGACAGTTCCGTCCCATCGTCTGTCGGCACATTCCAGCGGTCCCTCTACTTGCCGGCTCCTCGGGGCCACGTATCCCTCGGATCCATAGCAGCAAGTCTAAAGCAAATCCTCTACTGACGTTTTCTTTTCGGCAAACCTCAAAACTGAGTGGAGGGTGCCGACTTGTACCCCAATTCATCCCAAAAGGCAGTCCTCCTGTCTTCCAGAGCCAACATTGTAGAGGACAGAGTCTTCTTTGTTGACTCATCTTGTCCGTGCCATGGTGGGTTGATGGCGCTCTTCTCGTTGAGTAGTTTTGGAGAAGGAGGACGAGGTGGACGCAGAAAGCGCAGAGAAGAGGCAGCAGGAAGAGGGGGCAGGTGAAGGAGGGGGAACCTACAAAAATAGGGTTCAGATAGCTCGTTTCCGTCCCCGGCACTGTCATTTACTTCTCAAAATCTCCTTATTTCATTCTTTTTGTTTCAAATTCTCATTTTGTTCGGTTTGTTGCGCGCCTTCTTCTCGACTCGACGAGATCAGGACCCGTTGTAAGCGAAAAAAGGTTCCAACGCGCTTTTTGACAAGGAAGTTGGTAAAAAAAACGGTCAAGACTCACATGTTGCTACTGGAAAATGGAGGAGGTGCCGGCTCTTGGTCCTTCAACGGCGGTACTTCCCAGCGTGGCGGCGGAGGCGCGGGGCCGGAGCTGGAGTGGGGGGAATGGCGTCGGCCAACTTCTGGATCTTCTCGGCCACTCTATCCATCATCAGCTCGTGGGTGTAGGCCGGGAGCAGAGGCAGCTCCTTCTTGAGACGGCAGAGGGTGCTCGTCATCCTGGTGAAGGCTGCGGTGAGATCGAGCAGGCCGGCATTTCCATTGCGGGAATCGCAAACTTCTCCGATCTCCTCGAGTCTTTCGGTAATGAACTCGAGGAGGCTGGAGATCTAACAACGTTGCTTTTATATGAAATCTAGGAAATATTCTCACTCGTCGGAGGACGCGGCCTCTTCTGGCAACTGCGTCTGCCTGCGGATCGAGTGGAGCAGGGACGAGAAGAGCAGCAGCAGCAGCAGGTGGTGGTGGCTGGACTGGCGCCGGCTCCAGTCTGCCCTTCTTCGGCGTCGGATCGTCTTCGGCAGGAGATGCAGCTCTTTTCCGAGGAGAGACGATGGTGGGAGTCGCGGCCTTGGACTTCTTCGCCTGGGGCTCGTCCTCATCGGCAACAGCGGCCCTTTTCCTGGATGCCGAGATCGGTTCGTCGGCCTTCTCCACTATGTCCTCCATTTCCAGGGAGTCTTCCTGTGGCTGGAACTCGGCAGCGCCGAAGTCGAAGAGGTCGGCCGACTGGAACTCCTCTCCATTGGCCTGCTGGAAGTTCGTTTTTTCAGATGCTACAAAATCAAATACCTCAGGCAGCTCGAAGTCCATGTTCTCGGCCGGACGGAAGTCATTGTCTTCGGCTCCACTTGGCTGGATGTCGTCGGCAACAGCGGCCCTCTTCCTGGATGCCGAGATCGATTCGTCGGCCTTCTCCACCATGTCCTCCATTTCCAGGGAGTCTTCCTGTGGCTGGAACTCGGCAGCGCCGAAGTCGAAGAGGTCGGCCGGCTGGAACTCGCATTGGCTGTCCTCCATTTCCTGGGATCTCTCGCCCTGCGACGGCTGGTCGTCGAAGTCATCGGCCATTCCAAAGTCGAAGGCGTCGGCCGACTGGAACTCCTCTCCATTGGCCTGCTGGAAGTTCGTTTTTTCAGATGCTACAAAATCAAATACCTCAGGCAGCTCGAAGTCCATGTTCTCGGCCGGACGGAAGTCATCGTCTTCGGCTCCACTTGGCTGGATGTCGTCGGCAACAGCGGCCCTCTTCCTGGATGCCGAGATCGGTTCGTCGGCCTTCTCCACCATGTCCTCCATTTCCAGGGAGTCTTCCTGTGGCTGGAACTCGGCAGCGCCGAAGTCGAAGAGGTCGGCCGACTGGAACTCCTCTCCATTGGCCTGCTGGAAGTTCGTTTTTTCAGATGCTACAAAATCAAATACCTCAGGCAGCTCGAAGTCCATGTTCTCGGCCGGACGGAAGTCATCGTCTTCGGCTCCACTTGGCTGGATGTCGTCGGCAACAGCGGCCCTCTTCCTGGATGCCGAGATCGGTTCGTCGGCCTTCTCCACCATGTCCTCCATTTCCAGGGAGTCTTCCTGTGGCTGGAACTCGGCAGCGCCGAAGTCGAAGAGGTCGGCCGACTGGAACTCCTCTCCATTGGTCTGCTGGAAGTTCGTTTTTTCAGATGCTACAAAATCAAATACCTCAGGGGGCTCGAAGTCCATGTTCTCGGCCGGACGGAAGTCATCGTCTTCGGCTCCACTTGACTGGATGTCATCGGCAGCTGTAGGAGGAGGCGGTGCCGTGTTGCCCTTGCCGGTCAGCTTGTCCCAAAGCCCGGCGTTATGCTCCCTTTCAGCTTCGGTGAAGCTCAGCTCCTTGGCTCCTTCCATCGTCCAGCTGACGTTCTGTCCATCGGAGGACGTCTTCTCCTGACTTGGCGGGGACATCGGCTGGCTCGGCTGGATCGTCGCGGGCGTCGTGGTGCGTGCCCTGGGAGTTCCGGCCAGCATGAAGCCCAGCTGCTCCATTCCGTGGAAGACGTACTCGGCGTCGCGGAGGGTCCCGTCGGTGATGATGTCGTCTGGGATGTGGGCCATTCCATCTTCATCCATCCGAATTTCCGTGGGAGAGGAGAGATGACGGCAGTTATTCCCATGGCGAAGGCAACGGCAGGCTCCGTTGGGGCTCATGAGCTCGGCACTGCTCAAGGCGTCCTTGTCGTTCCGGTCCAGCTTGTTGATGCCGGCGACTCCTCGCTTAGACCAGATGGGCCACCTCTTCTTGGAGAACGGCGACAGCTCCTCCATATCCTCCACTCCAAGCTGACGGTAGAGGACGTCGTTGTCGTCCTGCTGCTCTTCGTCCACGAGGAAAGAGCCACGGAGAAGAGAGTGGCCGGAGGGTGCCTGGAATTAACAAGATGTTCAGAGTGTCAGAGAATGGGAAGAAGTGAAGCAGAAGAAGAAAATGCAAACGACAAACCTTACGGCAGCTCTCCATGGTCCTTCCACCGGGACTGGTTACCGAATCGGCGGTGGCGGCGCTCACGATGTCCAAGGCGTGGGCCATAGCGGCGGCAGTCTTCTTCACCGAGTCGGCGAGATTGGTCAGGGCGGTCCTGACGGCAGCAGGAGAGGCGACTTCAGGGCTTCCTCCAGGCCCCTGCTCCTTCCCAGGCTCGCCAGCTCCCTCGGGGTAATGGTACTCAATGGCTGGACCCCCGGTAGGTCCGCCATGAGGAGCAAAGCTCAGGTCGTAGTCCGTAGACAAAAATTTGGCCATTGTCTGAAAATGGGGGCATTATTAGGGCGTCTCCTGTCTCGAGTCTCGTCTTCGTAAGGAAACAAAAAAAAAACAACCGTCGCTTACTTTAAAACAATACAGGGTGACGAAAATGGTTAGGGAATGTCTAATCGGGGCTGATCCCCTTCTTGTATTTTACCGCTTCGTCTCCCCGGATGGTGTGGCCTTCTTTGATGCGCGCACCCTCGGCATCGTCTGCCCCCTCTTGAGGAGGTTGCTATCCGCGATGGTCTGATCCGTCATATATAGTCGAAATCACCCATGATTCGCTGAAGCATCTGACCGAAAAAGGAGATTCTCACCTGGTAGCATTTCTTATAACCGACAGTCGAGGAAAATTCGACCCAGGACGGTGGACAAGGCGAGTCAACCGTCTCTGCTATGTTCTCGCTCGTCCCGTGAGGAGAAGGGGTAATCACAAACTCTAACAAGGGGCCGGTTAATTTATCTGTACTCTCTGCTGGCTGATAATGGGAGAGGATGGTTGAGGGAGACTGGGTAAAGGGCCGCTCGAGGGGAAGAGAGACCCTGAGAGAGCTGTATTCTGAGGAGGATTCGAATAAAGGGAGATAGACGACTTACATCATAGGGTACTGTAGGGAGACAGCCGAAGACAAGCCTAGGGAAGGCGGACAGGAGGGGTAGGTAACGGAACATAATGATATGCAAAGGGAAAGAGTGACCTAATGGAGGTGATAATGGAAGACACGACCAATCTGACAAAATGCACATTGTTGGCTTAGAATGGAGCACGGAGTAATTTTTGGTTCAAAGTACTTTACAAAGTGCAAAGAAACTTAAGTTTTTATCTCTGGGTACTAAAGCTAGGAGTTCGTGAGACAAGTTCGGAGACGAGGGAGGACAGGGAACGCAATGTCTGCATCGGAGTGGTGTACAGTTTTCCACCAGTAAACATGGAGGATTTCCTCTGTAAAATGATCGTTTGGATGGCTGGAGGACTCGCCTTCTCCTCGGGGACGGTCAGTCGGCTAGGGCGGCGGCGTAGGCCTTGGCGAGATCCAGAGCGGACGGCGGCCAGCACTCCAGGACCTCTTCCTTTCTTCCTTGGCGGTACCAATAAACACGGAGGATCATCCACAAACGAGGGTTGACCCCTCCTCCAGAAACACCCCCGGGACACACAGTCCCCTCTCCACCAAAACTCGGCATTTCTGAATTGGTTATCCACATGTTGTTTATGCCAAATACTGTTGCAGAGAAATTTGTGGCGAATAAGCTCTGATCATGCAATTTTTCAAGGAAGACGGGCTCGTAAAGTAGGAAACCGTCTAACATTCAGAATTTTTAGTCTTCTTACTGTCAAGAAAAATTTCGAATTTCCCTAATTGCCGCGTTCAGGATACTTTTGATGCTTTGATGAACACAAATTTCATTCTTTTTTCTCGAAGACTGGCTTTCATTTGTGTTCACTCGCTACTCTAATTCACTGTCCTCTTGTGCCGTCTTTGTTTATTGCCAGTACACTCACAGTAATCATTTTTTTACAGTATATTGACATATTATATCATAATTTAATAATGGCGACCTCTCCGGAAATGTCCTCTTCGTTTTTGGGGCGACTGACGATGTGGTGGTTCAATTCTATTTGCGTCAAAGGAAAAAAGAAACCTCTGGAAACATCAGATTTATATGCGCTGAATAGGGGCGACCAAGCTGGATATCTGGTACCTCGGTGGTTTGATTTGTGGGATAAGAAAATGGAGGGTGAGATCTTTTTCACATCTTTTCTGACGTTGCTGCGTTATAGAATACAATGCAAAAAAGGAAGAAATAGTTGACAATGCTCGAAAACAGTATCGCGAGAGTCATTTCTGTGGTCCGCTGTTGGCAGCTGATTACCAGGATGTATGTGTTCTTGTATTCAATATGGTTTATTTGTTTTAGAGTGATCCTGAAATACCTCCTGTGCCGAAACTTGATCTTAATCCTCCGTCTATTTTTTTGTGTCTATTTCGACTATTCAAATGTGATATTGCTACAGCTATGATTGCAAAGGCTATATCCGATCTGCTAACATTTTGTAATCCTTTGCTGTTAAAGTAACTATTATTGAGTGTATTTAAATGCGATAATTCAGAATGCTTATTGGATTCACAGAGAATTTGGATAGACCTCTTTGGCAGGGTCTTCTATTAGCGATAGCTATGTTTGTGTGCTCCGAACTATCATCATTACTGCAATCACATTATTACTACTTAATGTATCGGGTGGGAACACGTGTGCAGACCTGCTTGACTGCGGCAGTTTATAAAAAAGTGAGTCTTTATTTTCTAGGTACTCGTTTATATTCGGCTTTTCAGACGCTTTGTCTATCAAATACTGCCCGACGCGAAAGAACTGTTGGGGAGACTGTTAATTTAATGGCAATCGACATTGACCGTTTTCAGCAAATTTCGCCAAATTCTATGCAGTATTGGAGTAACCCTTTGCAGGTTTTATTTAGTGTATGATATCAACCAGAACAGATCGGACTTGCTCTCTTTTTCTTATGGCACGAGATCGGTATATCTGTCGCTGCTGGGGTAGCTGTGATGTTGGCTCTTTTCCCTATCAATTTCTTAATTACAATGATAGTAAGAAAATGGCAGATCCAACAAATGAAATATAAAGACGAAAGAACGAAAATGGTGAACGAGGTGCTGAATGGGATAAAGGTATTTTTTTTAAATGCTTCCGCCTAAATCACGAGTTCAGGTGATAAAATTGTATGCGTGGGAACCACCTATGGAAGGCGTTATTATGAATTTGCGCGAAAAAGAACTTACACTGATCAGAAAAGCAGCGTGCTTAAGAACCTTCTCGGATATGTTAAATTCTGCATCTCCATTTCTAGTAAACTCAGTTTTTTTTTGAATACCCATTTTCTCAGGTTGCCCTTTCAACATTTGCAACTTTTGCTTACCTTGATCCTAAAAATGTTCTTACTCCTGAGATAGCGTTCGTTTCCTTAACGTTATTTAATCAGCTTCGCACACCTATGTCGCAAGTGGCCGAACTTATAACCCAAACTGTTCAAGTAAGTAGTAAGAGCAATGAGTAAATAAAATTGTAGATTATTGTATCAAATCGTCGTTTGAAGGAGTTTTTGGTTGCAGAAGAATTGTCTCCAGAGTGCATTGACAGCAAATCTGCTGATGGAAACACCATAATTAAGGCACGTGACGCTTCTCTTTCCTGGGATCGCAACGAACCGAAAATATCTGTTCGTGGATTAAATTTTTCGGTTCAAAAAGGCCAACTTATCACTGTTGTAGGACGCGTTGGAAACGGAAAAAGTTCATTGTTGCAAGCACTACTTGGTTTGGATTTTTAGTCAGAATTTTATCTGGATTATTTTAGGAGAAATGGAAAAAATGCGCGGGTATATTGGCATACAGGGCCGAGTTGCATATGTTCCACAACAGCCTTGGATGCAAAACCAAACCATGAGAATGAACATTATTTTTGGGCGGAAATATGACGAATATTTCTACAATCGTGTTCTGGATGCGTGTGCGCTGTTTCCTGATCTTCAGATGCTTCCGTTAGGCGATATGACTGAAATAGGAGAAAAGGTATTTTACCTAAATAATGCCAACTGTTAATTTGTAGGGAATTAATCTTTCTGGCGGTCAAAAAGCTCGAATTTCATTAGCAAGAGCTGTATATCAGAATTTAGACGTATATTTATTGGATGATCCTTTAAGTGCTGTCGATTCGCATGTTGCCACACAGGTGTTATAGTGGCTCTGTGGAAACATACCTTTTTTGCAGTTATATTCTTCAGTGATAGGCCCAGAAGGTATGCTCAGAAATAAAACACGCATATTAGTAACTAATGAACTTTCTTACCTCAAAGATGCGGATCTTATTCTTATAATAAAAGGTATTTTTGTGTACTAGTATTCACTGTAAAACAGATGGAAAAATTGATAACGAAGGATCATACAATCAATTGATGCAGCAAGGAGCTCTTGAACCTTTATTAGCGGAATGTGAAAGCGAGGAGCAGGCGCGTAAAAGAAAAGAAGAAGAGGAGTATGTTGAGAATAGCTATGAAGAGAATGGTTCGTATTACGTATAATATCTTTTATTAATTGTTTTTAGTTTTCCAAGACGATGATGGCATTGATTTCGGTGATTACGAAGAGGACATAATTGCAGGGTCACCAGTTTTTGACCACTTGCTAGGCACATCCTATGTTTCCACTGTGTCCGGTATCTTGGCTAATCGCCGTGCTAGCACGTCTACTTTACGGCAGAAGAAACGGCGATTTTCAACTAGAAAACCAACTGTTACTTCACAGGCTAGCATTGGAGCTATGCATGAGAATATTAATCACAATTTAACTACAGCAGAAAAAGTTGAAACAGGAAGGGTATAGGTTTTCTGAGTATAGTCTGACTTGTTTGGTTTCTAGGTAAAATTAGAGACATATATGATGTATTTTGGCGCTATGGGAAAATTTTTTGCAATCCTCTTTGTCGGTGGTATGATGCTGAGCACGATTGTTTCAATGGGAAGGAGTCTGTGGTTGACAGATTGGTCAAATGATAATATTGTGGGGAATGAAAACAAATCATCAGTTGAAATCCGACTTGGAGTGTATGCAGCATTAGGATTTGCAGAAGGTTCGTTACCTTTCAGAATATTAGCTATTTGCAATTGTTTCAGTATTATGTTTATTTGTTGGGATGTTATCACTACTGTTTGGTGGTGTATCTGCATCAAGAAATCTCCACACTCCCCTTCTTCACTCGATATTTCGAGCGCCTATGTCATTTTTTGACACGACACCGTTTGGCCGAATTCTTAATAGAATTGGAAAGGTATAATAACCTAGTTTCAAATGCAACTAGGATTGTAGGATATTGAGACGGTAGATATACAATTACCATTGAACGTACAATTCTTTGTACAATGTCTCATGCAAGTAGCGTCTACTTTACTGATTATAATGATATCAACTCCAATATTCGGAATAGTTATAATACCACTTGCTCTTATCTACGTTCTTGTAATGGTAACCTCTTACGTTTTTTTTTCAATTTCACAAATTGCAGCAATATTATATTGCAACATCGCGTCAGCTCAAGCGATTAGAGTCTATTACAAGGTCTCCCATTTACAGCCATTTGAGCGAAAGTATACAAGGTGCCGCTACTATTAGGGCCTACCGACTAGTTGAACGTTTTTGCCTTATGTCTGATAGAAAAGTAGATGCCCATGTGCAGGTAGTACTACGCTAAAACAAACTTATCATTCGTTTAGTGCCGATACCTCAGCTATATTGCGAACAGATGGATGTCAGTTCGTTTGGAGTTCATTGGAAATAGTATAGTATTATTCGCCGCTATGTGTGCTGTTTTTATGAGGCATAATACTACTTCAGGAGTAATAGGCCTTTCTGTATCCTACGCCTTGAATGTTAGTATAAAACGTGTTTTGATGTTAATCACGTGTTTTAGATTACAACAGTGCTTAACTTTGCAGTTCGTCAAATTAGTAAAATGGAGACAAATATTGTGTCCGTTGAAAGAGTTAAAGAATACTCTGACACAATAACAGAAGCAACATGGGACTCTAATCCCGGCAGCGAACCTCCGGCAGGTAAGCATGCATTTCTGAAGTACATTGAAATCCCATTAGAAAATAATTCTTGAAATTGAACTAGAAATTTGTATGATTCAGCATTAAATCCTTCCCCCTATTTAGATTGGCCAAGTGAAGGGCGGATAGAATTGATAAATTACTCTACTCGCTATCGCCCTGGCCTCGATTTGGTTGTTAAGCAGCTAAACGCATCTATTGGGCCTCACGAAAAAGTCGGCATTGTAGGAAGAACGGGAGCAGGTTTTCGAATATTTCAGATAAATTTTTACATTTTTTTACAGGCAAATCTTCTGTAACCCTCGCTCTATTCAGAATGATTGAGCCTGCTGAAGGCACTATAGTCATGGATGGTATTGACATCAGTAGGCTTGGCTTACATGATCTGAGAAGTCATTTGACTATTATACCACAAGATCCCGTTCTGTTTTCGGGTACTCTACGGTGGGCCAATGTTTATTTATTTATTTGTTTTTCTCTAGATTTAATCTGGATCCATTCGGCCGATATCGAGATGAAGAATTGTGGCGAGCTTTAGACATGGCGAACTTAAAACCTTTCGTATGCAACCAAAGTGCTGGTCTGGAACATGAAATTACCGAAGGTGGTGAAAATATAAGGTAGCCTATCATTGGAATTCTTGATTGATATTATTCAGCGTGGGGCAACGGCAGTTAGTATGTTTGGCACGAGCACTACTGCGAAAAACTCGTATACTTGTATTGGATGAAGCTACTGCTGCTGTCGACATGTCTACAGACTCTTTGATACAGAGGACTATACGCGAAGAATTCAAAGATGCCACGGTACTCACTATTGCCCATAGGTTGAATACAATTATGGATTATGACAGGTAACATGCTCATTCAGACCTTTTTAATGTCCGTTACTTCAGAATAATTGTCCTAAAAGATGGCTATATCGCTGAATTCGATAGCCCAAATGCTCTCTTGGAGAATAGAAACTCAGAATTTTATGGTCTTGCGCGTAAAGCCGGCTTGGTCGACTAATTATTTGACACTTTGAATATATTGTACATTTCGATTGTTTAATATTAATCATTTTTCAGATTGCCTAAAATATTTTTTATAATTGTTTTATCGTAATAAATGTTTTATTTTATACCTATATGATCACCATCTGTACCAGGGCTGTGCGAATCGGGCCATTTCCAGTTCGGATCGGATCCGGATGATCCGCACAGCCCTGATCTGTACAAACGCTAAAGTCGGAAACGTTTTATTGGATCAAACCTTGAATGTTTTTGGCTGCGCTTTGGCAATATTGCCAGGTTCCATCCGGCAAAACTAACCCATTACACGGATTCTGTGGCCAAAAAAAGATTTTAGATTTCGAAAAGGTACAGTACGCAGGTTTGCGTGTACGTACGTAGGTGTGGTCCTGCAACGCCCGTACACCGTATCAAATGTCGGCTCGCTCGCCGTTGAGTCTCCAATTTTTCTATCCTAAAGATTTTTTTCTCTTGTTCAGATGTATTCAGGCGTTCTGTCGTTTTAGACCTGTTCAGGGGTAGACGTTAGAATTTAGCAATGCATGTACTCCCTGTCTCGTACGTTATGGCCGTGTGAGAAGCTATTTTGTTCTATGATATACTCTATTGAAATAGCAAAAACTACTTTATTTCGTTTTACAGTGCAGGAAATACCCTTTCTTTTTACCATCAAGGTGCTTCTAAAGAATTTTATTCATTTACTGATCATTTTCACGATTTTCATTGGCTGAGGTTATTCCGAGCCGCTTCAAGCATAACTAAAATTGTAACGTTTCGATGCTGATTTTAAACGACTCCTTCGAGAAAAAAATAAGTAGCATTTTATTTTTTATACTCGGTTTTTAGTGATTCTCATTTTTTTTTTTCTAGTTTCAATTTGACAAACTTTATTTCAGAACATGGGTGCATACAAGTACATGCAGGAGATATGGCGCAAGAAGCAGTCTGATGTTATGCGATACATTCTCCGTGTTCGTACATGGCAGTACAGACAATTATCTGCTGTTCACAGAGTCAGCCGTCCCACACGCCCGGAGAAGGCCCGACGCATGGGTTATCGCGCCAAGCAAGGTATGCCTTCGGCTTTTATATATTTTTATATCTCACTTCTTCAGGATACGTTATCTACCGTGTTCGAGTTCGCCGTGGTAACCGCAAGCGCCCAGTCACCAAGGGACAGACGTACGGAAAGCCCAAGACTCACGGAGTCAATGAACTAAAATACGCTAGAAGCAAGCAGGCTGTAGCTGAGGTAATTTTTATAAACACTCATTAATTCATGGAGATCTTTATTAGCAGTATTGATTTTTATCGTTATATATATTTAGTTTGGCGTTGATAGTAAGACTGAATACAGTCTTCTCCTATAAGATATAATTTTTCGCATTCATCCGTTCTCCTAATCTCATAATAATTTATTTTTAGGAGCGTGCTGGTCGTCGCCTTGGTTCTCTTCGTGTTTTGAACTCCTATTGGGTTGGAGAGGATTCTACCTACAAGTTCTATGAAGTCATCCTCATTGATCCCAACCATAAGGCTATTCGTCGTAATCCTGATACCCAATGGATAACCAAGCCCGTGCACAAGCACCGTGAATTGCGTGGCCTCACCTCCGCTGGAAAGAAATCGCGTGGACTTGGAAAGGGATGGAGATTCGCAGCTACCAGAGGAGGCTCCCAAGCCAAAAATTGGAAGAGAAAGAACACCGTTGTATTCCGTCGCTTCCGTTAAGCCCAATTGTTTCTTATTATTTTGGTGCGTTGTTTGTTTTGCTAACTACCCAAATAATAAGGTTGTTTATATTTCGTTGTTCATTTGTTTCCGGTTTCTTGGGGCCTTTACTTGGTGTGATTGCTATAGTCTGCTTCCAACGGATATGTCACGAGTTCAAATTTCGCGGCGCATCTCCGTTGTGAGACCATGTCGGAAGAACGCTGGTCCCACAGCGGAGGCGCGACAGACCTTTAAATCCCGTGATATATCCGTTGGAAATGGACTATAAACATAGTCAATCAAGAAAAACGACATTCAAGGTATAATTGCCCGAGAACAAATTTTAGTGATGGAGCGAACTGACAGATAATTTTTGAGCGGCCAAGAAGAAAAAAGGCCAGTAAGTTCGGCTCGCGGCTAAATCGTTAGACCTTGAATGTCGTCTTTTTCCTTGACAGACTATATCTTCTTCCTCAGAATGAGCAGACTGGGCCCTCTTGGAAAGCAAATTTTTGACAAGCTTCAAACATTATCTGTAAGCCGAAAGTTTTTGACGATACAATTGAAACCCGTCTTTAGCCCAGCCACTTACAAGTTTTTTGTGAATCCCACTTGCACAATGTACCGAAAGGGTCAGAAAAGCATTTTTATGTCGTAAGTCGCATATTTGATAGGCAAAGCGTCCTTTAGGTGGTTGTAAGTAGCAAATTCGAAGGGCAGACAGTACTTCAGGTAATCCTGTATTTTGTCTTCGTTTTTCTAACCATTTCTAGCGCCACCGGCTTGTAAACGAGTGCTTGGCAGAAGAGCTATCTGGGCCGGTGCATGCGTTGCGCATAGATGCTATTCCTCCAAGCAAATGGATAGGACAAGAGCCTACTACCGCTCCACGTTGTCAAGGCGGAGGAAAATTTTGATTTCTAGCAATAAATATTCCCTATCTGCCTTTCTAATCGTTTTTGATCGTTTTCTATAAATCTAACGATTTCTATATTATTAATAATATTATTGTATTATTCGGGCATTTCGACCACTAGAACTACGCAGAAATCCGTTTCGAATTTCGCAATATCATGCTTGTTTGTTATTTGTTCGGCGATATTGGCAAAGACCTTTGCATCAGCCGGTGTTTCCTTCTTTTATTCTTCTAAAATGTCTTACTAGCTCTATTAACCTTTATATTTAGTGCAGAAATGCTTTCACGACTTATTATCAACGCTCCTCGCTCTTGTTTATGCTTATCAAACCGTTTTCTTCAAAGTACAAGTAGAAAAACGGCGAGGTTTGGTAGCAACAGTACTGGTGGTGGCTTCAAATTTGCAGAGAATTCTGTAGGTTTTTGTTTGCTATAGCTCTACGGTAATTTTCAGGGTTTTGGAGTTCGAAATGCACCAACCCTGAAGGAAAGGCTCTTAGGACCGACTACGGGAAAGCGTGAGCATAGCTAATGTTTAGAGCACACTAAATTAGTTTAGCATATCTCTATGGCACGTATGCTCTTGCAGGTGCTTCTGTTTTTGGCATAGGTATGCTTATGTACTATGGCTTGATCTCTAAGGAGCAAAGCATTCTTCAAAATAGCACGTAAGAAATGTTTTTCTTCTAATACAACTTTAATGAGTTTAGTTTATGGCCGCAATATGTTCGAGACCGTATAGCCACCACGTATACTTACTTGGCCGGAAGTTTAGCCGTTACGGCTGCTAGCGGTGTTGCTGCCTCTAGATCTCCGATGATTATGCGTTTTACCGCTGGCGGAGGATTCATGGTTGGCTTCCGTTCCTTTTTGTTAAATATTACATTGTAGGCTTTACTGGGGACCATGGCAGCGGTTATTGGGACAGGGATGCTTGCCCGTTCAATAGATTACGAAAACGGCCTTGTAAAGCATGGAGCCTGGTTATTGCATTGCGGTTTTAAGACCTTTTATGACTTAATTTTTAAGATTTTAGGTACACTAGGTGCTGTTTTAGCCCCGCTTTGCGTAATCGGCGGTCCTGTTTTGATGAGAGCTGCTTGGTACACAGCTGGCCTTGTTGCTGGTAAGAACAAACAGTTTATTGTACTTGGAGAGCTTTAGGGTTGTCTGCGACTGCCATAACTGCTCCCTCTGAAAAGTTTCTCATGATGGGTGGCCCCCTCGCTATGGGCCTGGGTGTCGTATTCTTTGCGAATATTGGAAGTTTCTTTCTTCCACCAGGAAGCGTCTTAGGAGCTAGTGAGTAGTACAATTTTTAGATTTCTTTATTTCTAGGTCTGGCTTCTGTGGTGATGTATGGCGGATTGATTCTGTTTTCCGCCTTTTTGCTCTACGACACTCAACGTCTTGTAAAGAAAGCTGAATTGCACCCTACTCGACAAATGTACCAGATCCCGGTGCCTGTGTATGATCCTATTAATGCGTAAGTCTAATTTTATAAGTGTTTTGTTTGAATATTTTATTGATTTACTAATTGTATATTTTTAGACAAATGTCCCTGTATATGGATATTCTCAACATCTTTATTCGCATGGCTATGATAATGTCAGGATCCAATAATCGCCGAAAATAGGAAATTATCAACTCACCAAAAATTACTGGTAGCGATATGTCGCAGCATGATGTATATTTGTCTATAAATAAATAAGGGAGACATATCAGTTTACCTCTTTACATTTAGAGAAGCAAGATTTGCTTTCTGCTCGGATGAATAGAGCTACAAATTATTCAGCAAAAAAACTATAGAAACTTTCGCTTCTACCAGAACATTTTCAGACCTTCCAGTTTGTTTGTATTCTGAATTCGTCACCTTAGAAAATATACTACTTATCCATGTAGAAATTAATATAAACTGGGGGATTAATCCATCGGAAAGTTATCTACATTACACCCTGGCTTATCCCAGCCACTTTCGAGATTGGCAGATTAGGTGGGATTATCTCGGCCGCCCGTCGCCTCACTCCCTCAATGGCTATGTTGGAGGATCTCTTCTGTGAGCTTCTGCCAGTTGTCGGTTTTGCGGTCCTCGTCTCATCGATATTCATTCTAATTGTTATGAGGGGAGTCAATCGTGGCTATTGCTTTGCTCTCTTCTTGGTAATCCCTCTCGTTCCTTATTCTATAATCCCCCAGGCCACTGCTGATCTGTTTCTGGGGACTACCCTCATAATTGCGGGATTCCACGGAGTTATGACGACGATCTATGGCCGCACGGGGGAGATGGTCAAGCCTCTGGCCTGCACCTTCTCGAAGACGATCCATCTGCCCATGGAGGTCTTTTCCGACGCCCTCCATTCAATGATCATTGTCTGGATGGCCGCGGATCGACTTCTCCAAATGCTCCTTCCAGTCCAGTATAGCAAAGTGAAGTTTCTTTATTACTTCGGATATTTTCAAATCTCCAGATCCAGAGTGTCTACACAAATTGGCCGTCGTTTTTAGTGGTCGTGGTGGCCAGCGGCATTGCCGTCGTTCCGTCCTTCGACTATCCCCTCCATGTGGGTCAAGAAACTCCCCATCACGCACTGTTCAGAGTAGGAACAACATAAGTGCCCTTATCTCGCCGCTGTGTAGATTCGAGCAGGTATTTGGCGAAGAATTCTTCTCGGACCATCTGTGGGCCCTCCAATGGTCCCCGCTCCTGGGTATGCCCCCTCTTCCCTTCCAATCTCCAACCTTCTCTAGGACTGGCCCTGCTCGGGATGAGCCTGGTGGTCTTCGGCATTCGGAGCACAAAACAACGCTGGTCATACAATTGGTCGGAGAGTTTCGGGGACACCCTCCAGCTGTCGGCCATGTGTCTGATCCGCTGCTTGATGACGGCCATCGCCATCCACCTACCTCTCCTCCTCATCCAGACGTACCCCGCCGACACCGAGCTGGCCCTGCTCACCGATCCCCTCATCCGGTCCGTCTCTGTCCCGTCCTCTCTCAGTCTCCCCTTTTTAGTATCAGCTTCTCCCTGTGTCTGCCCATCCTCCAGCCCGTCTATTATCTTCTCACAATGCCCGTCTTCACCAGCCGGCTGCGGATGCTCTTCAACAAATACTCTCACAACACCAAGAGGACCTGGCAAAGTGCCGGTACTGCCCTCTGGTCTCCCCCGGCTTCATTCAAAATATTTCAGCCGACCCTCCTAAACCCGAAGTCGAGGTCGAGAGCAATCCCTTCGGCTCCTGGTATTCCACTGCGTTGAATGGGATAAGCGAGCCCGGGCTGGCCACCGAGGAGCGAGCCGGCGTCGAGAGGTTGCCCTCTTCGAGAACAGGGACAGAGAGGTTTCAGGTCGATATCGTTTTATTACCGGGAGGATGGCCCGATACGTGGCTCCGTCTCGTCTTTGGACGCCCACAAGCCGGCCAACACAACAACGTCTTAGCCGCCTTTTCAGAGATCGTCCCGTTCCTCCAGCAGCCGGGTGTCCGTCCTCGAGGCCACCTTCTTGCACCCAGAACTCGAGAAATCATTTTGGAAATACTGGAATAAAGACTGATTTCGTCGGGAAGAAGCTGACCTGGAAACTGGCGGCAACGTCGAGGACGAGGCCCTCGTCGAACATTTTCCCAGTGTGGCGGAGATGGTTCCGTATACACTGCTCGACATGGAGACGGCTGAGGGGGAGGAAGGGCACGAAGACGTCGACCACCCCACGGGAGAGCAGCTGCGACTTGTGCAACCCACCCGGTACGTTATAGACGGCATTTGTGACCTGTAAACGGTAACTTGAGTGACTCTCTTCCGGGGGGACGGACCTGCTTCTCGAAGTCCCGGATATGCAGCTCGTGCCTGGGGACAGCCGCGTTTTCAATGGCCACGTCGTTGACCTCCCTGCCGCCCACGGAGCTGACCAACACGAAGACGACTTTTCGGTAGTCGAGTCCGTTGACCTGCTCGTGGAATTCCATCAATGGGAGGAGGACGTCTGAAATTATTCCCGTTTGAAGAGGACAGGCTCCACCCACCCAGGACACCCTCCTCCAGGCGGTCGGCGTCGTCGATCAGGATAAACGCCCTAGGGCATTTCTGGACTGCCAGGCGAATTCTCTCGAGGAGGACGGTCTTCTGTTTGAGGGGATCGCCGTCCTCAAAGGCCGAGCCGAGGAGAGAGACCAGCGAAGGACTCCGCACATCCGCCCTAAAATCATGAACCCCTCTCTTGGTAAGACGTAAATACCTGGAAACGGAGGAGAGAAGAATGTTGGCCACATGGGTTTTGCCGGTGCCAGAAGAGCCATGGAAAGATAAGACGAGGGCCTTCCGAGGACTCTCCGAGTTCCAATGGGCCTGAACCGGTAGACGAGGATGGCCGGGAGAGACTCACTTTCAACGAGTTGATAATGGTCTTCGAGGCCAGGGGCTGGCCGAAGAGGTCGGTCTCTAACCTCGTCGATAACTCTGAAGAACGGTCAAAACACGGGGAAAACTGACTGGAAAGGGCCGTGTCCACGGGGAAGAAATCTTTGCAGGGCGTGTCTGGAGCTGGCTTCGAGAGGCTCGGCGATGATGGTGTGGTGGGCTTCTGGGCGATGCACGCGAAAGAGACTACGGAACAGGGATGATGCAAGCGAAGGGAGACTTACGGGGAAGGGCGACGGCGACAAGGAGAAACATTGATTATCGACTAGAAACGGGTTGCCAGTGATGCGCAGTATCCTTCTCATTTCCCTGACACTATTCCTCGTGGCAAATGCCGACTGGGAGGATCCGAACGAGCCGTACTCCTCCAGGAGACAGAAGACCGAGGTAAGCGGACCGGGAACTAGCCTAATGGAATATTTCTGGTCGTCTACGATCACTGGGACTTGTTATCCGAGGCGACGCGGTTCCTGACTAAGCTTAGCCTCTTTATCGGCTTTGTCAAGGCTTTCCTCCGTTGTTGTTCACTATTGTTTGGCGAGCAAAGAGACTTGTAATTTTCATATTTACTTTTCAGCTTGATTCGTTCGCAAAATTGAATCATTTTGATCATGTCTTTTGTCTCCCCCTCTCATATTGTTTTATTTGCCTTTGTCTCTTCGTGAAGCCACGGGTAAAGGGGTTGTATTACACTTTTTACTAGAGCCCGCAAAAAGCATGTTGGCCTCGTTTCAACACTTTTGCATTGACTCATCATTTGTCACCGTTTTTTCTCATTTATCATTTCATTCTTCTGCGATTCGTTTTCAACGAAGTGTATTGTGTTCTTGGTGGCTACGTGTAGATTGTCCATTACTCTGAACATGAACAATATGAATTACCTATGTTGTTTTCAATGTACGGCCTTATCCGTTTCAACTGTCTCTCTTATGTTTGCAAAGCCGAAATTTCGATGAATTACCATCGACTGCCATAAATGCCAGCACACTCAAGTTTTCCCCTCCACGAATCTTTCGATTTTAGAATATCTAAACGGGGGAACAACGTCTATTTCTATGCTTTCTCCTACATCTAGCCTGTTTGTTGCTAATAAATGATTTCAGAAACTGGATCTTTATGTATTCGCCAAGATAGCACAACATTTAGACATATGTTCCACAGAAAAGCCCACAAAGTCGTGAACTTTGTAATTGGAATTTGTATTGTAAGTTGAATTATATATCTTTTTTACTTCTTTAGATTGGATTTGTAATAATTTTCCTGAGAGGGCCTGTGTCAGAGCCATTAGATGCTCCTTTTCCTTCTTTCGATGAGGGTAAATGGCGACTTATTGATGAGAAACCATTCCCAACGTTGAATGAGCTAAATGCTGCAGAAAGTAATACTTTGAAGCCTCCGGGATGGCGAACGGATATGGCTGAATGGCATTTTAATGTAGCAGGCAATCATTTTGCTTTCATCAATATTCAAATCATTTCTATTTAGGAGCCAGTGAAAATGTCAGCATCACTGGTGAAGAGGTTGTTAGATCCGTCCAGTTTCTAAATGAAAACTATAACATACTGAATTTAGCAAAGTTTGGACTTTTAAATAATACAAAAACCGTTGTTGTAATTCAAGTTAGTTTGGAATTTCACCTTATCACATATTCTATCGCTTCCAGGTACATAATCGAGTTGCATATCTTCGCTATTTAATTGAATCGTTGAGACATACTGAAGGGATTTCGGATACACTTCTAGTTTTTAGCCACGATGTAAGTGTATCTGCGATCAACGAACTTATCAGAAATATTACTTTTGCGAAGGTTAGCCATTTTTTTATTGCTTACTTTTTTTTAGGTTTATCAGATTTTTTATCCTTTTAACATGCAGTTGTTCCCTAATGTTTTTCCTGGCCAGGATCCCAATGATTGTCCTGAAAAAATGGGTAAAGATAGGTGAGCTCTTCATTCTTCCATCTAACTTACTTTTTCAGAGCAAAAGAAGTCAAATGCTTAAATTGGAATACCCCAGACAAATATGGTAATTTCAGAAAAGCAGCTCTTACTCAGATTAAGCATCATTGGTGGTGGAAGGTAAGCATTCTTACGCAAGATTTGAAAAAAACTTCTCAGATGAACTATGTATTTGATGGAATTATCGATCGATTTAATCTCACCGATTCATATGTACTTTTATTAGAAGAAGATCATTATGTTGCGCCAGATGCATTGTACATGTTAAATTTAATTAGAACAAACAAGGAAAAGTATGCTGCAGTAATGCATTTTACCAATTACTACTTTCAGACTTTGCTCAGCTTGTGAAATCATTTCCCTAGGAACATATCTAAAAAATTATCGTAATTATGGAAAAGATATCAGCCACTTAGGTGCTCATCCATTTTTTAGCAGTAAGCATAATATGGGAATGGCTTTAAATAAAGATACATGGTTTAAACTGAAAAATTGTACCGAAGTATGCTTTTTTCTTTTACTAAATGATTTTGTTTAGATGTTTTGCACATACGACGACTATAATTGGGACTGGTCGCTTATGCATGTTAACGTAAAATGTTTTCCGCAACGTTTCAAAGCACTTTTTACTAAAAGTCCAAGAATTTTGCACATAGGTGATTGTGGGGTGCATACGCACAGGTGAACATATCTTTATATTAAATATTTATTCTTAATTTTATAGATGCGATGTTAATAAAGCTTATCTTAGCGCTAAAGACCTCTTGCAAACGCACGAAAAGTCTCTCTTTCCTCAGCAAATTACTGTTACTGACGTAAGTATCCTTTGGCGAACATACATTGACTTCTACATGCTTTCTACGCTATTGATTACAGGTATCGCGTCGTTCACTGAAGCCGTCTAAGGAAAATGGCGGATGGGGAGACACCAGAGATCACGATCTCTGTCGATTGAATGCGGCACCCCTCAAGTGGCGTGAACAGGATTATTCGGTGCTCAAGAATTTGATACACTCTTCTGTAATTGTTCCAAACGTAGATTTTCATTCGGGTCTCTAAAACTAGTCTTCATTAGATCTTATGAAGTTCCCTAAAAATTTCTATTCTACCTCTTTCGATCCTGTGTTCAAACAATTCTTGCCGTATCTTTCACTGTTGACTTGTAATTCGGGTAATTTGAAAAGTTTTTAAACGTTTTGTACATTTATATGTAAATACGGGTTGTGATAAATTTTTTAAGATATGTAGACCACCTTTCAGGGCGTCGGAAACAGAAAGGATAGTGATTTTGACAGTTGCCATGCAGCCGCAGCCATTGTGCAATAGATCAGTAGATATTGTACAAAAGACCACAGCCGAAAGGCGCAAGTCGGAAGGGGAGCCGGCTGCCAGGCACCCGAACATCTCAGTGTGTTCTATCGTCGACACATCAGAGGATATTTACGGGTAGATGGCAGACTGGCCGGGGGAGGAGGAACCCTTCAGTCGCCGAGTAAGAGCTCTAGTCATGGCTATAACTGCAGGACCAGCACTTTACCCGGAGATTGTTCGAGGGTTGGGACGGGCGAATGAGGAAGCCGACTTTTTATTTGCTATTTATACTGAAAAGTAGGCGGGACCATAATTATCCCGCCCATTATCATAACCAGGGGGATTGTTCCCATGGGTAAAATCCGTGGGAAGGGGATGCTATAACCGGCAGCGGCACTCCGGGGCTCGGGTCAAACGCCGTTGGAAGAAGCGGCCTTCTCGATTGATGTGAACTTTGGACTCTACGCATTTGAACGGCAATTCTATCGATTTGTACAAGTTAGGAGAAATGACGAGAGACTGTTTCCGATATCCGTTTGATTTTAGAAGATTATTTTTATGAGGAGCTGATATAAAAACTGTGGTCAGGAGTAAGAAACAATAGGAGAATGCCTCCTCCTGCCAGGTGAACAGGTTCAGTCGGAAAGACTTCCGTTGGCAACTGCCATCCAAAGTCTTTCTGCGTTTCAAGCGGGAACGAGTGGCTCTGGCCTCCTCAACAGTGCCAGTTGTGTCCTTCTTGGTACTCGGGATAAATTTCATTCAACCACGGTCAACTATAAGAAGTAGTGGCCGGTATAGACGGGATAAGTATGGGTCGAAGGTAGTCCGACGGCAACGGCCTTCATTTCTGCGTCTCGTCTGAATGGAGCTGTCGTTTTCATGTAGTCCGGCGATGAAGAAGCACTTGATCCGTCTGGTGGAATGCCAGAAGATAGTGGTGCCGGTGGCCCTGAACATGCTGCTGACCCTGGCCTGCTGGGTCGGCGTCTACGAGATGAAGGTGGACGAGCAGCTGGTCGAGATGCTCTTCGGCAACTCGGGCCACACGCTCTCGGAGGCCCTGGTCAACGGCTTCTGCTCGGCCCTGATGCTCGTCTGCGTGGCCTTCCTGATGCTCGCCTTCGCCATGTACGACATGCGCCGCCTCGTCCAGTTCTGGCTCTACTCCAGCTGTGTCCTCCTCCTTTTCATGGTCTCCTCCAACTTTTTCTAGTCAGTCCTCTCTCCCTTTTCTCCTTTATCCCTGCTGTCTCCAGCGCTCTCCTGTTGGGTCCTGACGCGGAAGATGCCCCGATCGTGGAGCTGTGGCCCGTGGCCCTGTGTACTGCCGTCTACGGTCTGGTCGGGATAGCCACCTATTTCACGCGGCGCCTCCCGTCCGGCCTCCACCGCGTCTACGTTATCACCAACTGTTCCCTCGTCTCCCTCTACTACCTTCGCTGTCTCCCTGGAAATACGGCCTGGGTGGTTCTGGTGGCCGTAGCCTGTTGGGATATGTTTGCCGTCCTCTCGCCCTACGGGCCTCTGAATATCGTCCAGGCCAAAGCCAAGGATTACAGTGCCGATGTTTGTCTCCTCTCTTTCTCTTTCAAAAATTGTTTAGGTCCTCCGTTTCCTGATGTTCAGCGCGAGCGACGCCCCCGCCATCGAAGTGGACATCATCACCCAGCCCGCCTCCTCGTCCTCCTCCTCGTCGTCTTCTTCAGATGAGAGTGACGGGTCCGAGTCGACGGCAGACTCGGGAGCAGAAGAAGCAGAGGGCAACAGAAGCATCGGCGGAAAGGTGTCTGAGACTGCCGAGGACGCGTTGAACGACGACAACTTCAAGCTGGGAATGGGCGACTTCGTCTTCTACGGGCTCCTCGTCGGCCGGTCGGCTGTCAGCGGCAGCCTCCTGGCCACCTCCGGCTGTGTCTGCGGCATCATTTACGGCCTCGTCATTACTCTTGTCTTCCTCTCCTCCGGTCAGTTATTCTCCTCCTTCTCCGGTCTCATTCGTTTAATCTCAGACGAGAGGACCACGCCAGCCCTGCCACTGTCCATCTTCATGGGAATGCTGTTCCACCTGAGCGGCCTCCAGTTCGAGCCGATCCTCGAAAAGGCGACGGGCCATCTATTCGATGTGCCCCTCTATCTCTCTGCATAAATGTTGTGTTTTGTTCCGAGATTGCATAAAGTTGTCTCTGGCTGTCCTATTCCTTATTCCGCCTTGATTAGTCCTGCGACAGCTGCGCAACAGCACGACAAGTATCAATCCAGGCAGGGCGGGTACGATCCATTATTCAAGACGACAATGCCTACTTTTGAGACGTCGTCGTGTTATAGAGGGGAGATTATTAAGACGGGGTGGGGGGAATGTTTCTCCTTGATCCACACCACACTCCAATCCCCTTACGGTATCCTCCTCCTCTTCCTCCTCCTCCTCCATGCCTCTGCCGACTTCTGTGTAGTCTCGTCTTCAGGGGGAAGATCTTTCCTGCAAAGTTGGCCTTGTCGAACAATAGCTTTCTTAGGAGTTTTGTCTCTCGGAAATGCATCGAAAAGAGCTGTCTATGGTCCTGTTAATATTCGATGAGTGCCTGATGCATGTCCCCAGCTGCCACCCGACTGGCTCCTCCCTCCCTCGGCCCCCGCCCCGCTACAGTCTTCTCTCCTCTGCCGGCCGCTCCCGATGGAGTACCTGTTCGAGGAGAAGGCCCCCCTCTCGGCCATGGACCAGGTGGTCAACTCCATCGGCCTCGATACAGAAGTACAGGTTCGTTGGCTGAGTACACCACAAACCGTAAGATTTCTGGTCAAATGCCGAGTTTGTGTGCAGCCTTTTCGGGGCCAGAGTCTGGTCAAAGTGAGTGTGGTGCTTCGTGCCCCCGGGGTTCCTTTGAGACAGATCCGTTCAGGTCGAGAAGAACACGCTCCACGAGGTATGCTGTCGCTGCGTCGTCTGCCATGCGCCCCTCCAGGAGAAGTGCCACGAGAGAAGCGGCCGCCTCTACTGCGACGAGCACTACTTCAGGTGTCCGGGTCTGTTCCCACCGTAATCTTCAAATCCCAGGGACTGCAGCCCGTATCGATGTGCCGGCTGTAAGCAAGGCGTTGCTCCTTGTGACATGGTGTACAAGCTCAAGGTAAAGAGCCCCGTCTTCCAATGGAAGAGGCCTTTCCAGGCAGGGATGGTCTTCCACGTGGCCTGTCATGCTTGTTGCCGTTGTGGGAGGACACTGTCTCCCGGAGAACAGATCCTCGTGGACGAGATGGCCATGACGGTGGCCTGTATGGCTCATTACTACGGAGGTTGCCTGTCCCCTTCCCCTGAAAAAGTTCTTTCCAGACCAGGCGCCGTGCTCCTCCAGTTTCCCCGGCTACCCTGCCCCAGTTGAGGTCCCGCCCGAAAGTGACTTCCAGATCAAAAAGGTTGGAATGCGAAGGGCACTGACCTGGGTATTTAGGAGGTGGACACCTACGGCTACGGGTTCGAGAGCTACGCCTTCTCCGAGTACTGCGACGACGATGGAAAGTTCCTGAAGAGGCGGGGACCGAGGACGACGATCAAACAAAATCAGGTACGGGCGGAGATCGGCCTAGATGAATAATATTCAGCTGGATGTCCTAAACAGCATATTTTCAACGACACCGAAGCCGTCAAAACACGCACGGGCCAAGCTGGCTCTGGAGACGGGACTGTCCATGAGGGTGATCCAGGTAGGCGGAGGAGGAGGGCAAGATAATGAGAGACACAGGTCTGGTTCCAAAACAGACGGTCCAAGGAACGGCGGCTGAAACATCTGTGCAACTATCTGAGACACTACGAGCAGAGGGGCCTCATCCCGCCGCCCATCAACTTTTCCGCTGGTATGTCGCCAGAAGTCGCAGATGGGGCATTTCCAGACGGAACGGCATTCGGAGGAATGATCGGCGGCCTGGACGCGGGCTTCGAGGAAGACGAAGACGATGAATAAAATGTTAATAATGAGAGTGTTTTGTTGCCTGGCTAATACGGCTATCCGACTATCCGGCTATCCCCCGCCCCTTGAGCGGATAAGCCCGGCCGAAGACACTCCGCACTTCGACGTAGCTCCGATCGCATGGGCAGTTGTACGGTATGATTATTCTTTGTTCCGTTCTATTAAAAGCAGCCGTTTGTAACTAGAATATTGTGAGAGAGCAAGGAGTAGCCCTCCGTTTTCCAGAGCCATGAGTTGCCCAAGAAGAGGATAGTCCACAGTCTGCCCGCGACTTGTATCCTCTCCGCCCCCGAGAAGAAGGAAGAGCCCGTAAAGCCATTCACCTACGAGAACATCGAGGTGCTCTTGACGACTTTTGATAACCCCCGGCCGTAGACACAACCGACCGAGAAGCGGGCCGTCGTCTGCCTGCCCCATGTGTCCGGGTTGGAATCCGACCGCCTGGGTCTCCTCGACTTGGACGAGTCGAGCCCGACCTACATGAAGGTGATCTCGTCGGCTTCGAGTGACAGATTGAGATCAATTGAAGGTGTTGTCCACGGTCAAACTTGGATGTGGACAGGAGCCGGGCAGAATTAACTGGACCCGGAGTGCCCGTAGTGCCGCCGACGTCAGCAGTGTTGTTTCCCTTTCACCCGGGGTGATCTTCCCTTTCAGGTCCTTCGCTCCCACGTGGTGGTGCCCTGTATGAACACCAATCGGATTCAAGTGATCTCCGTCGAGGGCGAGTCCATGCGGGTCGTCAAGGTATTTCCCAATGAGCCGGGTATTTGGTCAGGTGATTGAAGGTGATTGTCTAAAACAACGAGACCTTGGCTGTCCTTACGCTGTGCGTACTTTGCCACTGGCAGAAGCCCCAGTCCATATTTCCACTTTGGGAGACCGAGACGGTCACGGGAAAGGTTTGTCCCCTCTCAATAGTCACTGGTTCAGGGGATTTCCTCCTCCTCGACAGACACACCTTCAGCCTCCGAGACCGGACCCCAAGGGATACCTTCTCCGGGTTCGGGGGAGACTTCGCCTTCCAGGCCAGGCATAACATCATGATGACCACCGAGTGGGGACCGCCTCGTCTCTTCCGCCAGGTGAGGCCCTTCCTCCCCCGAACAGCTCCGCCTCCTCCAGGGCTTCTCCCCCAGCGACATAGAAAATATGGCGGAAAACTTTGGAAACAGGGTGTATGTATGGAAGATCTCGCCCCCGGAGCTGCAGCAGACGATCGAGCTGGACGACGACGAGGGCTGTCTCGTGACCACCGTCCGTTTCCTGCACAACCCCGAAGTCCGTCTGTTTCGATCGGATATAACCCAGAATTAGACTAACCACGCTTTCGCCTGCTCTGCCATCGGCTCCTCCATCTACCACATTTTCATGGATTCCGTGTCCGCCCTGTGGACTGCCCAAAAAGTAACCCAGATCCCGCCAATTCAAGTAGGGTTTATCTCCTTTCTACCAGTTTTTGCCCAGGTTAAAAACTGGGAGTGCAGCGAGGTGCCGGCCCTTCTGACAGACCTGATCATTTCCTTCGACGACAAATGGCTCTTTGTGGCCGGCTGGCTGCACGGGGTCATTTGGAGGTTCGATATTTCTGACCCCTTCCGAGTCTCGTTGCACTCTTCCCTCGCCCTGGGAGGCCTCTTCGTCTCCGAGAAGAATATAATACCGTTGATGAACACGAAGGAGGCTAGTTCGCAACAGTTACTTATGGCTTGTCGCCCTCTTCAGCCTCGCCCAGTGGTCTCCTTGTCTCCGATTACCATCAGGGGCATCCAATATCGGGGAGGCCCCGCCATTTTTCAGCTGTCTCTCGACGGTCGTCGCCTATATGTTGGCAATTCCTTTTACAAAAGCTGGGATACCCAATTCTTCCCGGATATAATCAGGTATACTCTATCTCAGAACAAGCCATTTTTATCAGCGACGGTGGTCAACTCGTAAAGGTGGATATTACGCCAAAGGGTCTAGAGTTGAACCCGAATTTCATACTCGATTTATCAGTGAAAACCGATGGTGGCCCATACGTTTCAAGAGATTTACATTTTTTCGAAGGTGACTGTACTGGTGACAATTTCCTGTAAATATAAGTATTTTTTTCTCAATCTACTTATCATAATATAAATATTTATATATATACAAAAGATTATGAACCAGTACTATCGGTCAGGCTAAGAAGCGATCTTGTCGAACACGTTTCTGATCTACGGCTATCCACAAAACCCCACCTGTCAAACTGGACCAGCAGCATTTTTGCGTAATTGTTGTCCGTTTCAGTTCCCAGTTCTAGGAAATAACAACTAGGCAGTAAAAACACTCACTTTCGCTTAGCACTCGTATACAGTCATAAAAATTTGTAAAGTGAATATCACACGATCGAGCGTCGCCCTGAGCAAACGCAGCTGCAAATAAGTTAGAGTAATCCGCTATCTACAAAAATAAAAGCTAAGACTGTTTTTATGTGAGTTACAAGAGTTATTATCCTTGAAGTTGATGTGTTTTTTGTTTCTAAACGGGTACGCTGAAAAAGATGTCGCATCGTATGTCTGAAAATAAGTTTAAAAAATTAATATATCATAAATTTCACCTATGTATATTAATTAAATCCATAAAAGATTTGGCTTTAAGAAGTTCAGCTTCCATTTCATCTCTTATATTGCGAACCATGCTGACGACATGGCTTAACAGACATCTGACTATTGATATCATTTTGTTCCTTCGAAAAAATGCAATACGATCCTCACCCAGACAAAATAAATTCTCTCTTAGATTGATCTATAACTAATACATCTCCTAACTTTTTCGACTAACCTCAAGCAATGCCTTATAAGCGGTAGAAAGGAGAAGAAATTGATCTCTGATATGGGCGTATCGTGTAGAGTGATTTCGGGTAATAATCAAATCCAGTGGAGGAGGCGCCTCGTAAAATAATGAATCTATAATCAATGATTTGCTAATATTTGAAAATGAAACCTTTCTCAGCCCGTAGGTTAAGTATGTGCCGTCTTGATACTCCAAATAATGTAAGATTTTTCGTTGTTACTTCGTTTGTTTGGAGCATTCTATGACTGGAAAGAGGCAAAAACACACAGGCGACTAGTTTCATTGCATCTAGGAAATCTGTTACAAGAGAAGCGATGATTTTTGGTGAAGAAAGTGGTCTAGAAATTAACAAATTTTAAATTATTTGTATATTTTACTTCAAGATTAAATTAAGCATTTCTGACAGACCCAAAGAACTTGCAGTGGACAAAATTTCTTCTAAATCTTCAAAGCACGTCTAAAATATCAGCAATAATTTATAGAACCAAAAGAACAAATATACCGAATGCTGTACAGACTCTTCATAAAGTTTGTCATAGTCTATGGAACTATGCAAATTATTTCTCAAGATTTTGAGGAGCCGGCTCGTGTAAATTACTTCATTAAGGGTTCGATTCTTATTAGTTTCTAAAGCAATGTCTACCTTTAATACTGATAAATCTAACCGGATGCACCACAGAATACTACCATATAGTCTCCAGGATGTGATGAAACATTGGATTTTGTAAGATATGTAGCCAAAGAGAGGACTATGAACTTGTTGAAATCGCTCAAAAGTTCTTTATAATGTGCTTCTCTAGTTAATGAATACATTTTTGATATTAATACTGATAAATCATAATCCTTAAAAGATAGAGGGAGTTATGTAAACATATACAAACTTACTGACTTTGAACTTGATATTAATGTAAGACAAACTCGGACGTAGTTTTCTTTTTCGTGTACTATGCTAGTAATACTCTTTAGGGCAGAAAGTAATGTATGCATACCCTCAATTTCTTTTTTAATGAATGTGCTAAACATTAATTATATTATGAAGGTCTGAATCTGAACCTCAACGTTCCCAGTTGTTTCTCACATGACGCTCTAATAACTTCTCTTGAATCATTTACAGGCTTTAGCAGCTGTTTTCTTAGATGCAACAGTCTAAAGGGGGATACTATAAGAAGAAAAAGCCCACCTGTTAGCATTCTCAACATGAGGCGTTAGAAGGGCTACTGTTTCTTTTAATTGCCAGTAAAAGTTATTATCACGCATTTCACAGTGATCATAAAGTAAAAAGGATTCCTAAACATTTATCTCTTATGTAAAACCTTTTTTAATGAAAAATCAAACGAAACCATACGTCGTTCTGAGCTTGAAACAAATCAGAACTTTGACCTTCGTATAGTAACATCAAATTCATCAGAACGTTAGAGCGCTCAAAGATGTAAGATGTCAAAATTTCATCATCTGAAAAAGTAATACATATTTCGTTAACTTTTTTATTCGTTTTAAATAAATTGTAAAATAACCATCGGAATCCTGCGCAGTGTCTAATGGCGATGGCTTATATAAAGAAGAGGCTAAACGAAGCCTTTGGTTCCTCAACGTCGCGGTAAATGCCGATGAAAGCTGTCCGGATTCGGTTACAGGAGTACCAACATCGTCTACATTGTGGTTATCTAAATTAAATAATAAATAGTTTAACTAATAGAACCAACTGCAAATTTTTGGCATGCGAAGGTTTTTGAGAACGGAGGTTATATCCCAAGGGAGCCAAGGTATTTCGTTTTGAAAAAGAAAGTCATTACCAGGAATTTTGTTTATATGACCATCTAAATGCCCAGCTATCTGAAAAATAGATCTAATATGTATATAGCAGCATCGTTACAAGATTTTGGTTCCAAGCTCCCTGATAAATAGATTTTAAAAGTGTAAAGCTATCTATTTGAGATGTACAGAAAAGAACAAAATAACAAAGTGTGTTGTCGACTGAAGCCAAAGTTTCTGAAAAATCACATTATGATAAGGAAAATGGCAACTTACCAACGTATTTTTCAAATATTTCTATAAGTATTTTAGAGCAGTTACTCGTTTGAAGCGCTTCTAGTATAGATTCTTTCAAATTATCTGCTGTCAACATCTAAAAATTGAATAAAATATTGAAGACCTTACCTCACGTCTATTGTGATACATACTGACTGTCAGCATATGAGACATTAATTCTACATATCCGAAGGAGTTTTCATTAGAACAAGGTCCATAGATCAGCCATGGCAAATCATAAAGCATTGTTCTACAATATAGTAAGGAGGGTGATACAGTGAAAAAGTAGGTTTGTTCGTACATTACGCTCCAGTACATATACACCATATTTGATAAATTATAAACTAAACAATTTGAAAACAACTTTGAAACAATGAAAGTTAATGTCTACATTTTGCAATAATGGCTTGCTCATCATGCTTGCTAACTGTTACATATTTGTCAACCTATAATAACTCCGTTAAACTTGCTTACCATATTCAGTACCTCAACATGCAGACTCCCTAAACCAGAGGTTAATATCCGTATAACACTGGCAAGGCCTTCCATTTCCGCTAAAGGAATAAGCGCCACGATTTTTCCTCCTTTATCTATAAACGCTAAATATTGGTTCAAATAATAAAAAAGCATACCTGCTTTCTGTTCACATTGCACAATTTGAGACCGCCTTTTTGCTAGCTCTTGTAAAATTGGCTGGGCACTATTATAACCATCTTCCGTATTAATCTCCAGCTTCATTAAAGGTTCGATTAAATGGGCACCAGTGAGCTTTATAGCTTCACTTACACACTTATGAGCACAAGCAGACACTAAACTCATTATTATTCATGAATATAAATCTTATAAGTTATAACTTACAAAGGGCATTATTGATCTTTCCACCGCTTACGGTTATTTCTTTTAATGTAATCACAATATCCTGCACTGGGTAACCAAGGATGGGGCCATTATGTAAAGCGTTTGTACAGCCTTCGGAAATGGCCTTTTGCCATTCATGCCGGAGTGGACGCGAATCTTGGGGAAGATCAACAATAATCTACTTGTTAATTTATTCCGATATAACTTATTTTCCAAACTTTCTTGAAGTTTCCGACGTCCGCTTTTGGCTCGATCAACATGCCCAGAAAAACTTTGTGAGTTCTTGACGATTCTCCTTGTTCATCCATAACCGTAGCTTGATGGCTGATAGAATTTGAGATACCCTCACGATAAGCTATCTAATAACGTTCGAGTAAAAAACGCTAACTAAGGAAACCTGCAGAGGACCAAAAAAGACATCCAGATTCCACTCTCGTTTAAATTTATCTTTGATAATTTCTAAATGAAGCTCTCCCATCGTTTCAATAACTGTCTGATCGGTATCTTTACTTTTTCTAATTCTGATAGATGGATCCTATAATCTAAATGTCAAACAATTTAAACAAAATTTGAGTACCTCTACAGAAATCTGCAGCAAGGCGTTTTCAAAATCCCGAATAGTCTTTGAAGAAGGCGGTTCAATGCTGCAGAAATATACTGGTTCCGGAATTTCGATTCCTAAATTTTTTGCGGTTACAAAATGCTAAAATACCAGAAAAAATGTAGCCTTTGTCATTTTTTCGCAAATGGAGCTGCCTAAGCATCCCTTTATGAATATTTGGAACAACAGATTTACTACTAAAATGACTCTAATTAATTAATTTACTGTTAGAATGAAAACCTTCCAATTAAAGTGTCTCCAGTCAAAGTGCTTTTCAAGCCTGAGGCAATGACAATCTCTCCAGCTCCAGCCGATTTTATAGGATTTAGAAGATCTCCATAGGGCGAGAAAAGCTTAAAATGTTTTGCAATTAGAAAAAAAAACTGGAAATACGCGAAGAGGTCCTTCATTGTCATCGCGATTAACATTGTAAACAGTAGATCCACTTTGTACAGTTCCGGTATAAATACGAAGGTAGCTAAGCTGGCCTTTTCGCTTTTCGTGGCCAATCTAATAAGGTGTCGATATTCTATATAAGCATACTTTAAAAACGAGGGCAGAAAGTTCATTTCCAAATATCGAAGAGAGTTTTTGCTCCATAACTTCTGCTTGGGGTAAGAATTCTGATATCTGCAAACATCAACCATAAACTTATCAACTACAGTCAAACTTGATTTAATAAAGGAAGAACTGATGAAGGACAATGCAACGCTGATCCACAAGATACCACTGCTCCTCTGCGGTTTGCAGTAATATCGCCAAGTCCTGTGGTATGATTACAAGCATTGCAAAACAATTACTTTTCAAAATAGTTTCATCATTGACCTTTGTACAATCACCATTACAATTCTCTAGAAAATGGTTCATAAATTGTGCATCGATATCGGCTAACCGAAAGCATAATTCTTCTTTTTTCAGTAGAAATTGGTCCATATGGATTGCCTAAATAATCTTAAATAATGTACAGTTTCTCTTACATCTATTTCCTCCCATTTTGAGCTTCCCATTTTCAATAGTCTTCTATTTAAAATATCGATAAATCCAAAGAAAGCACTGTTATTATATAGAGGAAACACAGTAAGGACACCTAGGAGCAGTCGTATAGAATAATTTATCGCACCTTTAATATTTAACTTCTCTTCTATACTGTTCAAAACATGATCCACGTTAACATCGCTCTTGTCCATTTTATTTATGAAAAATATCGATGGTAAATTAAACTTTGTAGCTTGTCGCCAAACAGTTCGGGTTTGTGCCTGTAAAACTTGAAGCAGTTTAAGTAAACAATACCTGAACTCCGGCTTTTGAATCCAATATCGTGACGACACCATCTAGAACTCGAGTGCATCGTTCGACTTCTACTGAAACCGCATAGAAAACATATAAAGAAAAGCCTACATGTGAAGTCAACATGCCCAGGGGTGTCTATAAGATTTACATGTGTGTTTTTCCAATTGAAAGAAACTGCAGCTGATTGAACAGTAATTCCTATTTATTTAAAATGAGTAACATTAGCTGTAGACTTACCTCTTTCACGCTCAATCTGTAAATAATCCGTTACAGTACTGCCAGAGTCAACATCTCCTATGAAACGGGTAGCACCAGCTAAGTAAAGCAAGCGTTCTGTCACAGTTGTTTTCCCGGCATCGATATGGGCGATTATTCCAATATTTCTTATATCTTTACTAGAGAGATTCTAACAACAAGCGTACAATAATTTCCTTCTTGAAAACCTGGCTGTTCCAACGCTTTACAAGTATAAATGAGTAACGGTGGAAGCGAAACATCTGATGTCGGTGTATCTATTTCGCAAAGGGAATAAAATATCTGCATACGATGTGCTGTAGTTATAGAGAAGAAGCAATACACATCGGAATAGAATACCCACAAAAAGTGAAAAATATTTTTTCAAATTGTCACAATTGCGCCCACGTAAAATAAAGTACGCAGGGCCGGGGAAAAATGACAAAAGTGATGACAATCGACTTGAGGCTTCGATTCTTCCAGTTCTCTTTACTTTTTGTCCATTTTTGCCATAAAATTACTTCTCGAAAGATTGTATGTATTGAAACGCAAGTCGTTTTCAGGGAGCGAACATTCTACCATGGCCGCTGCACTTCAGGATATCGGATTACCGGTTAGTGTACATTTTTTTATTAAAAAACTACTAACTTTCCATTTGGAAAACGATACTAATGCATGCATAGCTTTTCAACATCTATATTTTTTTACTATTAATAATATTCGTTAAACATAGGTACCTCATCGTAATATTGGAGGTGACCCAATGCTGAAGGATAATGAACCTGAAGGAGATGATTACATGAAATATAAAAAATTGGAAAAACATTTGGAGCATCTCCAGGTTATTGAAGATTACGTCAAATTGGAAACAAGAAATCTGGAAAAAGAATTGCTGCACGCTCAAGAAGAAGTAAAAAAAAACATCCATTGTTTGAGAGTAACATTTTTTTAAGGTAAAGCGCATCCAGTCCGTTCCGCTTGTGATAGGACAATTTTTGGAAGCCGTGGATCAAGATCATGCTATTGTCGGAAGCACTACTGGTAAGCATAGGTATCATTTGATTTCGAGGATTATATCATAGGATCTAACTATTACGTCCGGGTGCTTTCTATCCTCGATCGAGAATTATTGAAGCCTGGTTGTTCAGTTGCTTTACATAAGTATTCTAATGCTCTTGTGGACGTTCTTCCGCCCGAAGCGGACAGCTCTATTCAGGTAAAATCTTAACCTCACGATTTTTTTTTACTTTAATAGATGCTACGGGCTGATGAAAAGCCAGATGTTTCATATGCTGATATTGGTGGACTCGATATGCAAAAGCAAGAAGTGCGTGAAGCTGTTGAACTTCCTCTTACGCAAGGTGAACTTTATCAGCAGGTATTTCTTTTCCGTTCTACATATACATCCTTCCCAGATTGGAATTGACCCTCCACGTGGTGTGCTAATGTATGGTCCTCCTGGATGCGGAAAGACTATGCTGGCAAAAGCCGTTGCTGCAAATACCGCTGCGTCCTTTATCCGAGTTGTCGGCTCTGAATTTGTACAGAAATATCTCGGCGAAGGTAGCGCTTTGTTAGTATTTTATATAGCAAATTGCAGGCCCACGTATGGTCCGCGATGTATTTCGCCTAGCAAAGGAGAATTCTCCTTCCATTATTTTCATTGATGAAATTGATGCCATAGCAACTAAACGTTTTGATGCACAAACCGGTGCCGATCGCGAAGTTCAACGAATCCTCTTGGAATTGCTGAATCAGATGGACGGCTTTGATCAAAGCACCAATGTAAAGGTAAATTGGTTTTTCTAGCAGCGTTGTTTCTGGGTCTTATAGCCTAGATTATACAACAATTCTGTTCTAGGTAATTATGGCTACCAATCGTCAAGATACACTGGACCCTGCTCTTCTTCGTCCTGGGCGTCTTGATCGTAAAATTGAATTCCCTCTGCCAGACAGGTTAATTTTAGGTTCTATTTTGATGTTTTTTTTTCATACTTCAGACGACAAAAGCGTCTGGTGTTTACCACTATTACCTCAAGGATGAATTTATCGGATGATGTTGATTTGGAAGATTATGTTGCTCGCCCAGACAAAATTTCTGGAGCCGACATTAATGCTATTTGTCAAGAGGTTAGTACGAGATAAATAGGTATAATTAAAATATAGGCCGGAATGCATGCTGTTCGTGAAAATCGTTACGTAGTTCTCACAAAAGACTTCGAGAAGGCGTACAAAAACGTTATCAAGAAGGACCAAAACGATTTCGATTTCTACAAATAGTTGAATAACCGGTTATTTATAACCTATTGTACTCGTCTCAAGTGAATGTATACTCTCATTATTATTTTATAAACGGTGTGATTAAAGGAGCAGTTAGGTCTGGGGGAAAAGTGCCTCCAATTGCCTCCAACGGCCCGCGAAAACGGAATTTGAATTTCGATTTTTATCATTTTCTCGTTTATCTGGCATGTGTATGTGTGCTTCCAAATTTTTTTCTGATAGGCAGCTGACTATTTTACAATCAAAAAATAATAGAAATGCTGCATATTTGAGGAAATTGGAAAAAGGGGTTTTTCTGTACGTCTCGAGGAGATTTGGGCTTTCCTTCTATGTGACAGAAAGCACCACTGCTCAGGGGGCAGTTGTTTATTTGGATGAGAAAAGTTTGACGAATTCTTCGTATACTTGGAGAGTTTTCCGAATGCCCTCGCAGTCGACTCCATTGTTGCACACGAGCCGGAGCCTGCTCTCATCGAATGTCATGATGAGCACCTGTCTTTCAAGGAAGAATTCTTTCATCTGCAAGTTCCCTTTTGTTTATCGGTCTCTTTGTACACACCTGCACAGGAGAGAGCTTGCAATGGACGATGACGATGTTGGTTAGGCCGTCCTCAACAGCGAACAATTTCTAAACGGGAGAGTGAAAGGGGAAAGGGGCGAGACCTCTTTTAGGTGTGCCGGAGTGCGTTCGTTGATGCCCTTGGCCAGCATACGAGCCCTCTCGTGGTCATTCTTTATGGTCTCTTCCGCGTGGTCCAGAGCCACGGAGGCAGCCGCAGCCAGTACTCCGGCCTGCCTCCACCCTCCTCCGATGGCCTTTCGTACTCTCCTGGCCTGTTCGACAAACGCCTTCGTCCCCACAATGATCGACCCGATCGGGGCTCCGAGCCCCTTCGAGAAGCACATTTGTACACTATCAGCATGGCAGGCGACGTCTGCTACCTGTCACCACGGCTCTCTTTTCCATTGAAAAACGAAACTACCTGAACACCCAGGGACACGGCGGCGTTGTAGATGCGGGCCCCGTCAATGTGTATGGCGAGGTGGTTCGCGTCGGCCAGCTGTCTCACTTTCTTGAGGTATTCCAGGGGCAGGGCCTTCCCCCCGGCGAAGTTGTGTGTCGTCTCGAGACAGATGAGCCTCGTGTGGGGCATGTGGACGTCGTTGACCCGTATCGAGTCCTCCACCTCCTTTAGGTCCATCGTGCCATCCGGCAGAATATTCAGGGTTGTGGCACTTACTCCTAGACCAGGAAGTTCTTCTCCGAGCCAAAAACAAACCGGCCAGTTGGGCGTAGTTTCCCTGCTCCCACCGGTGGATGTGGTTGGTCCGGCCGACGATGATCTCGTCCCCCCGCTGGCAATGTACCATTACGGAAATTAGATTGCCCATCGTTCCGCTGGCCACGAAGAGGGCTGCTTCTTTTCGGAAAAGTTCAGCACATCTAGTTATCGGTCAGACGGGGGGCTAGTCACACTAACCTCTGCTCGAGCTGAAGGACGGTGGGGTCCTCGTTGTAGACGTCGTCCCCGAGGGGCGCTTCTACCATGGCCCGGCGCATTTCGGCAGACGGCAGGGTCACCGTGTCCGATCGGAGATCCACACACGTGTGAGCATTGAGGACCGTGCCCGTGTAGTTGTTGGCGGCTAGCTTGCCATTTGTAGCTAGGGGGACAGCTGGATTCAGTGGATTGGGTGGGGGAGAGTGGAACGAACCTTGGGAAGCCATGGAGAGGGTTCTAGCAGCCAATCGGACGACTGCCGCCATCTCGGGAATCTTATCTGTGATGACTTTTCGTCATACTTTCCGATAAACTGATAGGGAAACGGGTGTAGTTAGATAGACTGGCAAAGGACACGGGTCTCTCTTTATTTGTTTATGTACAATCGGGGGTCAATGGGGGCGGGTGTATTCTAACTGCTGTCCAGCATCAGGCGCTCGTCCATCTTCTCCACCATCTCTTCGAACTCGCTTATCTTTCTAATCTTTTTTTATGTAAAATACTATTTATTTCTTCATATTTACCCTCAAAGCCTCCTCTAATGCTCTGTTGATCGCCATCGCTTCGTCCAGCCTTCTGCTCGACTCTGCCAGCTGTCTGTTACCTTCGAGATGATCCTTAAAATTCCCTATGATTGCCTCCTATGATCCGTCACCCACCTCTCGGAGTACTTTTATGATTTCGTCGCGAGTTTTCAGTTCTTCATCCATATTCTTTATCTGAATCCGATCCCGTCTAATCCACTTCGACCTGCCCCACCTCCTTTTCCTTCTGCTCCAATTGCGCGCTTTGTGAAGATAGCTCCCTCGCCGCGGCATTCTCGTCGTACAGGACCGGACCTGAAAATAGGAGGGTGACGGGAGAGGACAGGCCGTACTGGGTAGTCCCGACCGTCGTCTACACAAGAGGTTATGACGGGGGCGCCCTGTAAACTGGCGCACTAACAGGCGGCTAATACTGGATTAACTCACGTCCTTGGTGGTGAGCGTTGAGCTGCTCCTCGACCACGGCTCTCAGCTCCTTCTCGTGCAGAAATTTGGCACACATCTCATCCAGTTGGTCGCTAAACGTTGCCTTTCACAAGAGATCAAAAAAGGGCCGCTACTTCAGGTATTTGGCAGTGTGTTGCAGATCGGCAATAGTCCTCTGGGACACTTCCAGTTCCCTACGTACGGCAGTTTGGGTGTTCTCCATCTGGTCTATCTGTACCCCTCTCTGTTCTCTTTTCCAAATGGTCTCTCTCACCTGGAGTCCCTTCTGGTAGAGCTCCTCCTCGAGGATGTTGATCTTGGCCGTCTCCTGCTGGTGAAGAGTAGCTGTTTCTGTCTTGGCGGCCAGCTCCTTCTGCAGCATCTCCACGGTTTTCTTCAGCTCATCCAGCTAAAGACAGTCTTCCTCCGATTATAAAGTTGGCCCAAACCTGTCCCAGTTCCTCCTTCATGGTCTCTATCTTGGCTATGCTCGATTCCAGTAGTTGTTTGGTCTCTGCCTGGGCTGCCAACATGCCATTGAGGGTGTCGTTGGATCCCCAGGAGGAGCATAGCGTCTCCTCGCACTCCGATCGGAGACTTTCTTGAATACCTGGTCCCTCGATGACGGACCCATCGAGGACGGGTGTCTCCCTTTCTAGTGTCTGCTCCTCCTCCGGGTGGGGGAAGGTGTTAATAGATAAGTTCCCGTCGAGGGTGATGCTCTGCTGGATCGACCATTGGCTGACGGACGCGTTCGGTGGCTGGACAGAAGCAGGGGCAGGGGGCGCAACTTCTGGTTATGTTCTAACCGAATAACAAGCAGAACTCACGATTGTCGAGGCTGGTGTCTACATGTGGCTCGATGACTTCATAGTCGTCGGCGATCAGACTCTCGTCCAAGTTGGCCACGAGGGTGCCGCCGTTCTCCAGGGTAGTCATCTAAAGTAGAGAGGGTAATCGACCGAGGGGCGGTGAGCTAGCTGTGATTGCGAAACAGGGTGAGTCACGGCGCGAGAACTGATAAGACGATGAGATGACATCGCATTAGAAAGATACTTTTGAAATGGGCATATTCCCACGGATTAGTAAGATTTGGAAAACGGGAGAAATGTGGATGAGAGACGAGTAAGAGAAGAGAGGAGCGGTTATAGGCAGCGCTCGGGGAGGTGCATCGGATTGAATTGTGGCGATAGGAAAAGATTTTAAGAGGTAAGGAGAATGGTGAAATAACATGTAACAAAAGGGGGACAGAGTGGACAAAGGGGCGGGGTGGGAGATCTCGAAATAGGAGATCTCGAAATAAGAGGGGTAGGGCGGAGGGTAGGAGAAGACGGTATACAGTGTAGTGTAGAGGGGAAAGACACTAGTTATACACGCGAAGAGAGTTGCAAGTGTTTGGCCTCTTAATTTCGGCGAAGTGATGAGAAAAGTTAGTGGAAGGTCAAAACAAGTTCCGAGAAGAAAAGCGCCCCACGGCTGATCATCCCGTCCGGCAGTCCTTTAAACCGGAATCTCAACGTGACTATAGTTCAAGTATATTTGTTTCAAAATCGATCGATACGAACGGAAAACATCCCCAACAAATATCCGTGTGCCGGGGATAATTATTCGTGTCCGGAGGGTATGACCCCGGCGGGCAGCCCTGTCATGAGCCACGTGATGATATTTACCACAGGATTCGGTCCTCATCCCGCTCCTTTGACCCTTTTATTTTTCTACTTTTCCACCATTCTAACATATTCTGTTCACTCTTTCGCGAAAGCAGCTTTGTGCCGCCTACCTGTCGCTTCCCCCCTCGCTTGACCTCGTCGACATCGCATCGCGTTGCCCCAACCTCACCGCATCCTCTCCGTCATCCCCTTTCCATCCATTCCCCTTTATATTCAAATATTCCCACCCAATTTCCCTGTCTCGACCATTCGAAGAAGTGACGCGGTCACATCTCGTCGAGTCCAGCCAGAATTGCGCTGTCCAGTTCATTTTGTTGTGTCGCTTTCTCCGGGGTCGGCAGTTCCCTTCAATTCGTCTATTTTCAGCGTTTTTAACTGTAGACGGGTCTTCATTTCAATCTACACAAATTGTAAATAGAACAATCCTTTAAATATGCGTATCGAGGCTCTGCCTTGCCCCTCCTCCGACAATGTGCCGGCCGTGTTCAGTGCCCTGATCAACCGTATCCAGACGGCCCCGTGCTCGTCGACGTTCATCGAAGAACTCGACCGAGCCAGATGCCAACAATCCATTATGTCCAAGGTGCGGTCGCTTCTCTCTTTGTCCGTTTACTGGGCCATTCAGACGGAGCTTGGACGATGGGCCGGTGTGTTGGACAGGTGCGACGAGATCCTCGACAAAGCCACAGTCATCGAGAAAGACGGCCGGATGTCCGTAGACTACGACCAGGAGATGAAGAAGAAGGTCGTCTCCATCCTCAAGTTCACGGCCCTCCTCTTCGAGTGCACCTCCACCAGACGGGTCTACGCCAGTATGGACAGGCTGTTGGCCCTGCTCGACACGTCGGATCTCACCATCGTGGCCGACGTCCTCCGCCTTCTTCAGACCATTGGGAAACGGTCCAAATATCTTCCCACGAGGCTTACTCCCGAGGAACAGCAGCTCCTGGTGGACAAGCTGACAACCATTGCCCAGGTGAGTCTCCTCCTGTTTCGTCCTTCTCTACGCGTCTCTTTAGTGTTGGGGCGGGAAACTGAGGAACATGAAGATGGTGGATAGCCTGAACGAGGACGCCCCGATTCCCAACATCTTTCCCTTCCACTATTCCGACGGAAAGGGACGCGAATTCACTATCGACCAGTGGGATGTAGGCTCTCTCTTCGGCGGCATTCATCCCCCAATTTTAGGATTCAAAGTCCCTTTTGGAAGTGGTCGACACGGAGACAAAAGACATGGATCTCATTCACAGATACGCGGTGCTAGCCCGGCTCCGGATGATCAGCGGCCTCCACAAGCCTGACCACCGTATGCATTGCCTCATCATTCGTCTTCTGTCCATCTCCACTTTGAGTGCGTCCTCCTCCTCCCTGCCACCCTTATCTCCCTCTTTTCAGTCTACTGCCGTTGCCAACAAGACGACAATCAACTCAATGCCCTAGTCTTTCCGGGATTTGTGGACGAGACGGCCGCCCTGCTGAAGGTGCCCCTGACGAAGCACTACCTCGTGGACCAGATCCAGGCGGAGGGGTTGCGGACCCTCACGGCCATTGTATCCCTCGATAAGACTCCCAAGTATGTCGCTGCCTGTTCACTCAATATGCCTTTCAGAGTAAATGAGATTTTGGACGGACTGGGAGCCAACTCTTACCATGGATTTATCGCCAATTTCACTCGTATGCTGGTGGGCGAGATCAAGACGGGCTCCCTTGGCAAGCCGGGCAAACCGAGCATCCCCCTGGCTACGGCCCTCTTCAGCTTCATATACCACGTCAGCAACAACGACACCGGAGGTGGGATCTCCTTTTATTTCTATATATAACCATATTCTAGGAGAGAAATTGCTGTCGTGTGGGCTGACACAGACCCTGTTGAGCGTGATCGAGCACAAGGAACTCTGCCTCGACCTGCTCTCCTTTGCCACCCGCTGCTGCCGGATCATCGACACCTTCACCACAATGGACGTGGCCTCCTTCCGGACAATGAAGGGCATGAACATCTTCCTCGACAGGATTGTGGTCAGTCTCCTCTGCTGATCTCTTTGATATCAATTCTTTATTTAGCACGAGGTGAACGAGTGTCGAAAGGAGCAGCCATTTGTCATTGACACGTCAGAAGACACGGAGGAGAACCAGGGCAAATACGTGGTGGTGAAGACGCCCGTAGTGGACAAGAGATGCCACCAGCTGAGGGTCGGCCTCATCAAGGGACTCCTCACTTTTGTCAAGAGGGTCATCAGTGTCCCCGAGCTGCAGGAATCTGTCCGCCACAGTGAGTCTCTTGTCTTCCCTCTTCTCTACCGTGTAATTTTAGTTATGGAGGGATCCTTCCCCGATGCGTTGATCCACATTATCAGCAATGCCGAGTACTATTCGGACTCTGTCTATCACCACACCCTGCAGTTGGTGACCAACTTTATCTACCAAGAGCCGGCCCAGCTGACCCAGCTTCAAGGCAAGCACCTGCCCTATGTTATGTTGCAGAGTATGCTCAGAAAAGAGGTATCCCTTTTGAAGTCTTTGCTACTATTGACCCACATTTTAGCTGCCAAATTCACGCGATGTCATTGGGAGTCTGGGAAATGTCTTCACGGCTCTGTGCCTGAACGAGGCCGGCCTCAACCAGTTCAAGAATTACAAGCCATTTGACCACATCTTCAAGATTTTACTGAGTATCAAGTTTTTGGCGACGATCAAAAAGAAGAGAGCCGAGATGAGCGACTCGGCGTCGAACATTGGCGTCTCTCTCGACGACCTCCTCCGGCACCATCCCGTGCTCAAGGCCAACATGCTGACGGCTACCATCAATGTAAGCTCTCTCTTCTGTCCTCCCCATTATGAGACACTTTTAGGCATTGGACATGTTGAGCAAGTGTGCCCTCGAGCCGCCGGGGGCCAACACGAAAATAGTGATGGCCATTTCGAAGATTGCCAGCCGAAATGCCAATTTGAACAGCGGAGGGCCGAGTGGATCGAATTCGCCAGCCGTGGAGAGAATCGCCGAGGAGGGCGAACCGTTTGGAGACGGGTTCTCGCCGAGGGAGGACGACTCGGACGAGGACGACGAGGCCGACTTGAGCATGGACGAAGTGAGCACACTGGGCAAGACGCCCGAGGACAAGATGGGCCTCGAGATGGACTGCCCGTCGGATGCGCAGGACGGCAGTCGGATAATTCCCCTCGGAGACTATATTATCATCTTTGCCAAGGTTTGTTTATTTCCCTTTGCGCACGATCCTTCGTTGTCTTTAGGTCTTTGAGCAGGTGATCAGCCAGTCGTCGACCAATTCGACGGAGATCATCGAAGGCTTTGTCCAGCAGGGCGGCATAGAGAAGCTCCTCGAGCTGAGCCAGATCCAGCCGATCGCCGGCGAGCTATCAGTCAGCACCTTCACCAACAGCATAGCCAATATCTTGCAAAATCTTCTCGTAAGCCTTCTCTCTGTCCTCCCACATTTATTGTTCTCGTTTAGACCTATAAACCAGCCGGTAAACGTATGATGGAGGCCTTCATTGAGGTGTTCTCCAAGCGCGCCTCTCCGCTGCTGTTGGGCGAAGGAGATGAACAAGCAGACGGCTCGTATCTCCTGTCCCTTGGAAAGGATGTCATCAACGAGGCGACGAGTTGCATCGGCACAATTACGCCCATTCTCAGCAACCTCACCCGACTGAATTCCGGCCCCTCACAGGTTTGTCCTCTGACTCTGCTCTAATCGTCCTCCCCTTTTCAGTACACAATTGAGAGGAAGGGACGCGTTCACGAATCGTGGCTGACTCCCACCGGAAAGACGTTCCACCAGAAGCTTCGTCGAGCATCGCGTCACCTCTCGTGGGAGGCCACCTTGATCAAATTGACGGAAAACACCCGAGTGTCGGAGGGAACCCAGACGGATCCCGTGCCTGTTGAGCAGAGGAAAGACGGCGAGCCAGTCCAGCAGAAGGAGGAGACGTGTGTGGACTCCGTAGCCGTGGAGCCGAGTGTCAAGCCGTTGGACAAGTCACCCTGGGAGGTGGCTGGCGTGCCGCAGTCGGTGGTGGACGCCTGGAGACTAGAGAAGCCGGTGGCTGACAACGTGGTCAAGGCGAACAAGTGAGATCTCTTCCATTCTAATTGAACCTCTCCTCGTTGCAGACAAATCTTGGAATTTTTGAATCTGTTGGCCCGCTCGTGCTACTCGCCACTGAGAAGGAATCGCCGCTACGAGTACGGCAACGGCTACTCACAGCCGAAGCAGTCTGCCCAGCTGGCGGAGGATGTCTTCTCTGGCATCTACCAGGAGCTCAAGTTCACCCCGAAGGAGAAGGCCACCTCGCCCATGGAGTATGTTCTGGCTCTAGTGCCTAAATTATCTGAATTTTAGATTTGGCCGTATTTCGGATGCTCTGGTCCAGTTGAACGGGGTCCTCTTTGACGACAAGCGGAATGCCTTCCACCCCATGTTGGACAAGTTCTACTCGACCGGCCTCCACAAGGCCTTCTGCGACGTGTTGACGGAGAAGCTGGCTCCCGCCTTGGAGGGCCAAATTTCTGGTTACAATCGGGATCAATTGAGCAAGCGAGGGAATTCAGGACAACTAGACACAGCCTTTGGGGAGTGGTTCCGCCTGGCCGATCGGCTGGCCAACCGGCAGAAAGTTGTCAACACGATGTATAAAATGTACGGAGGAGCGTCTACCTTTGACCCGGAGAAGTACACCAGACTCGTCCAAAGTGTAGGCCCTCCCTTACTATCTTTGTATTATTTTAATCTTTAGGATTTCTTCCGTGTGTTGTCGGATCTGTTTACGAAGCTGTCCCTACCGTCGGTCAACCTCCACAACTATCAGGGACTGTGCGAGGAGGCCATTTCCGTCTTCAAGGAGGTGGCCAGGAGCTTTGTGCCGAGCAAATTTGAGACGACGCCCGAAGTAGCCGCCCCGAGACCCTCGAACGATGACAACATCCAAAATTTGCTGGAGATGGGCTTTGAACGCGAGGAAATTATGGTGGCGCTAGCCCGGTGCGCGACGATGGAGGAGGCGGCCGAGTACCTCATTCTCCGGCAACATCAACAGCCGGCCCCGCCAATGCCAGCCGCAGCTCAACTACAGCAGGTGCAGCAGATACCAGCAGAAGAAGGGCAGCCAGAGAACGAGGCAGCAGCAGCCGAGCTATTTGTGCCACTGGCCCTGAGAGTTCCCGAGGAGGATGGCCGCTCGGCCGCTGGCTCAGACGAGGCCACCTCCCTGGCCCTGGCCGGTGGTGCAGCCGCGCCTATTATTGTCCCGCTCAAGGAATTGAAAATTGATGCGAGTTCATATTATAGTCCTTATCTAACTGCTCTGCTTCAGAAGGATATTTCTATCTCGCAGGCGTGTATTGATCTGATGCCCCTGTGCAAACGACTGATGGAACTGGGATCTGACCTCGTGTTCAGCTGTGCCGACCTGTTTATCAGCGTGGAGCCGACCCTCGACTCGAATTGGAAGATCAACGAGCTGCTGAAGAATATCATGGGCCTGGAGGTGTCGGAGATGGCCAACAATGTCATCCAACAGTCGCTGACGACCATCCCCGAACAAAAGGACGTCATCACCCTGGCCACCCGACTCCACTTCTGCAGTCTCCTCTTTGAACACGTGGCCAAGGACTACCTCAAGGTTTGACTGATCTGCCTGTTATCCTATATCCCCCGCCTCAGATTGTGTCGGACTACAAGTTGCCGTCTTTGTTGCACAGTCTCATCGACGCCATCGAGAAGTACTTTGACCAGGCCTTTATGCACGACAAGCTGCTGCCGCCGGTCATTCTCTACCTGGACCTCTACGACAAATTTGCTCGTCTGTTCGAGCGCCGGGACCTGCTCCTCGAGGCCTTTGGTACCAGCCAGAACAAGGCTCTGGTGTGGTCGTGGCTGGGAGACGACGACATGGCACGATACAGATCCAGTAAATCGAGAGGGGTGTCCTCTTTTTAATAGGAACATTTTCAGCGAAAAAATGGGTTCAATACAATGCCCAGACCCAGGAGATAATCAACACGGCCTTCTTCGACGGAAAGGGCAGGGTGCCGATTAAGAAGGGCGACAAGGAGAGCGTCGTGGACTTTGGCCTGATGCTGGAGAGGGACAGCCAGATGCCCCGGATACAGATCAACGCCGAGCTGCCGGACGACAAGGAACTGCTGGTGAACATGGCCAGGGTACTCGAATCGGTAGCCTCTGTCTATTTTCTGTACTGTACTTTGGGTGTTTAGGAGAGGAAGTCGATGTGGACCGAGCTGGAGAAGACGGGCCTCATGAAGGTGTTGACGCGCATCCTCCGTAAGGGAGTCCTCTTCACCCGGGCCTCGTGGTCTCTTCTCTCATTTTTGGCCAGACTCACAAAGGACAAGGAGTGTGCTGATATTTTCATCAAGGTTGGCTCCTTTTCGTCCCACCAATTGATGGTATAATTTCTAGGAAGACGGAGTGGCCAGTCTGATTCGGCTGAGAAGCTCGTGCACCCCCTGCACGGCGGTTTTGCTCTCGTTGATTTTGAGACAGTGTGTCGACACGGACGAGCTGTACCGGAACATGTTTGAGAAGGCCATCCGCCAGACGACCCTCATCACTCCGCAGATGGAATTCCTCGGGGTGCACGACACCCGGCCCAAGGAGTGGTTCGAGGCGCTGAACAAGCTGATGCCGCTGGCCGTCCGACAGCCGGAGATGTTCGCCGACGTGATGAGCAAGGTGGTGGTGATGAAGCAGGGACAGGGAGGCAACGGCGACCTGCTCGTGATGAGCCACGTGCCCAACAAGGGAGGCAACCGCAACTGTACCGAGACGAACGACAACATGACGACGATGGTGAACCTGCTGCTGATCGAGGTGTTGACGGGCGAGTGGGTCGACGAGAAGAATCTGCCCCTCGGCTACTCGAGGATGCTCTCCCGCAGTGGAATTCTCAACCTCCTCTCGGAGCTGGTCAAGACGTACCAGTGTGCCGCTCCGCTGATCACCGACGCCAAACACGAGAACCAGAAGATCCTGTTGTCCCTCCTGGAGAAGTACATCGGCCATGAGGACAAGGACACGTACCGCTCGCTGAAGATTCTGATCGCCGTCTTGGCCTCGTGCAACCAGGCGCCCAAGGCCCAGGAGAGTCTCGTCTCCGACATCAAGACGTGCATTTTGAACATCTGCGAAGCCCCGGCGACGACGGAGTCGGCAATCCTTCACACAAAGGTATCCCTGCCCTTTTCTATCCCTCTCTACAAGCAATGCATTTCAGTTGACCGAGCTGTGCTCTATGATCAGCGCCATGGCCGAGAGCCCCAACAGTCCGTCGCGAGGCCCCACCGTCCTCCACACCTCTAACCCCATCCTGAAGCTATTCCATAAGAAGAAGGTCTGCAACGATCTCGTCAAGACGATCACCCTCCTCAGATTCAACCAAAAGGTGACTTTCCCTCCCTTCACTCTTTTAGTATTCAAATTATAGGAGGCGGTGGATACGGTAGCGGAGATTTTGAGAACAATGGAAGTGCTGATGCGACACATCAATACCCCGGCCCCAAATGCCCAGGTGGATGATCTCGGCAGCCAAGTGGTATGTTTTGTTCTTTTGAAGTGGTTAACAACGGCCATTTTCAGGGTAGAGCCAGGGCCGATCGTGGAATGTTCTCATTCGAAGAGATATTCCAAAGCCATCTGAACGAGGACGAGCGTCGCCGACTGGAAGAGTTGGACCGTCGCATCTTCCACCCAGCCCACGACCTGAACAGAGGACTGGACCAGCTGAGAGAACACGTGGAGGCTATGGAGAGGGTGGGGGTTAATTTGTAGTGTGTATCCATACGAAAGAATATTCAGAATTTTGACGAGGCCCTTCGAAACGGTGGAAATGGCGAGAACCGGGCGGCTGAGCCGGCAATTGAGGAGGACTCGTCGGCCGACGAGAGACCCCACGACGATGAGATGCGAGACGACGACAACTCGTCGACCCAGAGCAGCGAGGATGAACCCCACGAGGGAGAGGAAGAAGAAGAGGACGAGGAGGAGGGGCCACACGATGGAGCAGACCTCGATCTGAGTCAGGACTCTGTGGAGGGAGATGCCCCCGTGGCTGTTATGGAGGTGGCCGAGCATCAGGATGAGAGGGCCGATGAAGGAGACACAGAGGAGGACGAAGATGATGACGAGGACGAAGACGGAGAGGAGGACGACGAGGATGACGATGATGACGACGACGACGCTTATGACAACGAGCTCCTCGAACGAGATGTATGTTTTCTGCTCACATCTAATCTGAATGGCTTTCAGAGATTTGAGGATATCTACGACTTTGGAATAGATCCGATAAACTCGTTTATGGACGACTGGGACGTTTTCCCCCAGGCCTATCTGAGCCAGTTCAACAGAACCAGGGAGCGTCGTCGCCCCAATCCCGAGAATGCCCATCCTCTTTTGGTCAGGCCTCATCACCTCGGTGAACACCAGGGCACACCTGCTCCTACCGGACATCCTGTGAGTTTTTCTGCCCCCTCTTGCTTATCAAATTTCATGTTTCAGTATGACTATGCCAATGTCGTCCTCGGTATCCAACACGTCGGCCACGGAGGTGCTCAGCTCGCCCTGACCCGCCAGAATGCCATCCGTCGCATTGGGGGCACGTCTCGCACCCGACCCTTGGAGTCTCGTCGGATGTTCTTTGACCGTCTCTTCGACGTACGAGATGGGCACGGCCTCATGTCTTCTGGAATGGTTTGTTGTCCTTTGTTCCAATTTGTATCCACACCATTTTAGGCTACCCGTGATGTCGAGGACCAAAGGTTGCGTGCCACTGTGCCCACGGCACTGGAACGAGCCGTCGAAGGATGCGACCTCTTGGAGCCAGTGTCTCTGCGATATGCTGGAATTCTGGTCAACAGCTGGGTGACCAAGGCGGCCAGGGATCAGATGGCGGAAGAGAAGGCAGACAAGGAGAAGGCCGAAGAGGAGAGGAAGAGGAAGGAGAATGAGGCCAAGGCAGCCGCTAAAGCTGTTGTGGATGCCGCAGCCGCGAACGCCGAAGGCGGAGCTGCATCTTCCTCTACTACGGACGAGGCCTCCCAGACGGCTGTTGTTGTGGCTCCACCTGCTCCCGAAGTAGCCCAGGCCTGGAGTGGAGCTGAAGGAGTCCTTCCTCAACAGGAGGAACCTATGGACGTCACTGGTTTGTTTTGTTTTGCCTCTCCCATCAATTCCACTATAGAGAATAACGCAGTTCACGAGGATGCTCCGGACGCGCCGCCTCCGTCGTCCGCTGCGACTGTGACCTCTTCCATCCCAGAAGACGAAGACGGATCACGACCGGCCTCTCCCGTTCGAATGGAGGAAAGTGTGCCTGCCCCGGATACGCCGATGGACACGGAACAAGGAGGACAGCCAGCAGGAGGACAGCCAGCTGACGAACCGGCACCCGCTCCCGTTGCACCACAAGAAATTCCCGAAGAATACCGAGCCATTCTGGGTGACATCGTTGTCCCCGACGGTGTAGACGTTGCGTTCTTGGCTGCCCTTCCAGACGACATGCGAGCGGAGGTGCTTCGAGACCACGAGAGACAGCAGAGAGCTCAGCGGGCAGCCGTTGCGCCTGCTCAACCCGCAGCCGGACAAGATGTTCCGGTGCCCGTCGTGGAGCCTCTCGACCAGGAATTCTTGAATGCTCTTCCACCCGAGCTTCAAGAGGAGATTCTACAACAGCACGAACGAGCCGTGAGAGAAGCGGAAGAAGCCATTCGACGAGCCAATGAGCCCGCCCCTCCGGCCCAGCCGGAGATGGACGGAGCTGCTGTGATTGCTTCTCTTCCATCCAGAGAACGGCAACAGGTTTGTCTTTGTGGTGATGACTTTGTCTTATCCTCCCCTCTTCAGGTGTTAGCCGAGATGGACGAGGCCGAACTTCAGCGTCTTCCCCAGGCCATGCAAGATGAAGCCCGTCGAGCGCGAGTGCACATGCAGAATGTGTTTGAGCCGGTTGGTCTTATACATAGAGAAGTTCACACTGTGGCTGGGCTCTTTTAATCGGCTCTCTTTAGATACAGAGGAACGTGATGCGAATCCACAATTTGTACGTGAGACAGGGCCGCGGCCCTCTCCGCGCAAACGGGACCAACGCGTCGGGAAGTGTCGGCATCTCCGCCGGACGCACGTATACAGCCAACACCCAAGCCATGCAGCTGCTGGACCGCGAGTCGATCATCATCCTCTGCGGCCTCTTCCTCGTCGACCATCGCATTAACAGCACCCGCCTCCAGAAGGTAGTCCCCTCCTCCCGTCCTACAGTAGAATATGTTTTTTAGGTAATTCGACTGATCTGTTCCCACGCTCCCAGCTGCGAATTTGTCATCTGGTGTCTTCAAGGATTCCTCGACAAGGCCTCGGAGGGAAGCAATTTTGACGCGGACGACATCGTCTCCACCGGTCCCGGCTGGCTCGACTCGATTGGCGTCCCCGGCCTGGGACTCGGCGAGCGTTGTGCAAAGATTGCCAAGAACGGCTCTAAAGGTATCCGCCCTCATTTATTCATATCTATCTCTGTCGTTCAGTCTATGTCAACCCGCTGATCTCTCCCTCCATCTGCCGAAACGTCGTGGAGACGCTGAACACCCTGGCCCGCTGCTATCCGGGACATTTCCTCCCGACGGTGCTTCGCAACGAGCAGATTGAGTGCAAGAACTGGCCGGAGAGGAGCTCCTTCTGGCAACTGCTACAGAACCCGTCAGGAAAGGCCCTCGGCAAGGAGCCCGTCGACAGCCGTCCCGCGGCCGAGCAGTTCGCTACGTGCCCCTTCACCCACTTCTTCCACTACTTCAACAAGAAGCTCTTCCACGAGACGGGCAACCTCCAGGACAAGCTGTTCCGCGTCATCAACACGGTTGGCCCCTTTTATCCCCTCTGTACTCAGCAAGTCCTTTTAGATTGCTCAAACCCTGCCGGACAATGTGATTCACCGTCTCGGTCTCCCTTCGGAAGCCGCTCCGGTCGAAGAGGAGGTGAAGCTGTTGATTGAGGTGTTGTCTCAAGGAATCTGCGGTCCCGACGGATTTGTCGACGGACGATCGACGATAATGGAGATGATGAGGGTGCTCTCGCCGGCCATCTCGGATATTATCTACGACAGCCTGTGTGAGACGATCTCCTCCATCGGACACAAGCTTCAACCGCAAATCGAGCAGCTGATGGTCGAGATGAACGGGATCACAGAGAGTCCGGAAGAAGAGGAGCCCACCACCTCGAGCAGGGTGGTCGACAAGGGACGAGTTACTTCGGCCCGTCTCGCTGGACCGGGTATTGTCGTCGATGGGGATGTCTTGGGCAAATTGGTTCGTTTTGCCTCCCTCTCACTTTATGTTCCTCTTTTCAGAAGATGTCCTCGTATGCCTGTGCCGAGTTGCGACTGCCGGCGATGATGGCCCTGACGGACAAGCACGGAGCACAATACACCCTGCTCAGCTCGCTACAAACTTTGACCAAGCTGCGAGATACGATGAGACAACGAAAACAGAAGAGAATCGACGAGGAAAAGGTAGGCATCTATCCCTTATTCCTCTAATTGAATGATTTGTAGAAGAAAGTCGCCGATGCTGCTGCCGCTGTGGCCGCAGCTGCTGCCCCACCTCAAGCAGAGGCTCCTCCCGCTGTCACCGCCACGGTAGAAGGACAGGACAACAATCCGCGACCAGCTGCTGCTGCTGCTCCTCTAGCGGAACCAGAAGCCCAGTCGGAGGGGCAGGTGCCTGCCAGTGTCCCCTCGACGTCGGCTGCCTCGGAAAAGACCCAGGATAAACAGGAAGCAGCCAATCTGGAGCTGATCAACGTCGAGCTGCCCACATCTCGTCTGAGTGAACGTCTCTCTTCTCTTGAAGGTAACCGCCTTCCTCCTTGCCAAGCAATCTCCTCTTTCTAGAGCTTTGGAAGGCCGTCTCGGCTGCTCTTCTCCGTCTCGGCAAAGCCAGCGATCCGCATGCCGTCCTCGCCCTTCAGCCAGCCGCCGAGGCCTTCTTCCTGGCCCATGCCGTTCCCAAGTCGGCTGCAACTGACAACGAGCATCCGGATAACCAGAAGATGATCGAGTTTGCTGGTGAGTTCCCTCTTTTCCAATTATATAAACGAATCTTCTTCAGAAATGCACCGCGAAGTGTTGAATCAAGTCCTTCGTCAGAACAGTCAGGCCCTGTCGCCCGGTGGCCCGTTCGCCTTCCTCACCCAGTTCCCCAAATTGTTGGACTTTGACGTGAAGAGGAAGTACTTCCGGAAGGAGTTGACCAAGATGGACAATGACAGAGAGTTGGTTGTCCCCTTTCCCGTTCTCATTATCTCCTTCCAGATACCGCCGTGCCGATATCAATGTGCAGGTGCGTCGTCAGCATCTGTTCTCGGACTCGTTCCGCGAGCTGTACCGTCTGCGCCCGGCCGAGTGGAAGAAGCGCTTCTACATTGTGTTCCAAGGAGAGGAGGGCCAGGACGCGGGCGGCCTGCTGAGGGAATGGTTCTCGGTGATCACGAGGGAGATCTTCAACCCCAACTACGCCCTGTTCATCACGGCCCCCGGCGACATGGTCACCTACATGATCAACAAGGCCTCGTACATCAACCCGGAGCACCTCGACTATTTCAAGGTTTGACCTTGTCTTCTCTAGTGCCTAATCGAGGGGATTTTCAGTTTGTCGGCAAGCTGATAGCCAAGGCCATCTACGACAACAAGCTGCTGGACTGCTACTTCACGAGGGCCTTCTACAAGCACATCCTGAATGTGCCCGTACGCTACCAGGACATCGAGAGCGAGGACCCGGCCTTCTTCAAGTCGCTCGAGTTCCTCCTCGAGAACCCGATCAACGACCTCGGCCTGGATCTGACATTCAGCCTCGAGGTGGAGGAGTTTGGCGTCCGGTCAATCAGGGACCTCAAGCCAAACGGGCGCAAGATTGACGTGACCGACGAGAACAAGGTCGAATACGTGAACCTGGTCTGCCAGATGAAGATGACCGGCTCGATCCAGAAGCAGCTGGACGCCTTCCTATCCGGCTTCTACGAGATTATCCCCAAGTCGCTGATTTCGATGTTCAACGAGCAGGAACTGGAGCTGCTGATCAGCGGCCTGCCCGACGTGGACATCGACGATCTGGCCAACAACACGGAATACAAGAGCTACACCAAGACGAGTCCCCAGATCCAGTGGTTCTGGAGGGCGCTGCGCTCCTTTGAGCCGGAAGACAGGGCCAAGTTCCTGCAGTTTGTCACCGGAACCTCAAAGGTACCTCTACAAGGATTTGCCACGTTGGAGGGAATGAATGGTGTGCAGAAGTTTAGTATCCACATGGACAGCCGAGGAGGAGACCGACTGCCTGCTGCCCATACGTGGTAAGTTGTGCTGTTTATTTCGATGCAATGAGACATCTTTCAGCTTCAACCAACTTGATCTGCCGCAATATGAATCGTATGAAAAACTGCGTGACCATCTGCTAACTGCCATCCGTGAATGCACTACAGGGTTTGGATTCGCCTAAATCCTCTGAAAGAGATATTCTCCCCCGGTTGCCTTATTTCGGCCTTGTTCCTTTTTTAATCTAGTGTTTTTGTAATGTAATGAAATTGGTCTAGTCATCGTCATTTTATGGCCTCCTCGATCTGTATTCTTCGCTTTTCTATCAGCGGGTCCCCCTTGAGCTATTCACGGATAATGTGACATTATTGATGCAATTTGAACAGTGTGCAAAAATAACAATAAAATATTCCTGCAGATGTTCTCTTCTCACATAGCCAGGGTAGTGTTAGCCGTGCTCATACTTCAGAAACAAGACTTTTCAAAACGCACTATTCCCGCCTTTCGGATGATAAGGCTTGTAATTTGCTCTTCCAAAAAATGGTTTCCATCGCTACCGGCTGTCTCGGTCTTATTATTTCTTTCACTCCAGAGTTCTCCTTATTTTTTGTTGTTTTAGATGGTCACTGCCTTGATTTTCAAACGTGTAGGAGGTCTCACTGTTGTATCATTTTCTAGATGTACTGCTTCTAGAGGTTATCATAGGTTTAACACATTTTTAACTGCTAATAATTTGTTTATATAGTTCTTCTATACGACTCTTGTCATCTAAAAATACTAAAACACCATCTACATCTGCCGAACCAGTTGAACACAAGGAGTCTACAGAAAGCCAACTTCAACGGTCAATTTTAGAAGAGGTGTTAACTCATGAACGAAAAAAGCCAACAACTTTTACGGGAAAGGTATGCATTAATAGACAACTCAATTCAGTATTTAAAATTTCTGTTGATTATAATTTCAGGTAGCAGAAAAAGCATCAAATACATTTCTATATGCCTCTGTAGCTGCAGCTGTAGGTCTTCTAGGTGCGTTTGCTTATTATCTTGGTAGGGAGTTCTTCGCCGAAGACAGTCCTCAGAAAATTTTCACAAAGTAGGTCGATTTACATTTCTCAAGGATATCAACAATTGTAGTGCATTGAAATTGGTGCGAAATGATGGAAGGTGTCAAGACCTTTTCGGTGAGACAATTGCTGGATTTGGCGAGGAAACATCGAGGGGGCGAAGACGCCACGTTGCCCATCATAAATATGAAAAGGACGGAAGATCAAGAATCCGAGTAATGTTTCATTTGAAGGTTAGTTAATCACATTTTTATCTATAGTATAATAATTGAACTGAGGTATTGAATAGAGGATCCTCAGCTTTCCATATTGTGTTGTAACCTAATAATATTATTAAAAAACCTCTTTATAGGGCGATAGAGATGAAGGTATCGCTCAAGCTGAAATGGAACAGAGAGATGGCGAGTGGGAGTGGCGATTTCTTTATGTCGAGACAAAACGCAGGCCAAAAACTACACACGTCCTAATTGACCACCGATAGTAGTGTATGACAAAATGCCAACCGATAACCGGTGATTTAAAACACGTTATTATATAGGATTTCGGAACGAATATTAAATTTTCCACAAATTGCTTCCTTTATTTTCTTAAAATGTCTCTTGCAATATTACTTTCGTCCGTGTTAATAATCTATACTTCTATTTTTTTATGTTGTCATGGAGGACGACGACGATGATTTCCAACCCGTTAGGGGAAGAGGCCGTTCGCGTAGAAGAAGCCTCCCTGAAAATGAAAATCAGAGAGCTGATGGAACTCTGGAAGACGTGCAAAATACAATTTGTGAACTTTTAGCTGACAGCGAAATTGCACAAATCGCGTAAGTATATTAGTTTTATAATTTTTATATTTATTAGAAACTGGTGTACCACTCGCATTGATCGCTTCCTCAATGGAAATCCAGTAAGCAGAATTATTTTGCTTGGAAATGGTCATTTCGACGCAACATGGGAACCAGGAGCGCATCAATTAGCTTTTACTACGGTGCTTCAGAGAAAATATGCTACTGAGATCCTGTTCCAGGTGAATATTTTACTAATAATTAGAAAAGTTCAAGAAATTTCTTTTGAAAACTTGAAACAATCCTTTATTTATTTTTTGTAAATAAAATAAGCTGAGATGTTAGTCTTGGATCAAGTAATATCTAAATTAGCGTGCAAAATTGCAACAAAGTGCAAAATTCGATGCCTTAAAATTTTTTATGACATTGTGATAAATTTGGTTTTCAGGAACCTTGTTGTAGCTTTGCTGAAACCCAGTGGCTGTCAGAGCAGAATCACCTTCTTGTGCGCAAGGAGATGAATCTTCTGATCCCTCCTACTCGCGGATATGAAATCGTCGTCTTCATTCATGGAATACATTCCTTCCTCAATGACTTGATGTGGTCCCGTTGGAGCGACATGGATAAGTCTATCTTCATATGCAATGATTACGCCGCTGTGGATCTTATTGGTGGACGAAGAGATATCAATGACGAGCACGAAGCACTCAATGTTTTCCGAGCTAATGCTACCAGCATGAGACTTCCTCCTTATGGACCACATCCTACTTTCTTCTCTGATACAAGTATCATGTTTGCTCAAGGAGAGCTTCCTGAAATATCTCCTGATAGACCTTCTTACACAGGGTCTACAGACTAAGAATACATTGTTATGTTGCTCTATCATTATTATGTTTTTATCTATTCCGGTAATCTATCTAGCCAAACACTACGGTGCCAATAAAGATACTCAAACTATTATATTATATTAATTGCGGTAAGATTCAAAACCTACATTTGAAGAAAAATAGCGTGAGTCGAACATTTTTACAGAATGATCTCATGTGCCAGCGAAATATCATCTTTGCGGCTTGCGATAAAGTCTTTACAGGTTTCTTTTTGCTATTTTATAAGCACTGATATTTCAGAAGATTTCTATAAGAAACTTTCCAGCTAGAGGTACAAAACCGCTCCCAAGACATCTATGGGACATGAAAGATTTGAAAGAACAAACAAATGGAGAATACACACACAAACCTTTGATAATCGGAAGGTTCGAATGTGTTAGTTGCTAGTAAATTGTGCTAATAGGCTTGGAGGACGCGACCCAGAAACGGGAAGAAAGGTCAATCAACATATTGGAGGCGGAGTAAAATTTGACTATTTTATGATAGACTTCCATAGAAGGTTAGAACGCTCATAACTATTTTTTACATTCTGTTAGGGGTCCTACCGAACCGAATATGTTTTATGAGGAACGAATCCTGGAAGTACGCCGTGATCCTAATCGATCATCACATATCGCATTAGTGGCCGGGGCCGATGGGAAGCGATGGATTTTGGCCACAGAAAACATGGTGTAAGTGAAGATAGCGGTTCTTCAATCTGCTAACGATTTAGTGCTGGCCAGATTATTAAAACGACGAGCCACATACCCGACAATCCAATTATTGGCATAGAAGGAAACGCATACCCTATTGGATCCTTAGCCGCTGGTACTTTTGTTAATAGGTAACTCATAAATTTACTGTCTACATTTATAAATCAGTGTGGAGCGCTATCCAACATCCGATTCTGACGTATTTATTGTGAAAGCGGGTACTGCTGCTACCATAGTCCGTCATCATGGTGATTTTACAGTTCTTAGAGTAAGTTAAACATATTTTTTTATAATGTATTCAGCTACCGCATAAACACGAATTTTCTCTCCACAGAAACTGCATGGCTACTGTAGGGCGCCTTTCGCATGCAGATTTTGAGGGCAAAATTTTTGGATCTGCTCAGATGCATCGAAGGTTCGGCTACAAAATGAGCAGTGGTTTGTTTCACAAGAAAGATGGATATTTCGGTAGAAAGGTTTGTTTCTTATAAGGTGTTTAGTCAAGATGTAATTTTAAGGTGCGAGCACTTCCTCCAGTCCGGGTGTTGGACACTCCACAGCCGCCCCCGCCACCAACATATTCTTTCTCTTTGACAAAAGATGATGTGAGCGGGCTCCGTGGACATGCTAGAGTACACAACCTTTTACCCTCTGGATATACAAATCGTGATTATCCACAATAAGAGAAGATAAAAGTTTAATAAATTTATCGTAGTAAAATTGTTAGTCGCTATCCTCAATAACATCCTGTAATTCCTTTAACACCCTCAACGCAATTTCCTCTCTATAAGGCAAAGCGGCGATTTGAACGCTAACAGGAAATCCAACCATATCCTGAAATATGTAGTTTCATCAAAACCATTTTCTGAAATTTTATACCTTGCAAACTTTACGAATTAGACGATCGTACGGGTCACGGGAAGGATATTTCTCAAGTCGAATATCATCATCCATTGTAACATGAGTCGTAGGAACGACTCCAGCTGGATAGTCGAGCACATTAAATAAGGAAGTGTAGCCAGTAGCTGGAGGAATTGAAACAGGAACGTGAGGTGGGGGTGGATACATAATCTGAAACATGATTATGGGTGCATTGGGCTGGTGTTACCATTGTAGGGCACAGGAGAGCATCTATATTCTTGTCTTGCATCAGTTTGAGGAATTCTCTTCTGTAACTGTCGATGTCGGCATTGATCTGGCGCATTTCTACAGAAAGAATACTTATTGTCTCGTTGACTCTTTAATAAAGATAGTCGTGGTCGAAACGTACCCTGCATGTTGGAGGGCATCGACCCCAAGAGATTTCGAAGCCGAGGCCAAGGAACTAGAGGTTTGAGCCACTTCTGAAACCGCGGAGGTACGGAGCGCCCTAAGAAGCCGTAGTCGACGTCGGCTGGTACAATATCCTAGAAAGGATGCTGGTGGCAGAGGGAACAGGCTACTTGTGACATTTTGTCGGCCAGAAAGTATCCTCCGTCGGCGGACACAGACCCCAGGAGAAGTGGGAAGATCGTGTCGGGTTTCGGAACTTGGAAGGGAACCAGCTTGTGCCCCCTCTCTTCCAGTAGGCGTACAGCCTCCTCCACGGCTCGCACATAGGCAGGAGCCGGCTCCATATAGCCGTCGTGAGTATACCAGCCGATGGTGAGGGGGGCGGTGGCCGAGAAGAGGGCCTCGTCCCAATAGGCAGGGGACACGTAGGGGTCCAGCTGGAAGAGAAACGGGTCTGACCAGGTCAGACGGAGCAGTTCGATACAGACGTCTATGCTCTTGGACATCGGCCCTTCTGTGGCGATGATCTGTAATGTTTAAAGGGGAGATAGAGGGCCGAGGGAATACCTTGCATCTGCCGGGAACACCTCCCGGGGAATTGGTGTGGGACAGCCTCTGGACGGACGGCTTGAAGCCAGCAAGACCACAGAACGACGCGGGTATTCGAATGGAGCCGCCGATGTCCGACCCGATGCCCAGAAGGGATCCACCCGCCGCGATCAGGGCCGCCTCCCCGCCAGAAGAGCCTCCCGGAATACGAGATTCATCTCTGGAATACTCGTTAGGATGTGTGAGAAAATAGGAACCTCGGGTGAGTAGTCCTTCCGTAGACACCGTTGGTACACCCCCAAGTGAGCAGCGACAACGGATTATTCGTGTGGACGAAGGGAACCGCCCCTATAATTGACCAAGATGTTGCCGGCTCAAGTAAGATACATGCCTAGGTGTAGGAGGGTCTTCACGACGGCCGAATGGTCGGCGGCCGGCTTGAACAGGTCCTGCACGTAGCCGAGAGTAGAGTCCATCCCTTTTATCTATCATCCTCCCTTATTCCTCTCCACCTGGCCGACTCACCGCCACACACTCCTTCACGCTTACAGGCATCCCGAATAGAGGCGGCTTCTGATAGTTCTCGTCTCGGGCCTTGGCATCCAGTTCGCGAGCTAGAGAGATGGCCTCCTGGGAAAGATGGAAATTTTAAAAAAGGGCTCTCACCTCGACGAAGAGACAGACACAGTTTGTCCGCTCGGTTACCTCCATGGCCTTCCGTTGATACGCCCTCAGAGCATCGACACAGTTGACTTTCCCGCTCTGGAGGTGTTCTGAAAATATCTTTGCAAATGAAAGAAAAAAGAGATAACCTTTGAGCTGGTTGAACGAGAGGGCCAGGATCTCTTGGCTCTTCTCCACGGGAAGCCCTTCAAAGAAGTTGTTGACCTTTTCAAAATTTAGTTTCTGCTCGTCTTTCCGTGCTTGGATGGCCGTCTGTAGTCGCCACTTCCGCCGAAGATAAGTCCAGAATTTGAGAAGGAGCCAGAAGGAGACGGCCACCGTCAGGAGACCTTTTTGTTTGCCGGGGGAGATCATGGAACCGGCGGCGGGAAGGGAGCTGACCCCGGGGAGATAGTGTTTGTGTCTGGGACAGTGCTATCGGCCATCGATTGTCCAAAACAAATGCCCATACCCCGATGACGACGGTCGCCGTCCTCCTCGACAAAATGGAGGTTTGTCGTCCTCCCGGGCAGATAGCCTCTTCAGGGATCAGCCTCCATCTCCAGCTTTTTCGGCAACGACGACGGCCGCGTCGTCCTGATCACCTCGCTGCTCAGTCTCTTCTCCATCCTTCCCGTCGGATACCACATGGTAGGAAGGAAGAGGAAAGCCACTCAGTTCCCCCATTCAGGTCATCCTCAACGTCCCCCAGGCGGTCATCCTCGACTCCTTCAGCCACAGTTTCGCAGCTATGGGCTTTCCCCTCGGCCAGGGTGTCCTCAGCGTCATTTGGTAGCCATTCTCCCCTATGTTTTGTGACATATTCAGGTCAGCCACCGTCTCCTGCCAAGCTCTGGGCGCTCTGATTGGGTGTGCCCTCGTTGCCCAGGTAGAATCCAAGTACGGTACCAAGAAGGGTTCGTCTCTTCCGAATGTCGAGTATTTCCTATTCTAGGAATGATGGTCGTGGCCAACTGTCTCTTGTTGGCCGGATCTCTTCTGTCCTGCCTCGCTGCTTATGTCCCATTTGCTCCGTTTCTGATGGTGGGACGAGTGTTGACGGGTGTCCATACCGGCCTCGTCTGTGCCCTCGTGCCCCTTTTTGTACAACAGATTGCCCCCAAAAAGATCAAGGTTTGTCCATTTTACACCCGTGGATCTGATCCTCTCTGAAGGGTTCCATCGGCTGCTTCATCCACATCTCCGCCTGTTTCGGGTCGGCCATCGGCGCCGTCCTCTCCCTTGACTTCATGCTCGGAGGAGAGAATACTTGGGGCCTTCTCTTCCTGCTCTCTGCCTTTTTGTGTACCCTTTCTTTCTTTTTCAAATAAGATGCCAGTTCAGCCCTCGCCGGAATGGGACTGTCCGCCCTCATCCCCGGTTAGTATCTTTCAAAGAGACCGAGACCCGGTTTTAGACACCCCAAACCATCTGCTCCAGCGCGGCGCCTACTCGGAGGCCATTGAGTCGATCATCTTCTTCTACGGGGTGACCCGCTTGTTCGACGACGAAGAAGACGTCGTCCAGCGTTACGCGGACATAGTGAGCCAGCCCTCTTTGAGCACTACAAAATGTCGACAAGGTTACAGAACTGCCGCCCCAGGCTCCCTTCTCCAAGGTCATCCATCGGTCGGACACCCTCCGGGGCATCCTCCTCGGCTGCTGTGTCAGTGCCACCCAGGTCGGTCCCTCCTCCCCACCGTATGATCTTTCGTTCAGATCTTCTCCGGCAGTATGGCCTCTATTTCCTACTCGAGCTCGATGTTCGAGGCGGTCTCCTTCCTCGACGTGCTCGTCCCCTACCTCCCCGCTCTGGGCGGCATTGTTTCAATTCTTCTTACTATCCCTGCTCTCCAGCTGGTAGGTGCCTTTTCCGAATAAAAAGAGCGCTCTCTCCAGGTCGAGTCTCGAGGAAGGCGTCCCGTCCTCTTGTGGACCCTCGTCGTCTGCATCGTGGCCGACTGTCTCCTCCTCGTCTTTTCGCTTCTTTCCCGTGACGATAACTGGGCTTCCTGGGCATTTGGGCTAGCTTTTCTGCTCTATGGAATAGGCTACAACATGGGCACTGGTCGGTTGCTAATAGCAGGAAGGGAAATTATCATAATTAAGGGCCGATCTCGTATTTCCTTCCAGCGGAATTGGTCCCCTCGGATGCCGTCACCTCCGCCATGGGGTCTGCCGTGGCTGTCAATTACCTGGCCACTTTGATAACAACCCTGACATTCTACCCTCTAAACGTGGGTCTCCTCTAATCCAAACGGGACCCTTCCAGGTGGCCTTCGGCGGGTGGAGTTATCTGCTGTTCATCATCCCGACCTCCGTTTCCACCCTCCTCCTCTGGATCTTCCTCCCCGAGACCAAATTCCACTACGACTCGGCCCGCCGCCAGCTGCTCCAAGAGCTTGGGCCCGTCTACGGCGCCCTCTGAACTACGTGTCATTTAATAGAGTACAATTTCCCGAATAAATATTTATTGTGGCTCGCCTGTCGTTAATTATGCCCGTCTCAATTTAGCTGTCACCATCAACACGCTCCATCGGCCACCTTCCCCGCCTCTTCACTCCATTGTGCCTCCATGTCATCCTCCCTTTTATCCACTAATCCCCGGCCTCTCCCTCGATATCATCCCTTTTACCTCAAACTCTAATCTGCCGTTGACGTCTTTAGGTAATCTCCTCGTATAAAACGTTTCCTTAGCTCCGCCCTGTCTGTTTCCTCGCCTGCTTTCCAAATGCATCGTCTCACCTGGATTTGTCTGGTCTTTGGCATCCTCCAGCTCTGTGCCGCTCAGCCCCTGTACGGCTTCGAAAAGGCACTCCTCTATAGTTTTGAGGATCCCGAAAGCATCGAATGGGTTCCCAAGGTAAGAAGAAAAAGTTGTCCGAGAAGGGCTCAAGAGCAGCTAATTGCTTCCGTTTACGCTATTGTTCTTGCAAATTGGCGCACACTATGGTTGAACCCTCCTTTTTTATTGAAGAACATTTACTAGAGGGTGAATATACACGCGACTGCAGCTTGACAAACATTTTCCTTCCATGCGAGGTACTGGAGTGCTCTTCAAATAACGATAAACCGAATATTGGTGTCCCCTTGCTGTCTATCTAAAGAATACGAGAGCTCTTCCAGGATTCTCGACCTGTGAAACGAAGAGCGTATCTACTAAACCTCATCGGGCAGAACTCCCGTTTTCTGGAGCCATATCTGAAGAAGAAACAGCAAAGGGAGGCAGAGAAGGCCCGTCAACAAGCAAGTTTAAACTGTCTTTCACCTAATGTGTGAGACCTCCAAAATCAGACACAAATAAACATTGTAAAGAATTGACAACAATTCATGTAAATAATTTACTCTTTTTTGAAGGGGGATGTTCTTCTGTCTCTTCGGTAGAGCTTTCTGTAATTTCCAAATTATCCACAAAGTCTTCAAAGTTTTGGATCAAGGTTATAATTGTTCGATAGTTGCCCAGCCCTTTAGACGCCAAAGCCTCTAGACGGAGCCGTAGACGAACCAACATATCGTAGAGAAGTTCAAAATAGGTCTCTTGGCAGATTTCGATTTCATATGGCATAAAAACTCGTTTCTAAAGCGATGTGTATGAAAAAAAGACAGTTATACCGGCTCTTCTCTGGGGATAAAAACATCCTTATGAATTACCCGAGAACCAGCTAACTCGACTAATTGCAGTTTTAGCTGATACTCAGTATCGCTATCTATTTCCACCCACACTCCTGGCATATACGACATCGTACTAGCCGATTCACGCTCACTGAAAGTTTTACATAATTATCCAAAGAAATCTAATGGAGATCCAACTATACTTGAAATTTAGGAGATTGCCAGATTGTTCCCAGTTTCTTGATATCGCACACACCAAATATTTAGTACAGAAACTTCGAATCTACCTTTGGACCTGCTTTGAGCATGCTTTCCAGATGTCGATGTTACTTTTCAAATCTTCTAGAAACTTGACAAGAAAAAGGTGGCAAATGATTTCAGAATTAAGCCAATCTAGAATGAGCTGTAATAACTTAACAATGATTAACAAAAGTATTTACTTCGTAGCTGAAGTGACCGTTTTCAGCAAGAGCATAAATGACAGCACATCGATGGTTGAAAAACGCGTTTTCTCTACGTTTCTCGTACATATTAGCTAAGCAAACGCTTACTGTGTGTGCGCTTTTAGCTTGATTAAGGCTAGTAAACAGCTCAATAATCGATCATCCTGTGTTCCAGCTTTATGAACAAATTCTCCCAAACTTCTATAATTCATTTCAGCTACTTTTAGGCAAGCTGTGACTACATTTTTGTTCTCTGTAAGAGTACAGTAAACTATAAATGTGGTGATTAGCCTGTAATTAGCGAAGCACCTAATAGAAGGACGGAGGTAGCTATTAATTTCTCCCCTATCTGAGGATATGAGCCTTTAGCGTCTCCGCCAAACCAAAATCCATTCACTAAATACGGTTATTGATTCATGTAAGCAGACCTGTTCTATCTGAAGAACACGACAGAATATGCAATAAGACCGACGCAATTTTATCTCTATCACAGCAATCCTCCCCGCTTTCAAGTAGTCCGAAAAAAACTTTTTCAGCTACGGAAAACAATACGTTCCATTCAGCATCTGTATCACATGATTTCAGTTTTGATATCAGTATATCAATATCCACATTTTTGCCATAAAGCAGGGGCGAACAATTGGCAATGAGACTCATCTGTACACGAATTGTAGCTTGCATGAGCAATACCGAAGTATTTCAAGCAATGATCAAACGATATTGATAATTTAAAAAGTCAGAAACGGTGTAAACAAAAAAATTTATGCGTGCACCGGGAGACTTGACAATTTGTGAATGTTGAATGGGAAGTAACAAAGAAATAACTACTCGTTTTGAAGCCTACCAAATGTGGAGGCGCGTAACAAAAAGGTCGCAACAGAAACAAGCAGGGATGCTTGAGGAGTTTACTCATCATCCTCGTCCGAGAAGTCTTCTTCGTCTTCCTCCTGAAAAAAATGTAGTCAGATAAAAGTACGACGAATGATACGACTCAAACACCGGTTGCAATCCCGACAATACTTTTGGTTTCAATGAGTTGTGCGGTGTATGTAAAACTCCACACACAGTATGTGAAACCGGAATCAACGGCAATAGACTAGAACTTACATCTCCGTCGTAATCCAACATGTCATCACCAAGATCAGTTTCGCCCGTGAAGAAAAGAACAGCACGAGGAATCACATGGTCGCGGATAACCTGTCCAACTTCGAAATCAGCTCGTCGGAGCTCACCCTTAGCCTGAAACATTGTCGACTATAAATCAAAAAATCTGCTTACGAAGTCTTCGTCGTCTTCTTCATCGTTCGACTCCTCGGGTTGAGGGGGAGTGAAGAAAGTGAAGAAACTTTCGTTATCAACAGTCTTAGTCATGAACTTTCCGGCATTTGCTCCCTTCTTGGCCTTCTTTTTCACAATCTTTTTAGTGACGTTTTTGCCTTCTTCCCAGTTGATTTCATCTCTATAAATTTAACATAAAAAGCTATTCAAGAGGAATAACCCTGTGGCCTTGCAGACCGTAGGTCCATCGTAGTCGAAGGGATCTTCGGCATCTGGCTTCATTAGAAGCTCGTAATGCTTCTTCAGTACCGTGTTGGAGAAGAAAGGATTTGGCGAGAAGTGGAAGTACAAAGTAAATCCGGGAGGGTTCAGTTCGACACTAGACGTGATATCCACAAGGTGCTTGAGGATAGGCTCATCATGCTCTTTGATCATGTCAGCAATAACTTCAGATCCACGAAGAACGTTAAGCCAGAATTCGCTGATGCCCTTCTCATCAGTATCAGGCTCAGAAGCGTCATACATTTTCTGAATACCCGAATGAAAGCCATAAAAACAAAACAATAGATACCTTCAAATCATCAGCATCTAAACCATGCACAAGAGGAATGTCTGCTTCTTCTGCAGAAGGCTCGTACTCTCCAGTAACAATCTTTTTTCTACTCTCATAGAAATTGTTAAATTTAGCTTCGAATTCCTTCTCGAGCTGGTGAACACGTTCGTAGAATTCAGCTTCAACCTAAATCAGCAAACACCCATAGAATTTAAATTGCAACAGCATACGTTGATGATCGAGAGCTGGAGCTTTTTGAGAGCACAGACTCGTTTCTTTTGGGATACCGGAAGCTTTTCAAGGACTTCGTTACCTAGATCGTATCCAGACTCCTTAAGAATGTTCTGAAGGTTTCCGTCAGCCATTTCCTGAAGTATCGAGATTGAATAAGGTAGTAAAATAAGAACAAAGAAAGTGGCTAAGACGCACTAAACAAACAAAAGAAGTGAATAACGGCGAAAGTGAGATTCAAACCAGAGCAACGTTTTAGGCACAGCTCTCTCAACACCGAGACATTTTCCGGACTCGAAGCGAAACGAAAGATTTCGCGGGCCATGCCGTGTCAGGAGTATAAGCGCGGGCCCTTTAAACAATTTTCAATTCTGCGGCTTTCCCGTTTGCAAAAACTACTGATTCGAAATAAAAAAAATACCTTTTTTTACCCTGGGGTAATTCTTCGTATTTTTGTTGTTCCATTTTGTTGTTCTTTCTTTTGCTTCATCTTATCAATTTAGAATGACTTCCGAAGAGAAAAAATTCCGAGTAGGCAATGTGGAACTGCCACCATTCCGTACGCTTGAAGATTTCTTATTCATTAAAAACCGATTCGATGTATGGTATTTATTCACATTCAAAAAGTTATACTTATTTACAGCTACCACCTACTAGGGATTTTCCCAAATGGAACAACAGAATCATAGCAAACTTATTATATTATCAAACCAATTATTTTGCTTTTATGGGTATCTGTATTCTTTTAGCTACGCTGTTTAGTGCGCAGGTAAGTTGTTAAAAGAATAATTTCTGAATAGTTTCAGGATTTAGTGGTGGGTTTTACTGCAATTGCCGCAATCGGCGGGGTAATTGTCTTTGCCTCTTCAAGTAATCCTCAAATCTATCAAGTTCCTACAATTAGCCACTAACTTTGTTCGTTTGATTTAGGTTCGAAGAGATCACCCGCTCATTACATTGGGGGCAATCGCCGTTGCTTGCTATTATTTCATCACTGTGCTTCCCTCAGTAATCGTCGTCGTTTTTAGGTATGTCTACTTACAGTTAATTTAAAGACGACTTTTTAGTATGTTGTGCCCAATCTTCCTCGTTCTTATCCATGCTTCCATAAGGCTTAGAGATTTCATGTCAAAGGTCAATCAGACAGCAGAGAAGTAAGCTATTTTTTACTATGTTTATCTTCTTTCGCTTTCTAGAATGGGGTTGCGGACAACGGTGATGGGCCGTTTACTGGATATATGTGGCCTCACAGTGCGCGCATAGAACATGGATGGCATGGAAAATTATTTATTTATTGTATATTCCAACCTAAAACTTTCTGCATCATTCTTAAACCTTTCGCATTAGTATAAACTGTTTATTATTAAATGCTGGCTACAGAATCAATAATAGTTTCGTAAATTTCAACACCTCGTAAAAAAGTCTTCTCATTGAGGAATTCGTTATGGTCGTGGAGCAATGAAGGCGTATTGATCATTGGGCTAAATCCTATAGAAGGATAACCTCTCTTAAAAATGTGCGGTAGAACTAAACGAAGCCTTCTTACCGAGCGCAAAAATCGGCTATCAGTAGAAGCCACAAAAATCTCTTTCGAGAATGCACAGTTCCTAAAGCAAATAGATGTTTGTTAAAAAAGAAGCTATGATACTCTTTCTTCAGAGCGTTTTCAAACGCTACCCACCACGGGCAGTCGGCAGAGGTACTTGTAATCGCACGATTCAATGACTTCTGAAATTTTTCTATCAAGACCTTTAAAACTACGAGCTCATCGTGCAAGAAAACCAAGTTTATACGGAAATTTCATGCAAGAAAACTAGCAGTTCATGCAATAACACAAAGCGCATGCTTGCTTACAAACTTACGAGATTTAAAGGACATCCTTCCGCTTCTTTTGGATTACTTGACTAAAATGAGTTGCCCTTTATAGCCAAATAAATTATAGTCGAATACCTTAATAAACTGCACATCCACTCCTGGGCCAGCAGCTGCACACCATCCTCGTATTTTCGCTTCTAATCCATCAAAGTCTATGGTCGGTGGTACACGAATATCAAAATCTGAACGACACACTTTTAAATAACATGTTTCGTTTTACACGCTGAAAGTTTTTCAGGAAGTACGTTTATCTGAACTCCTCCTTCTACAATTGTGAGGTTGAGACTTATGACTTCTCCAAGAGAAAGGTTATTCTCTTCCATGCGTTTTTTCTCGGCTTCGCGAAAAGTTAGTGCAAGATTGATAATAGATTGCTGCAAACAAGGACATATTACTTTTTAGAAATAAAATACCAGTTTCTCGCCAGCATTATTGTCGACAAATTTTGACCCATGACCCGGTGACCCTTGACATGTTATTTTGCACCCTAAATTAACAATATAAGAGTAATTACATAAACACATTACACCATGGGCATCTTTCTGCATAAAACACCTTATAAATGTCGTTCTCGCTGGCTATTCCCTCATCTAATACAAAACCAATATTGAGATTTCTAAAAACATCTGTTTCTATAAACGCTTCCATCCCTTCAGCCCCTCCAATTTCTTCGTCTAAACAATCCTCGTTATCGGATCTAAAGCATGTTTACCCGGCCCCCAAATTATGTGAATAGTTCGGTGCCATTGTTTCTTGCCTCTGCCGAAGTGTCTTCTTATTGCCTCGAAATATTGTGATCCAACGCATTTCATCTGAATCAACAAGTATATATATTGTAGTTAATTGCAAAAACATCCTGAGCGCCTCTGGCAAATATATTACCAGCCTCGTCTTTATAGGCAGAATAGGGATCATGCGTCCAGAAGTCTGGGAAAGTCGGTACTACATCGGTATGAGAATAAAGCATTAGACTTGGTAGCTCCGGTCTCTCCCCAACAATGGTAAAAATTACAAACGGCGTCCGTGGGGACGTCTAGCCTGAACTTCAACACAATTCTACAAAATAACTAACATAAAAGACAGTTGTAGGGATGCCTAACTCTTTAGCTAGATCGAGAAGAAAGGTTTTGCAGCCCTCTGCAGTATACAATTATTAGTTTCTGTATAATCGACTCACCATAATCTGGATTTGGCTGTTCTGTTCGAATTTTCAAATAATCTCTAAACTTGGTCACAGCAATGTCCTCATCCATGGTGAACTCTGAAACAAAACGGTAAATATACTTGGTGGGTCCAGCATATGACAAAGAAGAGTTTGTAAGTGTTTTATTAAAATTGATTAATGAGAAGAGTGAGCGTAAAACGCACTTGGGCGTTTTCTGAAAGACTTCTTTTATCAATGATACGGCTGTCAATGAATGATAACGCAGTGTAATGTGGACCAGCGAAGCAAGAGAAGGATACCAAATCGGAAAAAAAAGAAATTTCAAAGGCAACGCATGCATTTCCCGTGAAACGCGGAAGCGGGCGCAATGTTCTTCTTTTGTTGAACTAGTTGCACTGCTTCTTCTGCTTCATTGTTTACCATAAATAACATACATCAACAGATATATTTTGTTATATATTCGAATATATGATGTTATTGAATATTCAAGAACATTTACGAATCGGACTTGTTCTTCCCTATTGCTCCTTTCAGGCTCTTCCTTTTCTTATATTCTTATAAGTAATGTGTGCTTTCGTTTCAGTTAATATTGATGTTTCCACACAGAAATTTCGTACAAACGGGTGATGATACGGATGAGGAAAACGAAGCCTCAGTGCAATTCAGCAAAAAGGTTAGTATGCTTATATTTTTTTTTCATTTGTAATACTTTTGGTTTTTCTTCATCTGAAAATTTTTTTCAAAGAGCGCCGTACTTCAGAATGTTCTGCGTTACTTACATGTCATACCTATTTAGTATCATGTTGATTGTTTAGGCTAAGGAATTATTAAAATCCATTGCTCCTACTAGAGAAGAGAAAGCAAGTCGAAGCGTGTCTAAAGGTCCTCCAACTCTGCAGTCCATAAGAAAAAAACTGAATTTTGACGAAAGCTTCACCTTTGAAGCTCCATCAAGTGAGAACATTTTTATTTTTTTATTTTTTTTAGTTGCCAGACAAAAATGTCAACTTGTGGAATACGAAGAACAACTGGACAAACTAAAAAGGAAGAATGATATGCTGGAGAACGATGTGCAGCGGTTCTCCCAACAGAATGATGTAAGCTTGTTTTGTATACATTCACATTCTTAATTTAGGAATTAAGATGTAATGTAGCCGACTTAAGGTGTACTGTTGCAAATTTAAAGCAACAGTTAGCCGACGACAAAACTGAAGATAGAAACATAGGTTTAAATGATAGCATACTTGTAAGTCAGCGTATAAATCTCATAATACAATTTTTTTAAGGACCGAGTGCATCATGACAATATATTTACAGTTGCACAAAAATACATTACGTGGTTCAACATTGCTATGGATCAACTACAGGTCGCTGAAAATATTTTATTAGACAACAACTTAATGACAGCTGAGAATAAAAATAAGGTATGCATTCTTAACAACATCCATGCAGATTTCAGTTATTGAAAGCGCGACCAATTTTGCCCATGGAGATGGATGTAGACGATGTTGCGTCCCATGCAGTTGGGTCAATCCAAGACTTTCCACTCATACGATCACTGCAAAATATCGAAGAGGTTTTAGGTTTATTGCTAAGAAAATTCGTGGTTTCAGGTAGATGCGTCTAGCGAGTCCAATGCTTCTGGTGAAATAAATCCCGGTTTTCATCACACACAACTGTCTCCAATAGGCAATGAATCGTATCAAGATCGCTCCGATTTTCTTAATACTACAATAGCTAATTCATCAGTGTCTTCTGTAGATGTTGGCCATAAAGAGCGCATTACTTATCTCGAACAGCAGAATAGTACGCTCTTGGACAGATTAAAAGTGGCCAGGTTCGATATCCGTTATTCGTTATCGACGACTTTCTTTCAGCTATCGAGCTCAAACATCTTTAGTTCTAGAAGAAGAAAAGCGCTCATTGGAGGCTAGAGTGAAGATGCTGGACGAAAAACTTGAACTAACATTGGTAGGCTTATTTATGCTAACATTTCTTGCAAATTTAGACAGAATTAGCTCATTTACGCAAAAATCAGGTTGAGGGAATGTTTGAAAAGGTTCCTAATGGTGACGACTACGGTAGAGCTTTAACTCAGGTGGAAAAAATTGCAAGCCTTGAAATGCATTGTAAACAATTAAACGAGGAATTGACTACGTCATCTCGCAAATGCAATGAACTGTTAGTTAAGTTATATTTTACTTTGTCTATACGTTATTTGTAGTGAAGAACATGCACACCAATTTAAAAATTGGCTTAGTGATCGAGATACTGTAATTGACAAACTTAATGCTCAACTTCAAAATGCTAATCTCCTTCTCGAAGATACCAAAAAAGATGTAGAGCTAATAACCAGAGAATGCAATCAGTATAAGAATCAGCTGGAACAGGTGAACTAAATGTTTTTTTTTTAAATGAAAACGGTTTAGATACGCGAAAAGCAAGATACAGAAAGAGCCTACCCAGTAGAAGAATCGTGTGGTGACTCGGTTGCTCCTGCGTTTAGTGGTAATGAAGCTGGTGCTATATTAACCGATGCTGGCAATACGACTCAGGTATGAAGTATGCAACTATTCGTACATAATGACAGATCTTCCATTTGGTTGAAAATCCGCTAACACAAGCACATACGGACTTAATTGAAGAAGAGCGGGCGCAAAAGAGAAAAGCTACTGAATCTTTGAGAGATGAAAGTGAAGTCAAACGCTCACGTGAAGACGAGACTGATCGACTACAAAAACAATTAAGTAAAGCAGAAAAAGAGCGTGAAGTAACTCTAAAAATACACGACGATACACTTCTAAAAATGAAGAAATACAGGTGTAGCATTAACTTGCAACATATCTAATATATACTGGGCATTCAGAGAGTTCACAACATCCTTGACTGGGTGTCAGATCAAAGTAACCGATTTTGAAGAAGGATTAGTCACTGTTAGTAGCCTTTACGATGAGAATAACAAAGAATTCGTATTTAAAGTTGGCCATGAAAGCGTTGATCTCATGGATGTGGGAAGTAGCTCTTCATCAAATTCATATAATTGGCATAAGGAAGCCGAATAGTAAGAACGTTTGTTATCGAATGCTAATGATAATTTCAGTTATATTGGAGAACGTTCCTCAGTTCCGGGGTTCCTGTCTAAAGTAACACTCACGTTGGAGGCACAACGAGAATTGGAATCAATTGAAAGGACACATATGTTCAGTGTACTTCAGGAATAGAAAATTGTTATATAAGTAAATATTCATTGGATTTTTGGTTGTTTCTGTTAGCAGGGTTGCAAGCACATCATTGTATTGTTTAAGATTTTATTTTGATCTATAATTAATACCGTTTAAGGAAAAATAGAAAAGATTCGATTGGCACAACTTCTCATAATGGACTTCATCAGTGAGGGCGTGCGTTTTCCCCTGGCTAATCGCCTACCTTTATTTCAGATGAGTATTGCTGAAATGGTGGCCAATGCTGCTCAGGAAGTGTTCCATTCAAAAGTGCCACAAGGATTTGAATGGATAGCAGAATATGGGCAATACTATTCGAAAACTACAGGTTATTTCTATGATCCAGTAAGTGTTAGTTGTTGCCTAATAAAACAGATTTCAGAGTACAGGACTTTTTTTTCACAATGATACACAAACATATTACATATTCAACGAAGAAACATATCAGTACGAAATTTATAAAAGCCTGCAAAAGCGTTAGTTTTTAAATGATCCGAATACACTTGTTTAGTGAAATGGGATAGAAAAAAATACGAAAATAGGGCCAGAAAAGTACTTGGAAGTGATTTTGAGCATACTCAACAGACAGAAGCTGATATTTGTTGTATTTTATTTTCTAGCATTGACAAAATATGTAAACAGGAAACAAAGGAGCTTCTTTGTTCGGTAATATGAAATCTTTTTCATTGAAATATGTTATAGCAAGACAAGGAAGTATCTATTAACGCCCTAAAGGAACTTCTAGCCAGGAAAAATTCAAAGTACAAAGGGGCCGAGATAATTCACACCGACGACCCCAGCTTTATATGCTTTCAAGCAGGATCTCACGGAAAAAGTATTGTTTCTTTTGAACAATTGTCATCAGAATCAGATTACGACCATGAAAGTTCTTCTGAAGAAGACAGTTCAGAAGATGATGATTGCGAAAATGATGAAAGAGTACAAATGATGGAAGGTTAGCAGAAGAGAAAAGACATCCGATATTTTCATAACAGATGAACGATACGATGAAGCACCTCTTCTTCGCATTATTGAGGATCAAAAAATTCTGCACATTTTAACAATACCAGGAGGAACTATTGGGAAGGATCCTTGTTCAGCGGTTGTTTTGGATCACCCTGCTGTACCCGATGTTTAACCAATTTGTTTCTTTTATTGCTATTGTTTCAGCGTCTCCTTCATATTGCATTTTTGCCAGAAACGAATTCTTTCGTTTTAAAAAAACTTACTTATCTTCGTGTTCTTCAAAACGATTTCGAGATGGAATATGACAGATGTGAGAAAGTAGAACACGGTGACGTTGTTTATTTTGAAGGAAAATCTTTAATGTTGCATATTCATTATGGTTAGCTTAGAATACGGCTTTACCTTAACTATTTAAAGGAAGTAATACTTGCTCTGGATGTGAACAAGGTCTTCTTCTTCAGTCTACATCCGCTGCTGTAGCACCTTCCATACGCGGAGAGCATGCACGCCGTAAAACAGTGAAAATGATGAAAGCAGCGTATGGGCTGCATAATTATGTTAGTTTTTAGTTTCTGTTCTAAGTTAAATTTTAGGATGATTCTCCTTCTCCTGGGTTAGATCGTGCAGCATTACGCAGAAAATACATTGGTTCAGAAGGGCCTGCATATAAGAAAAATAGCAATGATTTGTATTCTGGATGTTTAGCAAGACCAGTAAATAGTAAGAGGGGTTTAACGTTTATATTTACCCCCTTTCAGCACCGACAACGCTGGGTTCTCAGAAACCTACATCATCGAACCCATCAAAAGCCATTAACCCTGATAACAAAGGTTTTAAACTGTTAAAAGGAATGGGATGGAAAGAAGGCGAAGGTCTAGGAAAGTGCAACACTGGACGCGTGGACCCGGTTTGATTTAATCTTAACATCTGTAGCGTGTTTTATAAGGTTATCAATCGTGTGAAAAACGACAAAGTGGGACTGGGGGCAACAACCGAGTATCCACAGAAGCCAAAGTACAATTCTTATCGAGAAGCTGTTTTAGATGTAACGAGGAAACGATATAATCAAGTACAGAGTTTTTTTTTTAAATCGGTAAATGACAAATCATTTAGATCGATGCGGAAAAGAAGTGATTTTCAGTTGTATGGTGAAAAAAGATAGTTTGTACAATAAATAGTTCCTCCTAGTCGACTCGTAGTACATAGATATATAAATTCCTATAACGAACGCACTTCACGTTACAGTCTCAAAATAGATGTACTCTTCCTGTTCACCAGACTTTACACCGGCGTCCTGGTTTATTATTTTTGTTGCACTTAGTGGCTTATTCATCGTCGGTACGGCTTTTACTGCACACGGCCTGTCCTGGACATTATGCTCGCGTAGACTGAGTGTCCTGACCCCTCGGCTTCTTCGCCAGCTGCGTTTGCCTCACGGGCCTCGATCGATGTCCGCTTGTTTTTCGCACCATTTCGGTAGCTGTACTCATCAGAGATTAACACTCGTGCGATGAGCGCGATAGCCATTTCCGTCCGTTGTTTACTTCAATCCATCATCCGTCCAAATTTCACTTGAGTCTATCGAACTTTTGGTCGGGGGATTGCGTCCTCCTCCGATAAATAATTGCCATCGCTCGCCGTTTTTGCCGCAACTTTTGCATCACTGACAACTATTTATTGACCAAAAAAAATAAATAGATATGTTTATTTATCCGATCTATCAATTGGCATATTCGGAATTACTCTGACTGGACTTTCTCGAAATTGTGCACTCTATCTTAATTGCTCTAGAGAAAGTCGACGTCTAGAATCTCAAGATGAGGTTCCTTCCTCCCGGTGTCTACCGGGTCGACGTCCTGGTTCTCCTCTCCTATCAAATGTGCCACTTCTTCTCCATCCAGCAGCTATTCCCCATTTTCCTCAACTACACTCCCAAGACGACCTGTGTTGAGAGGAATGGTACGTTGGTCATTCTCAGACAGGGGGGTCCGATAATAAATTGAACAGCTGAACAGCGCGGCGCATCAACAAACCCGGAGATTATATGATTGCTCGTCGAAGAGGCGAATCCTCTAGTAAACACGGCATTTTAAAGGAAACACAGTGTGCTATGCCGTTCCCAAATCGAAGTGTATGGAATGTCCCGACTGTCCCGACCTCTGCGCCAACAGCACTACCCCCGCCGCCAAGGTATCCCCCCTCCGACCTCACCTTCCAAATTTGGCACTTCAGGCGGAATGTGTCGAGCTCTACTCCCATAAGTACTACCAGAGTGCTGCAATGGACTACAATTTCTTCTGTAAGCCAGGATGGAAAGATTTCCGCCCGGCCTTCGCCCAGTACACCGGTGTCCTGATCGGAAACATCATCCTCGGCTATGTGGCCGATCGAATTGGCCGCCGTAAGACGTTGGTTTTTTTAAATTTATTTTTTACATTTGATTTCAGATTCCTTCTCTCGATGGCAATTGGTATCCCCGCCCTGGTTTCGTCTGGTATATTCACCCCTTTCCCCAGAGAACATGCCCCCATTCAGCTCTAATCAACAGTATCGCCGCCTTCTACTTCCTTCGAGCCGTCACCGGAATCGGAATTGCTGGTAAGGCCCGACCCTGCCTTACATGTTAGCTGGGGTTTGATTGACTTGACAAAAAGACAAGAGAGGGGTAACGAGAGAAATAATTCCAGGTACGATGATCGTCGGCTGGGCCTACTTCTCCGAGCTTGTCAGTGCCCACCAAAGATTCAAGCTGCGCACCTTCAGCAACTGGGCCAACGCCAGGATCATGTTGACCCTCGTCTGCCTGTTCACCGGCGAATGGCGTCTCTCCTCGTATGTGTCTGCCGCCATCTCCCTGGTCACCTTCGCCATCGTCTGGCTCGTTCTGCCCGAATCCCACATCTGGCTCAAGAAGATGGTAGCATCTTGCTCAATACGAATAACCATTTCCTTAGGGCCGATTCGAAGAGTCCGAGGAGAGCAGGAAGCGCCTGGCCCAGTTGGCCGGGATGCCCTTTGAGCCAGCTGCCCCGCCGGAGAAGAAGGAACTCTCGGAGCCGGAGCAGAAGACGAATATCGTGACCGTCTTCCGCGACAGTACCCTCCGTCGTAATCTCATGGTCCTCTGGGTCATGTGGTTCGTCACTGGTTCGTTTATTCTATTTTATTGTTATTATTCTATTCTTTCAGGAATGACGGCCTACCTGACCGACCTCTGCGGCGGAGACATGACCAAGAACTTCTGGCTGGGACAGTTCCTCAGCGGAATTCTGCTGTCCGCCGTTAGGATTGTAAGCTCTTGTCGAGTTTGTCAATGAGGAAGACGCCTTTCAGGTACTTGGATTTGTAGACGGCCATCTGCCGTGGATGGGTCGCCGCTTCGTCCTCCTGGCATCCCAGGGACTCGCTGTGTTCTTCTTCGGTTTTGTCATCTTGTTCCTCTTCCTCGAGGAGAAGGTATCCCCATCTTGCACCAGATACTGACCTCCCTTTTCCAGGGCGAGTGGTTCTACACTGTCGCCTACCTTTCGGTAAGCGCCGCAATGTGAAAATTACATTTCACGGCAACCTGCAGAGTTTGGGGGTCGATCGATAGGCCTCTTTGCAACTTACACACTTTCGTCTTTAGAGCAAAGAAATCAGACCATCCAGTGACGAACAATTCATGTTTTAGAAAAGCTTATCGGGGGGCGCTTTTCTCTAGAAACTCTGATCGCGGGCGTTTGATCCAACAGCTAACAAACTTTCAAAAGAATGTTTTTTAACGGAAATACGGATCATTTAGGCCTTCGTTTTCACCAGTATAGTTTGGGAACCCTGTTATCTCTGTGCCTCCGAATTGATGCCCACCGACGTCCGTGAGTATTTCGAAGTATTCGAGCCTCCCAAATGCCGCCTCCAGACTATAGACGCTCATTTCAGGTGCCACCTCTACTGCCTCGTGTAGTATCATCGGCCGATTCGCCAATATCGGAGCCTCCATGCTGGTTAGTTCTACCCTCTCTTATAGTTATCCCCCATGTTTCAGAGCGGTCTGAAGCTAGTTTATGAGCCGGGAGTCCACATGATCTCCATCTCCTTGGGTATCCTTAACATCATCGTGGCCTTCTTCTTCCTAACCGAGACCAAGAACTGCAGTCTGGACAATGTCGGAAAGAAGGCAGCCAAGGCAGAGGAGCCGGCCCAGGGCACCGAGATGGCCACCCTCCTGAATAAGGAACCTCCAACGGAGGAAGTCAAGTAGTCGCCTAGGAGCAGATCTACCTCGGGTCACCCCACTATGTCTCCTCATTACTCGAGCTTTAGTTATGAGATTCCCTGTTAATTTGTAGCTAACCAGCTTTATCTCCAAGTTGCATGAACATTTATTCTCGAATTTCGTTTCTCTATTTCTTCATTTTCCACGGAGTCTCCTTCCTTTTGACCAGCTGGGCGGCGCCGCCGAGGAAGAGCTGCCGGATCTGGCAGTAGAGGGACTTGTCCTGGGGACGAGGAGACGGCTCGACTACAGTAGAAGGGACGAGGGGACAGCCGGGGCTGCTCAGGGTGGTCGTCTGCCGGCAGACGGAGATGGACCTGGCCGTGGAGCAGCTCAAGTTGGAGCGGGATATGGCCGTCTCGTCCAGGAGGCGGTCCATCTGCTCGAGTTCGCGGTACCACAGGCCGAAGTCTTCCCGCGGCCCGGCCGCCTCCTCCCTCTCCTCCTGCTCATCCAGTCGTCTCTCGTCCTCGCTGCCGAACGGCCGGGTGTCGTCGCCGCTGTCGTAGACGCGGTTGTCCATCGTAAGCTCCGTGCTCCAGCTCCTCTCCACGTAGACCTCCTGCCAGACGCGGACCAATCGCTCGACGCTGTCCGTCTCCTCCAGGGACCCGCCACTCGGCTCACTCCTCGACCCCATAGCCTTGTAGATCGAGCCCCAGGCATCCGAGTGCGTGGACAGGTCCGCCAGCCCGGGTTGGCTCCTCCTCTCCTCCACGAGCAGCGGCGGGTTCTCGGCTTGTCTGGAGGTGCGGAGGAACGTGACCGAGTGGAGCGGCGCCGTGTTCAGGTCGCAACCATACACCCACTCTGCCAAAGATTTGTGGTACCGACGGAGATGGACGAGGTTGTCGTAGTGGCTGTCGAAGCCGGTCGCTCCGTACTTCTGAAAGCTCCGGGCATAATCTGAATCTGTCACTTTCAAAGAAAACGAAACATACAGATGGGCTGTGGCTCGGGGAGCTCGAAAGGCTTGATCCTGTCCGGGGAGATGAAGGTCCTCTGGAGGCGGAGATAGTCCGGCTCGCGGGGCGCCGCCAGGGTGGCCGGCAGCGGCTGGGGCAGACACGTCGTCGTCTGGAGGGGACGAGGCGCCGAGTGGGGACACGTGCACAGGGGAGAGCCCCTCCTCAGCGACAGCTCCGAGCCGTCTGTCGTCCGCAGTTCAGAATAGATCACAGAAGTACACGAACAGCTGGCAGTGCATCTGAATTCGATTACACTTTTCGAACTGGAAAAGGATACTTTGAATCACAAGCGACCATTTGGCCCGTGAGATAAAGTGTGAAATGCGATTGGTTTCGACAGAATGTATCCTTCTTGACTTTTCTGCAGTAAGCCATTCCCATTGTTGTCATGTATTCCTTACAACAAGTACCGACTTTGAGCGGCCGCAGCACTTCGACCCGGCCAGATTGCTCGAGCCGTACTCCTCTCAGAAATGAACAAAAGAAGAAAATAACGAAGGTCTTCTCCCACCGGGCCGCCTACAAAGGAGTGGTCCTGCTCCTCCTGACGGTCAGTCCTTTCCTCCCCTCTTCCACTCTCCTCAGCTTATCACCACGCTGCTCCTCTTCGTCGGGGGCATCTATATCCCGTTCGACTTTGCCCCGTACAAGAATGACCTCATGAAGGAGATGATCCCCACCTCGGACTTCGAGGACGCCGTCCACTGGGTAGGTCATCCGCCCAATCCGGCCAACTCCCTCCTAGGCGAGGAAAAGGATCCTGTCGGTGTTTATGATGCCGATCGGTGGCGGGCTGAGTGTGACCGTGCTAACTATAATCCACATCTGGGCAATGCTCAGACGAGGCGAGAGATTTCGGACGACCGTCGTGGCCTCCATCGCCACCCTCTTTTGGACCCTGTTCGTCGCCATCTGGTGTGGTTCGTCCCCGTATTATTCAGCCACGGTCCAGTTCCAGGCTTTGTCGCGTTCGACCTCTACAGCTACCCGCGCGACTTTCTCGGACTGACCGACTCCTGGGGCGAGGGCTACCTCCAGATGCTGAGGCAGTTCGCGGCCACCGGCAAGTCGATGAACCAGTCACGCGACCTACACCAGATGCACAAATGCTGTGGCATTTTCGGGTTCGACGACTTCTTCACCGACAGAAGTATTGGCAAGGTGATCACCAGTATTAGTTAGTATATGGCAATCTTCAGGGGATGGGGTTCCCCTGGCCGAAGCAGGTCAATGCGACGCACCTCGAGGTGGTGCCCGAGACGTGTTGCGCGAAGGGCAGCCTGTGCCACCAGCAGCCCATCGGCCAGCCGGTCAACACGAGTCGGATGTACACGACCGGCTGCCTGGCCGTCTTCCGCTTCCCGCTGCTCACCCTGTCCATGTGGATGACCTTCAACGCCTGTCTCTCGTTGCTCTTTTGTGTGGCCGCCTTTCTGCTGATGTACTGGGAGAGGAGGAAGCTGAACACGAGGAGAGAGACCAAGAAGAGGAAGTATACCACCGAAAAAGACTCGGCATCGTTCTTTTGAAGACGCAAGCGACGCAAGTTCAAATAAAAATCTGCTCAGTTGAAGATTGCTGGACGGGGAATGGCAGGGACAGCCAAACAATCAGATCAAACAGAACACACTCTTGTCAAAGATCACCACACTCAAAGACCTCGGCCTTTGGAAACTTTATTAGAAGACGCCATCCTGCACCTTCTCGAGAGACAACAGTCGACTTTGGCAGAGGAGACACACGACGAGCCTGTCAGATAAGGCATGCCCTCCTCGTAAAGAAAGGAGACGGAAAAGAATTGTGAGGGGAGCACAAAGTGAGCAGAGACGGCCGCCACAAGTCACAGCCGTCTTCGAACCCCGCTATTTGTTCTTCTCCCATCTGATATAACTAGAAACAAACAGCTCGGAGAGTCCGATCTTCGACCAGCACTTCCTCTCCGAGCAGTTCCCACCGTTCCCTTATCTGTGACGTTATTTACTACAAAATGTTCCTGGTCTTTCGAAAAACCACCAGAGAACGATTGAATTCTGCAGAAAGAACCGCTCCTGTTGAAGTCGATCCATTGTCTCAGGGTCTCCGTTGCCCGTATCACATTCGCCTGGCTCCAACGGCCGGCTTCTCTGTTTGTCCACCCAATTATCCCCTTCTTGGGTACTTGTATCTGGTGGCTAGTACTTCTGGAACATGTCTTGGAACATTGGAAACCTCTTCATTTGGAAAGAAGCTTTTCGACTAGGTAACACCATAGAATAGACTAGCACTTTTGATGACAGTGTCCTACTCCTATTCTCTGATTTCCGTGGTGTACTCTGATCGAAAATCTCTTGAACCTGAAACCTCAAATAAAAGGCGCACTCCCTGGTGGTTGTGGTTTGCCTGGAGCACGTACTTTCCAGTCTTCGTAGACATCCTACTTCCACTTCTTCCCCTCAAAACGAATCCTTATTCCATCATCGTCCCCCTCTTCTCACTCTATTTTATCATTCGGGTCATAATTTGAGCACAACCTGGGTGAAATCTAACCGTATATTATGCAAACGGCCAGGTGGTTCCAGGTATAAAAAATGAAAGTTAATAACTCCAAATCTTTGGAGCAGCTAGCAGTTGGTATTGTCTCTCCGGCACCCGAGAGATCCGGAGTTTGTGAATTGATCTCTCGCTTTCGCAAGAGCCGTTTGGTAGACCAGAAAACGTCACAGTTTCGTAATCAGGAACGAATCGGACCGTACTCGACGAATACCCGGGGGATCACGACGTTGCCGATGAATGGAAGACGGAAGAGAGGAGGGGCTCGCCTGCCAGGAAGAGCAATGTCATCCAGGAATGAGGGACAGGATGATCGTCAGAGAACATTTGTGTCAGACTTATCATTTTGTGCTCCTCGCCATTCTTATAAAACAGCCGAGGAGAGATAAGCCGACGAGCTGTCCTAACCTTCTGCCCTCACTTTCCCACAATAGTCCTCTTCCCTCTTTGAACAGCGCTCTCGGTTCTTTCAAATGAGACTCTGGGGGGTGCATTCTCTAGAGGAGGCCCAGTCTCTGGAAGTGAGGAAGATCCGCATCATGTAAAGGGTTGAATTGGGAAATTCTCGTGGAGAACCTCTCACCTCTTCTTTCGGGAACCACTGGGAAGTCTCTGGCATGCCGTCAATCCATCCTTCTCGTACTTTACTCATTGTCAATACAAAGAAAATAGCGACTTCCTGAAAGTGTCAAATTGGGGGTTTCTTCTCTTTGTGTTCTTATCAGTTGAATGTCGATCTCTCGAGCTGGCTCAGAACATTCTTTCAGGGTGATGGGCTTGTTCAAGAAGAAGAAGATCGAGGAGGACTCCGAGGAGGACTCACACAAGTCAAAGGAGAAAGACGACGAGTTAGTTCGTTTGTTTTGTCGCCTCGAAGTGTCCCTTCCGCCTGTCCAGCGAAAGCTCCTCACCCCGAAAAGTGGCTGATATTGCTAGGGACCGCAAAGGCGCGCCAAACGCGGGTAACAGTTTGTAATTTTTACGGCAAAAATTAGAAAAATCCATCCGTCCTGAAAAAAGTTACATGTATTTCCATCAACATTTCAGCAAAAATCAATGAATTTGTGAAAGAAACCGCGCGCCGCTGCTAACCATTTTTCGTTTTATGCATTTTTCTCAAAATTGTGATGTTCAATTTTTATAATTTTTACGGCATTCGATTCATCACATTTTGTGGATCATTTTGGTGTATAAATCTAAAAAAGCAAAAATTTTTGACACCGGCGGGGATTGAACCCTGGTCGATTGACTGTTGCGCCTGCGACCACAGTTTCAATACAAAAGGCGACCCCTGAAAAGCTTCAGTAAAACGCGAATTTCTCGTCACTGTATGGCCCGATTTCTTTACTCTAAGAACCAAAATGTAAGATACAAAACGATCTACTGAATGACCCCAAAATCGATGAGCTGCCATGAAATTTAATTTTCACTTTACGGTCCCTAGATATTGCGCAATTTCCACGGAAACTGGGGCATAATTAGCTAGCGAGAAAAAGAAACAGCTGGTAAAAATGAACTGCTCATATTGCCGCCGTTCCCCTGAGCACGGAGTGCAGCGGGATATCGATCCGGCAGAAAGAGGCCTGAACAAATGCCGAGCCTCCTTGTATTCTATGTCTGACTGTGGAGGGGGGATATCCCTTTCCCACTCCCCGGAAGGTCACCGACTGGCGCCGCCCCCCGTTGAATCACTCTTTTCCCGCCGGCCATGGGGGGCTCCTTTGAGGACGATCCGCTGAGGGAGGCTCTCCTCAACAAAAAGTTAGACCTTTTGACATTTGAATGAGTTATAAAGACTGCCGTCTCTTTAATCCCTAATAGCCGAGTATTTTCAGAGAGCCAGTGCCCAAGGCCTCACTAGGCCAACTGGTAAGTGCCCCTCTCCTGCCCACCTCGTCTTTTTAGTTCCGTTATACGACCGGCTTCGACCGATTTCTCCTGATCCTGGGATCATGTATCGCCTGTGGCACCGGTGTCGGAATGCCCCTTCTTTCCATAATTATGGTCAGTTTAGAGACACCGAATATCCTATTACGGCCGTGAATTTCACAACGTTCAAATGACGCGTCACCCCCGCGCCAAAGACCAATAAACCCTAAATCAACCATATTTGTAGGGGAACATATCACAAAACTTCATCGTCGCAATTACTGGAATGGAAGATCCGAGATATACTAACGGTAAGGAAGAAGGGACTGTCAGGGAAAGAGGCTCTCGGTTGTAGTCAGTGACCCCGACCACGACCCGTTCAAAAAAGAGGTCCTCCACAACTTGACCCACGTCGTCGTCCAGAACTGTCTCAACTATGTCTACCTCGGGTGTGGTATCTTCGCCGCCGCCTCTATCCAGGTAGCAGATAGCTTTTAATTAGAGGAAACCAATTCAGGCCTTGTGTTTCTTGATGGTTTGTGAGAATCTGGTGAACCGGCTGAGGAGGGAGTTCCTGAAGGCCATCCTCCGGCAGGACATTACCTGGTTCGACAAGAACCATTCGGGAACACTCGCGACGAAACTATTCGAGTGAGAATGGGAAGGAGTCCTGACACGACAAAGTATTCCAGCAATCTGGAGAGGGTCAAGGAGGGCACCGGAGACAAGGTCGGCCTGATGATTCAATTCGTGGCCCAGTTCTTCGGAGGATTCATCGTGGCCTTCACCTATGACTGGAAACTGACACTGATCATGATGTCCCTGGCCCCCTTCCTGGTCAGTTCGACTGAAGAGTGCCTACCTCGTTTTAGATCATTTGTGGCGCCTTCATAGCTAAGCTGATGGCTTCGGCAGCCACCCAGGAGGCCAAGAAATACGCCGTGGCCGGAGCTATCGCCGAGGAAGTGCTGACCTGTATGAGAACGGTCATCGCCTTCAACGGACAGGAGTACGAATGCCAGAGGTGGGTTCTCGGAGGGATCTCCTGATGGACAATCTAGATACAACGAAGCACTGGCAGGGGGAAAGGCCACGGGTATCAAGAAGTCCCTCTATATCGGAGTCGGACTGGCCCTCACCTTCCTGATCCTCTTCGCATCGTATTGTCTCGCCTTCTGGGTCGGCACAGACTTCGTCGCCAAAGGGCAAATGGAGGGAGGCACCGTTATGACGGTATTCCACTTTTGAATTGTGGTCATATTCGAGTTTTCAGGTTTTCTTCTCTGTGATGATGGGCTCGATGGCACTGGGACAGGTACGCGTCTCTTTACCATATTGTTATATTTCTGTTCGTTAACCTACAGCGTCGTTATCTTTTTTTATCCGTTGAATTCGGATTACTCTCACACAAAAGGGCAATACAACATTTGAGGGCTGTCGGCCAAATCCAAGCCCGTGAAGTCTCTAATTGATGATGTTCAGGCTGGTCCGCAATTTGCAGTTTTGGGAACGGCCATGGGCGCTGCTGGTGCTCTGTACCAGATCATCGACAGGGTAGGTCGCTTTTAGATGGGAAACATGCCTCTTTAGATCCCCGACATCGACGCTTACTCGACTGAGGGAGAACGGCCGACCAATCTGAAGGGAAAGGTCACGGTGAGGGATCTCCACTTCACTTATCCCACGAGGCCCGATGTTCCCATTTTAAAGGTGCCCTATTATTTAAAAGCATTTTTATAGTCTCATTTTAGGGTCTAAATTTTGAAGCATCTCCGGGACAGACAGTGGCTCTGGTAGGCAGTAGTGGCTGTGGAAAAAGTACCATCGTCCAGCTGCTGTTGAGATATTATTCTCCAGAAAGCGGAGTGGTGAGATCCTTCTCCTCCAGACTACTTTATCCGTTTAGATTTCCATCGATGACTATCCCATCGACGAGCTCAACATCGAATTCCTCAGGAACTACATCGGAGTCGTCTCCCAGGAGCCGAATCTCTTCAACACCACCATCGAGCAGGTAGCCATTCTCCCGGACTAGAGAGAACCTCCTCGTTAGAATATCCGCTACGGTCGAGAGGATGTCACAGATTCCGAGATTGTAGCCGCCCTTCACAAAGCAAATGCCTACAATTTCGTCATGGGATTCCCCGATGTGAGCTGTCCACCAGCTCGACTGTAAAGAGATCTTTTAGCAATTGAAAACACTGGTTGGAGACAGGGGAACACAGATGTCCGGAGGACAGAAACAGAGAATCGCCATTGCCAGAGCTCTCGTGAGAGATCCGAAGGTGCTTCTACTGGACGAGGCCACCTCTGCTCTGGACGCCGAAAGCGAACATGTAGTACAACAGGCTCTGGACAACGTGGGTTCGGGAAATTCTCAAAGTACAGAAAATTATAGGCTTCGAGAGGACGGACGACGATTGTCATTGCCCACAGATTGTCGACGATCCGAAACGCCGACAAGATCATTGTCCTGAAGGCGGGAGAAGTGATGGAAGTCGGAAAACACGACGATCTCCTCGCGAAGAAGGGACTCTACCACGAACTGGTCAATGCCCAAGTATTCGCCGATGTGGAAGATCCGAGTAAGAGGGATAGCGGAGGGGAACAGTCAATGGTTTAGATGAGGCCGCCAAGAGGAGGGGATCGGTGATGTCGACTGGGAAGAGACGGGACTCCGAAGATCAGAAGGAGATGAGACGACTCAAGTCACAGATCTCGACAAAGCCAGGAGACAAACCCGACGCAGCCGAGTTGAAAGACCCTCAGAAGGATTTGGAACGACTGAAAAAAGAACTGGAAGAGGAAGGGGCCGTCAAGGCCAACCTCTTCGGAATCCTCAAATACGCCCGTCCCGAATGGAAGTACCTCATCGTCGCCGTAGTGTAAGCTGTTTATCTGTTTCCGTTCGATTTTATCTTTCAGCTCCTCCTCCATCCAAGGCTGTGTCTTCCCCGCCTTCTCCCTCTTCTTCTCACAAATTATCCAGGTAACCACTCTCCAGTCCAATAAACTGGTCGATTCCTTCAGGTATTTAGTGAGACGGATACGAACAAGCTGAAACATGACGGTCACTTCTGGGCCCTGATGTTCCTCGTTTTGGGAGGAGTCGAGGCCGTCACCATGATCACCCAGTGCTTTTTCTTCGGCCTCTCGGCAGAGAGACTCACGATGCGTCTTCGATCCAAGGTCTTCCGAAATGTCATGAGAATGGACGGCTCCTACTTTGACATGCCGGTACACTCCCCCGGAAAGATCTCCACCCGTCTGGCTACCGATGCCCCCAATGTCAAATCGGTAAAAATTCCTCCCTGAACCTGTAATATGACCCGATTCAGGCCATCGACTACCGGCTCGGCTCCGTCTTCGGTTGCTTCGTCTCAATCGGGTGTGGTATCGGCATTGCCTTCTACTACGGCTGGCAGATGGCCCTGCTGGTAATCGCCATCTTCCCCCTGGCCGGAGTCGGACAGTCCATCCAAATGAGATACTTCTCCGGAAAAGCGGGGGCGGAAGCCAAAGATATGGAGGTATCCCAAAGATATTCCAAAGATATATATTCTATATCAGAACAGTGGAAAAGTCGCCCTGGAGGCTATCGAGAACATTCGCACGGTGCAGGCCCTTACCCTCCAGGTAACCAGGCTATTAGGAGTATATTAAGACCCTATTCAGAAAAGACTATACGACCAATTCTGTCACTATTTGGATGGTCCCCACGCGACGAAGAAGAAACAGGCCTTCATCCAAGGCCTCTCCTACGGGTTCGCCTCTTCCATCTTCTACTTCCTCTACGCCGCCTCCTTCCGTTTCGGTCTCTTCCTCATCGTCAAAGGGCCCCATCTTCATCCGCTCAACGTCCTCAGGTACCCCTTTCTCCGAAATAGTCCTACCCCGGTTAAGAGTACTGTTCGCCATTTCCTTCACCGCCGGCAGTCTCGGATTCGCCAGTGCCTACTTCCCCGAGTATATCAAGGCTACTTTTGCTGGTGAGTCGTTGGTAATCATGGTAATTACGTCTCTTTGCAGCTGGTCTGATATTCAAGATGTTGGACGAGGAACCTGGAATCGATAGTCTGACGGAAGGAGGAACGAAGCCGGAGATCTCGGGGCACGTGAAACTGAACAGTGTCCACTTCCGGTATCCTCAACGGTCTGATGTTCCAATCCTCGAGGGACTCAGTATTGACGTCTGTACTCTTTAAAATGGGCAGACCACGAATGTTCAGGTGAAGCCGGGTCAGACTCTGGCGCTGGTCGGGCCGAGTGGATGTGGAAAGAGTACGGTCATCTCTTTGATGGAGAGATACTACGATCCGTTGGATGGTTCAGTGGTAGGAGATTGTTCGGAGACTGGAAAAGAGAAATTGTTAAGACTGTGGACGATGAGGACCTGCGAGGAATGAACCCGCGACATCTGCGCAGTCATATTGCTCTCGTGTCACAGGAGCCTATCCTTTTCGACACTTCTATCAGGTAAAAAGGACTGAGAGACTCGGATACGCCGTCCTTCAGAGCTAATATCGTCTACGGTCTGCTGAAGGGATCCGTCACCGAAGAGGATATCCTAGCGGCTGCGCAGAAGGCGAACATCCACAAATTTGTATCGGAATTACCAGATGTGAGTGTTCTTCTCAAGAAATTTAAGTAAAGACTTTTTAGGGATACAATACGCGGGTCGGTGACAAGGGAACCCAACTGTCGGGTGGCCAGAAGCAGAGAATCGCCATTGCGAGGGCCCTCATCCGAAACCCCAAGATCTTGCTGCTCGACGAGGCCACCTCTGCCTTGGACACGGAGAGCGAACGACTGGTACAGGAGGCATTGGACAAGGCAAGCGAGGGACGAACTTGTCTCGTCGTCGCTCACCGCCTGTCCACTATCCAGGTAGTCGGCCCAGTTGCCACGTTGTAAGACAGTGTTCAGAATGCTGATCTCATAGTAGTTTGTAAGGAGGGCCAGATAGTGGAGCAGGGAACCCACTTGGAGCTGATGGCCAAGCGCGGTGCCTACTGGGCACTCACCCAAAAACAAAGCACGGCCGTTACGGCAAACGAGGAACGAATGTAATACGAGGAATTATTGGCCGGTGATCTCACGAGACTTTCAAATAAATGTGATAAGACTAGACGAGATTTATAACAAGCAAAGATAACAGCGACCCGTGGATGACTAGCAGTAGAAGGCGAGGTACGGCACCCGGTGGCGCCAGTGCTGGGGGTGGCCCCTCATGTCCCAGCCGAGCAGAGCCAGCGCCCCTGGATCTGAGGAGAACACGATCTCCTGTGACCTGGCCGGCTCCGAGTGCAGTTCGACACTCCCATCACACTCTCTTACCGAGCCGTCTTTCTAAATACCTTGTCATAGAGTATTGGGCAATCCCTACTGATGTGCATTTGGCTTTACAGTTCAATTTGTAGCCGTTATCCAAGATAGAGATCTGAAGGTGAACCCCTTGTGAATGTCTGGAAGGGTTGGGTGACTGGACGAAAACTATGGTCGGGTCGAAGGACGAGGCCGCCCGCCGTACCGAAGATGACCACTGCTCGTCGTCCGAGACGGCTTCTATCTGAATTATCGTAGAAACCACAAGGGAGACACTCACTTGGAGGTTTTGGGACTCTTTCCGGTTTACTGTCACTCTGAACCACACGTAGTCTTCCCGGTCGTCTGAAGGGCGGAAATTCTCTGCGAAAGCTGTTATCATGGCCGACGTTGTCAGCTGGAAATGTTCTTTTTTTTGTCCCCCAGCTTATCTGCCAGACCTTTCTCGAGCAGGCGAAAACCATGAAAGGCATGGATATCTCCAGCTCTCGGGGGTGTCGGGACAGGTCGACGTCGAGGAATCGACGCGAGGAGAAGGAGTGGGTGTAGGACACGGGGCTCGAGGTCTCTGCCCGATAGCCGAGGGAGATGCTGGGTTGGCAGACCTGGGAGCTATACGAGGAAGAAGGTGCCCTACCTGGTATTTTTCGCTGGTGCTGTTGAAGCAGTGGGCCTGACAGTACCTGCCATAAGCATCTCTGGCCTCCAGAGTGACATTTCTTAGAGTTCCTGCCATTGGTTTGGGGAGGGGCAGATAGACCAGACCCTAGGGCCAGAATAGAAGGGCAGACGACTACTTACTGGGAGTTCGGGGTGTCTCGTGTTGGGCTCCTTGTAGGCCGTCCTGTTCTTTCCCGTAACCGTGTCGAATACGATGACTTTTGCCAGCTCGGAGTCCACTCCCTGTCCTTTCGCGTCCATCAGCACCGTCTTTGCCCACACAATCTCATTCGAGAAATGTTCTACCTCGTCCCGCCTATTTCTGGAGGTGACCCGTGGTGGTGCCTGGCATCTTCCCTGAACTCCTCTTCCACGTTTTATCCAACCAGATTACCTTCTGACACAGAGAGTTATAGCATATCGGCTGTCCCTCGTAGCCCGTACAGTTTCCGCCTAGCACTATCTGAAGTTGTCATCCGACTCGGACTGGCCCGTACCCACCTTGCTCCGACATCTCCAGGTGGCCACGTCGCACCAGAGGAGAGGAGAGTCGCAGTAGCTTTCGGTCGGGGCACAGTGCCGGATCGCCTGGTAGTCGTACCTGAATATTCCCTCCCATAGAGTGTTCTCCCGTCTCCTACCAGTCGTCCGTGTATTGGTTGCTCAGCCCGTCCCTGTTCTGGATCATAAACGGCTTCATCTGTGCATCGAACCCGTGCAGCGAATTGCAGGTGTCCTTTGCCCACTGGGACTCCCTCTGCTCCCGAGACTGAGATCTCCTCCGAAATTGTTCCCACAGATAATCGACAAAGGCGTGGTGCATGTAAAACATCGGGTCATTAGGGCTGACCCTGAACTTTCGTATTCCATTTATCGGCACCCCACGCACCTGATGACGAACATAAACCCGCCGACCCAGACGTGACTCAGGCCGTGGATGCTCTCGAAGGTCTTGTCATGGCAAAATGTCAACTGACTACAAATATTTCACATTTTCCTCGACAGGAATCACCTGTAATTGTTCCGGGTCACGATCCACTCCACGTCATTCGGACTCATCAGACGGTCCTGTTCCCTCCCGCCAGTCGATCTGAGCCTCTCTTTCTCTCATCCCTTTTGATCACTCTACCTATACAGTTTCTTGACGGGAATCTGACTGAGGGGCATGAAGACATTGGTGTCCCAATCCTTGAAGGGCCCTGTCTTGACATAGCCATTCCCATTCCCGAGAAGCTCGTCGGTGAAGAGGATGGAGTCGGCCGGATCAGGAAGGCCTGAAAGGGTTTCGGGGCAAGATAGGAAACCGGTAGGGGCAAGGACATTGAAGTGGCCTTGGAACGCCCAGAAGGTATAGACAAGGGGGATAATCTAGTAATGGGAGGAAGAGTCACCTTGGTCGAGAGTCGAGTCCCAGTAGGGCAGAGTCACGCTGGGCTCCTCCTGTAAAGATTGAACCGGTCAAGGGGATTGGATACCTGTTGGAGGGCGATCTCGATCTGGCGAAGGAACTCGCGGTGCCAGGGCAGGAAGGCCGGCCCCCAGTGTGCCCCTAAAACGGGGGGATAAGGCGACAAACAAGAGGCTAGCCCGGCTTGGAACACGTTCCCTGACCCCTCGGGCAGTTTGCCTATTTTGAAACAAAACCTGGTAGATCTAATCTGGCCCGTTGTCTGTCTGTTGTTCCTGAACCCTCGAACCTACCGGGGGCGCTGTCTGGGTAATGGACGAGGGTGTGCAGGTCCCAGGCAGTGATGTTGTCGATCATCCGCCTCTTCATGCTGTTCATGGCGTCGAAGAGCCGCGTCCTCTCCTCCGGAGTCAGCATCCGAATCTCCTTCCGGATAGACTTCTCCGTCTCCCTTTTCTCAACTTCCCGGGTTACTTCCCCCTGGCCGACTTACCTTCCTCCTCGCGTACTTCACACAATTCTCCCGGGTACACTCCTCGATGTTCCTCAGGTACCGCCACTGGGCCACTGAAATAGTCTCCGGTTTAAGGAACACATCTGCCAAAAGTTATCGGATCCAGTTTTGCTGGATCCTGGGGGTGTGATTCACACTTGGCCACTGATGTCATCCTGCCTTATTTGGGGCCGAGGCAATTTTTACTTTTTAACAAATCGGAAACCTGTCTTCTCGAGTACCCGAGACCAAAGATAGCACATTCCAGAGATTGTCAATAAACAGAAAGGATGGGCAAGCGAGGATAGAATAACAAAAGGGGAGCCTTACTGGTGGTGTCCTTCCAGGAGTCGAGGCTGTCCCTCTCCATCATCCAGTGTCGCCGGTGCTCACAGACAAAATCCATCTGCTGGGCCGAGATGAATCCATTGGAAGGCGGCAGGGCGCAGTCGGACAGGAGACGAGCCGCCGCGCCCGCTGCCAACGCCGCCAACACGGGCACAAACATATAGAAGGCGCCGATTCCTAGGCTAGACGAATAGGAGAGGACTTTTTGGCACGAGGCCAACACGAGAAAAAAACAGAAAAGTGCGTAAGCATGTCCGCGCGTGTGAGTGGGCGTCTCCTTTTGGCCATAAGGCGCAAGACGTTTTTCGTGACCCGCCGAGAACGGGTTCTGCTATGCGCCAAGTAGAAAAAGCACGGAGGGTCAGCTAGTCTGTTACTCTTTTTATTCGAGACTCAGGTGGGAGGATAGATCCTGTCCAGGAGGCCGCGCAGCAGGTCGCAGTAGTCTCCTCGCTCTGTCCTCTTCATCCTCACCGCGTAGTCCAGGTCCTTGTTCGTGATGTGCTTCGCCGTGGCAATATCTGAACCTCGCTCCTTATCCCTTCTAGTGAAAGATCGTACCATTGTCCTCCTGGCTGACACAGTTCCTCGGCTCAATCATAGTGGCCTTTCCCGGCAGGTCCAAGACTATTTCAGGGGCGGAGAAGAGCCTGCTGCTCACGACAACTTCCAGCAGGAAGGCGAGTCGAGAGGACTTCTCACAGACGATGGGAGAGGCTACCCAGCTCTTCAGTTCGGGGATGGCCTCCCTGTAGATCGGACGAGCATAGACGTACAGTAGGATCGGAGGAAGCCCTCGCCGTTCCCGTAAGAAGAAGAAGGCCGTCACGCTGGCTGCTTCCTTTGCAGGCACCACGAGAGCCGTCCGCGACAACGACAGTTCCGGGGCGTTCGAATCCAACTGAATCTCATTTGAATGTTTTAAATGGATAAACAGGCCTTGATTATAATGTCGCGGTTGGTTGGATTCCTGAGGAGAAGCGTTTTCTGTTGATAAGAAATGCCCGCGTCGAGAACAATGGTAGAAACGAGGGTACAGGGCATGGCGGTCGGTCTGAATAAAGAGCTTTACCCGACCACAGATGACCGGTCCAACTAGTGCCCCCAGAACATATTGCCACGAAGAATCGTGTTCTCTATATTTTCTGAGTGAACGGTCCGTGTGAAGTCCCAGGCCAATTTGTTGTGTGTGTTATTTTCCCGGTCAACTGAGCCGGACGGGGCGTGAGCTGTGTCGTCAGTCCCCGCCGTTTCAATGCAACTTCGAAACAAAAGAGAATCGGGCAGGCGTGGCACAAATCGAAGGTTATCAGAAAAGGAACATCCGCCGTGGTTTCAAGGTAATACGATTAGCGCTTGACCAACAAATCACACGCTTCTTTCTACTCGTTGGCCACCCACCCCCTCCAATTACTTCCTCCTTTTTCCTCCCTTCCCCCTTCTTTTCCTTCGATTTGCTTGCATATTTCTTATTTTAGCCTCACCCCCATCCAAGATGCAGCCCTGTGAGAGCACCGTCCACCCGCCGAAGAGAATCCTCGTCACAGGAGGGACGAGCGGCATCGGTAACTCGTCTTTGTTATTTTCACTTATTTCTACTTTCAGGGAAATCCCTCATCCGCCAGCTGGTTGAATATGGCTTCGACATCGTCTGCACCAGCCGCCGTATGAAATACTTATCAAGTGAAGAAAAAGAAGAAATGCTGGAGGACATCCCACCGGGAAAGAGAAGCCGCCTCAACTTCCTGCCCCTCAATCTAAATACCATCCAAACTGTGGAGGAGGACCTCCCCGCCATCATCGCCCACCACCAATCCCGGTATCCTTTTGATTTCCTTCTGAAATAGGTGTCTCCTTCAGGCCGTTTGATGTCATAGTCTTAAATGCCGGGGTGATGCTCCCCACATGTGCTTCCGCCCCCGTTGAGCCGACCTTCCAGGTACGGGTACAACCTGATAAAAATCAGAGCCTCTTTCAAGGTGAACTATCTGGGCCACTACATGCTAGCTCGGGCACTCATCAAGTCTAAGCCCTCGCCAGACCACCAGCTCCACTTCGTCGGCGTCTCCAGCATCCTCATCAAATATTGTGTCTGGCCAATTATGGCGTTTCCCAGTACCATGGAAGAGATGATTAAGGCGTACGGGCCACGGAGCGGCATTGTCAGCGGTTGGGCCGAATATGCCTACTCAAAAGTTAGCTTGAACAGTAGAAATAAATAATGGTACACCGTAGGGATGCCTCGCCCAGCTGACTCTGGACCTCGCCGAGCAGCCCAACGTTACTTCTGCCATCGTCGACCCCGGGAACTCGGCCACCGCCATCTCCCGCAACATGCCCTACTGGCAGCGTCGTCTGCTCGGAATGCTCTGCCGTCGGACATTGATTCCAGTCGTAAGTATGCATGTCTCCGAGAGGAGGATGACAATTACAGGAGCAGGCTGCCGGACGCGTCCTCAACGGAGTGCTCAGCCCGTCAACAAGCAAAACAACATGGTACTGCGGCCATCAGGCACTCCAGCTCCCAGAGTACATTCTGAACAAAAAGGTATCCCTGTCCTAAATTCAGTTTAACCGTCTTTTTAGGCCAGACAATGCTTGGCCGAGTTCACCGAGAAGGTGATTGCCGAGAACAGCCTCCACCACTGATACCTCTCCCCCTCCCATTACCTCTTTTCATCTGCCTCGCTCAGCATCTTTGCTTCCAGTTGTTGAATTGATCTTCCTTCTAACATTGTGCCCCTTCATGTAGACACAATTGTGTTTTCGTCTCGGTCCCCATTAAATCTTTCAGCTTTCTATCTGTTGAATATTTAATTTCTATTGAAATTGGGCATTGGCGATGAATCCGGATGATAAGGAGGTGACTGTTTCGTACCTTTATTGTAATTTTAGCACTTAGAACGGGTTTCACTGGGGACTTCATTTTTATCTGAAACGGATAATACCCGCCACCCCTCGACAACAGCCGTAATCCGGCCAATGCGGACTAAACTCTCCGCTCGTCTGCTCCTCCTCGTCGTCCTCCTCCTCTATTCCAATTATTTCATCTATTTTAACAGGTCCCCCAGTTATTCTAAACTTTACAAGTATTCGTCTGTTCCAGAGATTATTTCTTCACTACAAACCAAAATACTACGAGAGAGAAGGTGGTGGAGACGGCCAGATACGGACGAGAATTCTGTGTGGGATTCAACGTGACCAAGGGCCGGAGGACGTTCCGGGAGGACGGACTGGAGCCGGTGACACTGGCCGTGCACACGACCTCCACCTATCTGAACTATGTCCTGGAACAGGTGAATTTGTTAGGCTGGAGGAGAAGAGACGACAGGTAGCCAACTGGGAGGGACCGATCTCCGTCGCCCTCTTCGTCGACCGCCAATCCCAGCAGGCCGTCACCTTCCTCTACAACGTCTTTCTCTGTGACCCCGTCTTCTCCGAAAAGGTACTCTTTTTGAGACGGAGGCATGCGACATCAACAGATCTCTCTCCATGTCGCCTTCCATCTGCCGCCCTTCTCCGATGACTGTCCTCCCTTCACAATAATCCCCCAGCCATGCGACGTAATCAACTATAAGTACAGTAAGCAATCGAATGAGTCTGTTCCATTTCCAGTGAACCACTTCGTCAACACTATGATTTCTCCGTTTGGCGTCTACCCGATAAACACAATGAGAAACGTGGCTCGAAAGGGAGCCCCTAGTCATTTCCACCTGATCTCGGACGTGGAAATGATATTCTCGTACGCCCGTCTTGTATTGTTTGACGTGTCTTTTAGAGATGGATTTGCCCGCCTGGCAAAGAAGACAGCCAACGAGAATCTTTGTGAAGAGTGTGGGAACCTTATAGTTGTGAGAAGGTTTGAGCTGGAGGCGAAAGTGAAGAAAGTACCCAGGGCAATCAAGGACTTGAAGGGACACATCGACAACAAAACGTAGGCCATCCCATCTGCCGATATTACAGCTTTAGGGCGTTCGAATTCCACCACAAACTGTTCCCGGCTGGTCACACCATAGCCGGACTGTGGCACTGGTTTAGAGTCTCCAATTCATCCCGGGAGCCTTTTGTATGGAAGATTCCTTACAAGTAAGCCGCCTGATAGATAGCCTCATTGGTTCTAGAGGACCGCAATGGGAACCACAGCTGATAATGCATTCGTCGGCCCCCTTTAGCGAGGAGGACATCCCCACCAGGTGGAGGGACCAACAGGCCCTAGTAAGGAGGAGACAGACATCCGAGGACCTCCTTTAGACCTACGAACTGTGTCGAGCCAACTACACCTTTCTCCTAACTTCACATCTGTTCAATGTCCATAAGGGGGTCAAGAAAAACGCGACCATTTTAGACATGGCCGTGAAAAACCATCAGGCACGGCTGCGGGACAGGCAGGGAGAGTGGATGGCTTCAATCAGAACATTTAGGTATTTGAAGCGATACATGCGACGGATCAACGGAGTCTATCCCAATTCCACTGCGGCTAGATGCGGAAAGTTTACTCTTTGACCTTTTTGTGTGTCTTTATCAGTGGCAGCCGGAAATACACTTCGCGTATTGTGTTCGAATGATCAATAAACACGGCTGGCACCCCGCTCGAACCGTACCCATTCCTACTTCCCCCACCGCAAAAATTAACTCGAGGGGAAACATAAATAAATTTATTGAGATGTGAGATGTTTCCGGACACCGGTTAACAAAGAAAATCAACAATTCATAGCCACCCAGATGGTCTTCTTCTGCTCGTGGTCGACGTGGGCACAGATCTGAAAGTCTCTCTCTTCCCTCCTCTATATCGCTCCAAACCTGTTGGCAGACGTGTTTCAGCACTGTCCGAGTCTGCCCCTGGGAGTTTATCTGGATGACGGTGGCCTGTAGACCGAGCTGTTCTAGTTCGTGGTCAGTGGCCGCCGCCTTGTCCATGAGTTCCTTGGCCGCCTTGCTGCTCAACTTCTCCCCTCCAAAGTCTTCTTTCATATCTTTCACCTGAATATTCTATTTATTCCTCTTCCAAAGAAAAACAACTTGTTTGGCCGACTTGAACTTTAGTCGGATGAGGATGGGGTAGATTCTGAGTTGGTGGATCCTCTGGACGGCCGCCGGGGAGAGATCGACGATGCAGTGGAGACCCTGGTCGGACACGTTGGTAATGGACGAGGCCGAGATGACATCGAACAGTTTGTCCCGTCTCCGAGCCTCGATGAGTTCACAGCAGTGGAGTTGTCGCTCCACTTCCAGCGGCTGGAGGGCCTTACACTCGGGGACGACCTACTCACGTCAGCTCTGGGCGGCACTCTACTTACTTGGGCAAACTTGGTGGAGTCGTCGAGGAGTGCTTGGACGAAAGGAGCGAAGAGTGGCCCGAAGAGGACGATGGGCCTTCTCTTCGAGCTACAAACCTTCTCCATCCTTTCGTAGATCGCCCGGGACAGAACAGCTCTGGCCTTGCCTTTCTTCTTCTGCTCGATGGCCTCCATCTGGCTGGCCGAGGGGATTATGCCGTTCTCTCGCTGAAAATGCTCTTATTCCTCTACGGTACTGGGGGAATACCTGTCGTCCCTCCCGATCCATCTTCCACGCTCTCCACCTCCCTCTCTGCCCCATAAAAACAGTCTTGTCCACGAACACTATCTCCCCCGCTCGAATGTCCAGCTCGTCCTTGTTCTCACTGTTTCTGTCCACATTCACTCTAACATAGACGGCGTCCCCGTCTGCCCCCAGCCGTAATCTGTTGAGTCTGTCTCCTCCGTCCTCGATCAGCAGGTCGGCCATCTCTGACAGACTCTCCAGTAGTGCCTCCGTGGCCTCCTCCAGAGTGGCTCCTCTCACGTTGAATCCATCAATCTCCAGTATCAAGTCGCCCTCCTGGAGATCGCCGGCCGGTGCTTCGGCCAATATTCCGATAGCATTTCCTCCACATAGTTTTATAGACTTCCGCTGGACCTGTATCCAGCGGGGCGACGACGACGCCACGAGGATGGCCACCTGTAGGGTCTGTCAAATGAGTGCTAATTGTCTCATTTACCTCGTCTTGACTGGCCCCAAATTGGTTCAACACTTTCACAGCCGATTCCTTGTCCGCTGACCTCATATTTATTCCGCCCACCTGAAAGATATTTATAAGAGAAAAGGGAGAGAAAACTGACGTCAAGAAGACGATCTCCTCTGCGGACGATGCCCGATGTCCTTCCTTGCACATTTGAGATGACCACCCCGCCGTTGTGGTTCTCCAATCCCAGACCAAACTCGTTTCCTTCTCGACTCAAATGGACTCGACGAATTTTGTCGGACGACTCGGACAGCAATGTTCCCGAAGGAGCTAAATTATCATGACTGTGGGAACGGAACGAATCTCACAGTTGTTTGTGTAGTTGTGGTAGGTACTGGGGCCAGGGACCGGCAAAGAATTGGTGGAGGACAGAAGAGAACTGAGAGACTCGTCTCGCGGACCAGGATACGGCGGCGGCTGGGGAAGAGCCGGACTGGAAGGTGGCTTTAAGTATTATATAGAGGCGGGTGTTACCTGTAACAGGAGAGCCGTTCACTGTAGTGACTGTGGATGGGAGAGGTAACGGCGCGCCTTTCATAACTGGGACGTCTCATCACCGGGCGGTTGGCCTCCCGAGGAGACCACGGCGACGGCGAAGAGACCTCAACCGACTGGCGAGAGTGGCGAGAGGTGGCCGGCGAATTGGCAAAAATGGGGAACACCGAGGGACGGTGGACTCTTCGACGCGGGACAACCTCCTCGGGCACCGTTTTCGGCCAGGCACTACTGGCCATGTCGGAGTGGGCTCCCAATCTGTACAGATGACAGTCTTGAAATCGTAATAATGGTTACCGTGGACTATTGCTTTTGTTTATGATGTGTTCCAAGTGTTCCGAGAATCGGGCGCCTTCCATGGAGCCGGGTGGAGCACGTAAGCTGCCGTACCGCACGAGTTGAGCAGGCTGGGAGGCAGGAATCCTCAGGGAGCCCTGGCGGAGGAATGCCGACCCCTCGGGGACGATTGTCGCCTTGGCCACGACGGGACGCGATTTCTCGGTGTTGTGTCTTCCGAAGAGCTAGAACTGTTTCTTTCTCTCTAATGAAAAGGTGATGCCTTGGAGAAGATGGTCCGTTGTTTGGTCTCTTTTGCCTCGTTCCTTTTCTTCCCGTCTAGTACCCCGAGGACGAGTGATCCATTTGTATCTATGTGAGCATAATTACAGAGAATATGAACACACCTACATTTTATCATTTGTTCCGCATGTTTTGCGTCATAGACTGGAACGTGATTCACATGAACTAGGCGGCTTCCAGGGATGATCCCGCTCCTCGAGGCCGTCCCTCCCATCTCGACGGTGTTCACAAAGACGCCGTTGCCCAATTCAATGCCCAGCTCTGAATATAAAGAGTACACTAGATGAAGAGAACCGAACCGTGGTTGTTGGCAAAGGAGACCTCGTGGATTTTGTGCTCGTTGGCTCTCCTCCGGATGACCAGTGACAAGTGGTGGCTGTTCTTCAGAATGTCGATCACTGACCGCTGGTCCATCTAATTCAGATATTAAAAAAAGCAGACAAATAAAATCAGTCGTCTCTATGCCCATCAGCCACTCACCTCGGTCACGTCGATATCGTTGACCATCAGAATGTGGTCCAGTTTCCGGACGACTTGCTCCAGAGGCGACCCGCTCAAGACATCCTTCACGTAGACGGGACTGTGCACTGCGAACCTGTCGTCGCTCCGTCCTCCGCTCAGCACTATCCCCAGATTCGGCTTCGGAAATGGCTGAATTCCCTTTATTTTCGATGTCACTCCGTCCTGCCTACCAGAGCCATATCGACGGTGTGTGTTATCCAGATGTCCACGATCTGTTCCCTTTCTTCTTCCATGTCTTGTAGCCTCCTCTGGGCCTCGTCTCTCTCTGCCGTCATCAACCGGAGCTGCTCTCCCAGGCGTGTCAACTGATCCACTATCTCTCCCTGTCTCCTCGTAGCCAGGGCCGACTCTTCGGTCATCTGCCGCCGGCTCTGCTCCAACTTTCTTTTCAAATCTTCGACCTCCCCCGTGTTCTAAAAACTCTTCTCAAATGAGAAGGTGACTGACTGACCGCCCTGTGGGCCAAGTCTTCGACCGTCTTGTTCAGGGAGTGGATAGTTCGTCGGAGGTGGTCCTTCTCCTCGGCCAGTCGCTGGTTCTCCTCCAATACTAAACAAACGTCCTCCCCTCCAAGTCGCCTCACCCGTGCTCCTCTCCATCATCGTCTCCTCGTAGTCCCGCTGTACCAGTTCTAGCTGTGTCTTCATCCTGTTTCTCGACTCCTCCATCTCCAGTCGGTATGCCACTGCTCTGTTCACATCGAGTCTGATCGAGTCCAGCTGCTCCTCCATCTGCTGTGTCTTCGTCGCCAGCGTGTCCCTCTCCTAGACCATTCTGACTGTCTCCCTCCACATCCTCCCCACCTGTATGGCCTGTCTGGCCCTCTCCATCCAGATCTCCTCCGCCTTGATGACCTCCCTTTCAACCTCCTCCTGAGCTGCCGCCTGTATCCGTCTCCGCTCGCTCCTCTCCCTCTTCAGCGTCTTTTCCAGTTCTCTGATCTCCTCCTCCAGTTCCTCCACCGTCGCCCCGCTGTTCTTTTGATCGATCGGATCACTGGCGGTGCCCTCGTCCTCGGAGACGAAGACAAGACTCTTCGTCTCCGTCTCCATCCTCCGATCAGCTGCTACCCTGAAATGGACTGGTCTAGACGGCCGAGGGGGGCCAGGAGGGAGACGGCCATTAATTCCAAAGGTCGTATGCAATTTAAATGAAGAATACCCGCGGTCTATCATTTCTTGGGATTTCGGCAGCATGTAAACACTCGGCTATGTGTTCCCGATAAGTGCGGCCCGTGTTTGTTCGGGTACACTGGCCTCAACTGGGATGCCAGTAGCTATTTTACAAACGAAGATATATTACAAAAGAGAAGACAAACAGACGGAACAGAGGGAACGGGATGAGTGGGGAAGAGAGAAAGAGAAGAGTAGACTACTGGAGAAGTACAGCTGAATCAACAGTGAGAGGGGCGAAATTCGACTGGCAAAAGCTATTTGTCCTCTCGTCTCGACTGTATGGCCCGGAAGGAGACGAGACGAAGGTCGCCTTTCAATTAACACCGATTCGCATTGATTGTCCCTTTTCAGAGGCGGACACCTCTCAGGGAAACGGCGGATCTACAGAATGACTGCAGGTAGGGATAGGATCTCGAGGAAGTGCAAAGATTGACTACAATTGGCCAGGAAATTAGAGATAATTAGTAGAGGAACTGAGAGAAGGAAAGATAAATGCAGAACGGAAAAGTTGTTGGAGGGGAGAGATGAGGCAGTGGGGGTCAAAACCTGTTCTCTTGGCGAGCCCAAGAAGTCACATTAGACGTTGAAAGTGCCGGAACCAGTAAAAGTCGTGTATTGTGCGGGTAGGGGCTGACTGTTTGTCGGCCGTCTCTGTTCTCTCCCGAAGAGTCACGCTCACTCGTCGGCACGTTCCACCGTTCGGAGGTCAAGTCAAACCGCCCCTGCTGTGATACATCGCCAGTATATGCGATCTCCGAAAACCCTTGAAAGTATCAAGATGTCCATTTTATATAAAAGCAATAAATAACCGGCCAGGGGATTACATAAAACCAACAAAAAAAGAATAACAAAGAAAACATAAATTGGTAATTATCATAATTATTTGTCGCCTTTTTTCTTTTTCTCCTCGTCGATAGGGGCAGCTTTGACAAAGGGAATAAAGGTACGATACTTCTCGGGCATGAACGGTTGAAGGGCCTGTAAAACATATTGTACGGTATCGCATAATGTAGGTATTCCAAAAACTCGACTCACTTCTGGAACGGTAACACCCTCTTCGGTTTGGTTATTCTCCAAAATAGCGCAAATAACCCGTGTAGTAGCGCACATAGTAGCATTTAGCATGTGAACATATGCAACCTGCAATAAGAACACATATAAATACTAAAGGATCCTACTTCTCCATCCATCTTTTTGGTTTGTCCATAACGGACTTTTAGCCTCCTTGCCTGATAATCCAAGCAGTTTGAGCAAGAAACAAGCTCTCTATAGGCAGCTGAACCAGGAAACCATGCCTCCAGATCAAGCTTCTTTGCAGCAGCATTATTGAGTTCGGCAGAAACAATACATACAATACGGTAAGGAATTTGCAAAAGTTGATAAAACGTTTCAGCGTTATTTATCATCTAAAATAAATGGGCGATAAAAACTATTACCGAAACAACCTCATCAAACATTTTCCACGACTCATCATCGTATGGGGAAGTTAATACAAATTGTTCAATTTTTTCGAACTGATGAACACTACAAAATGGTACTGCTTAATATAAAACTAAATTTACCGGAAAATTCCGCGGGTATCGCGACCATGACTTCCTACTTCTTGACGGAAACATGTAGAAAGGCCGGCGTATTTGATGGGAAGATCGCTTTCCTAAAATCATAGTTATCCCCATTCTAACAATAATACAACTTCATACCTTGATGCCCTCATTTCTATGGTATGCAGCAATAGGTTGCTCGGAAGTCGCAATCAAATATTTTTCATCTACTGTAGTGTCATCGGCCATTTCCGAACCTTTGCTGCTAACTTTGTAAAGCTCTTCATCAAACTGGTTGAGTTGGGCAACTTCTTGCATAACTTCTTTTCTCATAAAAAACGGTGTATACAGAGGTGTATAACCTTTAACACAAAGTCTAAAAACTTTTGTATAAAAAAAGAGCATATTTTACCTTTGTAAAGCAAGATTAATCAAAGCCTGCTCTAAAAACACTAGTGGCCCCTTCAAAAAGTATCCACGATTTCCAGCTACAACAGTACCTCTCTCGCCATCAAAGCCATCAACCATGACAACCAAATCCACCTAAAAAATGCGACATTACAGTGGAAAATGCAAGCAATATAAAACCCACTCAAGTAATCGAAATGAATCAAAAATAAAATAACAACGTACATGAGAGTACTTTTTCTTGGATTCGATATCTCCGAACGTTCGTTCTGTTCGGTTGTTATCCTCATTATCAGAGACAACAACAGAATCATGGATAAGGTTCCCGATTTGAGCCCGAGTGAAATCTCTATCATACTCTAGCTTCTCCATGGTCTTCTGCGTTTCAGCAACCTTTTCATCCAAAACTTTTTTGAGTGCTTTAATTTGCCGAACAGTTAACGGCTGAATAGAAAAATCACAAAAATAAACTGTCTTAAACCTTGAGATCTTCAATTTTAAAAGAAGCCAGTTTTTCGACAATATCGCCAGAAACATTATCATCTTCACCTAGAGGCTCTTTATTTTTCATCTTTAGTCCGACTGCTTTATTTATAACGTTCTTTTGTTTATTCAGTTCATCGACCAAGAACCTTTCTAAAATCCAAGGTGGCATTAAAAAAAGGCAAATAAACCCTACCTTTACGCCATTGTTGATCCAATTCGATAACTTTATCAACAAGACCAACATCTTTGTAACGTTTCCTCTGAGAATCCCGAATCACTTCTGGATTTCCTCCTTGACAATTCAAAATAATAAAGTTATCACAATGTCGTACCTTTTTCTTCACGAAATAAAGCAATATCCAAAACCATGAGTGACACCGATGTTACCCTCTGAAACAAAACTGTTATATAACATTCAGCAATAAGAAAACATAAAAAGAATAAAGCATATGTGGGGGTTTTCTGTGGGAGTGAGATTGCATCATATTGCTCAAAAGAAGTGAAATATACGAACATTACGAATCGATACTACTCCACTAACAGGAGTGAAACAGAATTTATTGTAGGAATATTATTGGGGATGCTCATTTGGACAAAAAATAAGAACGGCAAATCTAGCGTTCAACCGGTACAAAAAGGAAATTAGCAAAGAGAAGAGGGTGCAGTTTGTAATGTTTTCGAGTCAACGATAAATCAACGTTTTCATTATGACGATATACCGTTCGGATTGAGCAAAATGGCTATACGGCTCGAAGCTGTATAGATGTGATATACGAGAAGAACATGTCGAATAAACAAACTGATCTAATGAGAGGCTAGGGAAAGGGGGCCGCGCTTGTTTTTTTAGACGCGCTTCGACGAGCCCGCAAAGTCGCCTATAAATCAACCTTTCATTTTACACTTTATCTCACGGGCCAAATGGTCGCTTGTGATTCAAAGTATCCTTTCCAGTTCAAAAAGTGTAATCGAATTCAGATGCAGTGCCAGCTGTTCGTGTACTTCTGTGATCTATTCTGAACTGCGGACGACAGACGGCTCGGAGCTGTCGCTGAGGAGGGGCTCTCCCCTGTGCACGTGTCCCCACTCGGCGCCTCGTCCCCTCCAGACGACGACGTGTCTGCCCCAGCCGCTGCCGGCCACCCCGGCGGTGACCCGCGAGCCGGACTATCTCCGCCTCGAGAGGACCTTCATCTCCCCGGACAGGGTCAAGCCCTTCGAGCTCCCCGAGCCCCAGCCCATCTGTATGTTTCGTTTTCTGGGAAAGTGACAGATTCAGATTATGCCCGGAGCTTCCAGAAGTACGGAGCGACCGGCTTCGACAGCCACTACGACAACCTCGTCCATCTCCGTCGGTGCCACAAATCTTTGGCAGAGTGGGTGTATGGTTGCGACCTGAACACAGCGCCGCTCCACTCGGTCACGTTCCTCCGCACCTCCAGACAAGCCGAGAACCCGCCGCTGCTCGTGGAGGAGAGGAGGAGCCAACCCGGGCTGGCGGACCTGTCCACGCACTCGGATGCCTGGGGCTCGATCTACAAGGCGATGGGGTCGAGGAGTGAGCCGAGTGGCGGGTCCCTGGAGGAGACGGACAGCGTCGAGCGATTGGTCCGCGTCTGGCAGGAGGTCTACGTGGAGAGGAGCTGGAGCACGGAGCTTACGATGGACAACCGCGTCTACGACAGCGGCGACGACACCCGGCCGTTCGGCAGCGAGGACGAGAGACGACTGGATGAGCAGGAGGAGAGGGAGGAGGCGGCCGGGCCGCGGGAAGACTTCGGCCTGTGGTACCGCGAACTCGAGCAGATGGACCGCCTCCTGGACGAGACGGCCATATCCCGCTCCAACTTGAGCTGCTCCACGGCCAGGTCCATCTCCGTCTGCCGGCAGACGACCACCCTGACCAGCCCCGGCTGTCCCCTCGTCCCTTCTACTGTAGTCGAGCCGTCTCCTCGTCCCCAGGACAAGTCCCTCTACTGCCAGATCCGGCAGCTCTTCCTCGGCGGCGCCGCCCAGCTGGTCAAAAGGAAGGATACCTCGAAGAGAAGCTGAGTAACACAACGGCGTGAATGCTTACAAAGTGGAAGAAATCCTATGTTACTTTAAAAATAAATATCCGTCTGGAATTCTGGGTGTGCTTATCAGTTGTTTAATTGTGTAGCTGATAAACCCTCTTGTTCTCGCCTCTTCCCCCAAAAGACCGTTAATACGCCTGTCCCCAGCTGTGCACTGTCCTCGCTCTCGTATCCCCCACCCACGGTGAAACGTGACGTCGCCCGGAGCCGGCCGTGCCGATCAATATGGGGGCCTTCTCCCGTCACTCTTCTGGGATGCGGGGCGCCGTGCTGCTGCTCCTCTCCCAATTGGCCTTGGGATTCTGCAAGGAGTCCCAATGGAACCACTACCACGACCAACTCCAAATGGAGGAAATACTACAGTCCGTCAACCAAAAATGCCCTGATGTGAGTTCGTTGTGAGATCTCTTCGGCCTCGTCTATTGCGTAGTCTATTTAATTAGCGACTCCTTAGAATTAATTATGGAGACATCTAGCTAGAGAATCTTGTCCTCTAATTAGACGTTTGTGGAGTGTTAGGCCCTGTAGATTTGTTTCTTTAAAATGAAATAACAGAGCAGAAGAGACTATCCCTCATTTCAGAGAACACCTTTCATGAGTTCTACTCCCAATTCCTATCCTCCCCTTCCCAACCCCCAGAGAAGGTGTTCGAAAAGTGTTTCACTTACGATGTTTATGCATTGGGGGATGACGTCAATCAGCCGGCGGCATTTTCATGACATCATGAGCCGAGATTCCCTTGCAAATTACCCCAGTAACCGGAGGGCGCTCTGCGTGCCTTTCCCATACAACGGGAATAGGAATTCCATGATAAACAGACAATAACTGTTACAGATCTCCGTCTTGTATACAATCGGCCAGTCCGTCGAAGGCCGAGACCTCGTCGCCATCCACTTCTCCACAACTCCCGGTGCCCATGTTCCCCGTAAGTTCTCCGATTGTTGTCGAGATCTTTGACCACCCCTCCTCGTACTTATCCGGTTTCCAAGAGTGAAATTATAGTGAAGCCGGAAGTGAAGTATGTTGGGAACATGCACGGAAACGAGCCCGTCGGCCGCGAACTGCTTCTCCGCCTGGCCGAGCACCTCTGCGATGGCTACCTGAAGAAGGACGACGAGATCGTAGCACTCCTCAACTCCACCTCCATCCACCTCCTGCCCAGTATGAACCCCGACGGATTCGAGCTCGCCTTGGCCACAGTGAGTATTTTGCCGGGATACACTAATTGGACATAACTGAATCGGTCAATCCCACCATCTAGGACCCCACTGAGCGCAAGTGGCTGACTGGACGGGCCAACGCCAACAACGTCGACTTGAACAGGGACTTCCCTGACCTGGACAGCGTCTTCTACGAGCTCGAGAAGATGAAAATCCCCAAGTTCGACCACCTCCTCGACTTGTTCAAGGATGACCAGCCCGTGAGTTAGTCGAGACGACCAAAATATGGAAAAGTTCAGAGACAGCCAGAGACACTGGCAGTTGGCAACTGGATCCTCTCCCTGCCCTGGGTACTGTCGGCCAATCTCCACGAGGGTGACCTCGTCGCCAACTACCCCTTCGACTCGGCCACCCGCGAGGGAGTCAGCACCTACTCTGCCTCCCCCGACGACACCACCTTCAAGTAGGGTCCCTCTTGACTATTTAATATGTCCCTCTAGATGGCTCGCCCAGACATATGCCACCAACCACGCTCACATGGCCAAAAATGATCATCCCCCATGCGACGGAACCAAGGAAGACGCCTTCGCCCAAAACGGTGGAATCACCAACGGAGCCAAGTGGTACTCCGTGAGCGGAGGAATGCAGGACTTCAACTACCTGGGAACCAACGCCATGGAGATCACCCTCGAGCTGAGCTGTGAAAAAATGCCGAACGGAGAACTCTTGCCCGCCTACTGGGAGGACAACAAGAAGGCCCTCCTGGCCTATCTCTTCAAGGTTGGCGTGCCCCGTTCCCGCCTAATGAGCTCGTTCTATTCAGGCCCACGCCGGAGTCAAGGGACAGGTCGTCGATGCCGAGAGCGGCCTCCCCGTTGCTCACGCCGCCGTCTGGGTCCGTAATGGAACCCAGGTCGAGCCGATCCGCCACCCCGTCACCAGTTGGGAGGAGGGCGACTACTACCGCGTCTTGTCCCCCGGAAAGTACGAACTCCTCGTCGAGGCCGACGGCTACGAGACCGCCTCCCAAAACGTGACGGTAACGAACCAGGCCCGTGACCAGGCGCTCGTTGTCAACTTCTCCCTCAAGCCCCTCAAAGTGCCCAACCTGGAAGGGGAAGGCCTCTCCGTGAGTCCAGTTCCCCATCCCTCCATATACCTGCTAATTATTCAGGATGAGGAACTGGCCGACATCCTCGGCGAGTTGAAGACCGAGCAATAAGCGACGTCCGACGGTGTCCCGAAGATCTCTGTCTCCAGTACGAGTCAGCCCAGATATCTACGCGAATGAATTCTATCCGGTGTACTTCTATACAGAATGAATCTGCTCTTTGTTATCTTTCGCTTTGGGTGGCTCGCGTCGCTTAGTCACTCGCCCAGTTCTGGAAACACTTTCCCCATTTATCAACACAGTGCCCGTCGAGCGTGTTTACCGTCTTCCTTCAAAAATTTGTATATTTCCTGGATTAGCGGCTGCTTCTCTCCTCTCTTACGAGTTTCTTTCAGAGTAGTCCATAATGCTTTTTTAATGTCCTTAGAAATAGAAAATGAAGATCCGCTATGCTATAAGTAAGTGTTTTCCCTCCTCGACATCATTCCCTCTCTTCCTCCCAGGTCAGACGACGTTTTCTCCCTCCCCTACCCTAGTCGAAGCATCCGGTTCGATCCCCTACTCTTTTCTTTCTCTACTTCCGGGAGATCGGCTCATTGTGTATTCGGAAGACGGCGGTGAGTCAACCCGTCGGCCGGTCCAGCCCAGTCCGCTTTAGGTTGGTGCTACGGTTCGATATACGGGACAAAGGAGGAGCCGGGTCTCTTCCCCACCAATGCAGTTTCATTCCTCTGTAAATCAGAAGTATTTTATCTTTTTTTGGAGAGAGAACATCGTTTTTAGACGGGGTTGAGTCCGAGTGAAGGGAACAACGTGGTCGATGAAATAAACCGAGTAACGCAGGACTGGTGGTACCGGATCAAGGAGCTCTACGGGAAACGGGCCGACCTCCACTGCACAAATGAGATATTGGACTACATCGACGACCTCATAACCACCAAACAGAAGATCTTGTCGGGTAAACAAGATCGTGTCGTCGACCCAGTCATTTAGGGGATGTCCCGGCGGAGGAGCTGAATCTCATTCGAAGTCAAGTGGGCAGGAAGGTGGACAGGGGCAATTCGTGAGTATTAGGATGGACAGAAGACTATCCCGTTCAGATTGCTGAATCTGCCCGTGGTCATCCGACAGGACAACGGCGTGCCCTATGAGGCCGACTCCGTCTCCATTCTTCAGAGTTTTCAAGAACATCTGACCACGGAGAAACGAGTCTCCGAGAATGTTCGTTTAAAAATTTATTCTTTTAAACGAAAATTTCTTTAGGCGAAAGAAAGCGAGGCGATAAACAACTTCACCGTTCTCTTTTCGGTTCATTCGATCGAACTGAAGCAGACCAAATACTTCTGCGAGGTGTCGTTCATCGTGTTCGATGCCCAGAAGAAGGCCTTCGTCACGTAAGCCACCTCCTCCTTTCATCCTCTATTTCTCTTTCAGTGAGCCGTTCTCCTTCCTCTGGAAATCTGACGACGTTCGGACTCCGAACAAAGATCTCAACATTCGAGCATTTTTTTCGGTGCGTGCCCTGCCAACCCAGACTTCGCTTTCCAGAGTTTCTGGACAGAGGAACAGTCGAAACGGTTCTACTTGTTCAGTAGAGTGGCACTCGTCTCCCCGATCGAAGGATCCTCATCCACTCTCAAAAAGAGCTCGGATACAGGCTCGGCCCACCTCTACTGTCGGCAGGTCTACGCCTACGACCTTCTGGACTTCTCCTGGATACTCGACCCTCCGAAACATGCCCATGAAAGGAGAGAAAAGCTCCTCTTCCTCAAACGGTACTGTTATCCTTGTTTTATCCGTTTACGGCTCTATCTTTTCAGGAACTTCGATTTTGACCATCTCTTTAAAGCAATGCATTCCAATTCAAAAATACCCAGGGAAACCGCCAGTTCTGGTAGGAAAAAGGACATTTTATGAAATTTGTGAGAGCTTCTCCAGACGACGTCAAAATCTTGATCTCAACACAAATTTTAAAAGGAACGGCCGAGGAAATCGGCCAGAGCCAGTCATATCTCTACGGACGGAAGCCGCCGGTGACCATCTCGAGGTGCGACCAGATCAGCTTCCCCAAATGGAACAGTCAGTCCGAGGCTTTTCTCTTTATTTCCCTTTTTAGCCTTACCTCGTAACGAAATTTATGTGACACTCCTGTTCGGGGAACTGGGGAACAAGTCATCTGACCGGAATATCGAGGCCAGGCTGTCCCTCGTCCGGCAGGATGGCAGTGTCGTCGAAGACGTGAGCTGTCCTCCGTGTCTTATCCAATCCCCTCTAGGCCTTCGAAACCGTCTCTGTCCTTGGGCCGAAGCGAAGCAGAGAATACAAAAGCTTTGTATTCTTCCACCAGGACAAGCCGTACTGGCTGGAACTGGTGAAGATCTTGTTGCCGTTCTCGGCGAGCGACGACCTCTACCTAAAGATCGCCTTCTATTCCCGGAAGCCGTACGACAAAGGGAAGGCCGAGAAGGGTCCCTTCGCTCTGGCCCACGTCTGCCTCCTTCAAAACGGGTCAATCGTCAAAAACGAGGAACACGAGGTCCTCGTCTACAAGGTATCCCCCTTCCCTGTCCTGGATGTCCTCCTCGTTCAGATAGAGTCATCCCATGGCGGCTACGACGACGGCTGCACCGCTTACATGCCACTGCCTCAAACCAGAAAGTCCTTTTCTTATTTTATTTGTGGTATTCCTCTTATTTTCAGACAGTTGAGGGAGCTCGGCTCGACCAGCAACAAGCCCCACTCAGCCCACTATTCGCTGAGCGACAAGAGCGTCGTCCACCTCGTCACCCAGGTCTGCTCAAATGTCTACGCCATGAACGACTCCATTGTCAACGTCCTCCGATGGAAGTAAGCTCTTTTCTGGACTTTGAGTATAGCCTATTCAGGACCAATTCGTACAGCCTGGATAAGTCTCTCCAAGCTCTGGCGAGCCCGGTCGGCGATACCGACCAAGAGATGCTCCGGTTCATGCATCCCCTCCTGGAGTCCCTGTTCCAACTTTGGGAGGAGTGGGAGCAGCAGGAGCTGCCCGTTTTCAATGTCATCATCGCCTTCCTCCGTCTTCTCGGTGAGCTTTTTCCTTCGACCAGGCTGAACTTCTTCAGGAGAGCCCCGAAATGCTGAGAGTGCCGTCTACTTCAGCCACTACATCGAGAAGTTCCACCACGTCAAAGCTGCCTTGTTCGTCTTTTTATATCCCACCATCAGTCTCTTTGTTCCAGAAAGATGATGAAATGTCTCCACCACTACATCGAGAGCGCGTCCAAATCGAACAACGACCTCGCCAGAAACTCTCTGAAAATGGTCGGAGGCATTTTCCAGATCATTGTGGCGGCCAAGATTGCCATGGACAAGTAGGTCCCTTTTCTCGCCGAGAGGTACTAAACTCACAGATTTGACCGTGAAATGCTGAAGGAGACGGAGTTCGGAGCCCACCTGGACGCTGTTCTGGAGGCCATCGTCAAGCTGATGCGGGAAAACCGCGAAAGGATGACCATCCAGAACGTGGCCCTCAAGAGTCTTCCCCAGATAATCGACCCCATCTTCAAGTGCGGTGTTCTGGATCCCAACGAATTATGGTAAGTCCTTTTCTATTCATCGTCCAAAGGATATTTTTCAGTTCCTGGGTGGTTAAAGTCATCGGTGCATTTGGACCGAACATTGTGGCTAGAGAGCGGCTGGGATTCGTGGGCCAGATCATTGAGACCAAGCTATTCGAGGTGAGTCGCTTATCTTGCCTTGGAAACGTCTTTCAGAAAAAAGACTATCGAGCACGACTGCTACCCAAGTGTCTCGACCTGTTGAGGATCTACCTGGACCCGGACAACTGCGAGCAGTTGAGGGAGAAGGAATACCCGGACAGGGCCACCGAGTGCGTCACTATCATCTCGTCCCTTCTCGACCGACTCGCCTCCCAGGTATCTATTTTACCAGTTGCATTAACAGCACTATTTTAGAAGAAGTCCCCTTTGGTAGAAAACGGCACGGAGGAGGAACTGACCATGATAATTTCCGCCTGTTATCGGTCCACCATTGAAGCTATGGTGGCCGTCCAAAAGATCCACCCTCCTGACATCGGGGTATGTTTCTATCACGTCTTCTATCCATAGTTCCATTTATAGACAAGACGAAGACACTATTTCGCTCTAATTCTGGCCTTGTTGAGCAAGATGTCAGCCCAGGCATTCAACCAGTATCTCAAATCTTGGTGAGTTTGAGCCATTTCATCTAATGACCCGAACTATAGCGTGGAGACGACGGACAAGTCGGACTTCATCCGGGAGACGATGGAGATGATCCGGGACCTGCTGGACGGGTGCCCCTTCCCCTCCACCTGGGAGCAGATGATCCTCCTCCAGAATAAGTGAGCTTTATTCCGTTATTAATATCTACTCGCCCTCCTAGAACAATCAACAAAATGCTCCGCTACATCATGTGTACCATCCAAGACAACTTCTATGACAGTGACCACTACGCGGTGGTGAGTTAGAGTGGAGGATGGATCATATGGAGGGTTACACACAGATCTGGGAGGAGTACATGTTGACAGCGGTGGCATTCGTGACCCAAGAGTCACTCCACAGACCGAAGCGATGGCTATTGGACGACTCCGACGTTTGCTACCAGTTGAGGAAGTCCGCCGCCATCGACCTCCGATCCATGTGGTTCAGACTCAAAGGTGATACATTTCATTCTTTTATAAAGGAAGAAGTTTAGTGGCTCAAAAGATAGAATACATTCCCCGGCTGGTCGGCTCTTTCTTGAAGGTGGCCCTGATGGAGGACGCCGAGACGAGGGACGCCACCATCCCTATATTCTTCGATATGATGCAGTGCGAATTCCACTGGAACGACTCAAAGAACTTCAAAAATGTATTCCTTTCGCCTGGACAAAATAATCTCTCTTCCAGTTTGCCACCGAGCTGGTGTACGAGTTGGATCATCTGATCAACGAGGGCTGCGGCTCCCTCCAGTTTAGGAAGAAGTTCAACCAGATCCTCAGCAACCAGTGCCAGTAAGTCCCCTTTAGAGATCGACATAAATGAAAACAGGTCGGAGAAGGGGCTGTGGACAGACGGCGGGAAGCAGTTCATCTCGAATGTGGACCATCTAATCCAGTACCTGTTCGAGTACCGGACAGTCCTCGACCAGGCCGACTGTATCGAGAATGCCATGAGCCGGACGGTCCAGCTGATGCTCTACTACAAAAAACACAACTATACGGAACTGTACATATCCTACGTCTACAAGCTGTACGCCCTCCACGTGATGTACAACAACGAGATCGAGGCCGCCAAGACCCTCTTTCTTCACGCGGAATCTCTTTCGGTTAGTCTCCCTCTGCTTTTCTAATAAAGGTGGATCGTCTAGTGGCAAGACGAGCCGCTGCCCGACTGGCTGATCACACGGGCATTGAACAGTCACTGTGCCACGGAGAGACAGCTGAAGGAGGAGCTGGTCAACCGGGTCGTCGACCACTTCTCCAAGGGCCAGATGTGGGAAGACGCCCTGAGGATACTGAGGTGACCTGGTGGTCTATCCTCTTTTATTGTCGATTTCAGAGATCTCCAGCCGGTTTATGAGAATATCCTCGTCGATTATAGACAACTGGCCGCCGCCTGGGTACCTGCCCCATTCTTTTCGTATCTATCCTCTTCCAGGATCACATGGCCGAGCTGTGTCGGAAGATAGACGCGGGGAACCGGTCACACCCCTTCTACTACTTCGTCGCCTTCTATGGAAGGGGATATCCATCCTATCTCAACGGGAAGAAGTTCGTCTTCCGAGCAGACGACCTCGAAAGGCTAGGAGACTTCAAGACGCGGATGGAACAGGTAAGAGGGCAGGGGGAGTGTAACAGATGGCGATAGATGTACGGCAATCCCGAGTCCATTCCGACGATGGACGACATGTCGCATCTGGAGACGGCCCCGGGCCGGTACATCCAGATCTTCAACGTGGAACCCGTTGCGGAACACTGTCCATTCGACGACTCCGACGATAAGATCAACCCCAACATCAAGGAATACTACCGCCATTACAATGTGAGCACTCTTCTGGTGGAAAAGAAATCTTCAGATTAAAAACTTCGAGTACAGTCGGACAGAAATTCGAAAGTCGACAAAGTGGACAGAGGCGGAAGACAACGACATCATGAGGACGTGGATTGTCAAGAGGCGGGTCTCCCTCCAGAGTCCCCTGCCCAGTGTCCTCCGCTTCGGACAGATCGTCAGCAGCTCCAAGCCGTACGAGATCTCACCACTGAGACGGGCAGTTGACCTCATGAAACAGAAGAACACGGAGCTCCTCGAGGTAAGAGCTGCTCTGGCTGATACTGACCCTCTTTAGATGGCGACATACGCTCGACACTATCCCGAGTCGACGGCTCAAAGACTCCAGGGAGCCATTCTCGGGGTGGTTCAGGCTAATGTCCAGGGTGGAATCAAGAACTACGAGGTATGTGAGGATTCTGTACTTCTAAAGGGACGTATAGGTATTTCTACTGGATGAAAACTGCATGAAAATCTATGAAAATGATGAGAAGAACCTGGCCTCTGAGTTGAGCGGTGCGATAATTGAGCAGGTGGAGATCCTGGAGATCTGTCTCTATGCCCACGCACATCTCAAAGACGCCAACGACAAAATACACGAATACCTGGTGGACAGCTTTTACGACCACAAAAAATACGTGGACAACCATTTCGGAAGAACGGTGAGACGGTACTTGAGGCGGGGGAAACAGTCTTCAGAGTTCACGGCTGCCGCCTGGAACCTCCCTGAAAAGGATCAGCCAGCCTTCCCAGGGCGCCCTGTCCGACAAGAGTACTCCCCGCCACTTTTCCACTTCAAACTTCATGGACTTTGCGTAAGTCGGTTGTCTGATTCTAGGAACAGAGTTTAGGGCAACATCCACGGGTACGTTGAAGTCGCGGGGTGCCACCTTCAGCACTACTGTCCTCAACATGCTCTCCCCTGCCCGGAAGACGCCGGTCTCTTCTCCCCTACATCCATTGAACATGTTCTTGCTTCTACTCTTCTCACAAATGAGCTGTTTAGGTCGAGGTACGAAGCCGGACAGACTCCTAGCGCGTCGGATGGAAACATCAGGAACATGAGACTGCTGTCGGCTACGAGTATGGACGGTAGGTGACAAAAATTGGAGGGAGGACGACTTGTTTCAAGTTCGAATACGACGGTCTTCTAAAGAGACACCGGTGCCGCCGCCGCTTCCGACCCGGCCGCCCCTCCATTCGAACGGCTCTTCCAGCGACGGGACCATCGTCCTTTCCCATGCCAAGTCCTACCCTCACTTCGAGTAATCTCCGCGGCCTTTCCCTTCAGTTATCTCTAGTCACTGGTGCTTGTACATAAAAATTTATTCTACCAGTAACATGATCAGTGCCAAAAGGAGCGCCGTCCTCCCCGAAGCAGCCGTGGTCTCCTGCCTGCAGCTGGCCTCTCCCCCGGTCGTTTCCTTGATCCAATCGCAATAGGCGGACACCCTCGTGTATATTCCTAAACAAGGTATTAGAATACGAGAGCAGTCGTCTACCCGGAGCCATGGCTTGATCGAGATATCCCTTGCCAACGTTGATGCCGAAAGAGACGATGCCCACCTGGTACCATCTCCCGTCGCCACTCCGCTGTACAAACGGGCCGCCGCTGTCCCCCTTGGCTTGTTTGTATACCTTCGTCTGCCGTGTTACCTGTGCCGAACCGTGGCCGACAGCCCCCGCACATATTTGGGTCCGGTTGTTGATGGGGATTCCTCCGCCATAGGGGACCAGATCATAGAGCCATTTATCTCTGGTACGTGCCCTCAAAACACTAAAGTCTCCTACCTACCGGCAGTTTTCGAAGTCGACGATTGGCAGAAGAGATTGTAGAAGGAAGTCGTTCGGCCTCGGGATGACCTGGGCGCCTCCTTAGGAGTCTTCCAGTTTTCTCTCCTAGCAACTTACTGTTATAGATCCCGTAGCCCGTGACATAGCCGAAGTCGTCGAGCGTGAAATTGGCCCCGGGCAGACAGACCGGCCTTATCCGGTCACTGAAGACAACCTCTGGAGAGAACTGGCCAACCCTCCTCTCGATCCGCCCACCTTACCGTTAAAATTGCCAGGTCGTTTTCCTGAGAGGGATTAAAGAACTCGTTCGACGAATATTGCGGGTGTACCTCAAAAATTGAAATATTTCCAATAATAATATAGGTTTACGTTCTTCTTGACGGGGTGAACAAGAACGGCGTCACCCGACTTCGAGGATTGCGTCGAGGTGCCCAGGAAGATCGTTGTCTCTGCCATGTTCATCGTGCTAAACGTGTTTTTGATCTGCCTGTCCGCAAAATAAGAGAGCCTACATGGAGCAGTGTGCCGCGGTGAGGATGTGTCTCTTGCTAATAACAGCCCCTCCACAAAGGTATTCGATATCTGAATCTGGGTTGGCCCCTGCTTGAAATGACTGGCCCACCATCAACGTAGTCTCTGTATCGTATCAATGCGTGCCATGGCCAAGAGCCGTCCCTCGCCTTGACTCCTCCGATGATCTGTCACACGAACATTGGGGGGATAAGAGTGGAGGGATCTACCCTCTGGGTGCCGGATCTCAACAAGCCGTTGAACCAGGGAGGAGAGGGGGACGCGACTTCGCCACAAGATGAAACAAGAGGCACGAGCAGGAGAATGAACATGGGATCAGACGGAGACGAACCTTATCGAGGGAGGACAAACACGACAGAGTAAAAACAGACTGCTTATGGTGTTGTGATGGGAACAGGGCTTTTCCTTTACGACGACAGGAGGGATCGATATCCTACGAGAGATGTGGCTACAGGTTGGGACCTTGTCGGGATTCTATCATGGAAATACAGTTTTTGAAGTGGCCTTACAGAAAGACATAAAAATTTATTAATCTATCGTCGTACGCTCTTGGCCGAATTGGACCGCCTGACAGTGCTGGCCGACGTTAGCCGCGGTCGTCGGTCCAGAGATTTCCTCCTCCTATAATACTGTCTACCACTGTCACTTCCCTACCTATTCGTGTTGGGAGTGAACTGCCTCGGGACCGTGTTACTGGGAGGAATCCATGGAGCGGGGCGAGTTTCCAGGATGGGCATGTCTAGCAGCAGCTGCTCCTGTTGATACTGCACATCCTAAAGTATGCGTGCCCCCTGTCTATCCCCTTTCCTGACCTTCAACTCCATCCACGTCTCAAATGCCTGCTGTGCCACCATCTCTTTGTACTCCTCCTGGCGTCTCTTCCTCTCCTCCAGCTCCTTCTGCTTCGGTCTGGTCGAGGCCTTCTCCTCTTCCGCTTTTTCTTCCTTCTTCGCCTTCCTAAACTCCTCCGTCCTTCCGAATTGGCAGCCTCACCATGCCAAGAATGCCTTTTCGGCCTCTTCCCTCTTCGTCCTGGCCTCCTCCTCCTTCCGCGTCCTCTCCTCCTTCTCCTTCGCTGTCTTCCTCTTCTTCTCTTCGTTCATCCTCCGTTCCCGCTCCGTCTTCCATGATTCAAATGTCTTCTGTGCATCCTCCTTCTTCTGTTTTTCCTTCTCCTTTCTCTGCTCCTCCAGTTGTTTCCCCTTCTTCTTCTCCTCCTTCTTCGTCTCCTTCGTCTTCTCCATGTTCATCTCCTTCCACTTCTCGAATGTTCTTTGTGCATTCTTCTTCTTCTCGTCATCTGCCTATTCCATCCTCCTCCTTCCCTTTCTTTCCCCCTTTCCTACCTGTTTCTGTTTCATCTTCTCTTCCTCTTCCGCCCGTCTCCTCTCCCGATCCGCTTCCATTTTCCTCCTCAGCCATTTCGAATGATTTGAGCCATCCTCCAGTCTGTAATCGGGTATTGTAAGTAATCGGAATGTAAATAGCAAAAGATGCCTGGTTTCATTCAAATCGCCCAATTTTCGTGAATCTCCCTAGCCCACCTGGTGCCGTCCGAAGTCGAGGGTGTCCCCATATATTTTGATGACAGTTTCTGTTTAGCCATATCCTTTTTCTGCTCTTTAAAGAGAACCGTGGCCGAAGACGATTCCCCGATCCGAAATGTCTTCCTCGAGGAGGAGGTCGACGGCCTCCTGCTCTCGACCTTCTCCTCGTCGCTCTCCTCTTTGATCTCGTTCCGCTGTCTCACCAGGTCCCTGAAGACGTGTCCCTCCCTCCTCTTCCCCACTCCCCTACCTTGTATTCTTCTCCTCCCCATTCGGGATCTTCCTGTCTGCCGCATCTCCGGAAGCGACGAGCGACCTCCGCCGAAGAGCATTTCTATGAGACGCATTGTTAATCAGAGCCGCCCAAGGGAATCTTACAGTTTGGATAAGAAGTCGTCGTTCTCGCTCTCCGGCCGCGGGAGGCCGTCGTGTACCCTCATTGTTTGGAAGGAATATTCACCGGTCAGGGGAGATTTTGGTGAAGGCTCCTGTCGGGCAAATGTTATGAAACAACGGGGCAGACGAACCTTGTTCTCCTCGTTGCTGCTACCGGCAGAGGCGGACTCCCTTCCGTGGCGGGTTGGAGGACGGGCGGGGGAGTTCAACGAGTGGCGATCTGAGAGGGAAGGACTTGTTGACAGGTGAGACACTGACCACTATCAGCACTGCCCTTGCCCGACACCGCTAGGATCTCGTCCAAGGTTTGGGCCAAGTTCAGGCTTCGATATCTCGGAACCGCCATTTTTTTATGCGGGCCTTTGGAATAGCAACCTGAAAAATTATATGGGTAGAAAAAACAGAAATTAACGAGAACGTGATAAGGGGAGGAAGGGGTAGGGGCCACTTAGGCGATAGCCGGTGGTCAACACGGCGCGTTGCCTGGGCGACGGGGAGAGGCAGCTGCGTGACGGCCTAATCCAGGACACAATCACACCTGGATAAGCAATATCCATGGAACGGCATCCAATCAGCCTGAACTCCCCTTTCAGTTCTCCGCCTGATGCTGTTTGACACCACAGCGAAGACGCTGAGTTCTTAAGTTCTTACAAACCTTGAAATGACCTCAAATATTCATTCACAAATCGCAAAATAAATTTTAAAACCAGCCTTAAGACCAAAGGATCCTTCAGTAATCACAGTACAACCGATAAACCATGAATAGTAAAATCAAAAAAGTCGAGTAAAGGTAAAATATACATTAAAAATGAATTAGATAGTCTGCTGCATGTGCTGGCTAGATTCCGGACGGTTTCTTCTGAGCATAGACAAGAAAGCCCAACGAGACATATAACTTGTAAACTGATTTGTATCCACCCAACGACAACGCAAGTACCCCCATAAATTAGCAGACGTCATTACAAGACCGAGAAGAGCAACTACCATCCATTCCCACTAAAGGTTCAATTAAGTAAGATACATATAATACTTACTCTAAATGTGAAGAACGCTATCGAAACAAAAAAGAGCCAACAGAATGGCGCTAGAAGTAAAGCAAACCAAAACGCCCGTCGATCCATAGCAGGAAACCGAGTCTGATCTTTTGCCGATTCAAATTTCCAATGGTTATTTCCTTCAGCGTCAACGAAATTCCACCACCGCAGCCCTACCAATAACCGACCAGTAATATTCTTCACTGTCCAGAAATCCATTGAAAGGAGTATCAGCTAAATATTGTATGCCATTATAAAGTAAATAAGGTAGCAACTTACGATGACAAGAAACTGGATTATAAATGAATTGGAAAAGAGGTTTGCGAAAAAATAATAGGCCAAAGCAGCTGCACGAAAAGCTACATGCGCAACGACGACTGAGGGCTGTCTGAACATCAGCATATTTAAAAAATTTTTAATAACGATCATACGCAAACATGCGCAGACTAAATCCCTGGCTTTGTTGGACATTATTTCCTCCAATATTAAGGTCGGCATCAAAACCTGACATCTAGCTAAACTTTTCTATTTTAAGCTGAAAAATAAAAGGTATTACAAGCATTTAACAATAGTATCAATGAAAGAAATCAAGCAATAAATATTTATGACTTGTAAATTACCCGATTTCGGCAGCACGCGGTAACTAAAACAATTATTTTACAATCAACTCTACGAATCCTGTTTAGCCGCTTCTCATGCGTAGTATTTGTTCGTAAGTTTCAACATCATCTGGGCTTATGTGAAGTTTAATATTCGCTTCAATCATAAGAGAACTAAATATAAAATTGGATTTACTAGGGAAAATGTCTTACTATGATTCTGCCATTGCCCGTTCAGTTCCACTGCATCGAATCCTTTCCATATGCAATTCTTTAGACCAACGACATTGAGCACTGGCTTTAATATAAGTCTATAAACTGATGATTTGAAAAACACACTTAACGAAACCTGGAGCAATTCATCGCCGGTGGATCTGACTAAAGCAATTTTCCACAAGTAGGGGCTATTATAGAGCTGAGCTGCTCTACTCACTGTTTTTACCACTACGGTATTAAGCTGATAGAAAACATTAAGAAACATATAAAATAGATACCATCTTCGTAACATTTTCATTTTTGCTTTTCCTATCTGCAACTGCAATCCCTATAAGGGTTTCATACATTGGAGCTAAGGGGGCTAAATTGCGTGAGTTATTATGTCGAAAAGCACAAACCACTATTAAAACAATTTGCCAATGGATTCAGACCATCTCTACACAACGTTGGTAAGACAGTGGACGCACAAGATTTCATATAATCAATAGATCTGAAATGTCATGTACTATTAACGGATTACCTACATCTTTATAACTCTGTAGTCATAGGGAAACTGACTAGTATGCGAGTGAAGCTCTTGCACAAAATATTCCTTATTTCGATGCAATTTATACTGCAAAAAACATTATATCATCAATGAAACTAACCCATTCTTTTTTTAAGTACAAAATAAAGCTATAATGAACTTCTTTTAAGGAACAATGACTATCAGCAAAGGCTCTTTTAAATCCATTATATAAATTAACTATTGTGTTTGTCTGGATTTTATGCCTTTCATTCAGACATCTGTAAAAGTGGATCAATAAAGAGCATGCGGATGTAGCAATTGAAGGAAACAGATCCTTCTATAACAAGGATATTATTTTACAGGATGTTTCATACCGCCTCCGCTAAATCAGATGAAATATCAGATGCCGGTCCTCGAGCAATGGTCTCTTCTAAAACTGCTTTGATGAAAGTATATTTTTCTGCCTAAAGAGAACTCATGTGGCCTTAAACTTTAAAGTTATGCTTACTGTATCAGCAATTGGTTTCTCCTTCCATTTTCCAATCCAATTTACCATAGATTGTAAAAATGTAGTTTCATCTAATACCTATATACAACGGTTATATTTTAAATATGAATGCAAATACTTCAGCTGCTAAATTCATGTAGGCAAGGAAAAGGTGCTCATGCACAATAGGTTTAACATCAAGTGTTCTACTCGTAGACATATTATCTACCACTTTTGCAATTGATGCCGGTTGTTTGCTAAGGATATCTTGCTCTAGCATCTAAAAATTACTCATTCAAAAAAAAACTACAAAAAACCTTTTTAACTGTTAAGTATTGGAAAAATATACATTGCTCATTTGTTAATTCTTCTATAAAAGGGTGTCCGTTGCTTTTTGCAAGATTTCGATCTTTGCAGTCTTTGAGCAAATCAAAAACCATTTTATTAGCCATCTTCTTATTGTCACAGACTCGTTGAGCACATGCAACAAATCTGAAAATGTATTTATTAAGGTAAAAAATAAGCACCTACATGGATGGGAGCGCGTATAAATGTTTGGACGTTTTACCTTCGATCTGTACCCATTGCCAAAACATGCGTGTAAGTATTACAAATGCATTTGGTGGAATGTTATCCGTAGCCAATTTAATTCCGAAGTTATACGCTGCGCTGTACCAATTTGCATAGCATGATGACTAAAAAAAAGATTTTGAGAGGTCTTTTACAGTAATACCATAGTTGTTTCTACACCGAAAGCTGAGAACAGTTGGATCACCTCTGTACCTTCTAAGATTAACATGTGAAGGCTATCATATTCGTAGTAATCCCTATCAAAAATATGGTCCCTGAGTTCCTGCAGAAATAAAAATAAAAAGATTTAAACAAGAAACCTGAGACGCATCATTCCAGCTTTCTTTTGGTAAACGGAGTGGTCGACAATAAATATTGGCATGCTCCCGTTCGAGTTTTACATATCCCTCAGCATCTGAACTTGTGTGTTTCAGCCTGTGCATCATAAGTAACAGAACTAATGTTGGCACTTACACATTACATATGTTTTTAGCAGCTATACATTCGTTATTTATTTCCTTTTGTTCCAACATTTTAAATGTAGACGATTCATTTCCTTGACGCTGCGAATATTGTCTGAATCCTACAAAAGTATGTTTATCTTCCATATTCTATGCTATTTTAAATTCCTCCGGGGGCCACTTTCTATGGAAACCTGAGATCACAAGTTTAAACAGAAAAAAAGGATGAATTTAAAAATACGAAATATGTAGATCAAACCTCCTTGATAAAATAGGTCCCCAATCCGAGGAGCGCCAGTATTCCAGAAATTACGGAACAAATTTTTTCTTTCGGAACGTCCTTTACAGGTAGGTGGAGCAAGATAAGATATTTCAATAGAGGCCTTCATAACCAAACAGTACTTTGTATGATAAACAACTACCTGAATTGAAGCAATGGCAAGTGCAGCATATCCTTGCTCAAAAAGCCAACAAATTTCTCGTATCCATATTTTCACTAAAAACTCTCTGGTACCAGGTAAAGTCTCATGAGATCTGGAATTAAATAATATAAAAAAGAGCAGATAATTACAGGAAAGTGCCGGCCAGCAGCCCTTCTAAGATAAGCCGACAATTTTTAAACGCATTCCTCATTTTTTCTGATGTATAAATTTGACTATCATACTGTATAAAGTCCAAATATGCCTCTCTCATTTCAAGGCTATTAGGAAAATTGTGGAGAGCCTGAAAATGCATAACTTTCTATACATTTCAAGCCAGACCTTTGTCCAGAGACTAAGCGCTTCATCTGGTTTATGTTCTTTTAAAATATTAATCTTTTCCAACAGAAGTTTAGCATTTTGTGGGCAATGTTTGATACCCTGAAATAATAGTTACCACAAAAATAGTAATACCTCATCCAATATTGCCAATTTCCTCTCATTTAAACCTGTTCTGTCATTAGTTTGAATCCCTTCGTTTCGATTTCTCTCAAATACTTGATCCTAAGAGCTCTACATAGACAACATGGCAAATTCAAAAGCAGTACCTCGCATTTAATGAAATCAACATAATGTTCGGCAACTTTCGGTTCTTCCCTTATTTTCTTTTTAATTTGAAGTAGCTCCTCGTCAACAGTTTCTCCGTTATTGAGAGCCTCAATGCGCATTCTGCTCATAACTTCTTCATCAATCTGCTTGCGATGATTTTCCTCTCTTACTTCCCATGGGTGCTTATACTTTTCCCATTTCAATGCTAAAGGAATGTATTCACCTTCGAACTCATAACAACGGAACGTGTTTTCGTATCTGGCTGGATTGAATTTTACCTTAAAATTATATCCTCTCGATATAAAGAATGGGCAAACCTCGTAAACTCTCTTTGATTTAACTTGGTTCTGTCGAAGTTGTTTGCCTGGGAGAGGTTCAGGGACCCATTTACACACCTGAGAACAAAATGATTGAGTTTACAAGGACCTTACTTTTGACTCACTCGCAGATTGTATTACGGTAGTAGGACACCACATAGCGTGAATAACCATAGCTTTGTAACTGCCATTGTATAGATAATTATCATGATCAGGATGATAAGAGTACACTAAATTTAGTAAAGCCATTATTAGTGGTACTGTATAAACATACAAATTAACTGATTTACATTTAATCTTTCCGCTGCTTTCCTGTCATCTATGTAACCATAGTCTCTATCACGATTTTTATATTTAATCTATACTTGGAATTAAAATATCTTATCTAGAACGAACCATATTTTCAGTTTTGACTTTAAAACGTGCTTTTGACCCTCTGTCAGTGCCTTCGAAAAGAAGTGCCACATTATCCAAAGAAAGACGTGAAGTAGATGCTAAAACAAAAAATATCAACGCTACAAATAAATGAAATATACGTGATGGTGATCGCCTTCTCCGTCTCTTCTTTGACTTTTTCTTCTTATGTTTTCTCTTCCTTCTATCAGAATCGCTGCTAAGACAGATAAATAAAAATAGAAAACTAAAATGTAACCTATCACTGGAGCTTTTGCTCTCTGAGCTACTACTGGATGACAGAGAACTGTCCGAATCATTGGATGAACTTGAAGAGACACGCTTCCTTCTTCTATATTTACAACCAATAAAATACATAATATGTGCAGTTTACCTGGTGTCATTTTTTACAAATGAGGCGTGTTTTTTGTGAACGGCATTTACGTTTGGAGTTGAAATGCAAACCCGTTCTTCTTTAGTTATTCTCTAAAACGAATAATTAAAAAGAAGTTATTCTAACTGTAAAAACATATTCATCATCATCGTCTGAATCTTCTTCTCTAACAGCCATGTAAGTCATGTCTTCTTTCCATTGTTTTACCTTTGTAGCAAGTTTCGCGAGCGCTTGCCTCTGCAATAGTTAGAGACTGTATCTCCCTATGAAAATTTTAGCGTAATTAATGTTAACATGACGTTGCAAAATGCTTCCTACGTTTCTATACGTTTCTACATTACTTAATAACAGATCGTTACAATAAGGCACGCATAATCATTGCGACAAACATACTTTTTTCCTATCCATTTTGATCCGTGCTTCATCAGCGTAACTCCGTTTTTTTGGAGTTTCAACAGGATAGGAATGATATGATGGTTCATTTGCGCGTTTGTCAGGAGGATCTTCAGGCGGTCGCTCGCTTCCTTGCTGAGCACTTCCATAAGCAGGAAACATGCTTTCTGAAAGTTAAGGTGAATAGTATAGAGCAGAAAACACGCCAATTAAAACTATACAACGACAAAACATCTCGTTGGAAATGAAATAGTGCGGCGTTATACGTATTAGGGGCGAGGTTGAGGGGGCGGAAAAAAAGGCGTAGCTGTAATTGAGACGGTGGAAGGAAAGTGGTGATGGCGGTGCCCAGAGCTCTGATCGTTCTACTAGGAAGTTCCAATTTGTAATACAATATTGTAGTAAAGAAAGTTGTACAACATAGCAAAACATCGCTGAACATAGAACGAACACTGGACAACAAGACGAGACGGCTTGACACAAAAACGGAACCAAAATGAACTTTTAATGTTTTTGAAAAGATCGTTACCGCCAACGTATAGACGCGCGCAATATTATTTTTTTCAAGTTTATCGGAAAAGGACAACAAAGGCACGGTGCCGCACGGACACTTGTGTATTAGCAACTACCATCAGTTCCATTTCCGGTATATAACTGAACAGAAAGGTACCCAATGAGGAGCAAGCTTGCTTCCGTTATTTTGGATATCGGTTTCAGGAACGGAATTTGTGACAGTCCTACCTATAATAACGAAGTTGTGCTTTGTTTCTGTACAAATATTTGCTAATTTATATTGTATCGGTTATCCAATTAATTCAGGCCAAACCCCGGTAACCTCTGAAATTTCGCGCATTTCAGGTCGATGCGCCCTGTACAATGAATAAACCGAAGAACTGTTCTGCTCAGTTGATGATGCAGCAGCGCAGAAAGGAGACCTCAGATTACTCCATGGACTACTGTTCAAATGTAAACCTTTCTCAAGATACGTTTTTCATATTCATAGATACCATCTGTCAATATCACTATTTCGCCTCTGAAGCCTAAAAACACAAACAAGGGGCGCAATTATATTAGGTAAGACTTTTCTAAACGTCTATTATTAGTATTATAGAAAAACTATGGGAAGGAAACGAGGAAGAGAATCGGCTTCTTTGGCTTCGTCACCAAGCCCATCATCCACTCCCAAGTGACGCTTTCTTTGGGCTATTAATAATAAGTATTTTCAGGCCTGTAAAAATAGAAAGGATGATTCAATTTACTGAAATTGGAACTTCACAGAAGTGCTCCTTTTCTGGTGTGTGTGGTGTATCAAAACTCAACGATAGTCCGATGAAATGTGATATATCACCAGTAGACAAAACGTTTGCTGACCCTTCCTGGGATGATACTGAAGATTTTGAGACAGACTTCGAAGCCACCGACATTAAATGGACCTACAGTGATTCTGTTATTAGCTCGGAAACATTTCAAAAAGACGTAAGTTATGTGTTGGTATCAATAGCGTTTAATATCCAGATTTATAGCCGGTGGCGTGTAGCCGAACAGGCTCTAGGTTTGAGTCCTCACTTCATTGAAACGCAGAAAAAAGGAGTGACTGAAGTTTCACGTCGAACTGCTCTATTGAACCTTTTTTTGTGGAGAAGCTGCTTTGATATTACTCACGTACGGTCCACTTTGATATTGAAAGTTTTGCTTTCAGGAGACATTACATTTGGCTATCTATATTTTTGATAAATGTATAGACAGCTTTCAAATAAGTGTGCCCCTTATCAAAGATGTTGTAGCTGTGTCGTTGGTGCTTGCAAGGTTTGTATCATAGAAAAGTAAACGTTTCCATTTTAAGCAAATATGAAGAATATCGTCCATTAAAGCTGTCGAATGTTATCAGTCTTGCACTCACTAATTCGGATTCCACTAAATTTCTTGGAAACTTAGAAAAACGGATATTGTACGAGATCAACTACACGCTAGCCTATCCGACTTCTTTTATGTTCATGAACTATTTTCACAATTACATGAAATCATCGCTTCTTCTAGTGCAGATGACAAATGTAAGTTCTGTTTAAAGGTTATACACAAGTTTAGTACATCTTGGAACTGGCTTTGCTTTCTACAAAGTATCGAGATTTCGGCGGCGCCTTTACTGCTCATGCGGCAATATGTCTATCATACGGTATTGTAATCGGATCCTCATGTCAATACTCCGCAATGATCGTTGTGGAAGAGGCAGAAATAGATCTTTTTAACGCTAGTGGAATAGAAAGTGGTAGTACCCGTAAGATTATGTGGCATTTGGTCAATGATATAGTTGAGGTAAGTAAATCATAACTATCATTGATTGATAATTAGTCAGCTCAAGAAAAAAACTCTGTATGGACTGAGTACAGCGCCGTAGCACGTTGTGAAGTAGCTAAATATATTGTTCCTAACGATGTCATCATGGAACTCCAATGGTGAGCAAGAAAAGATGTATTTTAAAAGGTATTACTGTTTTACTGTAGCGGGTTATATTACACCGCCCGGTTTTGTTTTTTTTAATATTGTGTTGTTACTATCAAATTAGTAAAAAGTGTTTTATGTTCTTTCTATAAGAAGTATTCCTTTGTAACAGTTCATTTAGTAGATTATCACACAGCAGGCACATTAAAACTACCGGTGCATGCCAAATATATTGTAACAGCGAAGAGATCATTCAAAGAATACTAGCCAAGGATTATTTACAAGTATGCACTTGGACGTCTTCTATACATTCCTTGCATTTTACTTGGCAGCACCACACAAATTTGCAATTGCATTGTGTTTTCCTACGCTCAAGTCGCGTATTATAACCGCGCCCACAGCAAAGTAGATCGCAGCTTTCTGTGTTATATGTCTGCTGTTTGCATTCTCTTCCGGTGGTTCCCAGAATGCCTGAAGTTGCTTTCTTTCACGGCGTCTCTTGATATCTTTACCTTGAAGCGGATTAGCTTCACAATAACTTGGTGATCTCATAACATAGGCCATTTCATTTCCTCTCAGGGGAATTTGACGCTCACTCCTTTCCTTTCTGCGCAGTCTCTTTTTAGCTCTTTTTGCCACCTAAACTTCCGTTTTTAAAGAGTAAGATCAATTGTCTTGGTGGATTTACATCCATCTCAACCTGAACGGCGAAGTGGTCGTATCTCTTCTTCAGCATCTCCGCCACATCCGAGAATTTCGGCATTTGCAGCCAGCACGTCTTGAATTCGCAAGATCCAGAGACGCCGTGACATCTGCACTGCTTTCGAATATGCTGGGCTATCGCCTAATAATCCCGGAAGCTTTCTGGGGCAGGGCTGTGACAAACCTCTCGGCCGACAAAATGATTGTGGATCATAACCAGATGGCTGACATTTTTATCCGACTCAAATTGCTGCTTTTCCCAATCGTCAAGAAATCTGCATCCGTGCTTACATTTCGTTTCAGACTTACTTCCGTGCAAATTTGACTCCATAGGGCACGTTGTCAGAGCATCCTCCCCAGGAGAACTGGTCGTGTCTCAGTCCGGGAGGGGCGCCATCCTGAAAAGAGAAGTTAGGGACGGGGAGAGTAAAACCGAGTCGACGTATCGCTGCATTGACGGTTTGCTGTCGCATCCACACTCTGTCAGGTTGCCCGTGTTACACCCCTTTGTGATGGAATGCACAATACTCGCCGAAGCGATGGCCGTCAGAAAGGCCGTCTCCTTCGTGGCTGGAATATTCTCGCCTGTTTCCGATTGAAATAGAATATTTACTGGATCGAATAGTCCGGCCGAGGATATCCTGGAAGGGGCCGTGGGGCGTCTGGATGATGTCGTGTTGGTTGGAGCAATTCCACCTGGAAATGCCCTTTTGACTACTGGAAAAGGGGCCGACCTCTCGAATTTGAACTGCTGCTGGCATTCGTAGAGGGCGTCGCGTACCCCCCGGGCTACGAAGGGCATGCTGAAGGGATGCTGAAAGGGGCAGTATTCTCTTTTGCGAAGGGGCTTACGTTGACACAGGCACTCTTCTGGACGGGGTTGAGGCCGACGAGCCGGCCACAAAGGGCCTCGTAATGGGCTCGGTTGGGAGAGACGGGACGGGGGATGTACTCGGAGGTACTGAGAGTGGCCAGAGACCTAAAGATCGGACATGGGCAGGGGGCAGGCGGGGGGCATACAGCCAGTTGTAGGGGATCTCGGGGTTGTCGGCGGAGGAGGCGGCGAAGAGGAGCCAGAGCAGGGACAGCCAGAACATCTGAAGGGTATTGATCGAGGGAAAGGAGGAATCAGTAGCAGGGATCGATCGCTTTGGGGGCGAACATGAATGGGAGCCGGACACACATTTACATTTATTGCCCTCGCGCCTCGCCGGCCCAAGGTGACAGCAAGGAGGAGCAGACGAGGACTGGGGGAAGGAGGCACGAGGCTGCTCCGATTTATGCGTTTTTTATGTTGACGGCGTCGTTTCGACGTCTCTTTATGACCCACGACGGAGCTCCTTCCAACAATTAGTAACTCTCGGCGAGACAAACATTTATCCGAGACACCAGGGGACAAAAGGGATCAGTAGCTCTCGTCGTCGGCGCACGAATTCATCACGGTCGCCCTCTTCTCCAGGTTCAGCGCCGCCACCTCGTAGTCCGGCTGGTTCGAGGGGATCCCGACCGCCGTCACCACATCACAGCCTTCCTAAACGGCCTGTCCTCCCTGTTCCCCCATCCCCCTACCCTCTGCTCCTTGTCGCAGTTGCTGCTTATCTCCAGGTAGACTCTCAGCTTGTCATCCTCCAAGTCGTCCAGGTCCTTCGAGCCGACCACAGTGAATCTCCCCTCGTCGTCGGTGTTTACCGTAGCCAGTATCTCTCCCTTATGCACTGTAATAGTCCCCTTTCTCCTATCGAAAATAAATACCGACCTCTGTCGATGAATCGGAGATCAACGGCTGCGTTGGGCACCGGCTCTCCGAAGCAATTGACAGTACCTGGTCAAAAGGATCAAATCCTGAAAGAGAACGTACCTTTGACCGTAAAGGTCTGCTCGACGGCGAGCACGAGGCCAAGAGAAAGGAGGAAAATGTAGGAGCGGATCATGTCGAATGGAGGGAGACGGGAGGATACCGTATTTAAATGGTTCTCGGTAGAATGGGTACCGGGTAACATTCACCCCGAACAAAGGAGGGACAAGTCATATGGATGGAAATGTACGATGTGTGGTGTGACTAGGAAAAACACATACAACTCGACGAAATTCATACAGTGAGGAAAAGAAAAAAAATATCTCCGTTTGTATTGGCGGGTCTTGAAAATCGGCACGCTACTTCCCGGCACGATTTTACGATCAAAGCCTTTTTTGCTTCTTTGTCTCTCTTGTTTTGGTTCCCCTCTACAGTTCACGTTTTACAAATTTTGCAAACATGTTGGCAACAACCGTTAGACTAAAATAACACTGCAACCAACTTGTTCCAGGACGAGTTTGTCCAAAAATAAGACAAATTAGAAAAAAAAAGAGAAGACTCCTAGTTCTTGATATTTTTATTTTATGAACTGAATCTCACAGCTTGTGACTTACCCTGATATCTAGTTATTCTGTTTGCTTCAGACGGCTATCATCCCGTGTAATTATCTGTGAATTCTGCACATCACGTAAAATGTCGGCATATAATTCTTCATTGCTTATGGACCTACAACCTCGGGCACCATTTGAATTGCACTCACCATCCAATCGCTGGGGTGCACCTGCTGGTCGTCTCAACTATTCCAGTCCAATCAATTTTGATGGTCCAACAAGAGCTGAGCCTTTTCTCAGCAGATCGTCCTTCAAGGGTATTTGTAGCATCTCCGGTAAGAACATTTTTAATAGTTCAATTTGATTCATCTTGTTTCAGATGATTCTGTGGGCAGTCCTAATTTTGCAAATCCTCGTATCAACTACGGTTCTCCTATTGGATCGCCAGGTTCGCAGCGGACTCTCAATCTTTCTTCCGATCAGTCGAGAGCTTATTCGGAGTTTGCGGTCAGTATTTCTTCTCTGTTGGAGTTCATGTGTTTGCAGGACAGCGTCGCACACATTGCTTCAATTAATCGTATCGTGCAAGATGACAGCACTGACGTGTCTTCAGGTAGTCGTAGCGAAACCAATGCTCACCGTTTGCAAGCACGTACTACTTTACCAGCTTGGACTCTGGATAGCAACGGCCAAATCCGTCTATCGTTAAACGAAATTCTTCAATACAACCAGCTGAAAATGTTTGCTCGAGACAAGCTTGGTTGCCAGTGAGTTTTGGAAGCATGTATTCGCAGTTTAATATGATAATAATTAGCGCTTCACAATTTACAACAACTTATTAATTTATCAATTACCTGACCACGCAGTTTTTTTTTTTACAGATTTCTTCAACAGAACTATCCTCCTGAAAGTTCTCCTGATCGTGCAATCCTTTCACGACAAATCCTTGAAAATGAAGAAACTTTTGAAGTATTGGTTACACACTTCATTTTAAATATGTGGTTTCAGATGCTTTGTTCGGATGTTTTCGGCAATTTCTTCGTGCAACGCATAATTGAAAGCGCTAACCTCATGGAGCAGCGGTGGATTAGCACACGTCTTCTAAACAAGATGAATACCCTGTGTCTTAACCGTTATTCTTGCCGTGTTGTACAAAAAGCCATCGAGGTGTGTTTGCTAGATGTTCTTGTATTTTTTAATTTTTTAGCAACTGCCTTTAGATCTGAAGAGCGCTCTTCTGGTCGAGCTTCACAAAGTTGACATTGTGCGTTTATCAATTGATCAAAACGCTAATCACGTTATCCAAAAGGTTTCATATCTCATATTTTTGCCAACGAACAATTTAAGATTATGCACTGCTTCCCTTTGCCTAGCTGGTCTTTTCTAATTGAAGCTCTGACTTGCAAAATGGAATATCTCTTCGCAGTTGCTGAGAATAAATATGGCTGTCGAGTTGTTCAACTTGCTATTGAAATGCTGTCCACGCAGAAAGTTGGTTCTTATTCGCCTAATAGTTAAAATCTCTCCAGAAGTCGCAAGCCGCCGAGCGTATGTTGATGGGGATAATGACTCATATTACCAACAATTGTGAGCGTCTTGCCTCAAACGAATTTGCAAACTATGTTATTCAACATATCATTACTGCCGGTCCATTGGCTATGTATCGTGATATGATAATTGAGGAATGTATTCTGTAAGTGGCCAATAGCTGTGTATTTTCCATTGATTCAGGCGGAATATTCTCTCTATGTCCCAGGAAAAATATGCATCCCACGTTGTAGAAAAATCATTAGAATTTGCACCACCCCACCTTTTAAAGGAAATGATGGACGAAATTTTCGATGGATATGTTCCTCATCCGTAACTAATTTTTTAAAGCTTATTTATATTTACTTCAGTGAGACGAGGAAAGACGCACTTGACATAATGCTCTTCCATCAATATGGCAACTATGTCGTTCAAAGAATGCTTAGCACCTGTATTGAAGCGGCTAGAGCACGAGTTTCCGGAATACATCTTCACGACATGGATTCTCGCCTTGAATGGCTCCATCGACTTAGAGAGCGCATATTACATAACGAAGGAAAACTGAGCAAGTATGTGTTTCTTTTTTAGGCCAATTCATAAATACTTCAGATATTCATCCGGCAAAAAGATCTTGGAGATGTTGGCCGAGTGTCCTCCTCTCCATGTCAGTGCGCTTGACAACCTGCACAAGCTAACCGGAGTGCTTCCCCCTCCATTGGCAACCCATCGTGCTGCAATCCCCCGTACCTATATGTGATTCGTTAGCTGTCACAAGTTAACCCTTTTTAATTTTATTTTCTTTTATCTGTCACTTCCTGTGAGTTTTTTTGTGGCATAACTGTCTGTGCATGGCGGTGTGAATAACAGTTCACTAACCCAAAACCGCCAACTGTATTTGCCCGTTGTGCATTCTAAAAATTTCATTCTGTTCCAAAAAGTTCTACTTTTTTCTAATAACCTGTAATCCCAACTTTTGTTGATCCTGTGTTTACTAAATTGTGTTTATCCAATTCTTGTGATATTTCTTTAGGTTCATAAATTTGGTGAAACACTGCTGCCTTCGGAAATTACATTTCCAAGTTGTATCTCGAACAAATAGGGGAAGCCGATTTTTGGCTTGATACCAACGTAAACGGAACACCAAACATCGGGATCAAGGAAGCTCTGAACCTGTCTATTTCTAACATTTGGGACGTTTATCTACCGAAATGTTGAGATGTGTCTGGGGGTTGTTGTAATCGACCTGAAAGCTGAATTATTGCCTGTATCAGTATGAAACTTCGTACAGCGAGAACAGTTATTGCCCAGTTTGGATCCTTCACTTCTTCCTCGAGAATGTCAGCTACAATCCATGTTGTTCCAGAGGATAACGCTGCCCGTATCGCCTTCTCCTCGAAATCGCTGCCACATAAAGCAAAGCAATATTGTATCCGTGGATCCTTATTGATGCACAGGTTATTGGCTCAAGCTTTGCGATAAAATGATAAAGGCAACCTACGATTATCGTCAAGCTTCATCCGTGTTTCTAATTTTTCGTTTCTTGCAGTTGTTGGCAAATTTATATGATAAGCAACTTTCACGGTTTCCGTTGTTTTGTCTCCCTGATCCCATTCAATTTTGCTAATAATTTTAGAGAAATAACACCTGGAGACAAAAATTGGGGCCGTTCGGCGCAATTCCAGCCGTTGCCCAATCAGTGATACCAATTGCAGACGTAACCAACCATGACGTTGGAGGCTGGTTTAAATCACAGTTGCCGATGCAAAGTTGGGTATCTGAACATTTCCAAGAACGTCAATTATTTTTTGGGAATTGGTGTCTATTTTGTGTGATAGAATATTCCTGAATTCCACCCGGGATTTTAGTAAAGAGCCTACCGACAAACTGAAAGAACAAGAAGACAGCTATGAACATGGGGAAAATTGCAAGAGGCGGTCTTATCAGGCGAGGATCGATCCAGCCCAAAGAATAATCAAAATTTCATTCAAAGTCAACAAAATAAATACAACAGTTTGTGGATAAAAGCTCTTTGTACCCTTTGTTTTGATGAGTAGTTCAATCGTCGGTTCAATTGCCCCGGTTTTCCAGTAATGCCTAAATTCGGATTGACCATTCCCTGTCCTCCCTCACCCGTATTTCATCCAGCTGAGCACAGACGTCGCGGAACTGGGTGGTCACGGTGCGTAGCTCCTGTTTGATGGCGGCCATCTCCGGCTGCTCGACCTCCCCGTTCGTGTCCTGAAGCGAGATGGCCTGCATCCTGGGGAACCAGTCCAGGTTGCGCTCCTTTATGCAGGTGGCCACGTAGCTCTCGGGCCCCGTGAACTCGGTCTCGTCCTTGATCTGCAGCCAGACGATGAAGTAGAGGTAGTGCCAGAGGTTGTGCTCCATCTCCTGGTGCACCTCGAATGTCACCGTCCGGTTGTCGAACCTGAAACAGGCCGATACGGTCTCCCATCCCCCGGTTGCCCCACTTGCCCCTCTCCAGACCACAGATGAAACACGTGTTGTTGAGGACGTCCTCCTTGTCGTTCTTCTCCGTCCTCAGGTCGCCGAAGGTATCGATGATCACTCCGAAAATGAGGTTGAGGACGATGACGATGAGGATGACGAAAAAGGACAGGTCGTAGAAAATGCGGTAGTAGAAGGTGCTGTCTGCCGGGCCGATGTTCCTCAACACGTCGCCGATCCCGCCGCCGTTCCTCAGTCCCCAGTTCAGCGTCGTTATTATACACATCCGCAGCGTGTTACACATCAGTATCTTATCGGCTAAAGAGGGGGGTTCTACTTATTTCTAGAGAGACCTCCTACTTTCCTCTCCGTCGGTCTCCTTCACCTGGGTACAGTCGATCCCGTCAGCACTGCAGGTGTCGTCGGCCACACCCTGGGTAGACAGCTTCGCGGGCGCCTCCAGTTCTGGCTGATCTAATTCCAGTGCAAAGTCTGAAGCCGAGGTAGGGAATGCTCGGGGGAGGATGACCTTTTTGGAAAGAGATGTAGCCGACGATGGCGTAGATGTAGACGAGGATCAGGGCGAGCATCCCCGTCAGGATGATGGACTGCCAGTTCCTTGTGACCGAGCTGATCACATTCCTCAGCGTCTCCTCTGACACCACAATGTCAAACAACTGGAGGATAATTTGGGGGAGAAGAGGAGAGTGACTCACCAGGATGGAGTAGAGGAGGTTGTTGTAGAAGAGGCCCGATATACACAGTATCAGGTAGGCCAGGTGGTAGTACATATCCCAGTCGGTCTGTAATATCGAGATAGATAGCCACCTCCCCGCTGCCTACCGCCCTCTCCATCCACGACTTGTCCTCCAAACCCTTGTTGCTGATGTAGGCCACAACGTGGATCGCCTTGTTCGTCAGCTGGAAATGATCTGTAAAGGACAGGGGGAGGAATATACCTGAGCTATCCCGAGGATGAGAAGAGCCGGTTGGATGCCGAGCAGGGCGGTCATGGCCAGAGTCAACGCGAGGAGAAACCCGCCCATGGCCGTAATCACACCGGAACTTTTAGCTAGGGTGGATCTGAAGGGAATATAGTAGAGGGTGGACGGAGACTGACTCTTCGTCCCACTGGGAGTAGAGGAAGATGATCGAGGCGAGGAACATAACGTAGAGGAGGGGGTTGGAGGAGTCGATGAGGGTACCAGCTGAACAATTCGAGTGAGAGGATCTGGGGGGCAGACATTGTTCGAATGGATAGTGGAAGGCGAGGATGAGGTTGATGAGACCGGCATAGATGAAGGAAAGCTTGGTCCAGAGGCGGAGACGGCGGGTGATGGCCGAGAGGTAGAAGCGGTCTGAAGAAATAAGGAGACGGGGGAGGACGGCTAACCTTGTAGCTTCCTCTGCCACTTCATCTCCTCGTACAGGTACTCCCACTCGGAGAAGAACTCTGTGATTTTCGAGCCCTGGTTATCCCGTTCCGTGTTGTTGTACACTTGGAGTTTTGTCTCTTTCGTCAGGTAAGAACAGACGTCGTGGATGGGAAAGACGACCCTCTCCAGACTCCGGTCGCTCCTCACAATCTAAAATGCCGTCATTGCAACGCCGGGGACTGACATACCTCGATCTGTGCCGTGTGCTTCTTGTAGTAGGTCAGGGCCTCTATCGTCTTCTGGTCCTTCTTCTCGTCCTCCGGGTCCAGACACTTCATTAGTTCCTCGTTGTGTCTCGACAGCTGATAGGCCAGGATGTAGATGTTGTGCCCGACCTGTGTTCACTGTCCCCTCGCGTCCTCCGTCCCCCTACCTCTCTCGGGTCGACCATGTGTGAATCCTCCGTCTCGATGAAGTTCTCCGTCGCCTTCGGATCGTCTTGGATAGAATTCGTCCCCGTCGAGTCAACAGATATCTCCGGCAAGGATACTGTAAACTTATTTAAAGAATAAGAGGATCGCTTACTTCCAGAAGTGTTAATTTGCGGAGACACGACATTTTTGGCCCCATTTTGAATGGAATTGGCCCGGAGGAGGTTCCTTCGCATGACGCTGATCTCGAATTGTTTCGAGTTGGTCATACTGTAGGCCTGTGTGATGGCTTTCACCTGAAAAGACCCTCTTCTCCCAGCTCATCCCCAAAACCCACCAGTTGTTTCGGTCCACCGGCCATGTTGTGCATATTCTGGAGAACTCTTTCGGCGTTTTCACTGTCGTGTCGAGACTCCATAATAGCCAGGAGCAACTTCGACGCTTGACTCTAGAATGCCGTCAGTCACCCTCCTCCATCTTTAGTCCTTACCTTTATCTCGAGTGCTAGTTCCATGTGATCGTCGGCCAATGGTTTGATGTCATTGAGAACGAGGGATATGATAATATTTAGCCCATTCTCCTGCATGGCCATCGTGTTCTGGTTCTCGTGACACGGCCCCTGACAGAATTCCGTCAAGGTGGCCAGTGTCTGGGTGATGAGGCTGAAGTTGTGCTCGCCGATCTCCCCGAACACTCCGAGACTTCCCTTCGTCGATCCACACACCTGAAATACGGTAATTATCCCGGCGGATAAGGGGGCAGAAGCAGTGTTTCGCGTCAAAGAGAAAAAACGAACTAAACGAAAGTGAAAGGTTAGCGAGTATACCTTGCTGGACTGGACACACCGGCGGTAGAGCTGATATCAAATGGAATGGGCACCGGGCGGGGGGACTCACCGTATCCAGGAAACTCAGGGTCTCGGCCACAAGGTTGTGGTTGGCTCTGTCCGATTGCTTCCGGATAAAGTTCTGTAGGACGCTGTTGTGGTTCTCACAGAGCAGCTGCAGAACTCGGAGGATCGGCTCGATTATGGCCACTTCGGGTGGAAGGGAGTCGGATGGTCTGAGAGGGGGCTTTGGAGGAGGCCTCTCTTGTCACACACCTGTCGTCGTCCTGGTAGGGAGTGAGGTCGGGCACACTGAGGGCCGTCTCGTTGGAGTGCTGGGACAATTCGGAGATCGACGGCTGGCGGACGGTGGAGCCGGCGAAGATGGAGGCTGCGAAGGGCGACTCGTGGGTGTCGACATTGGGGGTGAGGACAGTGGACGCTGAAAAGGAGGAGGATGGACACAGACTGGGTGGCGCTGGATAGGACAGAGAAACGAGGCCCATGCAGGGAAAACCGAGACCCCATGCTTGTCAACCCATGCGAAACCAACAGTAGATGGCATTGAGACTGAGTCTATGCCACCGGGGACGTTGCGGAATCACGACCAAGGGGCCGATACTGTGACGCGGAGTGGCACGGCTGGCTGGAGAGAAAACATAGGGAGAACACCGGGTTACAGGGGGAAAAGAGAGAACTTACATCTTCTACTGACGGTCACCGACGACGCTGAAAACCAAGGGTTGATGCCCGCTCCCCCAGGAACTGCCTCTCCCGCATGCCTCACCTCCTTTCGGCTTGTTCTCCGTACACGCCAACATGTCGCTCTTCAGCTTGTTCTGGGCCGTCTGTATCCTCAGCGAGATGGCCTTGAAGAACGGCTCGTGGATGTCCTTCTTCTTCAGTCGCTTGTAGAAGGCGTCTTGTACCTGTAGCCCCCCTCGAATTACCGTCTGGGGGTAGACAGACCTTTCCATTTCCTTCATGGAGCAGAGCTTTTGCCAAGTGCATAGCCTTGATGAATATCTCCCGGCTCGGCTCGCTGATGACGATATCGATGACCAGATCCGTCGCCCCCGCCGTGTTCAGGGTGCACTGGATCTCGTACAGCGACCGCTCCACGAAGCCCTTCACATCTCCCGGCTCGTGGATGGCCCCCACTTAAATGAGATAGGCCCTTCTCCAATACGAATTACCCTTGACCCCCTCGTAGGCCTCTGCCAGTTTTGACTGTTGTCGCTCCAGTTTGGCATGCCCATGGGCCCCAAAGTACCTGCTCAATAGTTTCGAGCGCAGTGTCTGACCCTGAAAATGGTGTTGGCTATTTTTCTTGTGCTATGTGGAAAAAGAAAAATAAAAGTCCCAAAGCTAATTGTTATTGCGACATGCGAACCCAAAAAGACCGAAAATGTCTGATAAAACACGAACCAGAATAAGGCCGGTTGACCTGAATTTATGCTCCTATAACGAGAGTCAGTCATGGCTGAAACGGGAGACGAACCTGTTCTCCGAAGTGGCCCCGAGAGCTGCTACACATCTTGCACAGGGTCTGGAGCACCCTCGTACAGAGATTGTCCTGCTTGTTGTTCATCAAGGTTTTACAATGCTGGACCAGTCTGAAAGGGGGCAATTAGGAGAGGCGCAGAGGGGGAGGGCTACTTGCTGACGACGCCTCCCTTGGAACATTGCTCGCGGAGGACGGATCCCACGGGGAAGAGGAGCTCGGGCATGTGGAGGACGTCGACCAGGACACTCCCTTCGGCGGCATTCAACGGGAGGAGGAAGTATTTGAACTCGCCGATCATCATCTGGAAGTGGGAGGTCACTCCGGGCAGAGAGCAGTCTTACATGGTAACAGGTGACAACGTTCTGGGCATGCTCATGGTTGCGGTTATAACCCATGCCGGGCATCATCAGCGAGTTGGCTCGATATCGTTGGGTTTGCTAGAGATTAGGGAAACACACGGTTGACATGCGGAGAACTGACTCACCTGGTGGATACCGATGAATTTCGTCGAATTGACGGCGCTCTGCCATCTCTGTTTCGCATTTGGCTTGGCCGAGTGAGGGGCCATGGCCACCGTGGCCGGCAGGGTCAGGTTGTGTTCCTCGGCTGGAAGAGGGTGGCCCGTCTACCTCTAGACTTACCCCATTTACTCAGCCTCTTGATGCACTCGGACACGCGGTACCAATTCTTCGTGGACTTCGTCGACGGCAGCTGGTGGAACTTCTGGAGTTGAATCAAGTTTTGGAGAAGGGACGAGAACAGTTTTTGGTGTTGCTGAAAAGAAGACGACTGTGGCCACTCCTCTCCGCTTACAACGATGTCGACTTTGGCCTGGGCAGAATACGGCTTCTCGAAGAACTTGATTAGCGTCTCCGTCACCGTGGCACAGATGTACTGCTCCAGAGCCAGCCGGCCGGAATTCTGTTCCAATGTCAGCGAAGACCTCGAGTACTCGTATTTCAACTGGAAGAATACAGTACTCCCAAAGAGTCGAAGGATACCTTTTTGATATCGGCGAGCATGTTGTTGAGTAGCTGGTCGATGTACTCTGCCTTGTAGGCGTCCTTCATCTCGGCGTCGGTGTCGATGTAACAGTGGAGCAGGAACTGGAAGTAGGCCTCCTTGACCTCCACCAGGCAGTGTTGAGAGACGACCACGTGGACGATGTGCTCCATGGGGATCGCCGAGGCACACTTCAGCTCAGTCGTTCCAATCTTTCCCCGCGTACACATAGCCATTAGTCTGAACTCGTCTGTCTTTCTCAACTCGGCCTCCTCCTACTTGACCAATTCTATGTGATATTTCAGTGCGTGGGTATTGTCCAAATAGGGCGGCGCGTCCTTCATCATCTCCTCCAGCTGTTCGAAGGAGGCGTTGTCCACGTACAACTGTCGCACCTCGTCCGAGGCACTGCATATCTGAATCCTCCTATCTTCCTCTCCTCGTCTGTTCACCCACCTCGGTGGCCACTTTGTCCTGGCTGCTCTCGATCTCCTTGTCATAGGCACAGACCAGTGTCTGGAGCAGTTCGAGGAAGGTGCTGTTCCGCGACTTGTGTTCGATGAGACCCACAATGTGGCTGATCAACTCTTCGGAGACATTCGACGCCAACTCCCGGTTGTTCCGAAATATCGACACAAGGGTCGCGGCCTCTTCCACCTGAATCTCGTCGTCTGCCTCAATCTCCCTCAACCCTACAGTTTCCACCCGGAGCATCCCCTCCTTGGGATCCTTCTCTATCGAAATGAACTTGTGCAGTCTGTTCTGGTTCTCCTTGTTCCCCTTGCAAAAACTTCTCAGAAACTCGTGGGACAGAGTGATCAGTTTCGGCATTTCTTGGTCGTTTTTCTAAAGCTCCTTTTTATTTCAAAGTCTCCACTGACCTTGTCGTAAGGAATACTCAAAAATTCGAGGACAACTTCGAAGACGCGCATATTCCGTAACAACTGCTGGTTCATAGTGTCCGGTTTGTCTTCCTTGTAGCACAACTTCTTCACCCTCACCAATATCTAGAATTTAGACAGTTTTCTAGTGTTACAGAAAATGTGCCTGTCGTATCAAAGGGTAGGCAATCAGAGGAGCACGGTCTCCCAGGTCCTGTAAAGCCAAGGCGGCCAGGTTGCGGTCGTCATTGATCAGGAGTTGTTGCAAGAGATGAAGACATTCGTTTTTGATGGATGGGTAGTGTTCGTCGATGACTTCCACGATGGCCTTCCGGGTGTCGTCCGAGGCGAAGGCCCTCGAGGTGAGGAGGGAGTGCGCCTCCAAGTCCATCTTGGTACTGAAAGCAGGCCTTCGGTCAGCCGTCCGTCGGCAACTGACACAAAAACCCACGTCTTCTCTTCGGTCACGTCCTTGTTCTCCTGAGACTGGTGTCGGTCCCCGTGGACCCACAGCTCCGACTTCTCGGTCAGGTTCTTCAGGATGAACAGATCCCGGTCCACTTGGCGATAGTTCTCTACATCCTCGTGGGATACCAAGAGTTGCACCTGGATAGAGGGTACTTTATTTCAAGGAGATCACCTGTTTCAGATCTTCGAGCAGTTCCTGATATTGGGTGAAATGCCGGAAGAGCACCTTGAGGGCGATGCTGGTCAGGGGGGCGTAGTCCGACATTGTCATCTGGAGGAGGATGGCCAACAACAGCTGGCCATCTCCTCCATCCAGGTTCAGCTGGTGACCTGACGACTTGTAGATGGCATCGTACAGTTCCCGAGCAGCCTTGTCATTAATATCTTTAGGTTCTATTTGTTAGCAAGAGGAATTTCTCACCAGGAAACTGAGGAAGAGAGCCGTTCTGGTCACAGGGGAAATTCTGTTTGAACCACGATAAGGCCATTGTGATACGGTAGTCCCGTCTCACGTCCATCACAAATTGCAGGATTTCGGCAATGGTCAGTTTTGTTTTCACCAGCAGATTCTTGCTCTCCTTGGCCTTTGCGGTGTCCTCTATCGGCTCGGGCACCCGAGAAGACATTTCGCTCGGCTTCCTTCCCCCGATCATCGACTTGGTCACCCGGGTTATCATCGTCATCCCGTGTGATACTGTCCGAGCTGTAGAAAGACGTTTTCGAATAGAGAATAATTACCAGTTTGGGCATCCTGAGGACAGTCGTCGGCGATGGCCAAAAGGGTCTTGGACAGGTGGAGGAGGCCGTCGAAGGTGTAGTAGCCGAACTGGGCCAGGGCCTTGGCGAGTGTCACCATCTGACCGACCCTTCTTTAAATGGAACCACTTGGCCTACCTCGGCCGTCAGTTTGTTGTTATTGACACTTTTTGAGTCCTTCTGTAGAACTGGCGCTCCTTTGATGTCGTTTTTCAGGGAGTCGAGGTACTTTCCGACCGTCTGCAGCACCATGTTGATGTGGTCGCTGACACGGACCCTCTCCCCGTCCGCGTACCCTTCCACCGAACACGTCTTATAACTGAATACTTTAATTCAAAATCAAAGAAGAAGCCTACGTGGATATCTCGACATTGGCCGGGATGTCCCACCAGAGACGAGCGTGTCGGATGGCACTGGCTGGGCTTCCTCGGACCACGTGGACGTGGAGCATGAGACGGGTGAACGAGGCTCGGACATCGCAGGGAAGACGAACATCCGACATGCATCTGAAGGAAAATGGTCAGTTGAAAGGAGGACGGGGAGACAACCTCAAGACGAGGTCGATAGGCAGTTCCTGTGAGATGTTCATGAGTTTCTTGTCCGACGGGGGGTTGATGGCCAGGTACTGCTGCTCCTGGCACATCTGGGCCAGCAGATCCAGTTGGTGTCTAATTGTAACATAAACAGGAAACATAAATGAAAACATTACCTGTAATAGTCTAGGAGTTCCGACGCAGAGCCGGGTAGATTGGCATCTTCCGCCAGCTCGACCAGCGACCGCAGCTCCCCTGCCCATCCGACATGGACTTCCCCTTCGATAATCTTCGTCTCCATGAATATCCCCCGGTGTTTCTCGCTCAAGACGGAAGTACAAATGAGCTCTTGGATCTTTTTGTTGGCTTCTCCTCGACAGACACACAAATCCGCGAGGTAGTCCAAAAACCTGGGTGATTCAATAAAACGGAATAAGAAACGTCGCCTACTTTCCCTGGCGGTTGTTCCTGACCAACTCGACGAATCTCTCCACGTGTGGTGTCTTCACGTACTTTTCCAGTAGTTTGGGATTATTGTGGAGGACAGCCGTCATGGTGTCCTCCGCCATTAGATCAAACCCGATTTGCTCTTGGATCTGCCCGAATTTCTCGGCCAGAAATTCTTGATTCTTTCTGTACTTTTCCTGGGAATATCTGTAACGGGCTCTGGACGCGAAATAAGATCTCTGACCTGAGGAGACTGTAGCTCAACTGGAACATCGTCTTGAAGACTTCATTCCGGCCGTCGCTCAAGTCGGCCGGCGAACTCAGGATCGGCCGTATTTCGGTTGTCCCCTGCCGAGGTTGAAACGGGGCTTTTAGCAATTTGAACACCTAAACTTTAAAATAATAACATTTATCGAAAAGGCCTACCTGGTCCAAGACTTCCTGTTCCCTTAACAGTTTCTGCCTGTCCCTCGACGGATTGAAGTCGATGATTTTCAGCGGGTCCAACATGTGGTTGTTGGTGCTCGTCACGAAGTAGATACACTCGATCAGGAGCTGGATGGTCACACTACTCGGCCTTGTTCCTCCCAACCAAAAAAACTCACTTCAAGATCTCCTTCGTAATGGTCGCCCCCGTTTCGATCAGCTCTATGAAATTCTTCAGGGCTCTACAGGCGTCGTTGGCAAAGTCCAGGTCCCGCACCTCGTTGGGAGAGACCGGCAGGAGGGCGAAGGTCTCCTTGTCGACCCGCGTCTTCTCACAGATCACCCTCACCCAACCCTTCTCATTTTTGCTAGAAATATCAACGACTCCTCATAAAATAACCAAACACCAACCTGCTGTAGTAGAGGTTCTGTTTCTCGGTGGGATTCGTGGCATGAACCCAGCACTCATTTTTCTCATGTTGCAGCCGGACGAAGGACTTGCTGGGGATGTCTTTACTCTATAAAATGACTGCTGGATTAGAGGAGACTCTTCCTACCTTCGGGATAGTACTCGGTTCCAGGTTGAACAGCAGATTGCCATCCATCTCTGGGAATTCCGCGTTGGTCGGCACGAGGACATGTGTCCCGATGGTCGGGTGGTCCTCCAATGGCCCATCCGAATACAGATGAGACGCCGGCGGGGCCAGGTAGTTCCTGTAACTGAGAACCTTCATTTCTGCTATATCCCTCTGATAATGTTAGACAGAAAACAGGACAAGGCGGTTAGGATATTGTGGTCAGACTCAATCCCTACCCGTCTTCGTCCTGCGGCAACTCTTCGCTGCTGAAAAGAACCATTAGGTGCTGGTTAAAAAGCATAAGTGCAGCTCTACGATGTTTGGTTTACCTCTCGGATTTCCCGATGCTGCCTATCCGACTGGGGTCTCTACAAAATGAACGCCTCATTCTGGGGCAAAGCTTACTTCATCTGGAGGAGGCTCTGTCGTCTGCCGCCCCCGCTCGGCTTCACCGGGGCATTCATCTGGACAACGGTCAGGTAGAGGTCGGTGGCCAGGTGCTTGAAGCGGTACTTCTCCCTCCACTTGGCCGATCCTCCTCGGTAGGCCTCCCTCTGCACCACCTGCAATCCCCTTGTCTTCCCTTGTCCGACCTCCTCCCACCTGTACTTCCCAGAGTGCCCGGGAACTGGTGGCATCGGCCGCCGAGGGCCTATTTGTCATTCGGAGGAAGACAACATCCTGCGGGGGAGACTGTTTTGGGATGGTGTCGAGGGTTAGAAAAGTTTGTTGGTCGGCATGAAACAGACGGACCACGTCACCCTGGAACCCGTCTTTCTCAGAAAAGAGGGCAGACTCACCGACTTGACGATATCTGGCTGGTTCTCGTTGTACAAGAGGAACATAAATATCTGCCACTCGGTCGACTCATTCAGACAGTTCACCTAAAATGGAGAAAGTAAACGGGAGGATGACCAGGGGCACCTCAGCTGCCGTCTTTCGGTCGGGGAGTGTGCTCTGGCTGAGATGGAGCTGGTGCTTGGTGTGACTGCTGGAGGACGGGTTGGTGGCCGAGTACGGCACCAGGGAGACCTTATTCCCGGCGGCCACGTTGTCTCCGTTACTGTAGTGTTTATACGCGGGTTCTATCACAAACCAGCTCCCTTCATTACCTGCTCTGTCCAGGTACACCTAGAGGTGCCAACTTGTCCAAAAGGAGGAGGCGCGTACCTTCATTGCGTTTCTTTCACATTTGGCAGGGGAATTCTTTTGAACTGTGAGATATTTGTCCGACTTGACGTGGAGCAGCTGAACCATAGTCCCGTACTGTACCACACTGCCCATCGTCTTCCGGAACTCGAGCTCGTTCTGTTCCTTCTCCTAAACCCTTCTTGTTATTTTGTTAATCCAGGAGACGGCCACCTTGTCGGCGGCTATCCTCAGCCGGTTCATCATGTCCTCGTCGTAGGTGTAGTCCCCTCCCTGCATTTTCTTCTGCTCTGTCCAATAATGTTTATGGGCCCCGTAGCGATTGATCGGACAGACTTTGAACAGACAGTCTGTGACTGGAATAAGCAGAGCGCGGTGTCAATCAAACCTCTGAATTTCTTGGGAGGGCTCTCTGGTCGGCCATCACCCAACTCGACGATGAAACGGTCATCGACGAGGCCCAGGGTGGAGAGGAATCCCCGGTGCTGGGGCGAGTCTTCCGTGTAGAGGGAGATGATGTCCCCGATGTGGAGGAGGGATGTGTTGCCGCCACTTTCAATGCTCAGGCCGGCGGTGAGCTTCCGGCTGAGGTTGAACGACATGGCTCCCTCGTTGCTGGAATGGCCCGCGTCAGTCTATAAGGGAGAGGCAATGGCTCCGGGGAAGGCCTGTCAGCGCAGCGTAGAAATGCGTCAGCCGAATGTCTTTTGTTACGGGAAAAGTTCTCTTTTCAGGCCTGATATTCCCCCGAAATAACTCGTTCGCCTGATGTATTCCGAGACGAACCGGTCCCGGCACCTACCTGATATCTTCTAGAGGCGACGGAGGAGAAGTGGCGTCATCCGGCAGGCCGAGGGCTGAAAACTAAACTGTCAGATGACGAATCTGGCAGGTAGGATCGAACAAACAGTAGGCACCCTGAGCTCCAGGCCGCCACACGCCTATAATCTGCTCGAGCAGCTCGTATCTTATCTCTTTTCCAGCCAACAAAGAGCGGAATCAATAGAAAACGGTCCCTCAGGCTCAGGAGGAAGGAAAGGAAGAAAGGGAGGAAGGAGGACGGTGGGAGACCGATCGGGGAATGCCGTGGGAAAGGGAAGACAGCCGTTTTCCATCTGATCACAATGCGCATCTGATTGTCTCGTGGAAAGAGAAAAAGCGAGAGGCGGATAACATCACCGGCCACTCGAGCTGGCTAATGATACCGCGATCAAACATTTCCTGCTCTTCAAGGGAACGTGCCCGATCGAATCGATTCAGTCTCTGACGCATTCCACGGAAGGAGAATTGTCGCCTTCTTCCCACCATCGGGCTCGGCTCTTCTCCCATTTTCGAGAAATAGGGGAAGAGGGGAAGAGGATAGTCTCCCTTTTTTGATCAAAGGCATCCGAATCACCCGCCTACGGTTCTTTTTTCTGCTCTTTTGCAAATGTTTACAGTGGTATTTTCGAGTGTGTGTCAGAGCGTTTCGCGGGGACAACTGTCCGAACAGTGTGCGACAAATTGAATAGGCAAAAAAGCAATTTGGCTATGGAAAGAGTCATGAAACGCCTGAAGACAGGGGAGAAAATGGCGATCGATTTCACTGAGTTTGTCTAGTGTTCACAGTCTCGCAAAACACGACAGATAAGCCTCTTTTGATGGTCGACTCGAGGATGGTAGCGAAGAAAAGGAGCTTTTAGCAGGCAGACAAGGACGAGGACGATGGTGGCCGACAGGGGAGATCACTTTTTGGAGGGGGAGAAGCTCAAAAAGGACGAAAGATTGTGTGTTTAGAGAACATAATGTGAGAATGGCCTCGAGGGAGAATTGATAAAACTGTGAGCGAGCTGAGAACCGGTTCGTTCGGGATAACCCCCATCCACGGTGGGCACGTGGAATACGAGAGATGATTATCTGGACGGGAACAGGGGAAGTTATCTGCTGATCTCTGACTGACCTTGTAAGCGTCATGGCTAGCGAACAATCGCTTTGACGTAACCTTCGGGCCATTATCAATTAATTCCGAAGACTCACCGGAGCGACGGTTGCCCATCACATCGTGCCGAGGGGGACTGAGCCGTCGGCTGTACAAACTCTCTCCGCCGCTCCTGGTCACAGGCATGACCCCGGAGACGTGTGTATTCTGCCGGGAGAACCGGTCGGGCCCCTGTCCATCTTCAGCCTTCTCTCTGTCTCATCCTACCAGTTCCGTTAGTCTATGTGTTACTCAGCCCCGACCTTGTCGCCCTCGCTCTGACTCAGCTTCTGCCCCAGGCGGTCTTCGTTGTAAAAGGAACGAACGACCGGCTGCCACAGTCAGGCGAGTCTCCCCATGCCGTGCCTCACGCTCCTTCTTCTGTCCCCAGTCCTCGCCCAGTGGATCACCTCGCCCCAGTTGGACTGTCGCCGAGTCCATCCCTCCTTCTGCTGTACTTCTCGCATCCGAGCCGTCTGCCCCGTCGAGTGTGCCACTATTCAGTGTGGCCCGGAATACTATCAAAGATGTGAGTTTGTAAAACCAGTCAAACACATGTTTGCACACTCTCCCTTTCAGTGTTTTCGACTGATCTCAGTGGCGGATCCAACGCCAGGGACAGCAGCACAAACCGACGAATTGAGGGAGGAACGGTAGAAGAGGAGAGGGAGACTGCGGTCGTCGACGTGACTCCCTTCCCGGCGAGGATCACCACCCCCTTTCCCATGGCCACCCACCAATCGTTCCCCACCTTGATCCCTTTCGAACCAAGTATTGACGAAGTCCCCACTCAGGAGAAGGATGTCTGGGGCACAACGCCTCCTCCCAAGGTTGTCGATTCCCCAAAATAACCATGCGCCTTTAGCTAGCGCCAATTATGAAGAAGAACAAGACTCCCGATCCGCGAATTATCCGGCCGCCAGACGGATCACTCGTCCTCATCGGCGATTACGAGGAAGGCGACTTGGACGGCGGAATGACGCCTGTCATCAGCAACACGGGAGCCGTCACTCTCCCGTCGACTTTCATCGAAAGGGAACACTTTGTAGGATCACTTCTGTCGAGGTCAATCCCACCGATTCCCTCGGAGTACGTTTCTTCTGGATGGTATTTATTCACATTTAAAGCAAACCGTCGCCTGGTGGATTTGCTGAGAACGGGGCCGTCGACGGTATCGCCGGTCGGAAAAAGGACATTGCCAACGGTTTGCCCTCTTCTTGTCGAGTATTATTTGTAGTTCAGGAATAAGCTCGTTGATCCAACAATTCAAATTGACCCCGTCCGAGTCAAAAGTACCCTCCGGGCGTCAGGTATAACTTTAAGGCTTTCCAACCATAAGTCTCTGTATTCAGAGTGGCTCAGCTGCAGTCGGACAGCCGCCACAAGTATTCCTTCCCACCCGGCCCCCACCACCCCCACTTCGTGTCGTTGCCACCTCTGCGTGGCAGATGACCCCAGCCCCAGCCCAATTGCCTACTCCTCCTCCCTGTGGCGTAGCTCCCAACTTTACTCCTTGTGTTTCATCCGAAATCGCCAGTTTAAGTAGGCCGAAAGGTTTTCCAAATTACCGAATGACTCATCAGAATTGCTGTCGTGCTGTCGCCAAAAGAATCTCCCTCCCGGCTGCCAGGCCCTCTGTCGCTATGATATTACCCAAGCGGAGGTTTCCCTTTTTTATTCTCCCAAGACTTCCAAAGTTTTTCCAGGTAAGATCAGCCATGGACAGGGGACAGTGCGGTCTTCTCCACGTGGCTCCTTTCCTTGAGTGTGCCGCACAAGGGAGGGATAATTCTCAGTGCTGCTCTGCCCGAGGAGTCCCTCAAAAGACGTATGCCCCTGTATTTCAGACCCAAAAAGAAGTGTTCCAGCGGTCCCCAATGTCTCCAGTTCTGTCGTCCGAATATGGGTCTTACGGCCCTGGGTCTCCAGCACATCGTCTGTGGAAATGCCATAGGCGACATGCTTACGTGTCATCACAGCGGCCTCCGGCCATGACTGCCCTCGAAATCTCCTCACAAAGCGGGTTCTAATAAATCTCTTTAATCGGTCCAGGACCAATAACAATAAAAGAAGAAAGATCACAATAAGTTTCTGATGTGTATGGGCATCCGAGGATGCGACCCGTAGTGGCTGTCCCTTGGGATAAACTATAGCTGCGAAACACAGAAATTCTCGTTCGACTTCTCGTCCGGCGTCGTTTCCCTCACCTGAAGTATCCCGTTTAACCAAAGAGACAAGTGGCTGACCTGGTTGAGGTTCTGGTTGAAGGTGACCCTCTGCTCCCGGGTCTCCTCCTCCTCTTCTTCCTCCTTGTCCACCTTCACACAACAAAATTGTCTTTTCCTCTTTTTGCTGCGTATATTTGATATGGACGATGCTTCGGAGATAGGTGGCGTCGGCCGGCCGCCTTCGAACTCCACGTCTGCCTCGACGAACTCCCTCTCCTGAATTAGTCGAGATAAAATCAAAAGAGAGGAGGGACTCACGGTGGCCTTTTCGAGACACTGTAGCAGGTGGTGGTGTTGTATCTCGAAGATGTCCTCGTCCCTGAGGGCGTCGAACGAGAGATCTCCCCTATCGAAGGCCTGCATCCTGGCCTCGTGGGCCTTCTTCTTGTTGAATAGAGCCTGCCCAGAGGCGTTTTTGACTATCCTTATCCGGGCCATTCTCGCTTTCTTCTGTGCTTTTCTCTTATCGGCTCTTTGTGATTGATGGTATATCCTAAAAGAAACAATCTTTCTTTTTTGGACGAACAAACCTCGAGAAGTTGGAGACGATGACGGGCACGGGGAGGGCGATGACCAACACTCCGGAGAGGGAGCACACTCCTCCGACGATCTTCCCGGCCACCGTAGACGGCACCATGTCTCCATAACCCAGAGTGGTCAGCTGAAAATGTTATTCGGCTAGTCTCCTGGAAAAGGGATACCGTGACGATGGTGTACCAGAAGGCGGCGGGAATCGAGGTGAACCGGGTGCCGTCGACCTTCTTCTCTGCGTAGTACATAATGGTGGCGAAGATGATAATGGCCATGGCCAGCGAGAAAACAAGAAAGCCCAACTCGGAGGCACACGATTTCAATGTATATCCTAATATTCGAAGACCTTGGGAATGGCGGGAGAATTTGAATATCCGGAAGACCCTCTGAAAGAGGAATATTCGTGAGGAATTCCTGGAAGAGGAATATATTCCCCAGGGAGACGGGCAATTACTGGCAGGCAGACTCATTATCCCGGGGCTGACAAGGAAATGTTTTAACTTTAGGCGGGCTTTTTGAGTCGTGATCTATACCATTCGATCGAGCATGAAAAGTTATCATAGGGAACGACGAAAAAGTTGACTAAAATCGACAGAAGCGACCGTCGAAACGGGAACCATAAAAGACTCTAGAGCAAGAGTGAAAGAAAGACACAAATGTTGAAAACGCACGGAAATCACTAAAAAAACAATTGGCAAAATGTTTTTGACCAATGGGGAATCGATCTCGAGATGAAAAAACACAAAAGATTCATGGGCCAATGCACTATCCACTTGACCACCGCATCATGCTTATTCTAGTCACTTTCATGGTTTCCATTTCGACCATCACTTTTGTCGATTTTCGTCGATTTTAGTCAACTTTTTCGGCGTTACTGCGCTGTAACGGGGATCGTTCGGTTAAAAAAAGAAGCGATCCCTTTGATAACTTTTTATACTCGTTCGAATGGTATAGGTCACAACTGTGAATAAGGAGAAACACTTACAAATACTCGTAAGGTGACAAAAGCTCCGAGATCCTTGTTGTTCGGCAGAATCAGGCCGATGTAGTACGGCAGGATCGCAACAACATCGATCAATGACATAATGGTTCTGTGACGGTATTTGAGGAAAAAGAGGAGGACTCACATGAAGAACTTACAGCGATCGGGTGCCGCGTAGAGCCGCAGGAGATATTCGACGGTAAAGATTATAACACAGGCGGTATCCAGGACGAAGAACTGCTTCTCGTAGGCATCGCCACAGCTGACCGGACTGTCGTTGATGTACCTGGAGAGGATAGAGGGACAGGGGGGAGGGGATACCAGCAGGGGATGGTCTCGATGATGTTGCACATGACACTGACGGCGATGAAGAAGCCTGTCACGTAGTAGAAGACTAGGGAGACGGAAGTCGAATGGGGGTTCTCGAAGGCCGTCCACAGCTTCTCCTAAAACAGAAGATATTCCCCCAATCCCGGGGGCGGATGCCTGGAAGTTCTGTTTGAGCATGGTGGCCGATCCCGTCTCGAGGGTCTCTTCGATAAGCCGCTCTTGGTTCTCCCGCTTCTTATCCTTGTAATCTTCATAACAACAGTCACTTATCAAATCCGGCATTATGCCAAAAAAAGACAACTCCTCGTCATAGGCCACCAGACACTCGTGCCTAGGGTACTGTAACCTTCTCCTTTATGTACCCAGTTAAATATTCTCACGTGTAATTTGCCCGTCCTATAGAAAGTGAGGATGTGGCGGAAGATGTCTGGGTCCCGGTCGAAGAAGTACTCGCCCGAGTCCTCGTCGTAGAAGAACTCCTAAAGACGTCTCCGTGTGCCCGGCTACAATCGAAACGACCTTCTCGTTGCTGCCGAGGAGTGTCTCCGGGAACTTCTCGAGGGTGTTCTTCCAGGTCTCGAACTTCCGGCCGCTGATGTTGATGGAGAGTTTCTCGTCGCTGACATGGTCGACCGCGAGATCCTTGGCCTAACAAGGAGCCTTTTCTACCTCGTCTCCACTTCCCGAGGCATGAGGGGAACCATTCGAAAGGACATCAAAAGTTATGCTCCTCAGCAATTTTGTAGCTGCCACGGGCCGTGGGTAACCGTGTGACACCGATTTTTTGTTTTATATGGTTAACGGGAAATTGGTCTTGTCATTTTACAGAGCGACCACACAAAACATTACCAGGTGGTGCAACAACCAATTTCCCGTCACACGGTTACCCACGGCCCGTGGCAGCTACAAAATTGCTGAGGAGCATAACTTTTGATGTCCTTTCGAATGGTTCCCCTCATGCCTCGGGAAGTGGAGACTAGGTAGAAAAGGCCCCTTGTAAGAAAAGATGTCTCCCCCAGTCAAAAAAGTGTCCTGATAAAATGTAAAATATGGCGGAAGACGCGAGCCGGGCGAGTGTAAATTGGGAACAGATGGTTTGTTGTCTTTGAGAATATCAGCTGTGACGACAGCTCTCGCCCAATCGGGCCCCTCTTCAGGAATTCTTGGCATTGCTAATGGCGCCCATCCCGGCCTCCCAGACGACTTCATAATTTTTGTGTGCTGTGGGTGTGTGTGAGTGATATTGAATTTCTTGGCTCTCTATTAGAAGGAGGGCGGCGGCTGTTGCCACCAGCCCAGCCTCTGCCCCCCTCGGATCACCCGCATATCGGATTTCCTGCTGCCTACCTGTATAGCAATGGGGGCCTGTGGCATTGGCTGTCTGAAGACATCATTATAAGGAAAAGAGGAAAGAGACACCTTGATATGGGGACCCATCCTATTGCTGCGGCCCTCGCAAAAGGTAACCAGGCTCGGGTGCACATTTTGCTGAAGGCCTCAAGACTCAGTTGTTGAGATAATCTTGGCTGATGTAACTGAAGTATATATGAAGAAAAGATATTCTAATTTGAATAAAGCAATGCGGACCTGTCGAGAAACTGTTAAGGACCGTCGAACTGACGTGGGATGGGTTCATCGTTATATTTTCTTTTAATTTTACAGATGTTGTTGTGTCTCTTTCTCTTTCTATACCATCTATATGTTATAATTCTAGATAAAAGGTGGCATGCCTGTGGAATGCAACATCTGTCAAAAAAAGTCAGTATTCCTCTATTTGTTTTGAATGTTTCTCTCTTTAGCTTCCCCAGCAACTCCAAATTGGCCAGACATCGGCCTGTATGTGAAAAACGGGCTATGGAACAAGCTGGAATTAAAAGACAAGCAGAAGGAATGCAAAATTATTTTGGAACAAAAAAAAAGAAGGAAATTGATATTCCGTATACAAAACTGGAGAGCCAACTCTCAGAGGTCAACGAAGATACGACGGTCTCGACCGCCGGCCCCTCTATCCACGCGCCGATCCCCGACTCGATGACCAGCTTCATCTACCAGACCACCAGCATTGGCGATGTCATCACCAATCTCTCCGAGCAGTCGACGCCGTCCCACTACCCGGACTCTGCCGGCAAGCTGTCGCCTCCGGTGACCGTGTCCGACTCCGACCACCACGACGAGGTATGTTCTCCTTTCGACGTATCCCTGCTTCTCATTTTAATGCTCTAAACCCCCATAAACCGTGTGTTCTCTAGCCTCTGAATGCCGATATTCACTCCTCGGCTGAAGACAAGGTCACCTTGCCAACGACGGACACCGATCCCGAGATCCAGGAAATGGAATTGAGGTTAGGAACATAACCGTGGAATACTGAAAAAACTAATTTTAGACATAAACTACAAATGAGTATGTTGAGAAAACAGCAACTACAAGAGATGGAGATATTACGGGCCAGGAAGATGCAACACGTCGACCGAGGGGCCACCCTCCTCCCCAAGATATCAACCGTTCTACCGTCGTCTCTGTCCTCGGAAAAAGAGTCCACAAAGAGCTTGATGAACAGCATTATGACATATGATGATTGCTTTGAAACCATTGCAGACACAAGTATAAGAACAAGTACGTGTCTATTAGTTCTTCAATGGGTTTAGATACTAAACAATGCAAACAGCTTAAACTATGTAAAAAATGTTTGGTATATACCTGCCCTAATATAGCCACCGCGTATGCTCATCTCCTAATATGCACAGGAGAACATATTGAATTCCCTCGTGGTTTTTTTGAACAAGTATACATTAAATGTAAAGGTTTGTGATTCAAATAAAAAATATAAAATAGTAATTTTCTTACAGGTATTCTTAAAGAATATGTATGTCGTCAATGTGGATTATACAAAAATCATCGAAATAGGGTGATGATGCATTACCACAATTGTTTTGCAAATGCTCTGGATGAGCATCATCCTAGTGCTAATGGTGTTTATCCCTGTTTAGTCGGAAATTGTATTGCTAGGTATGTTTTTAGATTTCATTCTCCCATTAAATGGAGCCTCCCCTCGTAAAAAAGCAAAGTCCTGTACTCAAAAAAAATTTGCGCAGAGCTCCGCCTGTATTTGGGTAAATTCGACATACAAAAACGCAATATTAATATTAGCTATGGAAAAGCTTTATAAAAATAAGCACAATACCTAAATGGAAAGATAATCACTGAAAACAAACTTACTGGTAATTTTCGCAAATATCTTGTGGAGAGCTCTTGTAGCTCAATCCACTCCTTCTTTTTCTAATGCTTGCATCTAAAATTAATGGAATACCAATTAAAAATAGTAAGAAAGAAAGGAATACGAGACAGGAGGTGACTTTTTTTACGAGGTGAGGTTCCTTTTATTTCGTTTTTAGATACCCTCTTATAAGTTCCCTAAAGGTTCATATGGCTACCCATGTAGATGATATTTACACTAGTAATGTGTTAACATGTGGTGACGAGAGGGCATGGATCAGGCACGAGCATCATATGCTCTATATGCTTGTGGATAAAACTAAATTGGATAAACTGCCTTCAACGGCCTCTGACGAAGAACGACTAAAAAATGTTATGAAAATTGGTACTTCGTTTTGGCCTCCTCTTCGCCTGAAGATACTGATAGAGTCTGGACGAGTGCCTCATCTAATAATTTTGGAGAAGATAAATAAGCGGGATATTTCTGATAATATATCGCCGGAGTCATTGGCACTATCGTTGGAATTCGCCGCCTGCAGCTATAAATCGATGTTCACAAGATTCCCTTACCGCAGTCATGATTTCACTGCCGGAAGAAGTTCTACATTAGGATCTGATTATGAATCTCGACGTCGAGTGACAGACGATATGAGAAAGTCCATTTTAAACAGAATCAGGGAGGCTTTATCCGATCCCAAGTATACCTCAACCAGGGTGATGTGTCCGTTTCCATTATTATTATTCTCTTCATTTTAGGACTTTCCCTGTTATTACTGCGATCTACAATTTTCTTCTTCCTCTGATTTGGGAGCCCATTTATCATCTATACATGGCGAAAATAGAAGCCTCCCGGAAAGTTTTGCAAGCCGTTCCGGCCTCTTCTTTAAATGCAAACCATGCGTTGACCGTAAAATAGAAACGTCCGTTTCTATTTTTTATATTTATATGTAATTTTTAGAACTTTTACTAGTGAAAAAGCTTGCATTTCTCATATTTATGCAAAACATAATCTTGGTTTATTTGAACACGAGCTAATAGATATGGAAGAAAACATGATCTTGGATGGATACGAGAAGACCTCGTCTACTATTGAATGGTTTTATAAGAGTTTAAGGACTCTCACTACATCTCAAGGCAAAGACTTCCTAAAATTCGTGATACATGATGGCTTGGTTATATTTATTGGTATCCCTGTTCATGATTATTTTCTAGATACCTTTTTATGGCTTTAAAGCGTTACGTGGTGCAGGGGAAGAAATTACGAAATTTTCAATAACTGTTTCAAGTAATGGGAGTATTTATGCAGATAAATCGTGAGAAATACTTCCCCTTATCACTAATCATTTTTATAGATTCAACAAGCTATTTTTGCCAGTTTTTGGGTCATTTGAAGAACTTAATATTTCTCTTTTAAATGCTATTAGTAGATAACGAAGAAGAATTGTCAGGAGGAAAAGTTCTACAAGTTAAATGATGATAACTCAATAAATCTGATGATATAATATATGAGAAAGGAAAAAAAGACGACCTCTCGCAAAAGGTAACCAGGCTGCGACACTGGCCATGCCGAGCAGAGGAGGAGGAGGGTCCGCCGATCAACACGCTGCCACGGACGCCATGGTCCGAGCCAGGGATGCGGCCTGAAAGTGGATAAGGGCGTGGAGGAGGAGATCAAGGAACGGGGGAGAGGATGCCAAATGGGGACGGGCTACAAAAAAGGGGCCTTGGACTAAGTGAGCTGAGTCTTGAGAAAACGGAAATCGTTCGGTGACATGTGGAAAACATGTCGGAGGCAAATGAGGGCTATCCAGAAGCAAATATGAGAGATCTCGGCAAAATAATCCGCTCGATGGGCCATCTCGAGACGTTGAAAAAGAGTTTTCGAGGATTAATTATTGAAGAGCAGCAGACGATTAGGATCAGCCTCGGAAGAGGAGGAGGCATGACAAAACCTGACTTATAGAGGGAAGAAGAGGAGGAGCCGAATGGTTTTAAGAAGAAATTAAGAATGTCTGAGTTGAGAGACAGGTGAGAAGTGGCTCGTTCTGTTGACACACAAGGCTATGAACGAGTAGCGAAACGAGAAACGCCCGGAGGAATGAAATTGCGCCCGGGGAATAGAAAATGCACGTTTTGGCCATGGAGGATATGAATCTAGGAATCACTGGAAACGACCTTTCGCCGGCCGGACGCGGAAGGGGAGGTGGAAGAAGGGGGGACAGGGCAGATGGTCCGAGGAGGAGATACGGTCGGGGCAGTCGTGGGCCCATTTGTTAAAAAGTGCTCTCGGTGAAAACGAGCCGACTGGGCTCTCTCTCGGCTGCACTTGGCCTAATCGAATCATCGAGGCCGCCAAAGTTCGTCGGAGGAGATGAGCTGGACCGCTTGAAACGGCTTGATTCCGAGGCCGCAATCTAATATGCTCAAGTGCGAACTCGGCCCTAAATTGTGTCACTGAACGCAATTTCCGCGCAGTCGGCTATGAGATATTTCTGGATAAAAAGAAGCACCTCGATCTCAAAGGGAGTCTATAATTCAGGGGGTGAGGGCCGGCTATCGATTAGTCCTCTCATATCACACGCAGTCGTGAGAGAGAGACGGGCAGCCAGCCAGGGAGGGCTGGGTAAAATTCATGACAAATCCAAATGAGACAACTTTACTCTACTCCCTCTCTCACTTTCTCTTGACACACAGATTTATGTCTTTTACTTGATAGCAGAAAGTAAGATGAGTATAGACGAAAAAGATAAAAGATAAAGAAGAATGGATAGTTGGAGAAGAAGAAGATCGGTCAGTTACCCATAAGACACTAAAACGGACGAGATAATCGGAGATGCCCAAAGAGGAGCAGTGTCTCGGACATAAAGTCATAAAGGGACAGATAGAAATATAAGAAGAGTAAGCGAAAAGAGGGATCGCCCGGTCTAAGGACCAATAAAATGCTGGAGGGACGTGTAAATGAGCCATATCAAGGGCTATAGCCGCCCGTGGAGATTGGATTGGGTCCCGTTCAAAGGCTGGCTCGCACTTGGAGTAGGGCGACAGGTGCCAGCGGGTTGTGATGAACACGTTGCCACTAGTTGCTCTTTTTTTGTCTGGCTCCTTCTACTTCCAGAAAACAAACAAGACGAGATATGGAGGGTGACGTGGCCCGTGTTTGCCCGGCGTTGTTTCCTTCCGAATATTGAAGAAGGAAAGAAGCCGGATTGGGCGAGATGTCACCAGCAGAAGCCATTATAATTGAGGGCCGAAGGGGATTTGTATCGAGGAAAAAAGGACCTTAATCAAGGACAAATACTCGGCTCTCTGACGCAGACGGCTCGGTCGTCAAAACTTGAACGCAGAGACAGAACCACATGTGTGGCGACGAACAAAACGACCGGCACGAGCAGGGCGAAGAGACAAGGATTTATATTATGAGAGGGACCGGGGGAAATGGAGTGGCGTGTGAGACTATTTTCTCGGGGAAGAATGGAATAAATAATTAAAGATATCAACGGGAGGCGCCTCTTGCACCCGGGAAGCCGCTCAACGGGCGTAATTGGATCCGAAGGCGAGTGCTCTATTAGGGACAAACACCCATCTCCATAATTCCCAGATATTCACATCAGACAGCAACAGCCTCTCCCCCGTCTGCTCCTCTCCTCTCCCTGCTGTTCCCGTATCTCCAGGAGCAGCTCCTCCACGATCTCCCGGCTGTTTACCCCGCTGATCGAGCTCGTCTCAGCAAAGGAACAGCTCAATCTCCTGGCCGTCTGCTTCCCTTCCTCCACAGTCACCTCCCGATATCTCAAATCCACGTCAGCCTTCGATCCCACCAGTATTTTCTGCAATAGTTTCTATTTTATCTCAAGAGAGACACGGCCTACTGGGACAGGGCCGAGCCCCTGACAGATCCTCGTCGCGGCCAAGAAGGTGCCCCTGTTTTTAACGGAGTAGACGACGACGAATCCGTGAGAATAGTGCAAGTATGGCTGTCTCATCCCGGGGAAGAGCTCCCTGCCCGATGTGTCCATAATTTGAACCCGTAAATGTTCATTATCGAGAGAATATTCAATCTGATAGAAATCTTCAATGGTGGGGTCATATGAGTTTGGGGTGTCATGGAATATGAAACGACGCACCTAAAGGGTAGGTCAGCACATACAAAACAGAGCTTACAAAGGAGGTTTTTCCGGCGGCCGGCTGACCCAAGACTACAATTCGGAATAGCGGAGACATGGGGGACTGCCGGGCGGACGGGCAAAAAGCGCCCCAAATAATCTTCATTTCGCGCATTTCTTTGGAATCTTTTACACTCGATTAGGACACAGGAATAGAGTGGAAACCCGGCTATTACAAGACATATTGATGGGGATGAGAAGGGGTCAGAGGATATTGTACTCGAACTTCTGTTCGTACGAGTTAGACTGGACGCCGTTGGGTGACTCTCGGAGGGAAGAACTGTCCATGGGGGACGTGGTCATCGAGGTGTGATAGGATCCTCGTCCTCCGAAGGCCTCCTCGGGCAGAGAGTCGATGATGTCGAAGAGATCCTGACAGATGTATTTTGATATATATCCGTGCTGCCTTACTTGTTTGTTTTTGCCATGGAAACTGCATAATTGGAGCAGTTCCCGGGTGAAGTCGTCCTGTTGGGAGAAGAGGGTGGCTGCCCTCATGATAGGCGCTGGCCGCATGTACTCGTCCTCCTCGTCCATCTGGTCGGCCGAGGGTGGCTTCACCTTGCATGTGACCACGGCTATCCTCATCGCTGTGAACCTGAACCCCCTGGTTACCTCAGTCCTCCGTCTCCCTACTTAATATTCTGCATGTCGCTGATTTCTCCTGAGTGCATCACATTACTCGAGATGTCCCTGCTCTCACTGCCCCCGGTGGCCGGGTGGTTGTCTCCCAAGTCTCGCAGGACATCGGCAATCTTCACCACCTCATTTCGAGAATTCACAATGTATTTGACCTAAACAAATGACTTCAAAGAAAGGAAGAGACGAACCTTTTCGGCGTCGGCGATGTCCCGGAGGTAGTCCTTCAGACACTTGGTCTGGAGCCGTTTGAGATCGAGTGGCTCGAGGTGGATGGGCTTGGTGGCCTTGGGGTCGAGAGTGTGGGCCGTCGACTTCACCGTAAAACATATGGTGCCTAAAAGCAAGAGCGGAGCTGTCAATACGTCTATCATTTGTTTCCATATTTCATCTCTAAAATACACCAAAAACAGGGATTGTTTTAGAATTTGGCTATTCAAATAGACCCTGCCCGCCCCGGTTTCCATCGACCTTGAGCGATTAGAAAAGTGTGGTGACCGGGGCGGCGGCCGGTCACTTTTATTGACAACATACAAGAAATACCTCTCGGAGAGACTAATCTGAAATGCCCGAATTAGAAAACGGACGGACACGGAAACGAGGAGTGCATGTGGCCAATAGAAGTGAACAGACCTGGTCATCCTTTACAAGAATAGGAAAAAAAGAAGAGGAGCCTACCGCCGGTGACGAAAGACAGCCTCAGAATGAGAGCAGACTTGTGCGGCTCTAGCAGCGCGTCAACCTAGAGGCCACGGTCGACCACCGATAACACCCAGCCCCCAACTTACATCTTTGAACTCGAGGAAACCCATCAGCAGCCCCAATTCCCAGAACTTTCTCACGTTGTTCCGGCTGTCGTGGAAGATCTGCAGCAACTCCAACATTCCTCGCCATACCTCAAAAGGGGGTCATGTGTGGGGAGGGAGGAGGACATACCGAAAAGCGGACGTTGGTACTACCACACTCATACCGCAGATGGGGACACAAGACGTTCTTGAAGGTGACAACCTCTGAAGAGGATAGAATAGAAAAGGATAAAATGGAGAAGAGACTCACGTTGGATGCCGTTGATCCGGGTGCCGTCTCCGTGGACACAGTCTGGGCATTGCAACTTGTACTTGAGAAGGTCGAAGTCGTTGTCCACGAGGCCCCGCTGGACATCGGCATTGACTTTGAAATGCTGCTTGTACAAGTGCTTGAAGTGGTCCCAGTGCATGCCTGAATATGTAGATGTTTAGATCTAACAAAGAACTAGATGTGCTCTTACCAGTGTCGACCCATTGGAGAAGAAGCCCGTCCTGGTGGTCGCACCCATAGAGCCAGAAGATGGTGGCCGTGTAGGAGGACATCATCCTCTGCACCTGACAGTCCTGGTTCCTCCTGGTAGCGATGGTGAACGGGAGGGACAGGGTGTGAGCCGTGGCAAAGCGACCCGACGGACTGAACATGGTGGCCTTTATGTGGAAGTAGAAGATGGGTCTCTTGCCATTCGACTTGGCGTCATTTTGTCCACTGGGGGAGAGATCCTAAAAGACTTGAGAAGGGGCAGGGGCTGGCTTACTTGGAATGAGTTGTGGTTTGACTGTTTTCCCTTTTGTCGAGTAGTACAGAGGAGGTGTGGGTAGGTGGCTAGCCAATACCTAAAACTACCCAATGAGATAGGATACCCCAGACAATTCGCCTGTTCTTTGCGTTGTACTCCGGATAGATGGTCACGTACTCCTTGCTGTTGACGTCACTCTTCTTGTGGGCCGTGTTGTTGGCCGACTCTGAAACGATACTCATGTTACTAAACAGAAAGCTAACGGTACCGGCATTACTGACGGCGTTACTCCTTTTTGTCCCAGTCGTGGGTTTCATGGCCAAAAGAGCAGCGGATGGGGCCATCGTAATTGGAGTCGGGTGCTGGAGGAGACGCTGTCGGCTCATCTCGGACTGGATCTGGTCCGCTGTCTCCTCTGAGACAACTTGGATCTCGAAATCCTTGAAGACGACTCCTCGAGCTAGGGCACCACAGTTCATACTGCAACCATTTACTTTATTCTTTAATAAAACAACCGATACCTGAAGAGGTTGTTGGTGACGAGGATGGCATTGGTCGAGGGCTCCGTGGAGAGAACGCAGTCGGCCATCAGGAGTTCCAGAGCAGAAAAGACATACTCCGAGTGGTATTGAACAGGGTCGAATGAGCCGAAGACCTTCTTGTTCATCACTAGGTCATATCGAAAGCCCTGGAGGCGAGCTCCGAGGATGGCCAGGACGAACATCATCTGGGAGTAGAAGGAGACGAGCTGAGTGATGGCCGAGTCGGGCGTCGTCGACTGGTCCCTCATCCTCGTGATCTGGGCAGCCCTCACCGCCCTCCATAAGGCCATACTATGTTGGTTACAGTACTGCTTGAACTGGTCAACACAGGGAACCAGGGTGTTCTCCCCGAAATGGGCCAGCTGCTGGCGGAATGACTCGATGGCGTCGCTCGAAGTGAAGACACAACTGTTCATCGTCCTGAATCCATCTGTCTCTCCCTTTTTTCTCCCATCCCCAAAGTGCCCCCGACGTATTTGGCAATCCGTTCCGTTATCGGTCATGTCCGTCGAACGACCAAATTTTGCACCAAAGTTTACGGCATGACGCCAAAAGCGCTGGCCTTTCGCGATCTTTTGAAAGCTGTATCAATTTGCAAAACGGCCCTTTTTTGCTCTATTTTATGGGAAACCAAAAAACCAAAAAGAATATCAGGTAAAAAGAAAGTTAAAGACCAAAGAAAGGAAAAGAACGCACTTGTACAGTTGGTGGAGGTCAAGCATTGTATGGCTCATCCGGTCCTTCAGCTGGGAGTATTGCTCGTTTTGGTAGGTGCCGGGAAAAGGCAGAAACTCACGAGAATAGTTGACCAGGTCAACCAGGGCCTGGTTCAACCGCGAATAAATGACCCTGTCCTCATTGGAGACCGTAACTTCGAACTGAAACCTCTTTCCCTCATTTTAACCTCAAGTTTAGCTCACCTGCGACGAGTTACTTTGTAACCTCGAAGTTATACACAGTACATTCCAGGTTAACATCGTCCATTCATCCCTAACCTGGTCAGGGTGTTGGAAGTGTTCTTTGTTCTGGTTGACCACATTTTGCTTGATCCTCGCCACCCGTCCATCGATTTCTCCCAAAAGTTTACAAATCATTCCTTTGATCTATGAGAGCACATTCAGAGAGATAAAAATAGACCAGACCTTGGAGGTCCGAAGCTCCTCGCTCTCCGGAAGGGGAGGGTCATAATGGCGCTGGACACCGTGCCAAAGACAGAAGAGATCGTAGAGAAGGCGCTGGAAATGCTCGTTGGGAAGCATTCCCCGGAGGGCGGACGGCCTGAACAGACTTTTGTGAGGACGAGAGGAGTGGTTGTTTACCCGGTTATGGCAAGAAGAGAAACTAGGAGGGGGTCCGATGCCTACTCCGCCAAGTCTGAAACAAAGGGGTAGCCCGAGATCTATCGATTGAGCGGGACAAGCAAGGATCGGTTCAAAGTACTATCGCTTTGCCGGGTACCCGGCTGGAGGATGGAAATAGCGTGGTCAAATGACCGGGCAGGCGAGGGAGACGCGCGAAGGCGGCCGAGGAGGATGAGTCAAGGGACTTCTGGGACCGTTTCGGTTCTGACCGGCAAAGGGTAAACAATCAATTTGGATCGTCCGGGGTCGGTAGTGCGGGACTTTCTTATCATAGCTCCGCCCCGCACCCGGGGTCAGATGCAATTGATCGGAGCTGGAGAAGGGGAGAAGGCACATCATCGGAGATATCGATCGAATTCTTTAGATGAGGAGGCAATGTCAACAACCCTGCCCGGTAGAAGCTTAATGCCCGTAGACGGCGGTCATCTCCCGCCGCTGCTCTCCTTTCCTCCTCCCGCCTTAAGGGGAAATACATTTCTTCTTCTTCTTCTTTTTCTTGTAGTGTTATTTCCTCTATTATCTACTTATTCTCTTCCTTAATACCCACTTATTAATCCTTGTTTCGTTTGTGGGTGATTTCTATGTGAGTAAAGAGGCTAGTTGTCTGTTTGTCGACGGGCCGCGCGACCGTTGTCTTGACCTTTGCCAATGGCACAACTTGGCCCGCGTTTCTCCCTCTCCCTTTTCCTTTTTCATATTGGTTGTCCTAACCACAGCCAATGCCCGCTCTTCGCGCCATTTGCAACTGACCTATGATCTCTCGTCGTCCTCCTCCTGGCCACTCGTATGTTTCAGTATGAAATCCAAAAAGGCCCAGGAGCCCCAGCCAGTCAGCCGCGTCCATCTCTACCTCGGGGCTATCTTCGCCGCCCTGGCCGTCAGTCTCAGCCTGACACACTACCTTGTACCTGCTCCTATTTCTGCCGTCTCCTATGAGTAAGTGCCGTCTCTCTCGGTGTATCACGTCATCCGGCCGCTATCTTATTAGCATACGAGAGGTTATTATGACATTGTTTTCGCCGCTCGGGAGAGAAGGTCATCCACGCCGCAATCCGACTTTCCCCCGAAAAAAAGGGACTTTCAGACTCCCTGAACCGGAACAACTTTCGGAAGATTCGCGACTGTCGCAGGTCGAACTCCTCCTGGAGGATCAGGTCTACGGGCCGGAGTCGATTGCAGTCGAACATTCGTCCGGGAGGATCTTTGTAGCGCTAAAGACGGGTCTCATCTGTGAGGTGAACGAACCATCTTGAGAGGTAGACGGGTGAAATTAAGGTAAAACTGAACAATAAGGGAGCTAGGATAGTACAAGCTGTCCTGCTGACCTCCCAAGAAAAATGCGACGGCTCCTACCAGGCGGCTCCCCTTTGCGGCCGCCCCCTCGGCCTCCGTTTCAACGACGACGGTCATCTGATTGTGGTCGACGCCTATTTGGGTGTCTTCTACATCAACTGGAAGAACAGTTCCGTGCACACCCTCCTCCTGGGAGGAGCTCAGATAACCGACGATGACAACGCGGCTCCCGTCAGGTACAAACCTTTATGAAAATACAAAATACAAATGACTTAAGGTACCTAAACGACGTGGCCATCCTTCCCGACGGACGCCTTATCCTCTCCGAGTCGTCGACCAAATTCGATGACCGTGATTACATTTATGACATGCTGGAACATCGACCAAATGGACGGTAGGTTGCCGTGATTACAATGATTATGGGTAACATCAGGGTGTTGGCCTTCGACCCAACGAACAAGACGCTGGAAGTTCTGATGGACGGTCTGTACTTTCCCAATGGAGTCACCATATACAAGGGAAAGATTCTCGTGGCCGAGATGGGGCTGTCCAGAATACTCAAGTAGGTTCTGTAATCTGCCAAAACAACCGATTGTGTCAGATATTCCCCCTCCCGGAAATCGTATACGGTGCTCGTGGACAATCTCCCTGGCTATCCGGACAACATTCGAACTGCCCACGACGGCAATCTCTGGGTTCCATTGGCCGCGACGCGTACCTCATCCGACAACTGGCTGGCTCGACGACCGGGGATCCGGGAACTGATCACAAAAGTGTTGTCTCCCCAAGCACTATCCTGGGTCCTCGACTACCTGGCCAGTCCTGAAGCTGTCGTTTTGAAGGTAAGAACAGTAGAGGAAAGAGATAAGTGAAAGAGTGTAGATCCACCCGGAATCAGGAGACATCCTGGACGTGCTGAGGGACACGACGGGGAAGATCACCTCCGTATCGATGGCAATAGAAGACGGCAAGGGCGGCCTGCTGCTGGGCAGCGACACGAACTATTACCTTGGCAGACTCGAGTTGTAACTGGTGCTAATCTCCTAATAAACGGCCTCTAGTCTATATGAAAATAAGCCGGTCATCTGACAGCATTGACATAGCAAACACAAACAGCCGAATGTCAGAACTAGGCCGCGGGCTCCCTAATCGCTGCGCGAAAGTGATCGCCCCGGGGATATCAGCCGGTGTGATTTACACCTCGTCCCAATGCGTGAGTACAAAGTCGTCATAGCTGGAAGTGGAGGAGTCGGCAAGAGTGCCCTGGTAGGTGTCCTCCCTCCTCCGCCTCCTCCTCACCTGTCCCCTTTAGACGGTCCAGTTTGTCCAGGGATGTTTTGTAGCCGCCTACGACTCAACTATTGAGGATTCCTACAGGAAGATGGTGAGCACTCTTTATTCTTTTAGGGGCACAACCATCTTCCAGGTTAAATGTGACGGGGAAGACTGTAGAATAGAAATATTGGACACGGCAGGGACAGTAAGTCCATTCAATTGTTGAAATAAAGGGATATTTTAGGAACAGTTCAGCGGGATGAGGGACTTGTATGTCCGGAGTGGACAGGGCTTTATCCTGGTCTATTCCGTGGACGACGAGCATTCCTTTCGACAGGTACCCTTCCCTGACCCCCGCCCCATCTCAATTCGAGCTCAGATTGAATCGATAGCCGACCACATTTTCCGTATAAAAGGACAAAATCCTCCGATGGTCCTAATTGGCAATAAAAGCGATCTCAGCGCCACCCAGAGACGGGTCCAGACGGCCGAGGGCAAGACGTTGGCACAGAAATTGAACTGCGCCTTCTACGAGAGCAGTGCGAAGCTGAACGAGAACGTTACCGAGATCTTTTTTGATGTTGTCCGACAGATCCGACAGGCCAGCGGCGGCGGGGGAAAGGCGGCAACAAAGAAGAAGGGAAACAACTGCTGCGCACTGCTGTGAAAACTGCTTTAAATGACGATACGGTGAGGGAACTATTGAAGTTTTGACATTTATACATTGCCATAAATAATAAATTATTCCTCTGTCTCTCTATGTTTCCTTCCGCCGACTACCTCTCGTCCTCCGTGTTCATAAACTGAAAATGTCTTTTTTCCCCGACCAGTGTCCCTGCATACCGCATAGAATGCCCCTGCTATTGGGGGAGACTTCACCGCGTTGTTCTTCTCGAATTCGTCGAAATTGAAGCGGTCCTGGTCTATTTTCGGCGTCTTCCACTCGCCTGTTTGTTCATAGACGACGAGAACCATCATGTGGAGACCCTGCGCATCCGAAGGCGGAGGAGTGTAGGAGACACCCGTTCTGGGAGGACGGACATCGGGGGGACAGAAGACACTCACTTTGTGCTTTTTGAGAGTTCGAGTTTATTCTCTTTGGGAGACAGACCGTGGGCCAGCCAGACGAGTTGCTTCGAGGTGGAGTCTAAGGATAACCGACCACTGGGGGGACATACCTACGAGGACGAGCACATATCTCTCGTCATCCTCCAGGACGGAGGCGGAGACCGTGGGCTCCTTCTCGAGAAGGGCAATTCGGGAGGAGTCGAAGAGCTGTCCGAGAATGAGGGTAGTATTTCCGAAGGTTATCTCCAGCTGGTGAAGAGGAGATCGGGGCAGGACCTGGGGCACGAGGCGATTCTCCCGGAAGGCTGTAGAAGTGGTGACAGTATACCTAAGGGACTCACTGGTATCCGGCTCGGGATGGGTTACGTTGGCGTTGGGCCGACAACACAATCGCAGGTCGTGGTTGGTCCTCGAAGCTAGACATTTATATCTGGAAGCAGTTGGAGAGGTTTAAAGGAGGAATACCCCTTGGGACAGGCCGAGTCGTGGCTGGGCCCACTTCCGCAGACAAGCTGGAGGGAGTCGTGGTGGACGGGACACACTGAAAAGGGTCAGGGGGACAACGGAGGAGAGCTTACGGGGAGTGGGCTGGTCGGAACTGTCTTCACAACAGATGTACCTAGAAAATGAACTGTGCCTGTAGAAAAGAGGAAACCCATACTTGTAGAATTTCAGAGAGAACTGGCAGATACTGTTACGGCCTCGGGAGCAGGCTGACGGTGTCTCTGGGCGGCATTCGAGGGGCCGAGAAGGGAGAAGAATGGTTGGAACGGTCATTACTGGAGCTTGCCATGGACGGACACAGTCTACGAGGTATTGGAGGACAGAAAAGAGACGAGCTACCCTTCATCTGCTGTTTGGCCTGGGCCAGTCCGAGGAAGGGGAAGAGAAGGAAAAAGAAGACCATAAGGGAAGCCTCTCGACCATCTTCTTTTCTGGTCTTTATATCGCCTTCCTGGATTGTTTGTGGCCGCGCCTCAACTCGGAAAAAGGGCAAACAGTGGGAGCGGCTATTGCCAGCTGGGGAAGACACCCTGCCAAAGGGGCCAACCCGTACACCGTAACTCTTCCCTTGCCTTTTGCAGGGAGGCCTTTGTTTTCGTCGGCTTCCGGTGCCTTTCCTGGGGATGACTGGCTCCTCGGGTTGCGTGACCGGAACAAAGGCGGCGGGCGCCGTGGGAACGAGACCCTTGTTTTGGCCAAGTTAAGCCGTGGTTAATATGTGAGGCCAGCCCCTCCCTACGGTAGATTCCCTCATAAATTCGTTATTAGCAGCTAATTATCGCCGAGGAGACCAGCCGAGAAGACGATTAGCACGCCCTCCCACCGGCACGAGTTCTCGCCCCAATACAAAGCTCTTTATCCGGTTCTGGCAAGTCTTGACAATCACACAAACACACTATTCAAGGAGAGATCGGCTTGTCGTCCGAGTCTTCTCCCTCATCCGAGTTCTCCTCCTTGACCAGAGGGGAGCTGCACGTCTGAAACCGTCCGTCTGCCGAGTGGAGGGTGACAGACCTGAGTAGCAGAGGGGAAGGGACGGAGGAGCAAGGGTTCGAGCCCCTTGGGCGGCTGGAGGATGTCCGAGATGAGGACGGACATCGAGGCCTCTCCGATAGAGGGCCTGAAGAGGGTGTCGACGAAGGGGTCCGGACTAAGGTTGGTCAGCTCCAGACTCCTAAAGGGGAGGGGGTGGCTGGCTGGAAGGGAGACACCCACTTGACGAAGCGAAAGGGGTCTTGTCGGTGGATGAGTTGCTGGTAGGCGGCCAACTGGTAGGCCAACTGGTAGCTGGTCGGCGAGTCTGAAAGCTACCGTATCGGGCTATTTATTCAAGGTAGTCACGTCGACTTGTTCCAAAACGACGGATCACGACTGGATCCTTTTTTTGGGGGGAGACGTACCTTTGAGGAGAGCGTGCATCTTGAGGAAAGACGTCTCCCGCGAGTCGAGCCTCAGAGATTCGGCCTTTTCGAAGGCGGCGGCCACCTGAACCGGGTATGGTGTTAGAGCAGGGAGAGGGAAAAGGGGACCTCGTTGCGGGCCTTGGTGGCCTCTCCATCCTGTTTCACTTGGTGGGATGTGATCAGCTTCATCTCGAAGCACGTCAGCACGAAGATGCCCGGCCAGGCCTGTTGGAACGTGCTCACCTAAACTGCTCCGTCTAACTGCTCCTCCCGTACTTTTCCTAATTACGCGCACCTGGCCGTGATGGCTGTTTGCGCAAGTAACACTTTGTCTCGTAATTGTCCGAGCTATCTGCCAGCTGATTCTTACCTGTTTCTCGACGGGCAGGCACACGAAGGAGAACTGCATCCGGGCCCAGCTGATTATCTGAAGCGATTGCTCCGTTTCACACAAGAGGCGGCAATAACCTGGAAGAAGGCACGGGCAGCGATCTCCGGTAGTCGCTCGCTGAGCTGGGGCAGGGCCGAGGCTGAGCCCGGCTCGGACTCGGAGCTGAGATCCGGCTGAAATTATACGACTCGCCGGTTGGTCTATTTGGAACGATCGGCACTCGTCAAAAAGTTATCCGCCGCTGCCAAATCCCCCCGCGCCGAAATCCCATAGTCATTATTGGCGTTCACTTCACGGATTACGGTAAGAGCCAAAGGACAAAAGTTGTTGACGAGGCGGCAAAAAGTGGGAAACAAGGGCCGGATAAGGGCTTACCGACGGAAGCATCCGGGCGGCTGAGCTCTGCTCGAGGAGGATCGTCTGCCGGCGGAGGGAACTGTTGCGCGGGCCCCGTTCGTGCTGGACTGCCTCCTGGAATTGAACTTGTCGCTATCGATCGCCCCCCACCCTACCTTGTTCATCCCGATCTCCAGACACTTCCGTAGCCGACAGGCCCGGCACTGGTTCCTGTGGGTCTTGTCGACCAGGCACCGGCCCTCCTCGGAGCTGCCTTTATTCTTGCAGACATATTGGCGGTGTCGCCTGATTGATCGCTTCAAACGGTGGTTATAGCTCGGCCCGAGACCCGCCAAACCTTGAAGAAGCCCGCGCAGCCGTCGCAGCTGAAGATGCCGTAGTGCTTGCCGGAGGAGTGGTCCTGGCAGACGCGGCAGGGGACATCGAACAGGATCCGGCCTAAAATAGTCTTTTTTCGTAATAGAGTGCCGCGGGAAAAGTCAGTGCATCGCCTCTGAGCCATCCCCCGTGAGTCAGGGCGAATTCACCTCAAAATCACTTTGCAGTGGACTAGACGCGACGAATCTTATCAAAACTATAGAAAACATCGGGTGAACAATCGCCTAGATTCCCCCCTTTCTACCCGAAATCAACGGCAGAGGGGCCCTGCCTGGAAGGGGCTCCCGGAGAACTTGATGCCGTCTACCCCCGGCCGCCGCCTAACAATAGCGCTCAGCTGGAGGGCCTCTCCAAATCCAACATATTGGCTTTTGATGACCTCATATCAAAGCTGTCGCCCCCGGGGCCCCTCGACATAATTAGGAGCAAGAACTTACTGCTGGGCTGGGAAGTCATCGCGATCCACAAGGAGAACAAGGGCGAAAGGAGGCAGAGGGGCGGGACGCTCGGGCGGGGGCGCCCATTGGAGGAGTGGCTACGGTGATTCTGTCGAGGGATGGGGGGCACCTGCTCCAGACGTAATCCTGACTGGGAGAACCCTAATTGGAACAAGAACCAAGCCGACAGGCCAGCCAACAAGACGGCTCGAGCTGACTCCGGTCTCCCTTCTTCGTGTCTCCCCTTATCCACATACCGTAGTCCAGTTGTCTCTCTTTGACTTGACATCGCCATCCCGCCGACTGCCCGTTTTCAAGAAGATTTTTTAAAGGTGTTGTTCTTTCCTAACACAGTACTCATTCTATCTAACAGTATTGAAATTGGAACACCCTTACAGGGAAAAAGAGTTCAGCCAGCTGTGCCATGGCGTGTATTGTCCAGCTGGTTCACAGCTGGGAGGTTTTTCTTCGACTTATCACTGGGTTGCGTGGTTTGCGTCATTGTGGCTGCCCGGAAAGGCCTGTGGATACAAGGGATTCGGTGTCGCGATCTATTATAGAGACCAAATGAGGCGAGTAATACGAAAATGGCCAATAATCACGGCTGCCGCAACGCCACTTCCGACAGCAGCCACAGCTCCATATCCTCGAATAGACGCGGACGCAAATTAGGAAAAGAAAAGAAATAATCCAAACAAAAGAATCGTCAGCGTTGCACAATATTTAGCCAAGGATCTAACCCGACTAGGCCTGTGGCACTTCGGTACTGTGTCGTAACAAAGGCGCTCACGCAACTCCACTTGTCCTAAACTGTAACAGAAAGACACCGACGGGATTAGCGGTGATCGAGACGTTGAGAACTCCAAGTGTGGTGTAGGAGGATATTCTTTCTGGACAGGTAGATAAAACCCATAAAACTTTATTTGAAAAATTGATAAAATTGTAATCCCAAAACGGAAATTATAGTACAGATAATTTTTGAACGCCGTGGAAATTAGCCGTAAATTGTTTCAGTTATTGCTTGGTCCTTGGCATCGTCGAGATCCTGAAATCAAAGCAATTGTCATTGATAGTATTAACCCAATCAACAAAAAACTCCGTTTTATCTCATGGAACATTTAGTGTTTACCTAACACCTGACCTCGCGACTGCCTGTGTCTTCATTAAAAGGAGAATACACGGCTGGCACTCGACTATCGCGCGATACCATACCACTAGAGGAAACGACAAAATGGGCAGCAAGGTCGGACTTTGCCGACCCAGTCAAAAACTTAGCCAATGTAGTAAAATCAGAATTTTCCCATTAGGTACTGCAAACTGACCTCTCCATCATAACTTCTACCAGATCTCACAAACACAGAATCAGTTTGAATAACAGCCCCCGCTGCCATCAACCACTTTCGCGACTGCTCAGCTAGTGCATTTCGGCATGTAGATAGGCAGTCAACTCCAGCTGCTTCAGCATTTTTGAGAGGAGCAAACTCTTCTTCTCTTTCTACTGTCCAGATGTAGAAAGAGCTGAAAATGTAATTTTTCTACTGAATCATTTTTTTCCCAGTCTTACTTGCTCTTTTCGAAGACGTCAAATATAAATTGCTCAAGCTTGATCCCATTAGGTTTTTCTGGCTTTACAAGTTCTCCAGCGTCATTAACATAGGCAATCTTTTTTAGAGCCCGGTGGTATGGCAAATGAAAATAAGGAGAACAAAATCTATAAATAAAAAAGGTAATAAAAGCAACTCCAGGAACATACGAGTCCAGAAAAGTCATGGTAAAAAAATGGTTCGCGATAGATCCATCTCCAAAGAGAAACGTTCCGTCTTCAGTTTTTTTCTCAGCCAGCTCTGCTCCCAATTCGCTATATTCAGTTACTCTTGGTTTTCCGTTATCCAAACAGACGGAACCAACCAGTTCACCAACGCGTTTTGCAACGCACTGAAAACCATTTTACTATATGTCTGCTAAAACTGGCGAACAATTAATGATTATTGGTTTCCCGGCCAAGCATATGATTTTATTAGTATTTCTTATTGGCAGAGGCGAAATTAGGAGAAGTGATCCCTGGAGGGCATATGATGCACATGAAATGGGGATATAGGGAAGGTCGGTTTAGCAGAGACCTCGTAAAAAATTTTGATATATGACCTCGAGATACTTGAATCTCCTTCTGCAATATTGCCCATGTAATCAAATATGGAAAGTGATTGCAGCATGATACTTGTGCGGTCATTTGCAACATAATCGCGGAGGCAGATGTATACTCTAGCTGGTAGGCTTGCGTAAGAGGCGGATACCTATTTGCTGTAATCCAGAAAGGAGAGGCAAAAGGAACCGACCGTAACCTCACGGAACTATAATACTATCGGATTAGTGGCAATTGGCTAATGTTTGAAAGGTAGATTGATATCGCTCGTGGTGCAAAAAAAGGTCTAACCTTTGCAACGACATCTGCATTCTTATCTATACCATAGCCAACAAACAACGGATCGGCTACTTTGCAGAGAATATTGTCTATGCAATAAACGTGGAAGTACTTCACACCTCGCTTTTTCAATTCAGGAAGATGACGTGATAAGGCCGAATATATTCCACCATTTCCATCTAAATTTGATTGGGGGTGATAAGAAAAGAAAAATAAACATACTAGGCGAAGTTACAATCGTGTCTTTAGATGCCATAAACACATTTCCTTCAAAGTCAAAGGCCGGTATTTCGGCTTGACTAAAAATAGTTACTTGGTCCCAGTCAAGCCCGGCTTCAGGTACAACTTTTTCCAAGTGCTCCCGGGTAGCAGCTTCCGTACTTTTTGATGTCATAATGACCCTAAACACCGGTTAACTTATTGTCATTGTCTAAATCACCATTGGATCCTTCCATCACAACCTGGATTAGCTTCTCTGGCTCGCTTTTGTAAAACAGCAATTTTCGCAGCTTGTATACCAAGTAAAGAATCACAAGGAGAGATATGTAGATCTAATGCCAGACATCCTAAACTACAATGCATGCTTTCAAGGTAGCCACAAACCTTTGGGGCATGCGGATCCCAATCGCGAAGCCTGTCCACCGGCCAAAACCAAAGCTGCAACTTCACCTTTAGCGATAGCTTCCAAGCCTGTAAATAGACTAGATAACCATAAATTCGGCACAGTAACCAAGTTTATTGTACAATGTCCGAGCAGCGTCGTTAAGGTTGTTGACACTTTCCCGGTGCGAATCAGGCACAGGCTTCAGGTTAGCAGGATCAGCCTTGTAGATATGTGCAGATTCCTCAAATGACTTTATTGCCGAAGCAAGGTCAAGGGTTTTTATCTACAATTGATGAAAATTATTCGTAATTAAACCATAAAATACCTGTTCAGCCAATTTATTCTGCTGCGTCTCCGTTAGTTCCGCCCAGAATCTCGTAACATACTTTTGATCTTTCAGATTTTGTGAGATCAAACCAATGTCGCTCATGATTCTAAAGATGTACATAATATCCATATTAAAAGTAGCAGTTTTCTATATAGACTATGAAACAGGAGCTCATAAATACAGCGGGCACTACTGGAGTAGGTGGTACGCATATAACTAAGCGATTATCTTATCTAGTGACCTCCGATAGTGCTATGCATTCCAATAACAATTAATACACACGGAATGCCGGTAGAAGAACATTGCATATGGTAAAAACATTTTAGTATGATGTAACACGAAAAATTGCATTCAAAAAAATCAAGAACGGCGTGAGGCCACCATTTCTCGAAGATTCTCTTCGGCTTCTTTCAATCCCTTTTCCAGGTACTCTCGCTGTTTATCGATCACTTCAGCTTGTGATCTAAAGCTATTTTACACTCAATTTACTACTATGCATACTTGAAATCAGACGCTTCTTTGTAATGTTTATTTAGTTCATCGTTCTTGGAAGTCAAAACAAACATTCGTCCGATACTCCGGTAATACTTGAACTCTGGTGACAAATCTACCAATGCTTTAGCTGTAGCTTCAGAAATAGCTTTTTTCTATGAAAAAAATGTTGCTGTTATTAGTCTCAAAACCTGAATATTTTGCCTTTTGATGTGTTCACCTTGAGTGATTCGTTGTCGGGTTTCATTTGTTTTGAACTGCAAATCTTGAAAAGCCTGTAATGCATTCCTAAATGTTTAAACATAAAATAATATTACTTTTTTAAGTTCCTCGTCGGCCATTTGCAGAAGTAGATGGCTGATCTATAACTGTATTGTAAGGAGTGTAGCTTCATGAAAAACAAAGCAAGAGAAAACTAGAAGACAAGAAACGCAGAGAGATAGCTGTCGCCGAATTTTTCATTCCAATATTTCTTTTTTTTTGCGTACATACCGCGTATTTTTCCGCAGGAAATCGCTGGTCTTGAATGGAATTCTCGACAACTACGATATCAAGGCCGCCCGTTTCTTTACTCCAGAGAACGTTATTTGGCCGCACCTCCAGCTTTTATTCCATTTTCTTTATTTTTTGTTTACCGCACTTCCATGTTTCATTTCATGAGAGTTTCTTCAGGTAAAAATGGGAGTGGAGCAACTCACCGATGCCGCCAAAGTCAATCCCTTCAGTCTACCTGTGCGTTCCGCGAGTTGCGCTGCCGTCCAGTCAAAACGTAATTTTATTTACAAATACTTTTTAACAATAGTTTAGCTGGAGAGGTAGAATTCGGTAGTGGAAAATATTATGCTCTTTGCGCCTTTGGAGGAGTGCTATCATGCGGTCTTACTCACACCGCCATTGTGCCCCTTGATCTCATCAAATGCCGTATCCAGGTGAGTATTTTGCTGTCCTTATCAGAAAAGCATTTTTAGGTGAACCCTGAAAAATACAAGGGTATCGTATCTGGTTTCCGCACCACGGTGGCCGAAGAAGGCGTCCGCGCCCTTGCAAAGGGATGGGCGCCTACATTAGTTGGTTACTCACTACAAGGATTGGGCAAATTCGGCTTTTACGAAGTTTTCAAGAATTTTTACGCCAATGCTTTGGGAGAGGTATGATATGACTTCATTTGTTATTTAAGTTTATTTAAGGAAAAAACATATCTCTATCGTACCGGCCTCTATTTGGCCGCCTCTGCTTCAGCTGAATTCTTTGCCGATATTATGCTTGCTCCTATGGAAGCTACTAAAGTCCGTGTGCAAACACATCCTGGTGCTCCTCCTACACTCCGTGGATGTGCCCCTATGATTTACAAAGCCGAGGGACTTTCTGGGTTCTTCAAGGTTAGGCAATCATTTAGAAAAGAGTTTAGACATGACAAATTTAGGGCCTTCCTCCTCTTTGGGGACGGCAAATTCCTTATACCATGATGAAATTTGCTTGCTTCGAGCGTACTGTTGAGCTTTTGTACCAGTACGTTGTCCCCAAGCCTCGGTCTGAGTGCTCCAAGTCCGAGCAACTTGGTGTCACCTTCCTCGCCGGATACATTGCTGGCTAGTTTTTTTCCATTTTTTTTAATCGAAAATTTACAGGAGTTTTCTGTGCTATTGTTTCCCATCCTGCTGACACTCTCGTCTCTAAGCTGAACCAGGATGCCAATGCTACTATTGGTGATATCGTTAAAAAGATCGGATTCGCTGGATTGTGGAAAGGTCTTGGCCCTCGTATTATCATGATTGGTACCCTCACCGCCTTGCAATGGTTCATCTATGACTCTGTGAAAGTTGCCTGTGGGCTTCCCCGGCCGCCTCCTCCCGAGATGCCCGAGTCTCTGAAAAAGAAGCTTGCTGAGCAAGGAAAACTGTAAAACCTTGTTAGAACTCTGTATAGTTTTAGCAAATAAATAAACGGTTGAATCTATTGTGAATTCCTTGTGACGATTTGTTTTATTAAAATGAAATATAGAAAGTAAAGTCTCGTTTTACTTGTTGTGTTTAGAACAAACGTTTTAATTGCGCAGATGCAAAAACAATTCCTCGGATCATCTGCTATTGTGCAGTTGGTGGATAGTTTTCGGTATGTTAGGTAATCCGGCTGCAAATCATGAGTTTAGATTTAATCGATTCTCAATAACACTAATAACATTCGACTTGGTCTTGGGCTTTTTTATTTGGAGTGCTGTGCACGAACTTGATACATTTCGTTGGTTAGACCATCTATCTAATTTAATATCTCATGTTGATGAGGTGAGATTTGGTTTGGATGCTTCAGGAAAAGCTCATTTCCTAGGTAATATCATGGCTAACCAGCAATCCAGTGGGACTCAAGCTTAACGAACCAGTGAATTTCGCCCTGGCAAGCTTTTTTCGTTATCACGTTTATTTATGGCACAGTAAGTGGTCTGGTTCTCGTCGATAATTTATTTATTGTTCTTCAGCGTTTGTCCAGTTTCTCTATATACCATGGCTTATTCGACTTGTTCAGCTCTCCTTTTGCCTGGGATTATCCTGGGGAGTTGCGTTGTGCACTGATCTATTGTCCATAGCAACTCTCCACATTCACTGTTTCGACGTATACGCTAGTCGGTAAGTCTCATCAGTTTTTAGTGTAGTTCGGGGTGGTTCACTCGAGATAAGATAAGAGGGGGGCATGTAAAGACAAATCAATTACCGTTAGTGTTGTTGTTTTTTTCGCTGCGACAGGACTGCACTGAGCTTGAACTTGTCTGTTCCCGTCAAGTCGGTGATAGGAAGTTTTGTTATCACTATCTTTCTTGCCTACAAGTTACGGTTGTTTTGATTTACATTGTCCACGATCTTCTAGTTAATGGATGAAACAACTAGCCTAATTTCGGTCGAACCATCGGACTATGGAGCTGCATATTCCATTTCAGAATCTGCACTGGAAAAAGTAGATCCTATTACACTTTCCTGGCGAGATGTGCGGTTCGTTTCTATTTTTCTTCTTTATATTAGATGACTATACCTTCGCTTTATTTCGCCTCTCAGGGTTTCTGTTCAAAAAACTCGACGCGAATTGCTTCTCGGAGTTAGCGGCATAGCCCGTCCTGGTGAGCTAATGGCGTTAATGGGAGCAAGTGGTGCTGGAAAAACAACTTTGCTAAACACTATGCTTGCAAGGAATTTAAAAGGACTAGAAGTGACGGGACGAATTGAAGTCAATGGATGCGAAATCGGCCAAGAGATAACTGCAATTTCTGGATATGCCCAGCAAGAGGAGCTCTTTTTAGGAACTCTTACTGTAAGGGAGTATTTAACCGTCCAGGTGACTGTTGAAAAGTTTTTTTTAAATTGTTACTAGTCAAAACTACGAGTTCATGATGCACAGAAGAGAAGAAAGCGCGTTGACGTGGTTCTCAGCCAGTTAGGTCTGCTCAAATGTCAGAACACCCGAATTGGAGTAGTAGGTATTAAAAAAGGAATATCTGGTTAGTCTCTGCGATACAACTTACATTAAAAGCAGGTGGTGAAGCCCGACGTCTTACATTTGCATGCGAATTATTATCTAATCCTGCAATATTATTCTGCGACGAGCCTACTACTGGGCTGGACAGTTTTATGGCCGAAAATGTTGTTCAAGTTCTTTCTAAATTGACTAGAAATGGAAGGACAATTATTTGCACAATTCATCAGCCAGCCTCGCAATTATATCTTATGTTCGATCGCGTGATGTTTCTAGGTGGGCAAAAAGCATGGCTGATTTTAGTAGATTGTTTTAGCCGGTGGAAGAACTGCATTTGTTGGTTCGCCCCGAGCTTGTATTGAGTTCTTTGAGTCGTGCGGGTATCCTTGCCCCCATAACTTCAATCCTGCTGATCTTGTAATACATACTCTGGCTGTAGTACCGCATGAGGAAGAGCAGTGTCGCGAGAAAATAACGAAGATTTGCGATGCTTTCGAAAATGGGTATGCTTTATAATGAAAATACGAACGTTAAAATCTCAGGCCAGGAGGAAAGAAACTGATGAATGAGTTGCAATCATTGGAGGTTGGAGATATTCCGGAAGGAAGAAAACGTGTCTCTCTGCCTTCACAGATTGCTGCTCTTCTTCATAGATCGTTCTTGGATAACTGGCGAAATCCGAGTTTGGCTAGGGCTAAGATCATTCAAAAATCTGTCATGGGACTTTTTGTTGGGCTTTTGTACTTCCAGGTTAGACTCCTTTTTGGAATTTTCACTTTTTTAAAGACACAACTTACTCGTGTTGGTATTTCGAACATAAACGGAGCTTTATTTTATCTAGTTTGTGAGCTGACTTATTCTACACTGTTTGGAATCCTCACATTTATGCCTGCAGATTACCCTCTTGTTGTCAGAGAGTACCATGATGGTATTTACAGCATATTCAGGTAAGGAGGTTTTTTAATATTAGGTCGCATCATAAGTAATGATAATTTGGCTGTTTCGACCCCTTCCCGTGGATAATTTTTGATGATCTTTTTTTTAAAATGTAGTAGCCAGGGAAAAACTCGCTTTCCACTGGTTTTTATGAGATTTGGATACGAGGAAATATTACAAAAATGCGTTGGGAAAATTGGCATTTTCGGTTTTTTCGAGATTCCGCTTCAACGAAGCATTTTCAGCACAAGGTTCCTTCTTGAAAAAATTCTCCATTTCGTTCTGCATCGATTGACACCAAAAACAATCCAGATTCAAAGGAAAAATTTTGAGGAAAATCCGTTTGAAAAGACGTTGCCAAATGGCGCAGTGGGTTTCTACAATGCGGTTCGAAAGGTCGGGGGTTCGGATCCACCGCTCGTCAAATCATTTTTGCTTTTTTTTTCTGCCCGTTTATTTTCTTTTGCTTTTGCATTTTATGGCTAAATACAAGCTTTTCTCCCTCTAGACACTTGAATTTCCCGATTTATGTGAAATTCAAAATTTGACCTTTGGTGCGCTAACGAGGTTCATCACTTCTGTGTTGCTTTGAATGGGCTCCTCAGTGGCTAGAGCTGATTTTTTATGGCAATATAGCCTTTTCCACACGTTTTGGCTACTGTTTCAAATGTTGTGCGAGTATTCTCGAGTTTCTAGAACGGAATCGACGGATGCAAAGGCAGGTCAACTGTTTAATTTCTGCTTTGAACCACTCGTTCTTGGCTTATTCATGCAGGTTTTCTCGAGATAAGTTCAACCGTAAAGGATCTGCTCCAATTAAAGGAACAGTCAGGCCGGGGAAAAGTTTGTGCCCAGCTCCCGCCCAAACGCGCATTTGAATTTCAAAATTTTTTTCCCTGCCTACTACATTTTAAAAAAAAGATCATCAAAAATTATCCACGGGAAGGGGTTGAAATAGCCAAATTATCATTACTTATGACGCGACCTAATATAATACTCTCGTAGCTATTATTTTGCTCGTTCACTTTCTTATGTACCGCTTTTCACTGTTGATGGTCTGCTAATGATACTCATTTGCTATTGGCTTGTTGGGTTCTCTAATTCTGTACAACAAGTACTGGTTGCTCTGCTGACAGCTCTTCTCATCGAACAATCATCCTCGGCTTTTGGAGTCATGTTGTCTGTAATATGCCCGTCATATCCAGTAGCTGTTTCTCTAGCCGGCCCGTTGCTGACTCTTCTTTCTCTTACTGGTGGCTTATATGCAAATGTTGGAGCCCTTCCAGTATACATTTCCTGGGTGCAGTACCTCAGTTGGTTTAGGTTTTACCACAAAAAAAGCAGCAATAAGTATATTATGCTTTAGATACGGGTTTGAAGCTCTAACCATAAATCAGTGGAGCCAAATAAATAACTCTACAGGGGCCAAGAACTGGACTACCGAGGATCGAGATGAGATCCTCAGAAGCTTCTCGTTTGATGCCAACAATCTCTGGCTAGATATCATTGTAATGACCGGCTATATTTTTGTTTTCTACACTATTGGATTTATTGGTCTCGCTATTCGCGTTCGACGATCTCGTTGATACTCTTATGTGTGTTCAAAAAGGAAATAAATATTAACCTCTTCAACATTTGATTTATTACGAGAATATTAGATGGCTAAGAGCGGGGGTGGGCAGAAAGAAAAGAACAAATAATAGGTACTGTTCAGGTTAGCTGATGTTTCGTGGTATTCGCTATGCTCTCTCTGGAGAGCTCTACGTGGTAAAAAATGGAACCCATTGAGGAACAGAGTAGATACGGTACGTAGATAATATAGTCTGTCAAGAAAAAAGACGTATATATATATATATATATATATATATATAGACAGCATGGTGTATGTGTACAGGATTACACATCTCAATTTGTATGCTCTCTACAGTATCTATCGTATAAAACGAATATTTTGTCGTAAAACACTAATGAACTGTTTAGGTCTATCTGGATTCCCGAGAGCAGTTTTTGTCCACCATTCTTTTCTCTTTGCTGTTGTTCCTCCTACCTACCATCTTTGTATACTTTGTAGTATTTAAATTGGTGAGCTTTATATTTCGTGTTCTCATACTTATTCATGTTGCAGTTACGTTTCGGAGTATATGCAACAAGGACAACGCTTCTATACGTGAGCCTGTGGAAACAACTAGCTCTCATTCCCCAGCAGGACAGGCGTGCTCACCTGGGATGATCATTTCCGCGACTTGTTCCCGTCAGCTGTCAACTCACAGCGTGATCCAACATTTACAAATCATATTCATTCTAACAAGTAAATCTATTTTCAACAACTGCAGACAATTTGTAACTAGAGTTTCTGTTTTTGAAGTAGAAAAAAGGCCTGTTGTCTCTGTTACACTTTATTATCCAATCCCATGGGACGCGAAATTCGCAGCTGGTATCTCACACTTTAGCATCGCATTTTTTGGCTGGTCTCCGCCAATCGAATATGATAATCGTCTCTCTCAGCTCTGAATGTCCGTGCACTGTGGAGACATAATCTTTGCATATTTGTTTCCATTGTATCCCGCGCAGCTATAAACGGGTGTGTGTGCGATGACTCCCTTCTGAATCAGCTCTGCAGAGACTGACCAAAACAAGCAATACGTGTGGAGCTATCCTCACTCTTCTGGTGAATCAAACAGTTTCCCACATTTTCCTATCTTTTCTTCTTTTGGTCTTTCCGAAAATAAGAATGTGATCTGCCTCATTCCCCCTAGCATTCTCTCCCAGCTGACGATGCGTCTCGTAGGTCTTACGCTTCTTATAAACAGCTTATTCACGCTTCTTGTTCCTAATTACTACCATCAAAGCTCAGCGTATTCTCAATTGTTTTCTAATTTGCCATTTTCTACATTTATAAATTTCATCCAACAGCAGAACTACCAGAAAATAACATAGAATTACGTTTATTTGCATGGCAGAGTCTGTTTAGCAGCATTATGAAGGAAAGCCTTGTTATTGTGAAGAAATTCGTCGGCCACATCAAAACGAATCGGCCGCGAAAGGTCTGGCTCGGCTAGCAGATGCAGTACGGAGTCAATGATAGAGTCCATAGTGGTGGTCGGCTTCCAGTTGTCATAAACCACGATGGGAATACAGACCTCGCCCGTTTTGTCAACATTTGGATGATATACCTAGAAGAGGAGTGCCGTCTTTATAAGCGAAACTCTTACGGGATGAATGAAGCGGACGAGAGGCGGTCGGAAGGGATATTCCCCGGTACAGTCAACGGATAGAGTGAGCACCATTCCTGTGAAGGGGGCCATTTTAGGCTTGATTTTAAAATGCCAAATTTCCTTCTCGCCGGCTTTCTGATAGCTGACGATATGATCTCGTCCTTTAGCTTTGAGAGCTTTCATCTCCTTCTCAATGCGCATCGTTTGTAGCGCTTTGATGTGGTGAAGACCGACCGACATTGCTGGGCGGAATGCAAATGGCCACCGCTTTCCTAAATCTTCGACAAAACACTTTTAATCCACAGTGAATCAAATATTCTAATTTAGGACGAGACAGTATGACTATTTCTTCACAGTCGAGGATAATATTTCTTCTTCTGAGCTGTTTCTGCTGTCTTTTAGCCGTCATCATGCTTGCTGTGTCCCTTTTCTCTGCCGACTTCCGATGGTAAAACTATAAATTATTTGATACCTTTCGTTTTTAGGGTCCATGACACTGAAATCATGCTAGGCACCAAAAGTTACGGTAATTAGAACGAGTATAGACACATATCGGTTCCCTTTAGGTTTGATTCGATACTGCTTTGAACCGGAGCGAAATTCGCGACTACCGGGTGAGGAAGGGAGAGAAAACAAGGAGAAATAATTTCAGACGATTCGAATGGAGCTGTTTGCTATCTTCGTACGAGGGCACCTCCAAACGAAGACCCTATTGACTTCAGGCAACATTATGGATGTAAAGCTGGAAAAGTAGTCAAAATCACCTTTTTTCAGCCTTTGAAATGACTACCCTGATACTTCTCTCCGTTGCGATTATCACTGGACTCGCTTCCATCTGTTTTGCTATCTGCACAATAGTAGATTTGATAGAACGATTTACAGTAGAGAAAATTTTCAGTTTACTAAAATTGGAGCATTCGCTCATAGTATCTCTTTATTAGCAGCAGGTGGGTCAAGTATTCTAATGTGTAAGCGGATATAGTCCGGGTGACTAACCTGGCTGGCATCAGGTTGCAAATAAACAAACGGACTTGACACCCATACAGGTCACTTGGATATAAACGAATATTTTCAGCCATTTGTTCCGCTGCTGGGTTCTGTGTTTACAGTTACTTTATGGAATTGCGCGAAAATCAACGGGAAAAGATTAGCGACAGCGTTAACAGGGTAAGATAAACTGGATGTTTTTCTATATACTCCTTTATAGTATCATTATGGTTGGGCATACTATGTCTCAGGAACTGCGGCCGGTGTTCTACTTTTCGGATTTATCTTTAGTCTTCTTGGCTCCGCTTTCGTCTTTGTCCATTCCAACAATGTCAATAGGCACAAGGTGGAAGCCATCCAAATGGGAACCCGTTTATAAATGCCATAATAAATACAATTGGATAAAAATTCATGAAGAGTATCTGTAGGCCAGGAAACCGACAACAATTATTACGCGACAGAATAGCAATAGGAAGAAACCCGGAAAAGAAAGCAAATACGAAGTCACTAACTTATAAAATAGGAGAGAAAATGCGTAGAAAATAGTTAATTATTTTTCTTTGCGGTGTCGATCTTTTTCTTTTCCGATCCATCCTTCTTCTCTATTAGATGCTCTTCGCAATAATTCCACAATTCGCTAACTTCTCCTCGAAGAAGAGCCACAAACAAAGGAATAAATAAGCAACAAGGGACAAGGTAAAGAAGAGCTGGTTGAGCGGCCTGCATCCCATAATATTGAAAAAAATGAAAGCAAATAACAAACCTTGAAATGGTGCATTACACCCATCGTTATTAAAAGACCTAATGCATAAGCAATACATGTGATAGGGAAGTAATATCTTCCAGGAAGCAATTCACCCTTCTTGGATTCTTTCTTACTTACAATACGGGCATCGAACCGCTTCAGCAACGCAATAAAGACACCCGGAATTACAATATCTCCCAGTCCTGAAGTTATTATTTTAGTATGTGTAAAAAAAGATAAGATAACTATTTAAATAATTAGCTTACCCAGCATTGAATGTTTAGAAGCATCTTTCCACCCATTTCTATAAATATCTTGAGGGAATTGCAAGAGAATCGGTGCATCAATTCCTTTGGCCACGCTTGTCATTACGTCAGTTGCGAAAACCCAGAAAATGTCGTAAATGAACAAACCAGCCAATAACCATGTACCAGCCTAATAAAAATGTACAAAATACAATAAAATTGATCACCTTAAAACTACTAAGGTGAAGATTTTCAATTCCGTAAATAGAAAAAGCGATTCCTAAAATGTTGTTGGTAATCCAATGGCGAGAGTGAATGTGAGATATGCCGACAGAGAGACACACCAAAATGGCAATAACATCATGGGTATCGAATTCCAGTTTGAAAAAGTATTCCTAAACATCGTTTTATTTTAGAAGAAATAGATATAATAAGCACTAGTCCATTTCTAACGGAAAAGGCCCCGGTATTATGGACTTTGTTTTGAGATAAATTTATTTTGTTTAGCAAATTCAAACAATTTCAAATCCCGGGAGTCTTTTTCATTGGAAACGGGGCATAGCTTTGCAAGCAACTTACACTATCTTTCTTGCTTGCTTCCTCAATATCTCCCTCATCCATTTCTTTCTTGCCTTTTTTTATAGCTATTAAAGTCGGTATGTTGCGACGAGGCCATCGATCCCCTACAGGAATGCACCGCAAAATAAATTGGAACAGTGGCTTCAGAATAGCAGCCAGTGCAACACAACCTGTAAAATACATATCAATTATAAAGCAAAGCCTATACCTTCAAAACAAAGCAAGAGTAACAGGCCGTACATTAGGGTTTCTTTCTTTATGTTTGTTATATAATCGACAGATCCAGAGTAATATTCAAACGCTTGAGTTGGGAGCTTGGCTTCTAGACTGCAAAGAGGTTGCTAGAAGAGAACAAGAAATGAGTATCCTACGTTTTGGTCAAAAAGCTTGGCTCGCTAACATTGGTCTCGCTAGGAAGAAGAGTCTTATTCAAGAGCGCAGGGATCTGTGGAACGTGTGGGCCAACATATGTACTAACGAAACTGCACAACCACTGCCGACCGTCAGGCCTATAATGAACATAATACGAAGCATACGAACTTACTTAAAAAACAGATAAAGACCGAAAAGAACAGCTGAAGCTGATAGAGGAAAACTTTTAGCTTCTGAGACTGTGACAGAGGTCTAAAAAAAGTGCAATTGCGAACAAATGTATTGCAAACCTCAATCAACCGCTTTTTGGCAATATGCCTCTTGACGTAATGAAGTGATCTTATTGCTCCGAAAATTATGCAAAAAAGCGACATTGCATATAGGGCAACTGATGCAGTAGCCTAATTAAATGTGGCACATTGTTGTAGAAGTCAAACCTGTTCTTCAAATGTGTATGTGACATTGCCGGAAAAATTCCCTCCAGGTAGTGGATCAATTGAATCAAGAGGTTCCGCCATTGTAGCCAAGTTATCTGAAAAAAAAGTGTTGCATGAAAGAGAAAGTAGAGAGATCTAATTTTGTCACCCACAGACAGAAGTAAATGGGAGAGAACAGGAATGGGCAAAAAGTGGAGAAAAATTAATCTAGTTTTTGGCACGCATAGAAATACGCTCTACCTAAATGCGCGGCATATTTCCTTTCGTTTTTCCTCAACAAGTTCCACGGTCTGTTGCCTTTTCTTGTCGCTTTCATTTCAGTGAGGTTTTTTTAGATTTGAGCTTGTCTTAGTTTTGCTGCTATATACATTGGATAATTGACAGTTTGTATTTATTTCTATATTGCGGCGCTAATTTATAGCATCAAAAAAATAGTGATGGATGGGGAGAAGCGAAATTGCCTTTATAACAACTAGGAAAAGGTCTAAATCGGTAGACAACAGGCACCGTGGTCTTTTGCTCAGATTCTATATATATACAACTGTAAAATAGTGACCAGTTGGAAGTTTGCACACTTTATGCAGACTTGTGGCTAAACAGAATGCATTGGAACACGACTCGCATCCCGATTGGTCCAAGATGGAATGCCCGCCCATTATTCTCCGCAGCTAATGGTTGAAAGTGAAAATAACGTAGTTTTTGCAGAGGGTGCAGAGATTGTTCTTCGAGGAGGCGTGGCATTGACCTCGGTGCAACTTCATTCCTTCTTCATTACCTACCCGGAAACCGCTCACGGAAAATGCGGCTGACAACCGCACTGTTGGGTGTTGTCGCTGTGTTAGGTCAGTTGGGTTTAACTTTAGTCTTAATAATATAAAGGATGATTTACTAGCTTTTCATAAGCTATGTTCGTTCGCCAATAACTTCAAGTAATTTTTCGCCTCTTTCGGGGTATCTTTTAATTGTTTGCCAAACAACAGTTAATTTGTTGTATTGCTCAAATACGCTCAAACACAACCTTGTTCAAAACGTCTTTTCAGCCATCAGCTATTCCACTGCCGAAGATGTAATTGAGGAGAGTGCGACTACCGCCGATAATGCCGGGTATGTTCAGTTCCCTATGCAATATAGTTTATTAAATGGGCTTTGCGCACAGATTAGTCGTCAAAAAAGAAGCCGTGCCCGGCACTAGTAGATTGTATTGTTTGCGGTGCCGGCCCGTACGCAGCCCAGTTATTTGAACACTATGACCCACTGTCTATTTGTCTTAACGGTCGTCAACTTCCTTGCGTTGGCAAGGTCAAATAACTTCAAAGTGATTTTCTAGACGAGTGAATCTTGCATGAATTAAGAGCCAAACAACCTTGAGCGTAATCGGGGCGAACAGCGGCTGATAGCGTTTACTATCTTGTGCAAAGCTTATACAACTTTTTCAGCTCCGAAGGTAATGTGAAACTTGATGGATTATCTGCAACACAAGTTAAAGAACTCCGTTCAAAAGCAGAGAAACATGAATTCCAAGCCGAAGTTAACCGTATGATGAAGCTGATTATCAACTCTCTCTACCGAAACAAGGAAATTTTCCTTAGAGAGCTGATTTCTAATAGTGCCGATGCTCTCGACAAAATTCGTCTCTTGTCGTTGACTGACCCTGAACAGATGAAAGCTACCGATGACATGAGCATCAGAATTAAAGTAAGCATTTTATATATGTTTCATTCACTTTCATTTTTAGGCCGATCGTGAGAACAAGGTGCTCCATATTATTGATACCGGTATTGGAATGACGAAAAAGGATTTAATCAACAATCTTGGAACAATTGCTCGTTCTGGTACATCCGAGTTTCTGGAAAAGCTTATGGACACTGCTACCAATGCTGATCAACAACAGGTGTGCAATACATTTTACTGCTCTATTTCTCGTCTAGGACCTAATTGGACAATTCGGTGTTGGTTTCTACTCAGCTTTCCTGGTTGCTGACCGTGTAGTTGTTACTACAAAAAATAATGATGATGATCAGTATATCTGGGAATCGGACTCCTCAAGCTTTTCTATTACTAAAGATCCTCGCGGAGACACCTTGAAGCGTGGTACTCAGATTACTCTGTATATGAAGGACGAAGCTATGGATTTCCTTGAGCCTGATACTCTCAAGAACCTAGTTCATAAATACTCGCAATTCATCAATTTCAACATCTATCAATGGCAATCGAAGACGGAAACTGTGGAAGAAGAAACAGAAGATGCTTCTGAAGCTAATGAGGATGGAGTCGTCGAAGAGGAAAAGGAAAAGAAGACCAAGAAAGTGGAGAAAACTACTTGGGACTGGGTGAAAGTCAACAATGTGAAACCTATCTGGATGCGTAAGCCGAATCAGGTTGAACAAGAAGAGTACGACGATTTCTACAAAAGTATCACTAAGGATTCTGACAAGCCTCTGACTCATGTGCATTTCACCGCCGAGGGAGAGGTCTCATTCCGCTCCATTCTCTATGTTCCCAAAAAAGCCCCGAACGACATGTTCCAAAACTACGGGAAAATCTTGGAGAATATCAAGCTTTATGTAAGGCGCGTGTTTATCACGGATGACTTTGCTGACATGCTTCCCAAGTATCTTTCCTTCATCCGTGGTATTGTTGATTCCGACGATCTACCGCTAAATGTTTCACGTGAAAATTTGCAACAACATAAGCTGTTGAAAGTCATCAAGAAGAAGTTGGTGCGAAAGGTCTTGGACATGCTGAAGAAGCTCGATGGGCAACAATTTGATGATTTCTGGAAAGAGTTCAGTACAAACATCAAGCTTGGTGTTATGGAAGACCCTAGCAATCGAATGAGGCTAGCAAAACTTTTGCGGTTTGTTCATTTATTTATTCAAATATACTTGTTTTAGGTTTTCTTCGTCTGCTGATCCTGAAAAGCTGACAACATTGACATCTTACGTAGAGAGGATGAAAGACAAGCAAGATGTAATTTACTATATTGCTGGATCCTCTAGAAAGGAGGTCGAATCTTCTCCCTTCGTCGAGCGATTGATTGTCAAAGGTTATGAAGTCCTTCTTCTCAGCGAAGCAGTCGATGAGTATTGCATCCAGGCTATGCCTGAGTTTGACGGCAAGAAGTTCCAGAATGTTGCTAAGGTTTGTTTTTTTTTCGACATAAACTGATACTACAATATCATTATTTTTCAGGAAGGTGTCAATATTGATGACGGAGAAAAAGCCAAGGAAGCGCATAAAGCATTGGAAGAAGAATTTGCCCCTCTCACCGCTTGGTTGAAGGATAACGCCCTGAAGGTTTCTCATTTTTCCTTTCCAAAAATTTCTGTTTCTAGGATTTGGTCGAAAAGGCTGTAGTTTCCCAACGTCTAGTCACATCGCCTTCTGCTATCGTCGCTTCTAATTATGGATGGTCAGGAAATATGGAGCGCATTATGAAGAGTCAAGCGTACGCGAAGGCGAAAGACCCCACCCATGACTTCTACGCAAACCAGAAGAAAACCTTTGAAATTAACCCACGTCATCCAGTTGTCAAAGAGCTTTTGAAAAGGGTCGTTGCTGACAAGGACGATAACAGAGCCAAGCAAACCGCACTTTTATTGTTCGAAACGGCTACTCTCAGATCTGGATATTCTCTGCAAGATCAGGTAATGAGCCTTATAGTTTCTTTATTGTAATAATATTAGGTTGGGTTTGCCGAACGCATCGAAAACGTTCTCCGTCAGTCTCTTGATGTATCAGTTGATGCCCAGGTTGAAGCTGAACCTGTAATTGAAGATATCGAAGAAAGTCTTTCTGAAGACGATCCTAAAGATGATGCCGTAGTCGAGGAAACCCACACCGAACTGTAGGCGTAATTTTCCCTCTTTCTCTTGTGATAATTAGTTATTTGTTGTGATCGAAGCCACCTGGTTTCCCCTTTTCTCATATTTTACGGTTCATTACTGTTTTTCGTGATCTGTTTTATTTTATTTATTTATTTATTTATCTCACGAAGTGAATGATTGTTAGAGTTACCCTTCTCAATTTTATTCATTCAGCAGTTTCTGGCCACATCAAGTACAAAAGTTTTCAAATCACTGAATATCCTGGTACCCACCATGGTGGACTTCGAAAGCGTATTAGCCTGACTAATAGTAGTCGATTCCGTGGGACTTCACAGCAAGCCCTATGGCTTCGGATTAGCGGCTTGATTAGCTCTGATGTAGACATTAAAGGGGTGAGAGAGTCCGCCATATTCTAATCTCTTAAATTTATCGGAATAAAGTGCGGCCTCTTGATATTTTCAATTTTATCACCGATGATCTGCGAGAAGTGATGGATGACTCACGCCGAGGCAGCCGAGCACTACCGAGAGCTGAAGATGGGGATTGTCTGAATGGGTTTTTCATGTCTCATCATAATCCACATAGTTCCCATTGGGCAATATAGACTGGCTCGATGACCCGGGGAATATCATTCACAAATGTTATCGCGCCGGTAATATGGTATAAAGCCTGGTTTTAAAGCCGAATTGTCTTTTAATCAACTTTAGCCCACCTTTACATCTCTGATTTGTCCCCAAGGCACGGGCATATTTTCCAATAATTTCAATACAGCATGTGGCATGTACTTTAAGGCTCCTAAGTATACACGCTTATCATGTCGGTATTTACGCGAAGTTATGTCGCCATGGTCTCGAATAATTTTTCGAACATACTCTGCAATTTATGTTAATTGGACTGAACTGCTGAAACCTGGAGGCATCTCTTCTTTCTGCACGTCCACAATTCTAAACTTTCGTTTTTCTGCATAACGTTTCGATTGGAGCTGATTCTTCTCAGTGGCTAGAGCTGATTTTTTATGGCAATATAGCCTTTTCCACACGTTTTAGCTACTTTTTCAAATGTTGTGCGAGTATTTTCGAGTTTCTAGAACGGAATCGACGGATGCAAAGGCAGGTCAACTGTTTAATTTCTGCTTTGAACCACTCGTTCTTGGCTTATTTATGCAGGTTTTCTTGAGATAAGTTCAACCGTAACACAGCTCGCCGACGGGCGCACCTCAAAGGTCTAAAAATGGCTAAAATGGTCCTGCAGCGACCACATGCCAGTTTTTTTATATATACGTTTCTACTGATTTTCATGTGTTTTTAATGTGTTATTCAGTTTTATCGACCTCAAATTACTATTAAAAAAATTAAATTGAACTGGAAAAATTTGAATGCTTGCGCCGCCCGCGAATTACTTTTCCATTTGAAACAGACTATATGACCAGGCTCATTAGAATCGTCTTGACGGCTCTACAAGACGGTCTTTAAATTTTAAAAATTCACCGAGAAATACCCGAGATACGGGCACAAACGCCCGACAGCCCGTTTTACGCCCAATATCGGGCGCGCCCAGCGTCGGGCGCGTGCCCATGTATGTGTGTTGTCAGGTGCTTCGTTGACAATATAAGATTGATAACTGTTCATTCCAAGATGTTGCAAAGACACCGGGTCACCGTATGTTGGTCTTGTCGTCCTAATAGAAATAGACGGGTTTTACGGGTGCGCGTTGATAGGCAAACATCTGGTTTTTTTTTGGATTAGTGTAAACTTCTAGGGTTAGGTGCATGCATTTTATTCTCTGAAACCTTCTTTCTAAATTATGAATAGCTCCTGTTAGAGTAACATGGCAACCGATTGGGATAAACAGGTATGATTCCTTATGCGAAATATAAAAAGTGCATTTTAGTCTATTGAGCTTTCTCCTTGGCTCTGTGGTATAATCAACGGGGAACACGGTCATTTGCGATTTGTCTTTCTCTTTCATTATGAGATCTCTGGGTCGATTAGAACTTCGGGAGCAACGGCTTCAAAATTAGGCAATGTTGGGAAAGTGGGAGATGTTGTGGCAGTGCGAGTGAAGTTTGTCTTTATACGATATGGAAACAAATAAGGTACCTAGGAGAAAAGTTAATGCTTTTCCTGATATGAAAACTTTGTATGATGTGGAGGAAATGGAGGTAAGCCGAAGCGGAGATAGTATCAGCGAGATTCGGTTGGAAGGAAAAACCATTCTTGTAAGACCGCTATATAGCGGCAGATGAATAGTTTTTAGATCTGTGCTAATGTTGTTCCGGAGAGCAGAGAAAGAAAGACTCAGGTTCTATACGATGACTATTTGGGTATGATATCCTTCTATAAATAGAGCATCTCCTTTCAGGCAAAGTCTACGACCTCGTAGGCCATGTCCCCTCTAATGTCTTCCGCAATAGGCACCCCGTAGCTGTAGACCTCCTGATCAAAGGAGACGAGGATGATAGCAGCCGAAGTTTCCTTTTTGTCGTGAAGTACAACGGGCTGAAAGAGGTGGGAGACCCTTGTTCAACAATCTCTTCTAGAATGCCCGCCCTTTCAAGGCAGTTCAAAAGAAGTGTTATGGACTGATTCGTAGTAGCAACCAGGCATATTTCTTTGTTTGGAGTACCGATTATGAGAAGGAATTGAGGCTGGACAGAGATATCAAGTGGGTCGGATGGCCACTGGAAAAGAAGTTTTAGGGGGCCACTGGAGCTGGGCAGTTGGATATCCTTCGACTCGGTCGAGAGGATGGACGACGGCAGTTATGAAATTGTCGGATCCCCTCGACCGGCACAGGACCAGATGGAAACCGCCGTCAGGCAAGGAGTCGTCATGGTGAGCCGGGCCCTTTCCTTTGGAATTCTCTTCAGATCCGAGTGAATTGCCGCCCTCTGAAAATGGAAGACGACCTCCCGATCCTGGAGACGGGCGGCGCCGGGCCCGCTGCCGACGCCCTCCACATTCTACGCGACGCAGATGTCGACTAGTTCGCGCCCTCCTCCTCCTCCCAGTATCCTTCGCTTTCAGCCCCACACATCTCTGGATGGAGCCCCAGAAGAATTCCCGTTACCCCTGGAGAGTCTCCCCGTCCAATGGGTTCCGACGAAGCGAGAAGCCGCCTCCCGAGGTTGGTCTTCCCCCTTTTATTGTTCCACGAGATATTTGTAGAGGTCGAACTACGGCTGCATTGTGGCCGTGAGTACAAGTATTGGTATCGGCTGGATCTGGAGCCCCGGCTACCCTCAAGACGTTCGTGTGGGGACAGAGCTTATGTGAGAGCCCTCTCAACAAAATACGAATTCATTTTTCAGTGAGAGGATAAAGGACCCCGTCGGCAAGTGGGTCACGTTCTCTGAGCCCACCGGGCCAACGGACAGGCTGCTCTCCCGCGGGCCCGTCGTCCCGCTGAACAGGGAGCCGGTGAAGACGAGGATCAGGCAGGGCTTCCCAGAACTGGAGGTCACGCTCCACTCGGCGGCCGGGTGTGAATCCGATGGCAAACCGATTTTCGAGTCGGACGAGGTGGGAGACGTTGTCGATTCCTACCGGAATGTGGCCGGAAAAGCGCAGCTGTGAGTCAATTTTTCTGTTTGTATGCTTATTCCCTTTCTTCAGGCCGGTGACTGTATGGGTCGTAAAGCATAGGGATCCGGCACACGTCTCCCGCTGGAAGGTGTCCAGTAAAACCTCGATTAGATGCGCCCCCGATCCTCCCTCGAGACGCCCTTCCTCTTCTTCGATCTACCCAGATGGAACAGGGCCGAGTGAAGGGCATCCAAAGGATGAGGAGCGCAGTTCCCCACATAATGGATTGAACCCCCGAAGAAATACTGATGAGGTAATCCGGTAGCCACTCAAAGGAAGAGATCTTCCAGCTTTTCGTCACCTCCACAACGGAATCTACTGCTGTACCGGGTCCAGGCACAGTCGCGGAAGGACAGGAAAAGCCTTTACATGAGGTGGGAGTTTTCCCTTTCCATCTAAAAAGATATTTCAGAGGTCGCTTCTCTCTCTTTGCGGAAGTATTCTCGAGAACCCCGACATTTCCCTCTTCCTCCGAGAATGCAAAGGGGAGGAGTTTTTTAAGGCATTTGCCACTGTCGTTTTGAGTGCGAAGACGGATAAATAGAAACTACGAGTTTCGACGGGCAATATAATCGTTTAGAAATACCTCACTCTCCTTTCCCCCTTCTTGCCATTCCAGCTAACGTTTACCTATTGTATCAGCTTTTTCACCAAAATTGACCGAATAAATCACGTCTTGTCCGTTCTGTTGTCTTTTGTCTGACGTTTCTTCGTCTCTTCCTACCTTGCCGATTTCTCTGGCTCTGTGATTCCGCTCTTTGAGAGTTACCTCTGTTTCCTCTTCGCTCATGCAGAGATGAACTGCGATTATGATCCAGAGGTTGCTTCTTCTCTAAATCCGTAGCTCTGCTTTTCAGTCCAATGCCGTCTCTCCCAGGTTGCCAGCCATTGTCAATGCTAGGCATAGAGATAACATTTTTGTATACGTTTTACATCTTAATATATCAGCAATGATTCATCGAAGGATAGACAACCTAAATCCTTCGCTTACCTCTATCGATGTTGGAGACTTTATTGCCGTCACTATCCAGTATCGTTCCTTCTTTATCTTTTTTAATTTATTCATTTTCAGATTAAATCCCAGGGCAACTGAAAAGCATAAATCACGTCACGAGGTGACCAGCCTAGAAAAAATCGACCTTCCTCCCTCGATCAGAAAGGTTTATACAGCAGATTGGAAAGGCAATATAGTGGCAATTATACAAGCAGTCGTGCAACCAAGGAAAAACGGCATTTTAACTAATGAATTCATAGGTATACACGTATTCTTTACCGTATTAACAATCGCATACAGGAAGAATTACAGACCCCTATAGGTTAATCCCCGCAGAGATCGTTCGGTCTACTGAGCCCTTTGTTACCGAACTAAAAGTACTACTACAAAATGATAAAGGTTCCTCGATTGTCTGTACAAAATATCTGGGCAAATGTAATAATAAGGTAGATATATCATTTATTTTTCAATTCCATTGTTTTAGTTCGAGCATCCTGTCATAAAAGAGAGCAAGGGAGTAATAAGATCTTTTAATGGTTTTCATTATTTGGTGTGGAGTCCCGATTACGATTTTGAATTGATTCTTCTTCCAAAAATAATGTCAGTTTTATCGCTACATGTCATTACTTGACTCTTTAGAGACATACCCGATACCGGACTCTACAGATGGATATCTTTCAACACAGTGCGACCGGTTAGAGATGCACTGCACATTGAAGGTGAAGTGAAGCTTATTGATGCTGTATATCCTACAGAGAGCAAAGAAAATGTTATAGAGGTACGACGTTGTTCGAAACTTATTTGTTTTCAGATTTATGCATGCTGCATTGTTTCCGGGTTTTGTGATAAAAAAATTATTCTGACTATTGAAGGAACGCAACAACGTATATCATCGAAAGGGATAGAGGAAGTGGATCCTGAATTTTTGTAGGTCTTATTTTATACTTGGCGCCTAGATCCTGCCCACCAAGATTGAAGTCGCTCCCCCCCTTTTTGGCCATTTTTTCTTGTTTCTTCCTAAATTTTTTTTTCTTTTTTATGGCACTTTGTTTCAGTCCTCGTTCTATGTGGCTCAGGGCTTCTTCCGATGACTCATCATTGTGGGAGCTGTCGCGAAGCACAGTTCTGAAAAGGGTAGACTCTCCCGCCTCTTCAACCAGTCATAACATTCCAACGGTACGGTCTTTTATCCTGGGCATTACCTAGAAAAATTGCAGAATTACAATGCATATAAAGGCGTGATTCTCGCCGTATGCGAGGGCCAGTGTTATGTCTGGTCTTCCACATTTACCCGGGAACTTACTTGCAATACTAAATTCTTGTAAACTCTTGTTTTTTTTCTTGGAAGTATTTATATTTTAGCGACCAGGATCCACGAGGCACATGGATTTCGTTTACTGTGCATTCTCTAGGGGATAATAATCGGTATAGAATTCACCAACCTGCTCTAATCGCCGATGTTTACCCGACGCGATATGATGAGCGTACCGGATTTGTGGAGGTTCTTTCCAATTTTCTTTTTATATTGCTTCTTATAGGTCAAAATTACGTGCGATTGCGAAGAAATAGCAGATGAGGACGGGTACCGGGTATATACCAGCGACGACGGATTTGGTCAGATCGTGGATTGCTACAACGTTTTAGACGACGATATTGTTTTGTAAGCAACTGCTTAGTATTGTTAATGAGTTTTCAGGCCTTTTACTGTATGGGTTGCAGAACATACAAGACATAGAACCTGTCGATGGCTTATTTCAAAGTCGAATCGCACTTATATTAGACCACACAGAGAGCCCTCCGTTTTAAGCAACCCATCATCGCGATTGCCGTCACCACGGCCCAGGGTCATTCCGGTTGCATTAGATCTTAAGCAAGAAAGATCTCCAAACATATCACCACCACCAGGAATAATTAGAAATGACGTACAAATTATTTCTTTAAAAATTTCATATATGAATGCAATTCAGGAGATGCCGAATAATATTCCACCACGAGTTCCGGACAGGGAAAACATCGATAGATTTATAGCTGAGTTGAATGGTGAGGATGGTGGAGTGTATACTGACGATGAAGATAATGAAAGGATACCGAACAGGAATAGGACGGAGGAAGAAGAGGTGGTATATTGTCACCCACCTTTACTTACACATATACTTTAGAACGAACTAATTTCAAGCAGTACAAATCCGAGTGATGATGAAGAAGTTGAGAGTATGCCATCTCCTAGCGAAGAAGTTCTTCCAAATGCAAATGGTATTTCTGTATCTCGAGAATTTTCAAAGGTAGCGTGGTATAAACGTATAACTCCGCAGCTTACATTGTTAGATGACTTTAAAGGAGATTTGCTGTTTAATGTTAGAGAATAAGACTTTCTCTGCTGGGTTTGAGCAGATGGATAGAGCGTTGTATCACGCATTTGCAAGCAAAGTTTACGAGTAAGGTTAGCTTTTTTTTATTGATTTTATTAATAAAAACTTTTTGTTCAGATCGCTTGTGGAGAAGAAGCTTAATGGTTCTAGCTTGCATATCAGCATTTATAGGCTCACCAAGAAATACAATATTGTTTTATTATATCCTAATGAAAAGTTTGATTATTATTTTATTGTAATTTTCTTGTTTTTCTCAATTTATACTATAATCCTTACGATAATAGCTTATACTGGAACCATTGAAGATGTCCCGCAGAAAACTTCAAGGACAGTCAACTAATGCGGGTAGTCTGAGACTCCGCCGTCTCACTCAGGCCTATCTAACTCCTTACCATGATCAAGGACTGGAATCCAAACACCCGTCTAAATTAGACGAACTTTATTCTATTGGTAGTTGCTATAAACCTCCCTTACGTTATTCTATTTTAGCACAACATCTTATAATGAAGTATCAAAGTGTGACAACGGGGCTTTTCCCACGGTATTCTAAAGAGACTACTGTGGGGTATGTAAAAGATACCGTTTACTGCGCTATGGCCTGTTGGGCATGCTCCCTTGCGTATAAGTATGTATCCTCCATTCCAAACAAAGATACTTTTTAATCTAGAAGAATGGACGACGAGCGAGGGAGACAAACGGAACTTAGACAGAGCGCAGTAAAGTCGATGAGGGGAATTCTCTTCTCTTGGATGCAGCAGGCGGAAAATGTGAGTTTATCCTGATTAACCTGACTGCCCATTTCAGTTAGACCTTTTTAAAACGAACAATAGTGCAGAATACGCCCTTCACTCCCGCTTTGATCTGCAGACGGGGTTGAGTCTCCGTACCCCCGAGCAATACGGCCACCTGCAGATGGACCTTGTGGCTCTTTATATATTGGCCCTGGTCCAAATGGTCACCGGTGGTACACGGGTATACTCTCTTCTAGTACGACCTGACGTGTCCATTTGAGGTCATCTACACCCAAACCGAAGTCCACTTCCTTCAAAATTTGGTCTTTTACATCGAGCGAACATACCGAACTCCCGATTTTGGGATGTGGGAACGGGGCACCAGGTACAACAACGGCCGGCCGGAACTACACGCGAGCAGTCTTGGAATGGTCAAGGTGGGTAGGGAGATGACACGAGACAAAGAACTATTCAGGCGGCCCTCGAGGCAATCAATGGGTTAGTTATACGCTGGGACCCCCCAGATAGGAATAGGGGCGAGGGAGCTAGTGCAGGCAGAACGTTTATCAGACAACATAGTTCCTTTATAAGGATAGTTCTTATCACATTACAGGTTCAATGTATTCGGTGGCTCGGGAGGGAGTGCCTCGGTGATCTACGTCGACATCGACGGCCACAATCGGAACAGGACGACATTCGAAACAATTCTTCCGCGTGAAAGTAACTCTAAGAACACCGTAAAATATTGTAAGGCATGCTAAAGATGTCGTTTAGGATGCCTCCCTCATAATGACCGTCGGCTGGCCTTGCTTTGCCACGCACGACGAGATCCTCTTCCAGAAGACGATCAAGAAGTGTGTACGCCGGCTGGAGGGGAAGTGTGGCATCAGGAGATTCCTCCGGGACGGCTACCGGACGGAGCTGGAGGACAACACCCGCCAGTTCTACCTCGAGCACGAGACATCCCGCTTCGACGGCATCGAGTGCCAGTTCCCGCTCTTCTTCGCCTACATCTCCCTCACCGGTGAGATTGCCTCGAAGGCGAACAAAGACCTTTTCTAGCCCAACTCCGGGGAGAACAGACCCTGGCCGACGAGTACTGGAACAAACTGGAGAGACTTCTGGTGGTGGACGAAGGTGGGCGCGGGGTCGGCCGCCTAACTGGCATTTCCAGATGTGCCAGGGAGATTCGCGATGCCTGAGTGTTACTGTGTCGACGAGATGTTCATGAAGCAGGAGAGGGCCCAGCCCGGCTCGACCGAGATGTACCCCCTGAGCCACACCGATTTCGGTCACCACCTCTGGGGCAACTCCGTCTACCTCATCCTAAGACTCCTCCGCGAAGGCCTCATCCACGCAGCTGACCTCGACCCCATCAACCGACGTCTACCTGCGAGCCAGCGGCCCAAACTGTTCAACCGGCATTCGGCCTTCCAGGTGAGGTCTCCTCTTCTGTCCTTCACAGAAATAGCCAGGGCTCCATGGAAGGGGATCCCGTCGTGCAGATTGCCCTCATCGCGGAGTCTACTCGGCTGCAGATGATGCTCTCGACTTACGGAATATCGTCCCAAACTCCTCACGAAGTGGAGCCCATCCAGATTTGGCCGTCGTGGAGAATGGTCAAGGTAGGTAGGGCTCCCAGGCTGCTCCGGACCGGCCGCGACTAGGATTGACCGCCGAGCTAGTCCATTTCTCCCCTTATTTCAGGTGTTCGAGAATCTCGGTAAAGATGAAAAGCTTGGTCTGAATGGCCGTCCCCTCCGTCCATTCGGGCCTCTCAGTACCTCGAAAGTGTTCCGAGTCTTCGGTGACACCGTCCTCTGTTACCCACTTCTCTTCGAAGTCAAGGACTTTTACATTAGCTCCGATCCGCCGGTCCTAATTGACGACATCAAGGTATTTTTAATAGCTCTTGACAATCACGGAGAGGAAAAGCGAGAGATAGATTTCGTATCACGCCGATGGAAGCTGGCCGGGAGACCAACTATGTGTATTGTTCTACGTGAGGAAAACTTCGAAGGCGAATACTTCGAACACGTGCTAAATCTGCTGATTCAGCTGAAGAACGGCGTTGTTAACGGCCGCAGAGTAAGATTAGGAAGAGCTCACGTTGGTTAAAGGGAGTAGAAACAACGGATCATATTTAGCAGCTTCTGAACACCAGCTGTATCGAATTTTGTGACTTCTGCGACAGCGATGATGTGAACTTCGACGTGGAGATCCTGGAGGAGACGGACGGCAACCAGGCCATCCTCTCGCGGCTCAGTCTCAAGGAGACGGCAGATGACGAGTCTACAAAGATGGTATTTGTTAGGTGGATTGAGTAGCTACGGATTCAGGATGATATTGAAGCAAAGACGGAGCAGGAACTAATTGAGATCTGTACGAAGGACGAGGTGGACCGCCCGAGACAGCTGGCCTTTTCCCTGACCACCCTCTGGAACAAGACCTCGCCCGAACTCGTCATTAATGGACGTAAGGTCTAACCATTATTGGTTAAAAAAATAATCAGACACTGTTCGTGATCGCCTCGAGAAGCTCTACCGCCGCGCCTGCCAGCTGCGCCTCTGGTGGATTGTCCGCTTCTGTGCGGGAAAACTAGGTTTCCCTCCTCTCGCCTTCTTTCCTTACCCTTTGTTCTTCTAGGTAAAACTATAAACAGTCTGTCGCCGGCCATCACGAACATGCTCGTCCGAGGGAAACAGGTCTGCCCTTGTTCTAGTTTTTAATACAGTACCCCTCTGACAGGTGACCGTCGGTGTTCGTGGGACTTCCGAGGAGTGCATCAGAAGCCCGCTGGCACCTTCGGAGCTCTCGAAGCTTGTCTTCAGCTGCTGTCCCTCCGACGAGCCTCAGGTGGCCGTTATGCAACAAGAGCTAATTATTGCCTGCTCCGACCTGGTTCGTTTGCCCCTGGCCTACTTGTATGATCCCTTAGATGACTCACAACCCGGCCGCCTTTGACGGTGTCCTAACTATTCGACTGGCCTGGCTTATGGAGGCCATCGACCTCCTCTTGGCCTACCTGAAGGAGGTTCGACCGAGGAGACAGAGCGGCACGAATAAAATATTGTCGGGTAGGATACGGGGAAGCCAAGGGGAAGAGAGAGAGTGTTTCAGAATGCAAGAAGACGTGTCTCTATGAACTTTCGCCGACGGCAATCAAGGAGGCCGTTCAAGCTCTGATGACAAGTAAGAACTGGTCTCTCCTGTGGGTTACTGTAGCCACCCTCCGGACAAATTCCCTTCAGGAGCCCCCTACAGACTCGAAAGTTGAACGGCGCCCTGAACCGTATGCCGTCGTTCTTTTACAATAGGGTGTGGGCCATTCTGGAACGAGCGAACGCGGGCATCGTCATTGCCGGGCAATATCTTCCTCAGGTGAGAATCCCTATTTTCGACGTTTGCCTCCTGATCCCGAAAATCCCCCCTCAAATGACAAATTATGACGAAACGACGATTAATCTCATCAAAAAGAGAGGGTATCTCAAACAGACAGATAAGCACGGCAGGGCAACTAATCTCGATTAACCGGACACGTAGGCAAAGGCGCGCACATTCAGGGAAAAACATCTCGGGGAGGATGTCGGCAACACATCCGGGAGGGGTAATTGATGATGGAAACAAGCATGCGCGAGTCACCCTCCCGGCCAGGGGCCAGGAGGCCATCCTCCCATTGTCTTCTCTCCGTCAGCAGTGCCCTCTCTTCCCAATAACAAACTCTTTCAGCAACCGACGCTGAGTGACATGACGGAGTTCGAGCTGACATTCTCTTATAGGATTGAAGAGATCCTCAGCCGGATTACGAAGCCCGAGTACAGGCAGCTGACAATCGAGGTGGGCTTCCGCTCTTCGACGGCTAATCGTACGCTATTTGGCAAAAGTTAAGCGGCCTGTCACAATCCTCTTAATCCGAAAGTCTTCTTGTTACGTCGCCTCGAAAACAGAGAGGCCCTATTTCAGCAGAAAACGGGGATTAGGTGATTAGAGAGAGAAGACCTTTTCAGTTGTTGTGTATCATTGCGACGATAGTCGAGCGGAACCCGGAGATAAGTTTCGGCAACATGAAGATCGACTGTGACCTGGTAAGGGGGATGGCCGGGAGGGGGACGACACAATCTGTCTTCAGCTGATCCGGAAGGCCTTCGAGCTCTACGCCGACCAGCAGGGCATCCAGCACAAGGAGGACCTGACCCCCTTTTACCAGCTGGAGAACCTCGCCCTGCAAACATCGACGGCCACGTACCTCACCAAGGTTTCTTTTGACATCACTCGCCCCCGAGGCGGAATCCCCTTAATTCGGTGACAAATCTGCCATTTTGCAGGTTATGGTGGACTTTATCCTCAGCGGCCGACACTTCTCCCAGATCATCGACATCTTCGGAGTGAAGACGCCCAAGAAGGAGACGAAGGATGCCGACTGCAAGCTACAGTAGTCCCCATCTCAATAGCTACAGTAGTCTTTGCCATAGTCTTTGCCATAGTCTTTGCCATAAGTGGATATGGGTAACCAAATAAATATTCATGTACAAACACGCACAATCATCAAATAAATAGACATGAGATCACACCCCATGGGGGATACGGTAGGTTGTCCACACGGGACAGTGAATCAGCAGGATGAGTTGAGGAGAGGGAGGAAGCTGCCAGGCGGGATCAGGGGCAGCAGGGCCATTGGCAACTGGTGAGACTGTTGGTTCTGCTGGAAAAGGGCTAATTAGAGAGGAGGGCAAGGTCCGGTTACTTGAGTCAGGAGAGGACGAAGTAGTTCGGAGACGACCTGGTTGGCCAGGAGCTGCTGGAGACACTCGAAGACTTTGAGTTCCGGAGACGGAGTCGGCGAAGTGCTGAGGCTCAGAGCACAGGGAGACGTCGTCCCGGAGCTCATGCTGGTCGGGGAGAGAGCAGTGCCGGCATAGCGACTCTCATCCTGGTAGACGATGTTGGTGCCGGTGCCGTCGTCGACGGTCTCGTGCTTGGGCAGGATACGGAGACGAGTGTTGCCGTTCTTGGAGCGGATAGTGCGGAGGACGGCGTGGTTCTGTCCGGGCTGGCGGTGTCGGAAGCGGCGGATGAGGGCGTTGGCCCGGAGGGACATGACCGTCTTACAGGTATCGCACTGGCAGTCGTTGAACTGGCACGAGGCGGCGTGGCCCTTCAGGACCGAGATTACACCGTGCCCCTCGCATTTTCGGCATGTCAGCCGCTTCACTGAAAAAGGGCTTATTGGTTTCCATCTGTAATCGTTTCCAGACAATTAAACACCCAAATGGAGGTCGGCACAATGGATGGCTACGCAATTTGTTGACTGTCTTTTGAGGGCATTAGTCTTTTTAGTGTCTTTTGATTGCTCGCCTTATGCCCCGAGAGCCAAGAGCCAAAAACTCACTGGGTTTCTTGTTCTTAATTGTAGCCAAAACGGGAAAGCTGTCCATTTTTCGGAGAGTCGAGCTAGAAGGCAGAGAGACTTCTTCTGTGCTCGTTAAGACAGCTTCTCGAATTTATAGGGACTCGGGAGAGGCGGAGCTAGGGGCCTGGATTATCCTGGCCAGGTAGAGAGAAATCAGAAGGATTTGCTGACGACAACAGATGGTTTGAGAGAATATGAGGGGGCTGGCAAAGGGCAGGGCATTGGGAAGAGGCAAAGGTAAAGGTGAGGGGAGGATTAGACGGAGCGGGACGTCAGGCGAGATCAGACAAATAGCACAAATATGGGGCGATACAAACAACAAGAAATGGATTACCGGAGCAGAAGGGATATTTTTACACCTGGGGAGCAACCTTTCGAGGAGGAGGTAAATAGCTTATCAGAACGACTTATCCACGTCAGCCCGAGGGTCTTCGGGATAATTCGACGGATGAATGTCAGTCAATTTTAGCCAATCTTCGCCTGCTCCAAATATAGGAGGATAGCCCGTGACGGAGGACCACTTCATCGTCCCACCTATGATGAGACGCCGACAGAGGTTTGGATATATTTATGACCCGTAAGGAGAATGTCCTGATTGTTTTGAGAGAAGTTGCTTTGGATTAGAGCACTGGCTTGGGCGCGATCGGGGGAGGTATCCTCTTTGACCGGCGGGGCAGCGATTTGTTCAGCATCGGATCCACCGGGAACACCGCGTAGCCTTTCCGCTCTCGATAGCTGAACAATTTTACCATTTAAACAGTAATATTGAGAGTGACCTTTTGGGTGTGGAGAAGGATCTGGCAGCTGCTCGAGGACTTGCTGCCCCTATTGGAGTAGGAATTTTGGAGGGAGGAGGAGGCGGCCGAGGAGGGACTATCACCGGCACCGAGGGAACTCCCTTCGGTACGGGAAGCTTCGACGGCCTCGTTGCTAGAAATGGAGTTTTTAAATAATAAAATAATAGAGATACTTTTGGGACTGCCGGCCTCGTCCGAACACTCTGACGACTCTCTTCCACTGTCGACTGATTTCGTACTGTGAGGAGAGGGCGGCGGACTGTCGTCTAGCTCAGGCTCCTCCGGAATGGACGGCATCGGAATGATTCGTCTCATCCGAATCCTTTCCCTGGCAGAGTCGACCATTCGCCGAAGTTGAGCCAGGAACAGCTCGGCATCTTCTGGTGGATTTTCCAAATATTCCCGCTCCAGAAATTCTAAAAGTTATCTTTTTTACATTCAAGGAAAGTATTTACCAGTATGGAAAAGAAGTCGCCTCTTTGGTAAAAGTGACGGCTTGTAACCTGCTTCTCCTATTTCTGCCGAGTTCAAGTATGCCTAGATTGGGAGATGAGGGGACGTCTCAAGCAACCAACCTGAGAGTGGGCCTCTTGTTGTCGCCGGTAATCACAGAGGATCTGCATTTGAATCTGGCTGATCAGTCGCCTTTTCTCGAGGCGCCAACAAAAGAAGCCGAGGTAGAAGGTGGTCAGGAGGGCTATGATCAGCAGGCAGCAGACACAGGCCAACACCAACTGAAATTAGGGTACAGAAAGAGGACAACGTGGGACACACCTCCCAACGGATGGACGCGGGGGGCCGTTGACCCGAGGTACCGTCAACTCGGAACGAGAGGCACACAGATGCCTCGGCCAGTTCTGGACAGGACAATTTCAGCTGGACGACGGCGCCTGTCAGCTGCACGGCCTCCGCTTCACCACCCCTATACTGTAAACGGATATACTTCTTCTGATTCTCGAATCTTACCACGATGGAGCTCTTATTCCTTGTCGGCATCAATGCGAATAGTTTCCTCGACAGGGCCTTCCACCTGTGGTCCGCGTTTTCGTAGAATATCTGACTGATCAAGCAGCCCACGTGACCGAGGCTCTCGGCCATCGATGCCTCTAAAATGGTCTTATACCGTCAAAAAGGAGAAGGCCCCACCCTGCCAATCAATATGCCATTTGGGAAGAAGAACACCGTTTTTGGCGGGAAGAACGACCACCGGGATGAAGGATGATGGCAGCCCGTCCTCACTCGAAAACCGAATGTTCGTCTGGCATTCGTCTGGAATTTGTTCTTCCTCCGAAAGGGAAAGCGATACCCAGTCGATCGACACATTGGCCGGCCGTGTGGAGGAACACCGGGGCTTCGGGTGGGCACTCACACCCACAGGGGGAGAGGGAAGAGTTCTCCCGGGCACGGAACAGCCGTTCGCAAGGAGCGGGGCAGGTCGTCGAGAGGAAGACGTCTGGCCGGTGGATGGACCGAGTCACCGAGCCTACAGTACCCCCTCGGACATCCTGCAAGGTTCTAATTTGGAATCAAAGATCCCCGGATCATACAAATCTTGTCTCATTTCGCCTAATCCGATATATCCAGTAATGTCGGATAACGAATAATGGGATTTCAGGGGATCAGCGAAATGACAGAAAGTCAAAAATAAAATGAGTAGTAGACATGATGCGTTTATACGGATTTGTGTCGGGAGGACACGTTGAAACGACCGGAAGATTAGAAGAAAACTAACCGGGAACATGACCAGAATGAAAATAATAGGGAAACGGTGACCCATGGGGAGACCTTGCGGTAGGAGACGCCCGATGTCTCGACGGAAGGCCGCAGAGATCCCGTCAGACTGATAAAGCCACGCTCCGCGGCCGCATCACTACAATATGCAGTTTCCAAAACAGGTAGAAATTTCACTCTTACTACTTCGGGACGAGACTCTAAATGGCCAAAACACAATGAGAACAGACAGAGAGGGAGATGATTTACTCCAATTTTGAATTGGACACAAGGGACAATGAGTATCACAGGGAGACCGGTAAGAGGGGACGGAGAGCCAGCTGCTGCCGGAGCTGCTCTATCAGGAGATCCTTCTCGAGTAGCTGTCGCCGGAGACTGTCGTTCTCCCGAGCCAGGCCGGCGACGTCCGGACTCGTCGAGTCCTGAAAACAGAGATTTCCCTTTCTCTCGGCGGCCGACACACATAGCCCCCACAACAACCACACACACACACGTTCCGCGAGACAGGGGAACAGCCCCTAATCAGTCGATTGCCGACTATTTTTGGGGGGAGGGGGTAAATATCCGCCGATCGATGGGAAACAAAAGATCCCCCGAGGTTGTAATCTAAACGTTCTTTTCCCTCACACTCGTCCTGTGCAAACTCGTTCGAGGACCGGCAAAAAGAATGACACTTTCGCGAGGAATCTTCGATTTCCGAACAGCAACGGGTGAATCAGCCCCCTTTCTTTAAAGAAAAAACAGAAAACACCTACATTGGCAGCATGGTTGTTGACAATCGCCTGGAGATGCGCCAGTTGATTCTTAATATCGGCCACTTGGGCCAGACCCTGGTCGACGAGAGTGTCATTTCTGGAAAAGACGTTCTAAAGGGAAAAAAGAGGACACACCGACCTGATATAATCCGGGTTTCGCTGGGTAGGAGCTACATCGGCCCGTCGTTGTCTGAAAGTGGAGGTGGTCGGCTGGTAGACGTCTTTGTCTCCCGGGGAAAACGTTGGAGAGGACCGCCGCCAACAGGCGAGAGGCATGATTCGCACTGATAAGCAGCACTTTGCCGCATGTGTTCCGATCGGAGGCGCGGCCCCCCAAAAACCCGACCGACGGGACAGTAACAGGGACCCCGAATACCTGAAGAGGTGGAGGAAAGAGCCTAGGAGGCAGTCGGCCATAGGCAGACACGGACAACCCGACCACCGACGTTTGCTTTGCGGCAATGACCGAATGAAATTCGGAGAGACTACCATCGGCGAAAATACACAGAGGCGAGAACAGACATCCTGTTTGAGCGGGGAATTATCGTAGTTACAAGCAGATCACCGCGGACCATTGACCCTAATTCGGGGAAATGAGACACCCCTTTTTGGAGGGGCAGATCAAAAGGTATGTCGTCCCGTCCATCAAACTCACTGGTGCTCGACGTTGTTCATGGCCCTGTCCGAGAGGCGGTCGCTGCTCTCCGAAAAGGAGTCCCCCACGAGGTTCGGCTGGTCTCTGTAATATTCGTGAATATATTGGAGCATGAGCCGCCTACAGAATCTCGTCGTCGATCAGCCCCCGATGGAGGAACTGGGGAGAGGAGACGGGAGGACAGCCGTCTTCCTGCTGCGGGTTTCCGTTAGTGTCGTGGACCTCCTCTCTTATTAGAGCGGCGTAGGCTCGTGGTGGGGTGCAACTGAAATCAAATCTCGTCGGGACGGGTTACCTAATTCTCACCGAGGACGGGGAATGTTCCAGGCCTCTATTGGCAGATTCTCGATGAGGGGAGAGTTGGCCACGACGGTTGACTCGGACTGGGCCAGAGGAGCTCGGCGAGAGTAGGTGGAGGAGGGCAGGGAATGGACGGATGACGGGGGAGGTGCCTGAATGGACGATAGAAGCCACGGGGGACGTCTTTTATGGACAAGGGATGGCAAATTGGAAGAGATGTACTCCGGATAAGTTAGTGAAAGAGACGGAAGCCGGGCAAACGGGGATCGTATTTCAAATTAGCCTCTTGGCAGCCAAAGGAAACGACAAGACTCACCCGCTTCTTGTTCAGAAAACTCGGAGCGAAGATCCGACCAGCCGAGCGGAGCCCGCGAAGCAGCCTGTGATCCGGACCTCTTTGACTTTGAGCCTGGACACCGCACCGACTACTCAACGAGCCTTTCTTCTTCTTGCGGCCCGTTTTGGGAGACGGCAACGGCCGGGATGTCAGAGGGAGGACGGCCACCACGGGCCTCACCCTCTCGTCTGCGCTGGTGTCCATAGGAATCTCGTCTTCGAAGGAGGTCAAGTCATCCTGAAGGTTCTATGTGAAGAGAGGAACGGACAACCCACCACGGAGGGACTTCTCAGCTCGGCTTTGTCGCTCTGGCTGCTCTCGCGGACAGCCTCCAGCCTCTTGTCTTCGTCGAGCGGCCTCTCCGACCTTCTGTTGAGGACGAAAAGAGTCGGCGAGGCGACGTCTTCCCGCCGTCGTAACTGGGGAGTCGTGCTCGTTAACGAGTACATTTCTGCGTTCGTTATCCGTTTAGGGTACTCCTGGATAATATCCGATTACCCCGTTCCTCTAACAAACAAACCTGCGGGAATTGGGTGAGTTCCCTGCTCGACGAGCTGGAGAATTCGCGGGAATCGAGATGGGAGGACGTCGGGTAGATGGCATCCAGTTCTCTGAGCAACTCGTCGCCTCTTTTTTTCGATTGGACCACGTCGGCCGAAGCGGAGGTGGGCAGAGCTGTCTCCTTCTGCTTCGACTCCACCACAAACGTCTGGTACTTTCTCATTGTCAAAGGGGTTCGAGCAGTCATTATGAATCTGAAAATATTCATTTCAAATACTATGGCACTGCCGACCTCTCCCCGACGGACTCTTCTTTCTCTGACCGTGGTTCCTCCGAGCGTGTTCTCTTTTCTCTCATCTTTTGGGCTTTATTGGTGACCGGACCAACGGTGGCTATCGGCTCGGTCAGTTCGCCCTCCTCTATCCAGGGGACATCGGGGCTCCGCGATCTTTCGCCCACCATGAAGGTATGATGACGGCGCAGAGACTGAAACAATACTCTTCCGTTGCTTATTCTGTCTTACCTGGGGTGTCTTGGTTATAATTACGAATTTCTCCCTCTTCTCGTCTTCTTCCCTTTTCTTCCTCTCCTCCGAGGTTGTTCTGCTCTCTCTTGGCTGGCTCTCGGTTGGCCCAATGTCGGTGTTACTGAATGTCTGGGTCCTTCTCAAGGTCAACGACTTCCGCAGGCTGCTCCAAATCTTGAACGTGGGTCTTTCCTCACTCCGAGACCGTAGGATCTTCCTTTCCGAGGGTGGACCCTCTCTGATGGTCAGCACCCGGTGTTTCCTCAGAGTCTCCGGTGTTCTAACGGTCAAGATGTATCTCTCCGGGCTCTTCGAATGTTCTCTCGAATCCGTCTTCAGTATAGTCTTTTCAATTTTTTTCTCTTTCACTTCCTCCTCCACCGCCACAACGGGAACAGCCTCCTCCGCCCTCTGTCCAACCACGAAAGTGCGGTGTTTCCTCTGTGCTTCGGGTGTCTTCACCGTCATTACGTATCTCTCGGGACTTTTCGAGTCCTCCCGTTTAATCTTCGATGCCTCCTCCACCCGTACCTCCTTCTTCTTCACTGGTTCCTCCTCCACAACTGCCTCCGGAGGCCGTTCTCCCACCACGAATGCGCGATGCTTCCGCTGCTCTTCCGGTGTTTTGACGGTCATCACAAAGCGTTCAGGGCTTTTTGATTTCTCTGGGCTGTTCGCTCTCGGTCGGATCTCCTCCACTCTGGGTTTTATCTCTTCTATTTTCTTTGTTGTGATTATGAGTGTCGTCACTTGCTAAAATTGTTACGGACCATATAATTACAATATCAAAACTCTTACCTTTGCCTCTGGCCAGCTGTTCTCCTTGTTGTCCTCCTTCTTGACTTCGGCTGGTTCCTGTTGGTAGACGACAGAGACGGGGAGTTCTCTCGGCCGCTCAGTCACGATGACCGTCGTGGTGCATTGCCTGGAAGGCTTATCTTTACTTCGTCCTGGGACCAATTTGTCATCCCATCGGCGCAAATGCGACAGAAAAAGACACAAACCCGGTGCTTGTCACAGATGTCTCTTGTTGGCAGGCATCCTCCGCCTCCTCCTCAGGTACGGTGACGTCTTCCACAATTGGCTCAATCCGCGGGGGAGCAGCCGACACCTCCATGACAGTTAGGACATCGGCCTTCATTGAGACCTTTACGGTGGCAGGCGGGGGAGGGGGTAATGTTGTGGAGAGGAGAGACGGCGGCTCTGAAATGACTGATTTCGGAGGTGGAGTCATCATAAGCCGGGACTTATTGGCCGGGCACACGAACACTCCGGAGCCGGGAAAAAGGACTTTACGAAACGGCTACGGAAGAACAGAATGGAAAGTGAGAAGGAGGACGGCACAGTTGAAATCGAGTTGGAGGTTTTTGTTGGAAAAAGGTGAAAGCGAATTAGCGACGTCCATTTGAGACAGGGTTCTATTACCCGGGCAGAGGGGCCGGCGTTCGCAGAGTCCGACCGGGGATGGGATCCCCTCCTAAATGAGGATGTTTTTCATTCCCCCGGGGACTGCGCGGTATTTGGAACGGCCCTTGCTAACAGCTTCGGCTTTTCTTGTCTCCAGACGGCTTAAATTGACTTTCTCAACTCACCAAATGTTTCTGATGGCTCGTCCGAGCAGAGAGGATCCGGCAGTTGAGGGATCACAACCTAAGGAAGGGGTGAGGAGGGAGAAGAGCTAGGGGATTACCTTGGACGTCGACGGCCGGTCACGGATGAGGGTCGCCTCCTCCATTGAACACGACTTGATCACTCGGTTCGAATTCTCATCCACGGGTGGCGGTGGCGGGGGAGCACCGCGGAATCTATAATATTCTGTTTTTACGAGATCTTCCTAGCATACCCCGAGAAGCTCTGGGAGCCCTTGACTCCTCCTGACGGCGATTTCCTCCTCGTCAACTTGGAAAGTTTCTCCCTCATCGTGTGTGCCACGCTGAGCAGGGGACTCCGCGGCGAGACCTTCTCCTTGGCCACTTCCGCTCGTCGCATCGTCGTCGCTTCCCTCTGCAAAAAGTAAGATGTTTTGGAAGGGATTCCCCGCATATTTCGGAGGTCTTAGAAGGTATCCGATGGATGACAATCTCTGGCTCAGGAAACAAAAAGACGGCCGCAGAGCTGGGATTTGCGAAGACGACACACTGGCATTTATAAGCGGTCGTCGCGACAAACTCCCCAGGGAAGGCCAGATTTGAAACTGATAGGACAGGGAACATGGGAGGAGGGGGTGGAATATAGTTAGGGGGAGACATCCTGACTAGGCTACACGGGAACCGAAAGACTGGCAGACGGAGGGAAACAAGGGGCTGGGGGCTGGTGGAATGGGGCCGGGCTGGTATCATGGCATAAAAATGGAGTGCCCATGGGAATTGTGACATTTGTCTCGACGCGACACGGCTGCACTTCGTCGGACTCGCTCGAATGGTCCGCAAATATAATTTACTCGTTTTCTGATTCTTTTATAAAAAGAGGGGGACAGCGTCCTCCTGCTCTTTCCATCGATCTCATCCCATAAGCAAATTGATGAAAGATGGCCCATTGCGCAATTTGTGCTCGTTTAATGCTCGGCCGATATATCATGCGCAGTTTAAGAGCAATTCGATACCAGCCCAAAAAAAGGAGGAGGAAAGAGTACCTTGTGGACTGGCGGAAGTCGTTCGACGGCACTACGATTCTCGATGACGACGCAGTCGACGGCGGAGGTCGCCGTGGCCGAGGGGTCGGCTGCCGTGGAGACCCGAGAGGCATGAGACATTATACTCTCGTTACTCTTCGACTCCGGGATTGTTGGAATTGCCCGGTTGAGGGGCGGTCGTCGCCGTGGCTAAACCTTACGTAACAAATAAAAGAAACGACCAACCTGTGGCTTCTTCTTGGTGTCGGCCGGGAGAGGACGATTGGACGGGACCACCATGACAGTGGAATGCGACCGCGGATAGGGATAACATGGCCCCGACGTCGACCGGAGGAGGGACTTGTTCCTGAATCAGAGGATAACAAGGAGAAGAGAAGATATTTCGTAATCTCTGCGAATAAAGGGGATACCTTCGCCAGTTCCTGAAGAAAGCGATCATGGACTGCTGTGCCGCGAGCCCCGAGGGCTGCGGAAGCCGGGAAGGCTGCTGGATGATTAGCATATTAGGGGAGAGATCAGAAGGAAAAGGTGAGAAATCGATGACACCGAGAGGATGCGCCGGGCCATTAGCAGCTCTTGAAGAGCTGGCCGAAGTCACCAAATTAGGGCGGATACTCGGGTTCTAGAGGGGGGAGATACCATAAGATTCGGCAGAATTTGCCTCTTCCCCTTTCCCTTTCGTTCTCCCAGTACATTCTCCCCCGTTCCCTCTCTCTCTATAAATAGCGTTTTCATGAGAGCAGGCAATTAATCGTGTACTGGGAGAAGTATCCAGGCAACATGGGATGAAAAGGAAAGGACACGAAAACAACGGCTCTCGACTAAAGTAGAAGGGGGGACGGGGGCGACGGAACAAACAAGACGGTGTGGGAATGACAGGCTTGCGTGTGACACCTGCGGAAGGGAACATATCCTAGAATGACCAAAATATCTCACTCCCTGTCCCTTTCCCTTAGTTCCAAGACTCCCTCCTGTGCAACGTCCCCCTTGTGTCATCCGTGAAAATGGCTCGTAGCAAACAATCCCCTCGTTGCCTAAGTAAATCCGCTTTCAGGTGTGCTCCAAGGCGAATCAATAGAGTTGTGTGCGGGGTAGCTCTATATAGCTCTTTATTAGGTGTTCGGCAGAGACATTCGAGGACACTCTGAGGACCCGGAATTGTTAAGGAGCAGTCGCCAAAACCAAGGCCTCGCGGAATATTGGGCCGGATGACGGTCAACGGCGAAGAAATGCTGCTCGGAGCCGGAAATTCGAATATTCCCGTAATTGGGGCGATCTAATTGGATGTACCCCTGCATTCTCAGCCTATTAGATCTTTTCTTACAGAGTGGGATCTTTTAGACATTCGACAGTCGACACAGCTACAGTAATCAGAGGGAAGATTAGGGATCACAGAGACCAGTCTTTTTTTGTAGAGCCAATAATCTGCTTTGTCTGCCAAATGAAATTTGGGCAGGGTGACATTTGTCAGGGACATGCGCCTCATTAAAAATGTAAACCACAAGTGGCGCGGTGAGTACTAAACAATTCATGGAAGTAGTCGAACAGGGAAGAAGAGCAGGGCCCGAAGGGAATCAAAAACCCTGGAGTCAATTAAAGAGCTTAGCGGCCGGCCACAAAATGTGGTAAAGTTAGGAATCAATGCTGGCGGAGCAGAAGGGAAAAGAGTCCAGCGGAAACCCGAGAGGGGCAGGTGAATAATTCACGGCTGGTAGCAAATGGAATGGCTCTCTCTCAACAGACGGCCGTTCAGAAGGCGTCAATTGTCATGGGTCCTGGGGGACCCGCAGGGGGGCGAGGAACTCACTTGCTCATCTTCTGCTCGTCTCCCAGCTGCTGCTGCTACTCCCTTTCAACTCTATTGATCATGAAGGCGGCCTCTGTGTAGCGCAGATTAGGAAAAGGTGGCACAATCAACCGAGGGCGGAGCCTGAGGAGGAGGCTCGCTTCGGAATACGGAGAGTAAGCAGAGACACAACAAACAGTCCGGGGTATTTCCGGAGAGGAGTCTCCTTTTTGGGGCCATCTCCCTGGCCGGGTGGGAGTCCGGTTACACACTCTCGACTACTACACTCTCCAGTCATTTATCCGGAGGCTCATTCAGCAGTTCTGGGGGAGATCCTCCTACCCTCCACAATAATTCAGTCGGTTGAACTCGAAACATACTGGTCACTCTTCCCGGGATCTCCTTCTTGACCTCCTCCTCGTTAGCCGTCAGTTACAATCCGAGTCGTTAACCCTCCTAATGAATTGGCCGTCTGCGCCAAAGGACTATAATTATGTCGCCATGAATCCAATCGACGGCGACTAAAAAACTGCCAAGAAAGACACCCGCAGGGCTTATCCGACGGACTTGTATAACGAACGGGCCGAATCGGACAAAGCCCGCCAAAGACATGCCCGCAAATGAACTGAAGCCTCCTTAATCAGACACGCCGAGTTGCCCTGAGGAAGGCAAGAAAGCCCTCTCTTAATTGGAATGTCACCCTTTTTTGGCCATCACGGGTGCATCTCGCCGAACATCTCTCGGAGAAATCACGTTCTTTGAAGGTCTTTCCCTGGATAGGGCAGAGGGGAAACCCTTTGAGGAGGCAGTTGTCATGTCAGCCCACGTCTCTTGTCCGTCTTGTTATGGGCATGGGCATAATGGGATAATAAAAGAAGAGAAAGGGAGGAGGAGGGACACGGAATCTACCTGGAGATGAGTCATGGCCCTTGGGGATAGGCGTGTTCATTCAAGGTCAGCAACACGCCAACTCTCTTCACGGTCGCGCACCTTTTTCCTCGTTTTCTTGTCAATATTTGAGGAGGCGATCGCGGCCCGCCTGTCATTCTTATCTTCGATGGCTGGCAACCAGACGGCTGTTTTTGAGCTCAGTTTCAAGGCTGACCAAGGGGAAGAGCTCGATGTAACCGACGTCGGCTACGTCGAGGAGGGCCACCCTTTCCGTATTCGATGCGTGGCCGACAACAGCTATACCGACCAACTCTTTGTGAAGAAGAGGAACGAAGAACATCTACACAAGTAAGTCTTTTCTCTCCCCTTTCTTATAACTTTTCTTATATCTTATAACTCCAACGATTATTCTTCTCCTCTGATCACTCTTTGCTCTTCTCCACCACATTTTGTGACCTATCCTTTCTTTTTGTGCCCGCACCATCCGTTCTCCTCGTAATTCAACTGTCATCTTTGCACTTTTGTACAAAAGTGGAACAAAAGGCGTTGACGTCACCCCCGTCATCAGCCGCATTTCCTCGCAAATCAAACACGAATCAGATCCACGAGTACCGCCTGTGCCCTCTCTCCCTCCGGCACCCTGCGTCATTCTGTCAACCCACGTGGGTGATGCAAAAGTCCAAATTTACGAAACAGATCCTTCTACAGTCCAGTTTATACGAATGGCTTTGCCCTTTCTTACCCCTTATTTACCATAGTGACTTTCGTAGTACAAGAGTCCTTTTGAAATCATCCTCGGGTAAACTTCCGGAACTTTTCGGGGCTCTTTTTAGACCACACAAAGATCGGGTTTCTGTTGGCCAGCTGACGCCTTTTTGTGACCGCGAACTGATAAGTGGGGAGGATTATCACTCTCATAAACTGAACGACCCCTTTGTTTCAGGAAGGAGTATGTGGATGAGGCCTTTGACCACGCCGCCGACGGAGGCGTCTACGAGTGCGAGGCTCAGCCTGTCTCCAGTAAGGTCAAGATCCACCTGAGGAGGATACACATCATGCCAAGAGTGGGGCTATCAGTGACAGATGACAAAAACGTGTTCAGACGTCTTTGAATCTCCCGCCATGTTCGCATTCCGACAAGGCCTTCTGCGGTCCGAGTGGCGCCTGTGCCATGGTCAACTCCAAGCCCACCTGCTTGTGAGTCATCTCGTTTTATGGGTCGGGTACACGGGAATCTCACCCAGAGAGAATGAATAGCAGAATGATTTCAGCCGTCCGGGCATAACGGGCCCTCCTGGGTGAGTAGCCCTGCGTGCCCTCCTTTGTTCTCGGTCCTCGTAACGTGTCCGTTTCAGTTGCCCACCTGGTTTTGTCGGAGAGAAATGCGAATTTAACCTCGTCACCGAATTCGTCAAATGTAAATACTTTAATCCGTTATGTGATACAGTCTCCCCCTAAATTAACGTATTATGTGACATTGGTCAAGCTCTTTCAGTAAACACCGTCACGGTGGCCGCCGGCGCCGGGGGCACCCTCACCGTGGCCCTCATTATTGTCATCGCCATTCTCGGATTTATGTTTATCAAGGAAAAGTAGGCTGGACAAATAATAATGAGAGACAGATTATTTAGGAGAAAGACACGCCAAATGATAAAGACTTTTGGGCCATTGCCGGAGAGAAATGCCTATGGAGAATCCGTACCTAGGTATCCGGAGAACCCGTATAAGAAAATATCGGCGGACAATCTACACGAGCCGAGGAGGATGGACTCGCCGAGGAATGCCTTTAGGAGTCCGAAGGCGAGGCCACTGGAGGACAGGGTCCAACTGCCTTTGATAGACTCCTCCCGACTACAAGAGATCCCCTCCATCTCCTGATATCTCCCGAATTATCAATCAACACCCCTAATAAGCTTTAATGTTTTGGAGTCTCGTTGTTAATTATTGTTGTCAGTACAAATGAAGATGCTCAAACTGTGAATAATTCATGCGGACGAGGGGCGCCCCGGCCTCCTAAATAAACATCTTCCCTTTCTCGAATTACTCCCCGGGCCACTTGAATCAGCTCGTCCCTTCGTCGTTATCACATGATCCTCGTCGTCCTCCGACCAAACACCGCCCCGGACAAAAAAGAGTAGAGAGCAAGCAACTGTCTCGGTCACTTCCCCTTGGTCGCCTCTTGGCCGTCATCTTCTTTCATCGGACCCTAATCCCCGTAATGCAGTTATTGCTCTCGACGGCCATTCCTCCCCTGATTATCCACTTTACACCCTCGTCCAAAATCTCCTATTCATAGTCACCACACTCATTGATTTTCCCCCATTCATAGCACTGTACACGACAAAAATATATCTGATTCAATCGTTTCAGCCATGCCCTCGGAGGACTTTGAATTTGTTCGCGGTCGGCCGGATGACTTTGATGAGGTGCTCTCCTTCCTCTGTACCTACTTTTTATACGAGGAGACTATGAATGTGGTAGGCTTTTTTCTTTTAAACTCTTAAATATACAACAGGCTCTCCGATTTACAAAAGAAGAATTCGCTCCATTTGTGGCAGAGCTGGTGACGGATTGCCTCGCTTCAGGGCACACTGTCCTCGCCAGGGAGAAAAGTACCGATAGAGGATGGAAATAACGGAATGTTTATTCAGAGACAGATCAATTAGCCGGGGTAGTGTTGAATAATATTTGGAGGAGGGGGACGAGTCACGGCGAAGGGCCGGCCAAGAGATCCTGCAATCCAACGCCTTCCCAAGTTATTGGTATGTCTTTCCCTTTTATATTTTAAGTCTTTATAGAAATATTTCTGGATACATTTGCCCAGGCGTTTTGGAAACTTGTTCCCCCTGATGTGGATGCCGTTCTGCACAGGTTCGCCCGATTTCCTCGAAAGAGAAAAGCCGTATTGAAGGGAGATCTTGTCCGTAGGTTCCCCCTGGCAACGAAGGGGCCTGGGCTCCCGCCTAATCGACGAGGGATTCACCCCGGATGAGTTGCGACGAAAGGGAGTCACCGGCTTCGCCTCGAAAACGTCATCCCTGGCCAACCAACAGCTGATGGCCAAAAAGGGCTATGATGTGAGTGCGATGGCCTCTCCGTGTCATCCACCCCTTTCAGGAACTCATGTCGATTCCCTTCCGCTCGGTTACCGGCGTGGCCGGCCGCCCCCTCGTGGTTCCACAGGACGGTACGACGAGAAATGTCCTCCTGTGGAAGAGACTCGAATAATAAAGACTTTGTCTTCCCTGGCTGACTGGTCGAGGTGTGATGGTTTAGATGGTATCGGACGAGGCAACGTGATAGAACTTGGTAGTGCTCCCATTGTTTGACACGTAGAGGCGGAGGACTACGGACAGATGACAGATGGATCTTTAGCCTCGGACCGGCTAGCGAGGATTGTCTGGCCACGGCATCTCGGAAAAACAAAATCCAAAGATGGTCACGTCTGGTCCCAGTCCATTTCCTCGTTTCTCCCGGACTGTTCCTCCATCGACTAGGGCCCAGCTGGTAAATTATCGTGTCCATCTCGCCTGTTGCTAGTTGTCAAGTTGCCCGCAATCGCTCCGAGTGTCCGGTAGGGAGTCCAGAGGGCGGAATCCGCAGACTTTCAAGATTGCGATCTCTCGCTCCTGTTAGCCTAGCTTCGTCGTCTTCTTCGTCTTAATGACATGCTCCAATCATATCCAGGTTAGTATTGCTATTCTTCTTTTGATGCTGTACACCTTCCTCCCTTTCTTCGCCCGGTATGCGTTGTATTCTCTCTCGACCTCCTGTAAAACATGTCCTTACTTTTAGCAGCAACTCGTCTGCTCGGAGCCATTCATTCAGAATGTTTAGATATTGAAATTTATTAAGACAAAGAGCGAGAAAAGTGTCGGTTGAAAGGGAGAACCCGTTTGAGAAAAGGGCTTTCGGATCGGGCCCCCCATCTCCCCTACTCGAAATGAGACATCCCCTTTGCAGATATGGGTATGGAGGTGGCGGAATGGAGATAGAGGACGCCTCTACGCCGTGTTAACTCTGTTGTTTTTATTGTTTTTCACTTTTTACGAGGTCCAGTACAAGACGGGTATCGAAATTATTCCTTTTTTGCCAGTTGATCAGCGAGGTTTCGAGTAAGTCTCCTTGTCTGTCCTCTCTTATTCCTCCTCTTTCCAGTTTATACTCCACCGAGCTGCTCTCCGAGGTGGAGGTGTCCCCAGCAGCCAAAGAGCAGCCGAAGAGAGGCGGCCTCTTCTGCTGGGTGATGACCACCTCCGTCTTCCACAAGACGAGGCTGCCCGCCGTCAACGAGAGCTGGATCTCCAAGTGCGACGCCTCCCATTTCTTGACCGACAGCCACCGGTTCCTCAACGAGGTTCGTCATTTCTCCCTTACCCATACCGGCTCTGTCCAGAGAACCCCTTACCATACGGTCTTTCGGCGTCTGCCCAGCAGCTACTTCAAATTATTCTGGAAGACGCGGCTCGCGCTCTTTTACATCTATCAAAATATCTCGTCGGAATTCGATTGGTAATATCTTTGATAGAAGAAATAAAGTCAAGGCTTAGGTATTATAAAGCCGATGACGATACCTATGCGATCGTCGAGAACCTCCGAGAATTTCTGGCCGACTACGACCCCGACAAACCCTATTACTTCGGGTTCCGGCTCAGACGACGGGCTGTATGTTTTTTCTTCTTCGCTATCTATTGCTTCACTTTAGCCGAACCACGGCTACAATGCAGGTGGCAGTGGCTATATTCTGAGTAGAGCCGCAATGAAGATCTTCGCCGAGGAGCTGTTCGAAGACCGGCAATCGTGTCCCTTCCACGAGTGGGAGGACTATGCCATTGCCCGATGTCTCTGGTCCCGGGGCATCTACGCACAGTAAGACACTTATCATGACTGTGACCAGGCTGTTTAGAGACACCCGGGACGTCGAAAAACGGCAGAGGTTCCTTCCCTGGCGACCGGAACAACATTTCCGAGGAGATCTCACCAAGAGTTTTATAATGGATCCGCTGGACCACCGAGGCTTCTCCATATTCCACGAGAATCTCGTGGCGATGCACCACCTGAGCGCCGAGGAGATACGGCTGATCCACGGCATGTTGTACGGGGTGGCCCCACACCTCCTGGACTTGAAGAAGAAACAAAGGAGGAAGGGGCAGATAACTAATAAAAGAAGAGTTTACTTTGTCTGTCGAAGGAATCCGTCCTCTGTTGTTTTGGGGGTCAGCTGGTCAGCGCCCGTTGAACTCATTTGGCGGGTTCCCCCCGGCGTCATAACCGGCCTCGCTGGAACACGGACAAATTTCTTTTCAGTTTTTCTGTCAGTTTGATAGTTCACAGACCGTATCTCAGCTTTTTCTGGTCCATTATGTCCCGAGGTGTCAGTCACCCGCCCCAGCCACTCCTAGAGGGATCTCTGTCATGTTCCAAGCAGTCCGATTCCATCTAGCTATTCCAAGAATTCTCCCGTTTTTCGTTTTTCTGTTTTTCTTTGTCAAACTTGAAACAACGGCTGTCTGCCACCCCTCGGTGATTCATATCGTCCGTGTCGGCCTCTGATCTTCTGCATTTCCAAAGGACTCATCAAAGAGGGAAGCTAGCCGTTCGTGTCCGAGGTCACCGGCCTCTTAAGCGGCAGATTCCTCGCGATAACATCTGTCCTGCCACAAAAAGGCGTCGAGTACATTCCCCGTGTCATTCATAGTTCGGTCGCCCTGTCCCCTCCCTGCTTGGTTTCCTTACCGAGGCCTCTCCTCCCTTTCGACAATCGCATAACTGTCACGCCGAAACCAGGCGCCGCCGTCCTTTACGACTGCCATTCTCCGTTTTTCCCACAAACTGTCGGGATTGCCGTGTCATCATATTTCACGGACTGTCACATTGCTATCTAGCCCCCTTCCCCGGGGAAGTGCCAATCTCTTGACCCGCTAACGAGACTGTTCCTAGCCGCTAACCCGGCCGCCTCGTCCTCCCTTCAAGTGTCACCTCGCTCACTCTCGCTCACCTAGTTAGCCTCCTTCCTCCCTTCCTTCCTTCTCGTCTCCTTTCCTTCTCACTGTTCTCTCGATATTTTAGAGTTTAAAAGTTGTCCCATTGAGTGGTCATCGTCTCCGTTCCACTGCTCCTCCCATGAGGCTAGCCGTCATTTTATTCCTTCTTCCCCTAGTTTTGTCAAGAGGAATTTCAAAGGTAAGACTTACATTTCTTTGAACTGTAAACAGAGAACTCAAACTATGTAGAAGAGTAAAAAAAGGAAAATAACTTTTAGCACAAGCCGTTCCAGGCTTCCCGAGCGCTGGACTCTCCCATTTATGACCCCGTTCCCTGTGTGCCGCCTCCTTTCCTGGAGAGGCTGCCATTTGAGACGAAGAGGAAGATAGAAAACATCTGGAGAGACTACAAGGAGGGGGACTGCTGGGTGGAGATGGCCCGGACGAGGAACCTCCTCCTCCAGGTACCACTAGAACAACGGGGCAATGCCGGCCCGAAACAGTGCAAAGTAAGCAGCCTCCGCTAGGGCAGACAACATACATAGGCACCCGAAATTCTACGAGCTCTTCCCCTTCGAGCACAGAGGAGGATAATGGCAATTTGGAAGGAGAGGGACCCCAAAGGGGATTGCCGGGAACAGCAGAAGAAGACCCGGCTCATCCTCCTCAACCTGCCCGCCTCGTTGAAGCTGCTCCTCCATCCTCCGGCATTTGACTGCGCTCCCCCTCATTTCATCGATCGACTCGAGTGGGACCTCCAGGTAGTGTTTTCCTCTTTTTACGACACTCGAAACTGGACTTTTCGGGAATTATTCAAGTTTCTTTCAGGTTAAATTGCGACGATTGTGGGATGGTTACAAGGAGGGACAGCCATGCGCCGAGGTAGGCAGTAAAAAGACCCCTTATTCAGCGAGGAGAACCAATTATCTTTTACTATTTATCAACACGGAGTGAGGGGAAAAGGATAGCCCGTCTACAATTGATAAAACCGAAAAATGTATGAGATTTAGAGAATCGACGCCCAGCTGAACCTCCTGGAACAGAACAACATATCCCTCCAGGTAGGCATCCCCTCTCCGAGTTCTAATCGCTTTCAGTCTTTCCAAATGCCGCCTCTGTCGATGTTCCACCGGCTGGAATTGATACGGAAGTTGAAGAGGGCGAGTCTGGCCTAGCGGAGACGTCTCCTCCTCCATTGACATCTGATGATACGGGCACCAGTAATAAAATGAATTGTCTTTGGCCAGATGTGCCGGGAGAATTGGCGGCGATTAGAGCCTTCAAAAAAGAGACACTTGTCTGGCCCCGAGTACCTCTCTGCTTTATTAAAACCAGACTGCGAGATGACCTTTTGACAAGGAAGACGATCTCCCGGGGAATTGTATCGATACAAATCAGACTATGACTATGGAGGGAAGGGGAGGACGAGGCTCGAAATGGAAAGAATAGAGCGAGAGTGGCCCTAATGGCACTCCGGGCTAGAAAATGGCACTTGGAGAGCGGTAATGGAGTATCCGAGGATGTCCCGTGTAAACATAGACCCACACAGCCGGGGGGAATCCCGACGACAGGTGTAAAACTGACAAGCCGCGGTCAGTTGGCATCCTCATCGATTCCCCCGATGTATTCCCCGCTACTTCTCTTAATTCTGAATTATGCCGGTGAGATTTTGATGGATGTCTCATTTCCGAGGAGGGGTCGGCCGGCCCTTCCCCCCCCACATACCTAGGAGGACGGCGTGTGCCGTCGGCGACGCGGGGATTTCGGCCGGGGCTTAAGAGGTCCATTCGTCCGGAAAACAGCCATAATGTTACTCTTCTGAGTGTGTTCCGTTTCCTCATCTGTTCTTTGCAGTCATGCGGCCCCTGCTGGCGGCCGACGCGGAAGACCGTCTCACGGTGGACCTCTTCCGCGGCTACAACTCCCTGGTCCAGCCCGTTCGGAACAAATCCGAGCTGCCGATGATAGTCAAGATAGCCATGCAGCTCGTCCTCCTGATCAATGTCGTATGTCCCCCATTTACATAAAGCCATCTCTCTCCTTCAGGACGAGAAGGAACAAGTCATGCACACCAACGTCTGGCTTACCTTGGTACTTACTCTCTCGTCCTCCTCACACTTTTTCCAGAAATGGACAGACTTCCAAATGCAGTGGAACCCGAAGGACTACGACGGTATCTCCCAGATCAGAGTGGCCCCGGACAAGATATGGCTCCCTGACATCGTGCTGTTTAACAAGTGAGACGGCCTGTCGGCGATGGTCGGAGTGGGTGATTTCAGCGCAGATGGTAACTACGAGGTGTCGTTCATGTGTAACGCCCTGATACACCACACGGGAGAGGTCCTCTGGGTGCCGCCCGCCATCTATAAAAGTAGCTGCATCATCGGTGAGAGCCATCCCCCTTGTCTCCGAGTCTCTTGTTCAGATGTCGAGTACTTCCCCTTCGATGACCAGAGGTGTAGCTTGACTTTCGGCAGTTGGACGGTATTACCCTGTATTCACATTATTTTTACCCTTCACAGTACAACAGAGATGAGATAAAGCTGGACTTCCTCCACTCGGATCGGGTGGACTTCTCCGAGTACGCGACGAGCAGCATCTGGGATATGATGGACGCACCCGCCGTGCTAACAGAAGACCGGAGTCGTATTGAATTCCAAGTTCGTATTAGGTGAGCCGTTTTCTTTTCTTTTCAAGTCCCATTCCAGAAGGAAAACGTTGTTCTATACCGTTGTGCTCATTCTCCCCACCGTGTTGATGGCTTTCCTCAACGTGACCGTATTCTATCTGCCAACTGCTTCTGGTTACTTTTCATTACAATTTACAGCTCTCTTTAGGTGAGAAGATGGGTCTGACAATGAATGTCCTCCTGTCCATTGTTGTGTTCCTTCTTCTCGTCTCCAAAATCCTCCCGCCCACTTCCTCCTCTATTCCACTAGTCGCCAAATACCTGGTACCGTTTCTTACTAGATCAGTAATTAAATAAAATTCAGCTGTTGACGTTCGTTCTCAACATAATAACCATCCTGATCACTGTTATCATTTGTAACATCTACTTCCGTAGCCCCATCACACATCGTCTGCCGCCGTGGGTTCGAACCGTCTTCTTGGATGTGAGTTCTCTTCCTCCTCTGTATCCTGTTCAGTATCTACCGATGATCATGTGCATGCAGCGGCCGCCAAGAGAGGATGACATCGTGAGGAGACAACTGAGGAAGGAGATGAGACGGGCGAGGGGACTGCCTAGCCAGAACAGCACCGACCTGCCCACTCTGGGGCACCTTCCCCATTGTCGGGTACACGACAACCACAGGTTGAGGAGCCTCTTATTATAACTGCTATTAATTCAGGGAGAATGCCCCTTTGATCCGGCTGTCGGCCCGACACGAGGAGGACATAGGGTCAGACACCCAGAGGGCCGTCGACTCCATCCAGTTCATAACGGACCACATGAAAGACGACGAGATCAACAAGCAGTTCAGGGAGGACTGGAGGTTCGTGTCGAGTGTGCTCGACAGATTCCTCCTCTACTCCTTCTTGGGAGTCACCCTCGGAGGCACTTTCGGTTAGTTTCGCCTTCTCTTGTGGTAGGCGGTCTATTTCAGGGATATTGCTCTCGGCGCCAACTGTCTTCGAGCGGATCGACGAGCACGAGCAGCTGAAGAGGCTCATCCAACTCTACAAACGGGGTCTGCCGTACAACGACACGTACTACTGACAAGAGCTTTCATTAAACATTTCTTTCGCTTCGGGGGTGTGTAGTCCTTGGCCAGGTTGTTCCATTTGTAGTAGCCCCCGCCTTCATCTAAAAGGACAATATCGTGGAGCAGAAGGATATATTTATGGAATCCGCCCAGTAGCTTGATTCTGTTGAATTGTCTCTCCACCATCGAGCCATCCCCATATGCATCTGTTCCTTTCGGCATCTGCCTTTGAGTCCATTATGAAGGCGTGCCCCATCCGATCTCAGTTTCATCTGCCTCATACGTGAGCAGCATCTCTCCTAGATCCTCCTTCTTCTTTGTATAAGAGCAGTCGTCCTTTCAGAGATGCACCTCAATGTTCTCCTGTGTCAGCGGAGTTGCCTGCTGCTTGGGCTTTCTGTCAGGTATAGTTTTCTCCAAATAGAGAATATTCTGTCAGATTACGATACTGGCATGTTCTTCCGTCCTCCCCGATTCATTTTCCGAAGTGGCAACGTGAGGCCATCCCTGATATCCGGACGAGGCTTATTTCGTCCCGGGCTCAACGACTACAGCAATTCATTTCGCCTAGCTGAACCCAACTTTGGAAGAATTTCGAAGGTAGTTCGGAATTGTTGAATATATCGAAGATCATACAGAGATCGGCACCCGAAGAACCAAAGAAGCCAAAGATCACTTTCATTCCGAGACGAGGAACTGTTCAACAGGAAATCGACCTTGACAAACTGGGAGTAGACAAGCTGCCCTTCGAGCTCCTCCAGATTGAGATGGACGACGAGAGCCAACCCGACTACATCAACGAGGTCCACGACAACAACTTCATAATGCCCGTGTACTGAGTGGCCATCGAATAAAGCGATCAAACTGTTCACTGTGCCGTCGAACGGGATGCGGGGCGGGAAGGTGGCAGTCGGCGCGTGCCCGTAGATATCCGTGTCTTGATCGCGAAGTGATCTTGTTGGTCTCTAATTTATTGTCGAAAAATGTTGCACTTTATTTGCAGATAATGTGTTGTTGAGAAGGATCCCGTGACAAGAGGGAGCTGTTTGTAAACAGCACAAAAAGGCTAAACAGAAGAGAGTGGCCATACCGGGGCAGAATAGATCGAGGGGACCAAAGCCCAAAAAATGGTGGTGTTGTTGTATTTTTCCGTATAAAAAATGGCTACTCGAGAGATCTTCCGAAAACAGTTGGAACCCGTTCCGCCTCCTTACGTCGTGGTCTTCGTTCGCTCGCTGATACCCGCTGACCACCCTCAACCCCAGTTCTAGGCTCGTCCGCTTCGAGACTTCCTTCTCCTGTAAAATGAACCGACCTCCACTGACCACCATCCCTCAACATCTCCTCATCAACTGTATCCAAAAGGTCACACTCGCCTCTCTTCCCCCATCTCACTGTTTTAGATGGAACCGCGGGCATTTGCTCGGGCCTATCGGTCTTGCTCGGCCATCATGGATCACATCGAATCGAATGAAAGACGGATCAGTATCTCTCTTCCACACAAATTATATATTGAAACGGTGAGAAACGCTTGTACTTCTCTCACTCTATACCTTAGATCTCCGACGGAAATGTGATAGTGGTGAAGGCCACCAAGGGACAGGGTCTTGTGTTCTGGTCGAAGACTTTCTCTCCCGAAGAGTTCATCGAGGTTGGTATTCCCAGCCTGGCCTGCTTCAACTTAACTGCTATTTCTATTCAATTCAACTCACCCTCCCATGGTAGGTGGTCTACTGTAATGTATTCAGACGGATTTCAGTAGAGGGATACATCGGCCAGCTGTTGACTACCTTCCAACGATACAGAATAACAGCCCGACGTGGCTCCGTCTCCCACAGCAATCCTTATATTGGTGAAATTGTAAAGGCTCTTCGATTGAAGGAATTGGAAGTCAGGGGGCCCATTTACAACCCCTTCGCCGAGAGTTGGCTCTTTTCGGACGAGGTCCACTCCCTTGTGAGTTGGATACAATGCCATGAATATATGTGTCTATGTTTAGAAACAATTGACAGTAGACCGTACAGATGGCCCACAGGCCGAGCATCTCCTGAGGCACGTAGCACCCCGCTGTCAATCTGTCGATTTGAAATTTATGGGAAAAGTGGAACTGTATCTAGGGCTGATGGCCAGCTGCCTCAAGGTTTGTGTAGTTACTTGGAACACCTTCAAATTGCCCTTAGAATATTCAACACCAAGGAGAGATGAGGATTGGCAAAGTGAGTATTGCCCAGATCGGCGAGGATGTGCCCACTGCCGCCGTCTTGGAACGATTCAACGGCATCGAGTACAAAGTGATCGAAGAGCCGGACCACTCACTTCTTGTGTTTCCCTTCAAAGACAACGGTCGTCTTCTGTTGGCCTGGAGGAAGTACTACACTCCCTTGAAGAAACTGCGAGGAATCAACTTCACTTATGGGACTGTGAGAGACGAGGAGGACGCGAGGAGATTCTACCAGATGGTCTATTCCAAGATGCAGAGAGAAGCTGTCGAGCGAGGGGTCAAGTCGATCCGGAGCAGATACCTCTAGAAGCTCCTTCTCTTGTAGATATGTGTGTATTTGTATATATTGACGAGGAAATAAAGATGTATGGAGTGAGAAGGAATGGTGTCTCAAATGAATTGTGTACCCATTGGCTCGGGTAGTAACAAATCAAATCCAGCCGATCGCCTCTTTTGTTTACTTTTTCTGAGTCATTCCCCGGTGGCACAAGTCTCTCATTGGCACCTCTCAGTATGTCTCAGTCATCCGCCGACGAAGCCATCCACCAGTTCCGGGTAAGTCCTAATGGTCCTCATCTCCCCATTTGCCGTTTTGCATCCTAAAGAATAAGCTCAAAATGAAAGTGACCCCGCATAACAATCAGTTCCTCTCCAAAAATAGAAGAAATGTTTCGTCTCTCCCCTCGAGACCATTCTTTGATCATTTTCGCGTAAACGAGACCGTAGGCTCATTTTGCCCCCAAATCTGTCAGGAGCCGTTCGAACCGCAAACAAAGGTGACGGTCGGGAAAACCTCTGCGTGAAATCATCGAGGAAGTACGGGGGAGAGTAAGAGATCTATAAAGTGTTCACTGGGAGGCTATAAGAGATGTCTCAGGAGCTGGTGGATGCTGCTACTGCCGAGGGCCCGAGTGATGACATCCCGATGCGGCAATGGTTGACCGCTGAGACAGACCGTCCCTCGCTGTCCGATGGAGAACAGACAGGTATATCCCCTATTTTCGACAGCTACAGTATCCCGTCTATTATGCTGTTATCCCCACATCCAGATCAGAATCTTCCCCCTCAAAAATATTGCAACGTTTATAAAAGCTGCCAGCTGAGCACACGCGTATCTTTTTTGGGGGCGTCATGGAACATGGCTGAACTGTGCTGCCGGCCGGCCCTCGTCCCAACTGTGCCGGTAGACCCCCGGGGGTCCGTTGAGGAAATGTTTGTGTTTTCGTGGCGATTGCTTAGCCCCGTCGCACGATCTCTCCCTCGGGCGCTGACCTACCCGCCGTTCCTAAAATTCTCTCCATAAGGTGTCAATCTGTCCCTCTGCCAGCCGGGGTCACTTCTGTTTTGTCCGGCCGCCGTCTGTATTTGCAGCTGACCGAACCGGACTCCTCCGTTCCGGACGGCCCCTCATGTTCCGGTCGCCGAATTACATATCACTTCACTTTTTCACTCCTTAATTCTTCCTGAGACCCTAAAAACAGGCGTCCCCTGCTCCCGTCCCCTCCCGTCTCGTCCGTTTTAATTGATAGAGCCCCGTAATAACAACTAATGACGTTTGGAGTCGCTGTGATTCTTGCTTGAGTCACTCGGCGCCGCTCTCCCCTTCCTTCCCCTTCTAGCCCATGAAAATAGTTATAATCAAGGCCAGAACAAAGGCCAGGTGCCTGACCGGTCGGAATACCTTCAATTCACAATATTCAATGGCTATTTTAAGGGGGCCACACAGGGGCCCGACCCCTCGTCCGCTGTTTCTCGGCTCAACCCGGTAGGGTACAGCTGCCCTCGAGGAAGTTCTCCTTCGTCAAGAGAAGAAGCACCTCCGGCAACAGAGGCAGCCACGTGGCCTTCACCAACGCCTGGCTCTCCACGTCGAATTTCGAGTCAGCTGAATACACAGAGATTGAAAATGGCAAGAGTTACAGATTGAACGAAGACGAGCATTGTGCAGCGCCTATGGAAATGCAAATCCCAGCGACTACGATCGAAGAAGTGAGTTTGACTCGGCCCGGGGGGATAGACTGTCGCCTAGGTAGAAGAAGTGGTACACGAGAAGGGATTCTCCCGACAAGCGTCGTTGGCCTCCGTCGAGAGCTCCTCCCTTCCCGAAGAGCCGCGATGTGCCGAGGAGATCTGGATCCGCAGCAGCCACGCGAGGAGCTCCATGCTGACGGCACTGTCGGCCTTTTACTGTCTTTTTATTACGATTTTTGCCCTAGTGTTAGAATTGTCCCATCTCCTGTCGGGAGAAGCGGAACGGAAAGTGAACACGAAGGACATGGTACGTGGCCGAGGCGGGCCGGCAGAGTCGTCTTCAGATATTCGGCATCTACATGTACGGTATCGGAATCCTCTTCTTCGGCTACATGTACATCGTCCTCCTCCTCAACCCCCGGTGGTACTCCACCGTCGCCTCCTGCAAGGTCTCTTTCCTCCTCTTCCTACCCATCCACTCCCTTCAGAATATCCTCAAATGTTTCCCGTCGACAGCCTCCGAGGATACGCTGTCCTCCGCCGCCGCCACAGTCCGCCGGGTGACGCATGCCTCTCCGTCGGCTGGAAGTCTCTTCCTCCGTCTTGGGGCCATCGTCTTCGGCGTGGTCGGAGTCGTCTACTACGCCTTCCTGATCTTCCTGTGTGCCGTCGACAACACGTGCTCCCCGTTAAATGTCTCCCTCGACACTTGTGCCATCATCTTCATTTTCACCCAGATGCGTGAGTCATCCACTGTCATACCTACCTTTTCTCCAGATTTTATATTTTGCAACTGGAAACTCACGATAACCGGGTCACATTTCATCGCGAGGCTAGGAACCATGCACTTGGTCTCGGCAAATTTGGTGAGATAGTGGTGAGACAAAGTTTAATTTTAGTTTTAGTGGACGTGGATAAGGTACGTCTTAATGGAGGAGGGAGTGATGGAGAAGGAGATCAGGTGAGTATTCTAGACCAACCCGGTAATTGTATATCAGGGAGGTCTTCACCAACCGGAACAACGCGACCAACAGCCTGGACTCTCATGAAGATGCCGAACACCGCAGTGGGGATCAAAGCTGCTTCGCTGCCGAATGTATGCTCGGTTCCCTCTCCGAGGTATGTCTCATTCCCTTCGATGGTTCTTATAATGCGCCGATCGGTACAAAGAATGAAAATGAAAGGAACCATACACAAAAAGCAAAAAACCAGCTCCCCAAAGGAATCGAACCCGTGCAGTTTTTAGAATTCCAGACTGGTTCTTTACAAGTTGCGCCACTTTGCCACCTTGTGTACGGCTGTTCTGTAAAATGACAAGATTTTCCTGTAACCATAAAACGAAAAAGTCAATTTTGCCTCATAAATATATTTTTCTCAGGCGATGTACACGGCGATCGTTGAATATTCCTTGATAGCGGCAGCGGTCATGCATATAGTTTGGCGGAACGTCGGGAGAGTGAGCCAGGGTGCCATCTACACCAAGAGGAAGCACCAGATCCGGGTCGACTGCTCGAAGACGACCACGGGCCTCTTCCTGGGACTGGCCTTTCTTGCCTTCACCTTCACTTCGATGGTCGTCTACTACGGCTTCTCGATGTTGAAACAGCAGAAAGAGGCGGCCTGGGTCTACGCCCTGACCGACATGTTCCAGGTAGTCCTCCTCTCGATCGGCTATAATCCCCTTCCAGTATATCTGTTCCACTCTGGGATGTGTTATAGCAATCTACCAGATGCGATCTCTCCGCTACATCAGCCAGGATAAACATGGGGACAGGAATGATCAAGAACTGCTTGATCAGATTCTCCTGACCCTTGGCCTCGTCGGAGAACTCATTTATTCAGTTGCGGGACTCGTCGGCCTCACGGGAGACACCACCTGGCAGCCGTTGACGTTTCTTCTCCTCTATGTCCACATCTTCCGCCTTATCCAGGTGCTCCCCTTCCTCTAATTGAGTATCTTCTAGTTCAGGTCGGACTCCAGACATTTCTCCTCTATATGGCCACCCGAGTCCGAGTGAGGGCAGCCGACATGGAGTCCCAGCCCGGAAAGCAAGCCGTCACCTTCCTGTTGGCCGCCAACTTGGCCATATTCATCATGAACTTGTTCGAATCCGAGAAGGCGGGTGTCTCCGAGATTATTATCGGTAAGAATCCCTTTTCTCCCCCGATAACAGTTCAGATTTCTACGGCAAGCGGTCGTGGGTCTTCCTGGTCCGTAGTTTTTCGCCCCTGACCATATTTTACCGTTTCCACAGTTCTGTTTGCTTCGCTGAAATCTGGAAGAATGTCTATGCCCGAAAGAGGGGGTGATGTCATTTATGAGAGAGATATGTACAGAGTTCTATGGGTACTGCTCGTGTAACTTAATAAACATATTACCGGTATCAGTGTCACTCTAGATGGCCGGGCACTCGTCCGCCTCCACGAAGACGTCGTCGATGGCACAGACGCCCTTCCGTTTGCCCACGATCATCTCGCATTCGAAGGCCAATTGTCTCGTCTCGGCCGGACAGGTCACCCTCAGCTGTCTCCATTTCCGTCGACTCTTTCCGATATCCGTGGAAAACGGACAGAAGTCATCGCAGCACACCCGCAACCTCATCCCTTTTGTAGCCTCCCAGGCTCTAAACCGGACCGTGAAGGTGTCCGCATACGAGACCTGAAACGAACGAACGTGAAGCCTTGTGTGATTCTTACGGTCAATGACAACGAGGCCAGTTGCTGTGGTTCTAGGAACACCCCGGCGAACCGTTTGTTTTGGGGAGAGAAGTGAGCTGCAATTCATACCATATACCCTATAACCCAGATGAGCTTACGTGCTCTGTCGACGCGTGTTCCATTCGGCGAGAACGAGCCGACCCAATTGGACCAAGAGCGGATCACATAAATCGGAGCAGCCTGAACCATCACCTAATCATTGGCTCTCCCGCTCCCCACCTCCACCGATCGAGTGTTCCGTCTCTTGTTCTTCTGTCTCCTTGTCAACTCGTCGTATGATGTCTCGAATCGGCAGAAGTCTCCCTTCTCGAAGGAACACATCGTCTGCGAGCAGAGCTCCCCCAGTTCGCGTGCCTTGGCATCCCTTAAAAGGCCGTCGTCCTCTTTTGATCCCTCCTTCCTCGTGGGCTAATTCCCCCCGTCGACAAGTTCCTACCGTTGTGCTTGTTTCAGTTCTGTCTCCAGTAATTGGGTCAATTCATCTACAGTAGCAACCCGCTCGTCTACCATTTTTGGACGGCGAGAGTGACGTGGCCGCTGTCGTCTCTGATAAATATGTTGTAGTCTCCTTGGTCTCTCACCTTCTTTCCCGATTCCCCTTTCCTCAATTCCTGTGGCCACCTGGCTTCTTCCGGAATGGCACTGATGGTTGTCGGGATTTGGATGTCCGGCTCAATCCTCCCGAAGGGTTGCTCAGTCGGTTCCAGCTCTACCCTGCCGATCTCCGTCGTCTCCTCCACCTGCTGTATTCTGTTTCCTCTGGCCTGGCTCAGCAGTCTCTTCTGATTGTCAATCAGATCCTGGAGTCTGTTCCTCCTGTTCGCCAGCTGTTCCAATATTTCCAGTTGTTCCAGTGTCTTCCGTTTCATTTCCAATATTTTGTCCATCTGCAGATAATCCAACACCGGCGGTATTTGCTGCTCCCCCCGCAGCTCTTTCACCAGTTCGGGCATGTTTAAACTCCCGGCTGCCAGCTCCAAGTCATTCACCACCGACTGCTCGGCCACTTTTCGAATCTTCGGCTCAATTTCTGGATGGATAGTCAAAGGAGGAGGGAGAGTAGTCGGTTTCCGACGAGGATGCCAAAGGGGCTGTGGTGCAATTGGCCTGAAAGGAACTGGAGGAGGGGCCATGAGGATAGAAGACATGTTGAGGAAGGCGGGCCGAGGAGTCCACCAGATGGTGTCTTCGATGGGCATGGAAGGAGTGGTACTCGGCGAAGGAACCTCACTCCATACATCTGCTTCACTTCTCGGTGGAGCAGTTACTTCGGTAATAAACGATGGGAAGGTCGATTCATCAAAGAACGGAGACGGGGTGCCTCGGCTGAAGAACGACGTGGTCTGGAAATCACTTCGAGTCGGTGGAGGAGGAGTGAAGCTGGGCGGTGGAGGAGGCCCCATAACCAATGGATCGCCTTCCCTTTCTTGTTCGAAGAACACAGGAGGAGTTGGAGGAGCAGTCGTTGTCTCGAAAACAGGGACAGGTGGACGTGGCCCCATGATGAGAGGGTCCGGGAGAATCGGGAAAGATGCTTCCTCGTCTCGGGAATGTTGAAGGAAAGACGGGAATATAACGGGCGCCCGGGTTGTAGTGGGCTGTGTTGTGGTCACTGTGGTAGTTGGACCAGTCGTTGTCGTCGCCGTTGTCGTAGCTGTCGTCGTCGTGGTGGGAGTTGTTGTAGGCACCGTTACTAATGAAGTGTCCTGATCCGGTCCGGTGATGTCATTGATCTGCCCCTCCCATTGGTTTATAAACCGTACAATCTGTCTTCCAAGGGCGTCCTGTCCCAGTACAATTGGTCCTGTAGTTGTTGTCCTTACAGTGGTCGTCTCCTCCGTGGCTGCTGTAGTATCGAAACTGGAGATGTCATTGAATGATTCGATGTTGTCCAAATCTAAGAAGATCGGCGACATGGCCACGTTGTTCGTCCTGAAGTGCCCCCGTTACTCGAGAAGGGTTGCTGCCTACCCAAATGTCCTGGGTCGCGTTTTTTCCTCTTGTTGCAAAGACATTTTTCTATCCAACTTCGCTTTCAAGGAGTAATACATCGATTTTAGCTAAACCGACGCGTGGATAAGAAACTCCCTGCTCACCTGTCCATACGTTTTCATGAGGTCTTCCTCGTCCGACTGCCGGCCATCTGGTGGCAGCGGTGGAAAGGTCTCATCTGATTGGGAAATGCCCCTCCAAAGAGGATTTTCGCCGGCCAGCGTCGTCCCTAAAGCGCCTCATATTATTCTTCCTGACTGCACTTTAGAATACCATAGCAATTAGTTTCGTGACCGCAATTTGTCTAGGGGGGAACAATTTCCGAGCGTGTCGGTGACAGAAAAGATGAGCGGTTCCGTGCCTTTGTTGGACGGTTAAAAAGTGCCGAGACCACCCGCGAAAGAGGAGCTAATTTTTGAGGAATTTAACGTTGGTCTTTTGGTTCGGCGAGGGGGAACCTGTGGCCTGTTGTGTTCTCAATGGGGCGAGGGAAGAAGTCCTCGGCCACCAAAATCAACCCCATTAATCTGCTTGGCTAGTGGCCAAGCCGACAACTTTTTCACTCTATGTCATTTGAACGGCAAACAAGATTTCAGAAGATAATGGACGCCAATGAATAGAAAAAACGACCGGGGTCTGCTGGGAACTGACCACTTCGGAGGAGGCGCGGTGTTCCCTTAATTTGGGGGGAATGGGACAGATTTCGCTAGGACTATTAGAGAGGAGACTCTCCTGTGCAAGAGTAGCATATTGTCATATTATCTAGACTAGAGGGAGTACGGTAGGGGACGAGGTTATACTGAGAATATAACAGACCTGAGAGGAGAAGGGCATGGAGGAGGAGGAGAAGCATGCAACCGGCCATGCACGGTTGAGGGAGGAGTGCCGCTGGCGCTGATACTATCGGCCGACGACGGAGGCGGCACGGCGCGGAGAGAGTCCGTCACCTCTAATTGTGGCCGGAAAGCGAAAGAATTTCACTTTTTGTGCGCCCCGTGGTGGGTTGGAGAATGCTGGAACGGAGGATGGCAAATGGGATTGACTTTTAGACTAGCCAAAGAGCCGAGAAGAGGCAGCTGGAACGGATTAAAAATGGCTGGGGCAACTCTGGGAAAGTCCGAAACTACGAAAAGAGAGAAGATCCATTTTGGAGCAGGTGTCCGGACGGCATTTTCCGAAGATTTTGTACACCTTTTTTCCTTGAAAGCTATGCGCCCCAGCCAGATGAAAAGAAAACAGGCGATCCGAGAATCCGATTGGGATGATAGATAAGGCCTCTGAAAAAAACAATTTTCCGCCTTCCCCGGTGGACAGCAGCCTCTTTTTATGAATAAGTTCTTCGGAAACTGCCTTAGGTGAGAACGGAGGAGCGGCGAAAGCGGGACGGATCCCCTTTGACCCGGGTCGCCGAAGCTAGGGAACAGAATCAGCTGTCGTCTTCTTTGTCCCTCGGATCCCAGCTGGATGGGCCGCCACCCCCTCGCTTTCTGTTTTGTTCTAGAACCGCAGATGGCCGACAAAGCTAAAAGTCTACGCGGTTGCGTGACCTGATACTGGTCCGTTTTCGCTTTAGCTGTGCACTGGTAGCGTCCTCCATTCCGTGATCTACTCCCACTTCGTTCAGCCCGTATGGATCTCGCCTGTCTGACCGTCATCGACCTGCTCTCCGTCTTCAATAAGGTATCCACCCTCCTCTGTCCCGTCATCCTCTTCCTCCTCCAGATGACATGTCGCTCCCTCTGCCAGATGCAGCAGACGTGTAAATGGGTAGCCGCCTTACAGGCAACGTATCGCCGGTACACCCACCACCCGTCCCACAAGCTACGGGTCGATCTGAAGAAGTCTTATGAAACTGTAAGGAATTGCTTCTCCCTTATAAAGACATTTTCAGTTTGGTTTCTTTTCTTTTGTTCAAAATGAGAAGAGCTATCCCGTGGATGTCCCCAGCGTCATGGAGCACTCCTTCACCCACGTCGAGTTCGTGTCCGAAGGCACCACCGTGAGAATATCCGACTGTAAACCAAGGAAACTCCCCGTTCAGGACCGACGACAAAACCACTGTAGCGAGGAGCAGACGTCATTTTTAATGAAAGTGTTCTCGCTAATGAAATGGACAGAGACACATATCGAACTGCAGGTCAACGTCTGCCTCGAAGTGCTCGAAGTCATCCAGACCTCCTTTGTGACCGCCTTCTTTTTAACGGATAAACTACCGGTATGTCCTATCTTCTCGAGGAGAGACTGCCTCCTCCTTCAGGACACGGTCCGTACCCACGGATTCCAAATGGACATCTTCGAACCGGACTGGCACCCGCTGCCCTTCGTCGAGAAGTGCATCGTCAAGTCCCTCAACATCATGACGATGATCTCCTCTCTTCGGACCGTCATCTGGGTATGTCACCCCTATCGAGAGATATAAATAAGCCCTTCAGGATTGGTATAACCACATGAACAACTCGCTGACTCGCTTCGAGACGGGCCACTGGTGTCAGGCGGTGAAGCAATCCCGGGAGCAAATTCTCCGGAACGTGACTGGCAAGATGTTTCCGTGGCTGGAGTCGGCCATCATCCCCCACCTGCCGGCCGAGTGTTTGAAGAAGATCCACGTGGCCGAGACGGAGACGGTCAGTAGCGAGTGGGCATTCCTCGTCCAGCGGCCGGACGGTGCCCGAGGGCGGATCTCTTTTCTGATGGACGAACGCGACGAGCACAAGGGGACAGACGCCCAGCGGTTTCTGCTACATAGACTGCTATTCATCCCCAACTGCATTTGACCTCGGATCTTATTGTTTATATATTGAGTATAAATATGTATCTGGGTGCACTTCTGTAGCAGAGCAAAGAATGTGTGGCGGTTGTCCGATAAAGAGTAACAAGCACAGGGCATCCTCTCAGAATGTAGCCGACGCGGCTGATAACCCCGAGAGGAGCACAGGGCGAGTGTGTCCGATTGAAATAGACACACGAAATAGGAGGACGAGTCTCTGTCTGGCCAGTACTTCCGGTGGCCGAGTAACCAGTCGCATATTATGCGATCTTTCGGTCCCCGGCAGACGCCCGTGATTGTTGCCCCATGTGATGGAGGAGGTCCATGTTGACGTCTGTTTTGGCTGGAGTGAGTGCGCGTCGTCCTTTATCTGTCTGTCTCTCCCAGGACGTCCTGTCCCCGGCCCGTTATAAGCGCTTCCCCGTACTGCTTATCGGTCTGTTCCTTCCCTCCCGGTATGTTTCTCTCCAGTTAATTTGTGTCTGCTCCCTCCCGCTGCCAGACGGTCTCCTGTTTACAGGCCCAGTACAATATAAATAAAGTTCCCCTTCCTTTGTTTGATCTTGGAACCTCTTTGAGGAAAACAGCCCCACGTTTTCCCTTCCCGATAGGATCAACGAAAAACACGCCAATACCATGTTCTGTTCCTTTCTCTCTCTCCTACCCCTTCCTCTTCCATTCTCTCCTTCTAATAGTCGTCTTCCAGAAATGTTCCTCAAACTGAAAGAGACGGGGGATTCGCCGTGGCCCGTCTTCCTGACCCCGTTCATCCTCGCCCCGTTGATCGTCGTCCCCCTCCTCACCCCCTATATATACGACGACACCGTCCACGGCTACTGTGATCCACAATTCAAACCAGTGTACAACGCTTTTAGGTGAACCTCTTTTAGAAAAATTTAGACGAAAGGTTCAGGCAGAATTTCGGTGAAGGATTAGAAAGGGAGGGAGCAGCCGTTGCCATCTACCATAAGGGACGGCAGGTGGTCAATTTGTGGGGAGGATACGCGGACCGGGAAGCCAAGAGAAAATGGACACACGGCACGAAGAGCGCCCTGTTCTCGGCGACAAAGGTGGGTCAGACTGGAGGAAGGGAAAGAAAAAGGTATTACAGGCGGTGGCGGCATTGAGTGTGGCGGTGTTGGTAGACCAGGGACACCTCTCCTACGAGGACAAGGTCGTCGACTACTGGCCGGAATACGGACAACACGGAAAGGAAAACACGACGGTCGAACACGTTATGACTCATATGGTGGGTCACAACATCTGTTTCTCTTTTGACCATCCTCTCCTCCCAGAGACGGGCACACTTCCTGGGCTGTTTTTAGAAGCGCCGCCTTGTTTACTATTCCGAGCCCGTCACGTTGGCTGGCATAACAGAGCGTGTTTTTATACGGATGATTCAGGCGGGCATCCCATATCTCCAAGAAGAGGTCGAGATCCACCACCTGACAAACTACTTGGAACTGGAGAAGATCATCGAGAACAGCAGGCCCCAGTGGATACCGGGTAAGGGCGGCCGGGGACAGGCGGACAACGGAGGTTACAGGCACTGGCAGCGGGTACCACGCGGTGACATTCGGCTTCCTCTTGGATGCCCTGGTCAGGAGGGCCGACCCCAAACACCGCAGTCTTCACACCTTCTTCAAAGAGGAAATTGCCGAGCCCTACGGTAAGTCGGCTACAAGTAGTCTATTATACGGCGGCCCTCTTCAGACTTGGATGTCTCCATCGGAGCCGAGAGAGACGAGGTGCCCTGGCTGGCCCGGGTCACGCTCCCCTCGTTCTTCGAATTTGCCCGGGATATCCTCCAGAATCCCAAGATATTGCCGATGCTCGCTCTGATGTATGCTCGACCGGATGAAATTGTAAGGGGTTCCCGTTGTTTTTTAACTCCTACCATTCCCAGGTCTACCGTATCCGAAACAATCCCTCCTGGCTCCAAATAAGCTATGACACCATGGTCATCAACGATCCGGAGATAATCTCCCTGCCAATGGGAGCCGTGACCGGAGTAGGCAGTGCCGAGTCCCTGGCCAAGATGTTTTCCCTGATTATGAATGGCCAGCTGATCAGTAACAACACACTAGAACTGCTGAAAGACCCCACTCTGAACACCTGGCATCTGGAGAAGGTTGTTCTATGGCCGGTAGCCAAAGGACGAGGCTTTTTCTACGAGCAACACCCCAACTTTCCTGGAGTATTTACGTTCGGACACCCTGGGTACGGCGGGCAAATGGTTGCTTTGGATTTAAAAAACAAAATAACCATTGCCTACATTTCGAATGGACTGAAAACAGGGTCGGGCGAATTATGCGGGACGTTCACGAGACTCTTCAAAGGAATGTATCAAAGTATTAGGCGCTAAAGATGGCGTATGTGAAAAAAGATGTTCGGGTTGTTCTACGATCTTAACTTTTACGGGTTCATCTGATCTGTTTGTATAGAATAATGAAAATAAACTTTTTATATGAATATTAAAAACATTAACAGCCTTTTATTCGAAAGCCACAAAAGAGAGACACCTCAAAAGGATATAACAAGAACAAAAATAACAATTGGATAAATTAACCTAACCTTAATTGGAGACTGTAAGGGTCTTGCCGGCCAGTTCAGCTGTAGATGCACATGGGTGAACAGATTTATCGTTATTCCACAGTAAAACTCTACCCTCCCATAGATCGAAAGCAGATCTCACCTAAATTCCAATTGAAACATAATTTGATGTACTAACCTCATATAAAAGATCCCTAAATGATAGAAGTTGTCCATTTACTTCCAATTTTAGACGTAACGTCGTTCCTTTATGCGAAACGATAACACTAGGACCAGAATTTTCAGCGACGAGCCAGAGCTGAAACATATTTGCATATAAATATTATAGAACAACGCACAGATACTTCGTCATCTTTTACTTTGCTAATATTTTCAGCAGTCGCTGCTTTTCCGGCTGGCAGGCTTGCTATGATGATTGGTGTTCCTAAAAAAGAATTTATTAGTGCTCATTATTTAAAAACCTGAAGATGCTGCAGTTATTTTGTCCTTATTCGCTGTGACAACTTGAGCTAAATGCCCATTTTCAGGTTTTATTTGACAATATACAACGGCTTTATCAGTCGTCACAAGCTTTGCCAATTTTCGCAACTTTTGAATTCGGTTGGTGATTTCGCGAGCTAGTCCTTCTTCTTTGAGGCTATCGTCTTCGGTGGTATCAAGCATAACAATCGTCTGAAATTGAGGAGTAACATAAGCAAAAGGGAACTAACTTTGCTGTCTGAATGCGCCTTGTATCCTTCAGTACTTCCAGCCGTGTTGCCAACGGCATAAGATACGAACATATCATCGCTAGTTATTTCGTGTCCCAAAACTACCAGTTTTCCTAAAATATACAAGAAAAACTAGGTTTAAAAGGCTAGAATACCATCTGCTAAGAAATTTTCCAGGTCCTCTTGTGTAGTCTTTTGTTTAATATATTCGGCAACTTTCTTTTGGTCTCCCTTCAGACGTGCGCCCAAGGTGCGGAAATTCAATTCTGCTTTAAGAGTCACACCATATTTCTCTTTATCTTGAGACACTGTCATCTTGCGGATGTTCAATTCGGAAAGAATATAATGTTCAAGACTTTGCACATCTTCCAAAAACTGGGAGTCACGGTTAATGACAATCATTTCTTTGAGAGGATACTACAACATCAGAAGGATGACATATTGCAAGAGCACATACCTTTACGGGAATTACAGCTTTTTCACGAAGTACTCGCACAAGGTCAATGAGAGAACGCATTGCTTCAACTCTTCTCTCTACAGTGTGATCAATTAGCGATTCATCCGGCGTAGGTAAAAGAGTGAAGTGCACACTTTCTTCCTTGTTTCCTGTGACTTTCTTCAAATTTTGCCAGATATGATCACAGAAGAATGGAGTGAACGGTGACATAAGACGTGTGATTAAAACAAGTACTTTTCCAAGGGAAGTCAAGGCGAGAAGCTGTTCAGCAGCTCCTGCATCACCCTTTATACGTTTTCTATTAAACCGGATGTAGACATTAGTTAAAGTATCAAAATATTTAGTTAACGGCCCAACAACTGCATATAAGCGGTACCTATAATAACCATATGGGTAAAAATCAATAACATAAAAAATGCTTACTTTGTCATTTCCTCCCTCACAAATTGTACTAAGCTATTGGTAAACGACTGTATCCAATGGTCCATTTCGTTTTTACTTTTCTCCGTTTGCATTTCAAATTTCACAAGGCTGTTCTAAAGAAGAATGCATATGCATTGATTTTGCTTACATGTTCATATGCTTGGATATTTTGGATCAAGAAGCGATAAGCATTGAACCAGGGTAGAAAAACTGATTTGAGGAGGTCTCTAACACCGTCCTCTCTGCAAAATATTGTTAAGCGAAATGAAATGATCATACTGGAATCGAAGATTTTCTCCTCTAACAACTGGTGAATCTATAAGATAAAGGCGAAGAGCATCGGCTCCATATTTGTTTACTATTTCCGTAGGATCAGGATAATTCTTCTTTCTCTTAGACATTTTGTTTCCATCAGAGGCCAACACAAGCCCATTGCAAATTAGATTCTAAACAGGAAGATGAAAAGGACGCAAAAAATAAACCTTGAAAGGAGGCCGATCAAACAATGCTGTAGATAAAACCAAAAGTGTGTAGAACCATCCTCGAGTTTGATCAATTCCTTCAGCGATAAAGTCGGCGGGAAAATTGTCTTCAAAGACCTTCTTATTTTCAAATGGATAATGATTTTGGGCATATGGCATGGATCCCGACTCAAACCAGCAGTCGAAGACTTCGGATACTCTTCGCAATACGCCTTTACCAGTTTTTGAAGGTATGGTCAACGCATCGACGCTGCAATGCTTATTAAAAATAATGATGGAGACTCACCTTTCTCTATGGATGTCAGTTATCATTTGTCCAGTTAATTCTTCTAACTCTTTGATGCTACCAGGACATACGACCTCTTCAAGATCATCGCTAACCCAAAGGTTAATAGGTGTTCCCCAAAAACGGTTTCGAGATACTGCCCAGTCACGGGCATCCTTGAGCCAGTTAGCAAACCTCTTTTCTTTTACATTTGCGGGTACCCTAAAACGTTTGATGATAAAATTAGTACAACTAACCAATAGGTTTTTTCATTATTCGCAAGAAGCTGCGATTTAATGTTTTCAACTCGTATGAACCAACTTGGTACAGCTTTATAAAGCAATGGAGTATCTGATCGCCAGCAAAAAGGATAAGAGTGTTTGACCTTGAATTCACAATTTGTAAACTTGCATAACTATACAAACCTCTCCTTGTTTAACCAAATTACCGAGCTCCTTGAGTTTTTTAATTATTAACTTATCGGCATCTTTCACATAAACACCATTCCAATCTACAACTTCAGCAGTAAATTTCCCATTTTCATCCACGGGACAGATTATTTTCATATCTTTCGTGATTATTCCATTTTCTAGGCAAACTTGGAAGTCAATCTGAAGAAAAATTAATAAAAGAAACTAACGCATTTACCTCTCCAAAATAAGGAGCTTGGTGAACGACTCCTGTGCCCTGATCGGTAGTGACGAAAGTGTTGTTCAGGACGCGAAAAGCTCCTTTCTCTTTCATATGTTCAAAATATGGGAAAAGGGGCACATAAGTTTTCCCTTCGAAAGCTTTTCCTTTTACCTAACATCAAGTTTGATAAACAAACATTATATCTTACCTTTTCGATAACTTCAAGATTATCGTTTTTAAGTTCAGACAGTCGCGCTTCCATGACTACATATTCAATATTAGTGATTTTGTCTAAAAACAATATAAAGGCAAAAATAATATTACCTTTCGCTATAACATAATCAAGGTCAGGGTGAACGCAGAGAGCCAAATTACTAGGTAAAGTCCATGGAGTAGTGGTCCAAGCAACCATCATGCGATTGGTGTTTTCAGTAAGTCGGAATCCAATGCAAACTACAATCGAATAGTACTGAAAAGAACAGAAGCATACCAGCAGGATCAACAACATCTTTGTAATTTTGCCCAGCCTCAAAGTTGGACAACGGTGTCGAACAGGCAGTCGAAAAAGGCATAACCTATAATATGTGTTTTATCAATAAGTTTGCCAACAAACCTTCACTCCTCGATAAACCAGACCCTTCTTGACTAGTTGGCTGAATGCCCACCATACACTTTCCATGAACCAAGGATATAAGGTTTTGTAATCATTTTTAAAGTCAATCCATCTTCCCATGCGCTGTATTGTTATTTCCCATTCCTAAAGGTCTTGTTTACTATTAAACAAATTTATGAAATTAAAATATAGCAAAAAGTAATTACCAAAGAATAACGCGAAACAATTTTTCTACACTCATCGTTATAATTCTTGATTCCCATGGCCAAAATATCACTAGGCCCTTTGATACCTAATGCTTTATCAATTTCAAACTCCTAAAATCACTTAATTAGTCGAGAAAAATGTACATACGACAGGAAGGCCGTGTGTATCCCATCCAAAGCGACGCTCAACAAAATGCCCATCTTGAGTAGCCCATCGGGTAACAACATCCTGCAAATAAAGATTTGTTGAAACAGCATAAAATCTTAATAACCTTTATTGTACCAGCAAGAATGTGTCCGTAATGGGGAAGACCTGTAGCAAAAGGAGGCCCGTCGTAAAATGTGAATCGGGGTCGACTTTTTGATAATCTAAGAATATACTGTTATAACAATCACTATAAAACTGACTCTAAGGATTTTTCAAATGTTTTGTGTTCCTTCCATTTCTTTAGCACTTCTTCTTCTGTAGCCGGAAAATTAATACTATCCGGAACAGTGGTCAAGCCACTCATTCTGTAACGATACTAGTTATACATAACAATAGATACAATTAAGAAATGAAGATAAAAAGAAGTAAAACTGATACGCATAGGAATTCTTATATAAACAGAATTTGCTCAGGATTGCACAATTATTCGCTATGGTATCAGAATGCTCGAAGATGACGCAATGCAACAAATAAAAGCATCTCTTCAGTTGCAATAGTCACACTGAAGATAGTTTACCGATGTCCCTTTAAACACCGTCTACCAGATATTGTGATCAGTGATAAGAAAAATAGGAAAAAAAGCGATGTCAATCACAAACAAGAAGAGTTGAAACTGGGTCGTGCCTATATTGATTTTGTAGCATTTGGTTATACTTGATTTATACTTTCTATGAACAGAATTTTTCATATGAATAAATGGAAAGAAAATCATGAAAGTTGCAAAAGAAGAAAGTAGGCAAGAGAAACAGTCAAAAGTGAAGTTCAAAAAAGGGGGCTCCTGGAACGAACGCGGTATTTCACTTGTGCTCGACTTGACAGGGGGAGCTTTTGTGAAACTAGAAGTTATGTTCGGGTGTTATGCTCAACTATAACAACAAAGATAGAGGAATGGTATTTCGTAACTGTTGCCGGACAGGTATTGTTTTTGGATTTCTGTGGATTCGATGGGCTTTTATGGATACCAGTTTCGGTTGACAATTGGGTTACGAGACAGTTTTGTATTTCCCTCGCGTAAGGTAATGGAAGAGCCAAACATTGATCAGATCAGTCGGCGCCGTTTATGATAATCTGCAGTCAGTTGGCGGCACTCGACTTCATCGATTCTCCCTCGGTCCGAAATGATCATATTAACAGTTAGCCCCTCTTGCTCCGTTTGTCCAACCGCTTACCCGCCGTGTCTAAATTTCAATCCGAAAACAATGTTCGCGTCTCTTCCGGTTAGAGACAGTTACGTGGGCAGGTGCCTCGAAAGGAGCCGTTCCATGTTTGACTCGTAATGTTTGTCGACTTCTTTCGATCTTTAAAAGTCATGCCATCTCTGGTGTTTATTCTCTATTAAAATTCTGAGACACGGCCCCGTCTGCCCCGGTAGGCCGAGTCCCCCAGCGGCCCTCCTCCCCGTCCTTTTTCCCCCGGTTCCCACCATTCGGGAGATGTGCCTGTTTGTCGCCGTCTCCTCATCCTCCTCCTCCCTGCCAGTCTACGGCTTCTGTTTGCCAACCATACAAGGAGGGAGAGTTCGAACCGCCATTAGATCACGTCTTTTCGGGGCTCTACCCTGCTCCCCCTCCCCTCCCTGTCTCCCTCACGAGCCACTCCCTTCAGATGACCATCAACTACAATTTGGCCGTGTCGACGTCGAAGCCGTGGACCCTGTTCAAGCTGCTTCTCAAATGGAGGGGCAGCATCTGGAAAGCAGTCATCCTGGAGCTGTTCGTCTGGCTCATCCTCTACGCCATAATTAGCATTATCTACCGAACAACCCTGTCGCCCGGGCAGCAGAGGTAAGGCGGGAGTGATCTCTGTCTATTGGCGGCGAGTCAGGGTGTTCGAACGGGTCGTGCAGTACTGCGACAACCGACTCAGCTACATCCCCCTCAACTTCATGCTGGGCTTCTTCGTGACTGCCGTCGTCAACAGGTGGACCTACCTCTACCAGATCATCGGCTTCATCGACAAGTACGTCATCCTCCTCCCCCTCCCCCTATCCTCCTCTTTCAGCATCGGTCTGATGACGGCAGAATATGTTCGAGGGAGGAGTGAGCAGGCCAGGATGTTCAGGAGGAACATTGTCAGGTTAGTCGGCCGCCAATTCTCTATTGACTCCGCGTTCAGATACTGCGAGCTGGCCCAGGTGCTCGTCTTCCGAGACATTAGTATGCGAACACGGCGGCGGTTTCCCACGCTGGATACGGTAGTGGCCTCTGGTAAGCACCGATAAAACGGCCAAACGGGCCAGTTAAGGCTTCATGATGCCCCACGAAAAGCAACGATTCGACGAGATCCAATACCGCTACAGCAAATATTGGCTGCCGTTCCAGTGGGCCCTGGCCCTGACCTACGACGCGAGGAAGAAGGGCCTTATCGAGAGCGACTACTACCAGGTCGTGGTCCAGGAGGAGATCAAGAAGTTCCGAACGGGCCTCGCCTGGATCTGTAACTATGACTGGGTAAGGGGGAGACAAATCCAGGGGATACGGTGTGACAGGTGCCCATCCCCATCATGTACCCGCAGCTGGTCTGTCTTGCCGTCCACACCTACTTCCTCGTGTGCATCCTCGCCCGCCAGTACATCGTCTCCGAACACGCTGACAACAAGACCGAGATCGACCTCTACTTCCCGATCATGTCGGCCCTCCAATTTATTTTCTACATGGGGTGGATGAAGGTGGCCGAGGCCATGTTGAACCCCTTCGGAGAGGACGACGAGTGAGTTCCCATCCCTCGGAGGACCCCCCTTCCTATTCAGCGACTTTGAGTGCAATGCCCTGATTGATCGAAATATCACGATGGTCCTGATGATGGTCGACCAGGGCTACGACCGGGCCCCCGACCTCCAGAGGGATCCGTTCTGGGACGAGGAAGTCGAGCCTCTGTACAGCGAGGAGACAGCCAAAATACCGAATAATCCACTCAAGGGATCCGTCAGCGACGTTAAGTAAGCCCTCTCTTGGAAAGGGGAAACGTATCTGCTCAGGTTGCCGGAATCCGTGCAAGAGATCAAGATGGTTCCACACTGCGACGACCGCGATCCTCTTATTTTGAATTCTCCGTCAATGAGGAGAAGGGTCAGCGTGGTGCCCGTCAGACAGTGAGTTTGGAATAGACCGGGGCGAGCAGGGTATTCAGAACTGACCAAAGACAGAGCCGGATGTCCGTCGGATCCCTCGAAATGTTCCGAAGTTTCAAGAATAAACTCGAAAGGTTCGTCCCTTCTCATTGATAATATTCCTTTCTAGATCCTTTTCCCGAGGCCACATCCACGACGAACAGCCACGCAAGACACTCTCCCATGGAAATTTGGAACATCTGGAAGGGGCGAAGAAGAAGACGGGGGAGAACACGGCAAACGGGGAGAAGTGCTTCGCCAACAGCGGCTATATCGACAGCCGTGAGTGATCCTGGCAGTTACCCGAAAGGGATCTCTTTCTAGAAGACGAACTGAATGTACACGGACAGAGCGGAGACCGGCCGAAAGAAGTACGGAAGTCATCTTCGAATGCTAACCTCGAACTCAAGTCGGGCGTCGATTTTGAACATCACATCCTGGACGACGTGATGGAGGCGGAAGAGTCGGACGATGAGAGCACAGTGAGTGGTAGGGAAGGTAGAGAGCAGGCCATTTATAGGGCGCGAGGAAAAAGAGCGTCATTCTGGAAAGTGTGACTGTGAAGGACGAGACGACGGGCGAGGAGAAGGAGGACGGGAACACGACTCCGAAAGCGGAAGAGCGGCCGGAGGGGCGGCAGCGGAGTCGCGACTTCTTCATCGGGACCCAGGAGAGCGAGGACCACTCCTAGCCGGCCAACTCTCAATTCAAACTGCTCAACCCGCCAAAATTGCCAACGTGAAGATCTGCATTGCCCCGTGTTCCTGTGATATTCATTGGATTAAATCCATAAGATTATTGTTTGTGTTCTTCGAGATGGAACTCCACCGCCAGGCGACTCCTCATCCCGCCCCAGTTGTTCAATACCATCGCTATAATTCCCATTCCAAACAGATAGCCAAGTTCCTAAAATAGAATGTAGCCGGACTCTGCTTCTCCTGACCCTGAAGTGAACACCGGTGCCGAGTAGACTTTGCAGCCGTCGTCTCCTCTCCTCCACGGTTAATGACGGGTACCGCTCCTCGATGTACCCGGCCAGTATAGCGGAGAGCCGTCTCCTCCCATTTCTTGCAATAAACGCGCCTTGATCAGATAGCGTCACGGCTGAATAAGGTTGGTGGAAACAGAAAAGCGGGACTGACGAGCGGTCAACAGCACAATGGCCACAAGGAGGACGAACTCGTTTTGGGAAATCTGCAGCTCGGAGAAGACCGTCTCGACTGTTCGGCTGGCTGTCAAGAAACATTTTGCATTGACACGGTTGAGGCTGAATGACCTGTTGAATAGTCGAGAAATCAATTACTAGCTGTCGGGGGCCCCTTGGGCTGTCTGCTTCGAGAGAAGCTCGACGACCTGTTCGTGGCTCTCCTTCCTCCTGTATTTGGTATAGACCGCCTTCAACATCATGTAGCTTTCGAAATTCGCCTGCACCAATTTCAACTGAACCTTTTGTTATATTTGGAGAGTGTCCAAATGGAGACCATGTCGCTCTGAGAAAGAGTGTGTACCTCTTGTAGGGACATGACGAAGTCGGTGAAAGAGGTCGCTATTCTCCCGTAGCTGCGGTAGAAGTGATACGTCAGGCCATGCTGGGTATGACCGACCATTTGGTCGAGGGCGGCCTATGACGGTGGATCAGTGTCTGTGGGACTGACTGTATCTCTCGAGGCGCAGAGGAGAGGATTCAACAGGAGGTCGCGGAGAGACACACCCAGGTTGACGGAGACCGTCGAGGGACTCGGCCCCTCGCAGTTGTCGATGAATCTGTGACTCTTTCTGGTGGCTGGAATACTTCTACCTGTCAAAGTGTACTAACAGAGAGGAGTATTCCGTCGATGTCCCGGCTGCTTCCAGGTGTTGAATCGCTTTGGGACCGTAACTGGCGAGACTGGGGACTGCATTGCCCTAAACAGGTGGAATACAGCATGACAAGGACTTCTCCTACTATACGAACAGCCTGTTCCCATCCGGTGAAATATTTCACAGGCGTCTTTTTGTTTTTCCTGCCCACGTCTAAAGTAAATTGTTTTGCTTAGATACAAAAAGTGTACTTTCCCTCCAATTTCATGCCAATCAACAGACACTTCCTCAGGCGACAGGAGGCACAGTTGGACACGTTCTCTAGAAGCAATTCTCTGGAGGACACAAAAGGGGAGCACCTCTGGTAATCTCGCAGATATTTCTGAATCTACAGGGAGCAGTTCGATTCAGGTGAGCACAGCGGATGAAGAATACACGACACCGGCTGGAAGGACTCCCCTAGAGACGGGAAAGACTCACCTGCATATCAACCCTCGATAATGCCAACGGGCAGAAGCAGATCCACAGACCTTGCAAATGTCCTCTTGTTGTTTTCTCCTCTCGATTTTGCTCGACTCGTTAGGTGGAGGAGAAGCACTTTCTATAGTCTGAGCCATGCGATGGCGTGTCCGAGTAGGGATAAACAGAGAAAAGGAAGGAAGGACCACAGCGAGGTCAATATCTCGGAGACTTGAATTTTATCAGCGGATGTGCCGTTAACCGTTGATTAGCAACCCCGGGCAGCTATCACGAGGAGCAGAGATAATTGGGATGACAACGTCCGCCTTTCCATCATTGGCCTCTTTATAGAGGGGGAATACTCTCGAGACGATAACGTAACAGATTTATTGCTCTGGTTGTTATTATTTGAAAGAACAGAGCTGGAAACTCCTCAAGTTGAGCAGGCATTCCAGTCGGCTGCGGGAGGCACGGGTCTCAATGGCGATGGGACGATGGCGAGAGGCGTAGAGGCCGTAGCCACGGTCGGGGGTTGCCATCTCTGGAGACTAGGGGTTGTTGCAATGAGCGAGGACATACCTTCTTGTGCGGAGACGACGACGAGGGCCACAAGGATGAGAAAGAGAAGAGTCTTCATGACGGAGAAGGACATCCTGAGGGTGACGAAGGCTGGGATCCCTGAATTAGTCATTGTAAGCGGAGGAAGAGTCAGCGACAACCGGCTGGACAGAGATTTTTGGGGGGAGGGGATGGCGGGAGAGGATTTTGCACGATTTAAAAGACCGCCGGAGGGCAACTCGCGTGTACACACGATGATTCTCCTTCTGCTTTTTGGCGTTTCTGCCATCATCGCCGAGGTGGGGCTTTTGAGTTTATTTTTAGGGGGAGGAGGGGGTGAACCTGGATAGAGCAAGGATAAACTTTTAGACAACGGAGAAGGAGCCGGAGACAAGCGAGCAAATGGACCCGAGCATCTATATGAGGACATTCGGACAGGTGGGCAAGGGGGGAGGGAGGCGAACGGGGGAAGACCCTTTCTGGTTATTAATACACGGGTGACTCTGCCGCACTACCCAATTTCCCATGATCGTCACCGTTGACAAATTTGGGAATAACTGGGGGCGTAGGAGGAGGTGACCACCGTTATTTAGGGTCTGCCCGGAGCCGGGATGCTTCAACAGCAGCAACAATACGTGGCCGGTGAGTGTCTGCCAAGAGAGTAACGAAGGGTCGCTTCAGTCCCGTTCGGGTTCAATTGCCGGTGCTCGTCGAAGATGGCCAACCCGAACGCACCTCCTCCGGTCGATGCTAACGCCGCTGCTCAACAGCAAATTCAACAGCTCCAGGTATGAAAAGGGGGACAAATTGAATTCGTGGGAGATTTGACACGAGAGGATGTCGGCTTGACTGGCCGCCCCCCTCGAGGGGGCGAGTAAACCTACTTGGCATAACAAAAGTAGGGAATATCTAATTATCGGGACTAAAGACTCCATCCGGAGTAATTCCGAAACTAGTCCCCTTTTTTGACCATTTGTCGTGGTTTGGTTCTCGTTTCGGCGACTCTTTCCGATATTTTTGGATTACGAGGGATTTGTCGAGTACTCGTTTTTCGCAGAGAAACCAGCAGCATTGGACGAAAGTCGAGTTGGGGGGGAACATCCGGTGCAGTCTATAAAATGGAGACATTTCCAGGAGCAGGTCAGACGCCAGCAGGAGATTATAAACAGGGCCAACACTCTCCGGATGGGCACCGGGGGATTCGAACAATTCAGTTGAGCTCTCTCCCCTACCCTTGGGTTACTGTATTTTCAGCCCAACTACTCCAGCTGGCCAATGGATTCGACTGCAGCTGTAGCTCTCTGGACACGGGGATGTCGGCGATGGGGATGGGCGGGATGGGCGGGATGGGAGGAATGGGCATGATGCCGGGAGGACACGGGCTAGAAGCCTTCCAAGGTATATTCCCAGCTGTCTCTGTATCTCTTGTAGGAATGGGAGGAATGGGATCGGGAGGAATGGGCCCGATGCGGGGTGTGCCGACCTATCATGTGCGACAGCAGCCACTACAGGAAGGCTATCCCTTCCGCTTCCGGCTATGACTGTCATTCTTCTCGTTGTCTGTATTTATTGAACATATTCACATTGATAAAGGGCTTTGGAGAGCGAGGGCACTATCTGTTGTTTTTTGCCTCCAGCTTAGAACTGAACGAAGAGACCAAAGGAGGGACGTTACATCAGCGGAATATAAAAACGACCATTAAGGCCGTTATCTGGCCAGTGCCCTTTCTTCCCCGGGAATCAGCGAATACCCTTTATCTGACCTTGGAATAACACTGAAAAACGGAGAGAAGCTGGCCGACGGATCGCCAAAAAGACCGGAAACACCACGAGAACGACGTCGTTGACCGTAACTGACATCGTTCGTTAAATTGATAAAATTAGTGATCACGTGGGGGTACGCGTCGCGCTGATGGATCTATTGATGGGCCCCTCCACTTTCCTTCCAATGAAAAAACGAAAGATGATGAAATGTGCTTCGGTGGGAATTACAATAGCTGTAAACCAGTTCTGCCAGAGTATGAAGGTTGACCGGGAACTCTTCCCCGTATCGCGACTACAAAAAGGGCCTCCGTGACGGGGGACGACTACCATATCGAGTCATGAGGCTGATATTCGAACGGCTCTCAGCTGGTGTCTATTTTGGGGGCTACTGGCCGACCTTTGCCCTCGAGAAAAGACGTGGTGACCATCATCGGAGACCTCTTTAGAGAAACTTCTCACCGGTTTGGTAGGCGGTCGCCCGGGCTACAAAACACCGGCTGTTTATGTTCTCTCGACCAGTTCCTCCTTTCATTTCTTATTCTTTTCAAATATTCCTCTCCCAGTCGACCGTCACCCGTCCCCCCGAGTAGGTGTCATGTTTTGAAGGTATTTGCGAGCAGAGCAGCAGCGATAACTCGAGCAGAGGGAGAGTAGATAGGGTGACGATAAGGGGGAGACAGTCGAGGGACCACGCGACTCCTCGTCCGCTGCTCTTCCCCCGCCCTTATCATGTTTACCGTTTCCTTTCTTGGGTCCCTTCCTTTCTTTATATACACCTCCTCCCCCTACTAAACACAGCTTTCAGCCTGCCGCTGAGACTAAAAGATGAGTCCACAAGAAAATGGAGTGGAGGAACACCACCTGGAAGAGAAGAAGGTTATCGAGTAAGTGTGGAAGCCGTCGGCCGATGATCGAATCAATTTAGTCCTCGCTGCTATGAAGACGTGGCCTACGTCGCGGAGAGCATCAAGAGACACGTAGGAGAAGATGTGGCCACTGCGGAGGTAGGTGCCTCTTTCCTTTCCGAAGTAGATCCGCTCTCTAGATTGGAATCATCTGCGGCTCTGGCCTGGCTCCCATTGCCGCCTTGATAGAAAAGGCCGTCGTCCTTCCCTACGAGGAGATCCCTGGATTCCCCTCTGTCCACGTGAAGGGACACGTAGGAAACATGATTTTCGGTTACATTCAAGGCAAGAAGGTCATCTGCCTCCAAGGCCGTTTCCATCCCTACGAACACAAAATGGATCTGGCCCTCGTAAGGAGCCTCCCCTTTTTTATACGGGCAGTGTTACAGTGTGCCCTGCCAGTCCGAATAATGCACTTGCTCGGTGTGACCACAATGATAGTCTCGAACGCGGCCGGTGGAATCAACCGGGACTTCACCTACGGCGACATAATGATCATCAAGGACCACATCTTCATGCCGGGCATCGTCGGCTTCTCGCCCCTCGTCGGCGTCAACGACAAGCGCTTCGGACCCCAGTTTGTGTCAATCCACGCAGCATATGACAAAGAATTGAGGTGGGAACTCTGTTCTTCTGGAACGTGTAAACACTGGCCGAGATAAGATAAGGCCATTGTTTCATTGAATGACGAACACACGTCTGACGTTTCCAGAGACTTGGCCAAGTCGGTGGCCGCCGAACTGAACCAGAAGGTCCATGAAGGAGTCTATGTCATGTCGGGAGGGCCACAGTACGAATCCCCAGCCGAGGTAGCTTCATCTATCGAAAAACACCAAATGATCCCCTTTAGATACGAATGTTCATGACCTGCGGAGCAGATGCCATCGGGATGTCGACGTGCCACGAAGTGACGGTGGCCAGACAGTGCGAGATGAGGGTCTTCGGGTTTAGTCTAATCACGAATATCGCCAACTTGGAGACGGACGGAGCAGTGAAAGTGACCCATGAAGAAGTGCTCCAGACAGCCAAAGAAGGAGGCGAGAGGGCGACGACCTTCGTCCGAGAGATTCTCAGCAGGTTACAGTAACGGGACCCCTTGAGTACTACGAGCAGATGTCATTTCTTGGCTATAATAAACATTTTCTACCTTTGGTCGACTAGGGCGACACGTGACATCCGCTTCGAGATACAACTACGCACAAGCGGAAGACAATCCACGGCAGGGCACAATGGCCATCTGCAAGAGCACGCGGCGTCTGAATGAAACGGAAGGAAGTCGTTGAGAAGTTGTAGAGCCGGTGACCGCATAAAAAGGAGCATTGGCAACTCTCTGGCCGCACTCGTTGCTCTTTTTAATTGCCTCTGTTACACCAATATTGACAGTTGTCGTTTCCAGTGACCTACCAGCCAGTCCTCCTCGCCGACGAAGAACAATGTCCCTCTCCAACGATGGTTTATCCTCTCCTCTCTCCATCCTCATATGCCGGTTTAGATGCCAAGGATGCTCTTCTCCCCTTTGTCAACTCCTACATCGAGAAATTCAACGCCTGTCGTTTTGACGAGATGGGCGAGTTCTACGACGTGAATGCCGTGATGATCGAGAAGGACAAGAGCTGTCTTTTTGGCCGTAAGGATATCTCCAACTCCCTGAAGGACATGGCCACCGAGTGCGGGCAGACGGAGATGAAGGCGAGTTCTTGGGCCAGGCGTCTCACACCCAAGGGCATTTCAGATCTCGAACAGCCATTATGAGGGAGTGGGAGACTTTGTCAATATGACAACTGATTTTGAGTTCCACACGGAAAAGTGCGGTGTCCTGAAGGGAAAGTACATCCAGATTTGGAGGAAGGACGCCGAGGCAAAGTACGTCATCTACCACGATGAGTACCAGATGCTGTAAGCTGTCTCCCACTATTCATCCATATTCATTCTGTGCACAATACACGCTAGATTTTCTCGTAATCGAAACAAATAAATATCTATGTGATACCCGCCATTTGAATTAAGAAAGAGGTCGAATTAACACGTGGGGAGAGGTCCGTCGTAACCCGTGTCTCGCTCGACACCGACCAGATTAGAATAGGCGCCTGTTGTGGTGGCCGGAGCCAGACAGGAGAGGTTTCGTCTGAGATTCAGGGCACACATTACAATATTGACACTGCTCTGGTCAAATCTGAAATCTCCTTTGATTTGAATAATTGAAGGGAGGAACTCACCGATGGCAGTTAGGGGCTCTGTTGACGCCCGGAGATCCACAGAATGGGGAAGATTCTGGCGGGGCGATACACGCCTCTGTCAGAGCACACATCATGTTCCTGTATTCATTTTTTATTATAAAACTCAAGTAGAATGTTACCATTTGATGACCTCCTTGGCCAGCTTCGACCTGACGGAGAACATCGTCAGAGCCTGCCTCATCCCGGACATCTTCCCCTCTTTCATCGGCAGCGGCAGATAGGCGTACATTCCCTCGTGCGTGGCAGAATAAATCGTGTGACCGGCCGGGTGTTCGGCCGAGAATGGCGGCACTGCTCCTCTCCGTACTTTGTTGTAGAAGTTCTGCAACTCTTTCACATTGAAGAAACGAGCCGACGCGTCGATTATCCAGAATGCCCGATATTTATGGTACATCTCGCCCATAAGAATCGGCTTGAAGGCATAAGTCATGAGATTGTTGACGTGACTCGGATACCGGGCGAAGTCGAACCGCACAACCTCCACATTGCAGGCGGTCTTCAGATCCTCCACCTAAAAGCTCTCTTCTATGTGTTGGCATTTGTTTACCTGTGGGACACCCAAGCCCAAATCGTAGTAAACTATCGTATTATTTGTGATTTTTCTCAGCTGCCGAATGTTTTCTCGCGACTCTGTGAAGTGGTTTGAAGATGCGTAGGTGACAAACACAACCTCGCTACTCTAGAGAGGAATGGAGCATGATCAAAGGGAACAAACCTCGAAGGAGCTAACGGCACTCCCGGAGACCTCCTCCAGAAACTGTGTCTGCTCCAGGGCCATATTTGGGAAGGTCATCCCTTCGACTGGCTCTCCCTTCTCGCCAATCGAGACGAACCTTTCCTTCTTCGACAAAGGCACATCGGCATCCAGGGGATTCACCAGTTCCAGGTCTGCCGCCGTGTTGGCCGAGTGGAAGACTGTCCGACCTCCGAAGAAAACGACCAAGGCAACTGTCAGGAAGACGAACGGGAAGGGGGCCGGGCGACGGAAGCGAGCCATCCGAATTGAACAGGAGACTTGTGATTGTGAATATTACGGGAGATGCCAGTTGGCTGAAACACCGGCGACACCGGACCTTTATGTGTGAACAGACGGATATATTTTTTGGACTCTATTTCCAAAGCGGAATTGGGCGGAGGAGGGATAGAGACAAGGCGAGGAACTGTCTCTCTTCTGCGATAGGATCGATGCTAACGTGTGGGAAACGGTCGTAACTAAAAAGAGAATCCGAGTCTCGTAGTAAGGTTGCTACGTTACTGGCCAGAGGAACATCTCGCGGCATGTTGCCCGGAAAAAGCAGAAGATAATCAGGGGAGGAGGGGGATACGGAGAGCTAGACAAGCCACGGGTAGAAGTCTCTGTTAGAGATACCAAAAGAGGGATACCTCGGAATGAATGGGTTGCATATTCTTCTGCTCCTCGGGAAGGGCTTCTTCCGCAGCATAGATCAAGGGGATTTCTTGAAGATGTGTCAACAGAGAGGATACAAGGTGATCCCCCCACTTTCGGGCAATTACAACGGAGAAGCTCCTTCTCCGACCCATTGGTGTCGTCTGCCCCTCGATGGTCTCCCGTCGACCCTTATCATCGGTGATCATTTAGTGATTGATTCTGTTGTCGATCGGTCTATCGTTTCGTGTAAAAACAACGGTCATCTTGTCGTCAAATCTCTGTTGATTCTCGGACCACCCTGCTCTGTTTGCGTGGGACGTGTCCCCCATGTCAAAAATAGTGACGCTCCTCCTCCTGGTATTCTCCTTTCTAAAAAGGGACAAGTCGTACTAGTCGTGTTTAGTAAACAGTCTCCGGCTATCCAGACAGCGCCTTGACCCGGGGTGACCCTTCCCCAGGCGGTCAGTTGTCTTCTGCGTCTCTCGCTTTCCCACGCTTTCTCTGTCACCTCGCCTATGTCGATATGCGGCTGCCACCTTCCTTCCGCGTTCCGTCGTGCGGAAAACATTATCCGCACCGTCTTTCTGCTTCCCATCTTCCCTCATTACTGGCTATTTTCTGTCTCTCTAATCATCTGCCCTTCAAGGCGATTTTCAGGGTGTTTCCCCCAAAGAACTAGGGAATTTCTGCGATAAAAGAGGGAACTAAGACACCCCGGCGCCCTTATTAGGAGGTTCATCCTTGCCTTATCTATTCCCTCTCCCCAAAATACCGAAAGAGACCCGCTGCTAATAGTTTATAATGTGCAAAGTGTGGTCTAGATGAAGGGTGTCTAATTGCATTGCGGGGAACCACCAATTCCACTTCGTCTCCTCGGCCTATTCAATCTGTCCCCGGCTTCCTCTTCCTCTCCTTTTTATATAAGATCAACCCGGCTTATCTCTTGATCCCTTGGTCCGTCGGCCCCCTCCCTCGTGTCCTCGAGTCAAACAGTAATCTTCAGTAATTTTACCCCTCCCGGCCAGACTCTACAATTATCCCCCTCAGCGGACCAAACACCTTGCTTTGTCGTCCTTCTCCGCCCCCACCGCTCACAGTACCCATTCCAGCGGCGACGATGACGGCGGCTCTGTGGACTTGGAGGAGTCGGCGGATGAGGATAGCCGTGCTCTGTCTCCTGGCCCTCACTATCGAGGGACTGATGAGGTCCAACATCAACATGGTCAGTTCGGTCGATTAGGTGGTGAGAAGAGTTCTGTAGGCCATGGTGTGTATGCTGTCAGAGACATCCATGTCACCCTCAGGCATCGCTCCCAACACATCCACACCCGCCTCGGAACAGTGCCCAATGCTGGATATCCAATTTGGGTCTGTACAGAGACCTCCCGTAAGTACGCTAGAAAGACACGAAACCGCAAATTTCTGACAGTCTGGGACGCTGGACTGGAATGCCAAGCAGAGGGGATTCATCTTCACGTCATTTTACTTTGGGGGACTCCTCTCCTGCTTCTTCATAGAGGTCTGTCAGTCCCCTTCCTCCTCTCTATGCCCCATTAGGTGTTAAATCGGCGACTGGGTCCGAAGAGAGTGGTCCTGTACGGGGCTGTGGCCAACGTCGTCGGAACCTTCGCCACCCCTCCCATAGCGGCCAACTTTCCTGTGGCCGTCCTGATCATGGTTCGCTTCGCCATGGGATTCGGCCAAGGTCTTCTCTGGCCGTGTATGAATGTCCTCGTGACTCATTGGTTCCCGGTCACCGAGAAGTCCACTGCCCTTGCCATTACAACCACAGGTAGGTAATTAGAAGTGACTGGTAACAGCGACATTAAGGCAACCAGCTGTCCGTTATTATTGCCATGTTCGCGACAGCTGAACTCTGTCAACTGCCTTTCGGGGGCGGCTGGCCGATGGCTTTTCATGTTTACGGTAGGCAGGGGAAAACAAAAATGAATAAGGGAAATGACAGGTATCGTCGGCGTTGTGCTCTGTATCACATGGCATCTCTACGTGTGTGACTTTCCTTCGAACGCGAAGAATATCACCGAGGAGGAGCTACAGGCGATACACGGCGGAAGTGGCGGCAGGGTGAAACCGAGGGTAAGGGATCGAACGACGGTAGACTCCGGTGACCAATTATTTTTGATGGTTACAGTCGAAAACAAACCAGCGTGTTCTGGGAACCATAAACCATAGAGAGATTTAGAAAGCCGACTGGAAGATGCTGCTCCGATCTCCGCTGATCTGGGCAATAGCTGCCAGCTCGTTCGCCCACAATTACATCACCGTGGGCACCGTGACCTACCTCCCCCTCTACTACAAGACAGTCCTTCGGATGAGTCTGACCTCGGCACTTTACTCTTCCGGAAATAACTGTAGTTATTTTAGAACGGACTGTTGTCTGCCGTTCCCTTCGTCTTCCAGCTCATTTCCAAATTTATCTATGCCGGTTTCGCCGACGGATTCAAAAAGAAAAACTACTTTTCCTTTACCACAATAACCAAGATCTGTAATACGAGTGGTTTGCCTACTGCCAGGTGTCAGAGATCCTCCATTTCAGCATCTTTTGGACTTGCCTTTTGCTTCTTCTTCCTCTGTTTCTGTGACTGTATCCACCGGGTCTGGGCAGTTGCCCTGGTCTGTCTCGCCATGGCCTTCGTCTCCGGCTACGTTCCCGGGTACAACACGAGTATTGTGGTAGTTGCTCCTGCTCAGACGGCAGCTGTGGCCGCCTTCTCTAGGATATGGGGACAGGTCGGGCACCACCTCTTCAACCTATTGAAAGTGTCCTTCAGGTAGCTGCAACACTGGCCCCGTATCAGATAGGATCCCTAACGCGCAAAGGGGTCCTCGAGGAGTGGCGGATAATATTCGCCACCATCGTCGTCATCTGCATTGCCAGCGGCATTCTGTTCCAAATCTTCGGGTCGGCCGACGAGCAGTACTGGGCGAAGGAGGCCCAGCTGATGCCTTCTGGGGAGGACAAGAGACCGGAAGAGGCGGACGAAGTAGAGCGGCAGTAGACGGCGTAGCCATGGCGACCGGCGGACCCCGAAATGTCCAGCTGGAGTGCCTCTGTCTACGGCGAGCCCTCTTCGAGTTCCTCGGGTTTCTTGGCCCAACTGAATGCTTCGCTTTACGAGGGAGTACCTATGCAGGGTGAGCCGGTCTCCCTTTCGACTATACCAGCCCCCGTTTAGATCCACTTCTGGAAGCGGAGGCCAGAGCGTGGACCGCTCGCTTTCTCCATCTACGGGTAAACGGAGCCGCGTGTCCGTTGCATCCTCCGCCTTTTCTGCCTCCTGTCTCCGTCAAAACCACGACCTCAGCCCCTTCAAAGACCGGTGATCCGCCCCGCTTGCCGTCCTTGTCCCACACAAAGAAATGAACGATCTCAATCTTTTGGCACAAAAGCCTACGTGGGAGGACTGTTTGTCTTCGGCTGCCGCCTAATAATAGGCTTGTTTGACACAAAATAACTGTCTTCCGGGACTCGGCTAAGCACCGGGAGACTGTCTCGAAATAAGTTTAATATAAGAATAGAGTCTATCGTCTGGTTCCGTCCTCGAAGAAGACTCCTCCGTCGATGGCGCAGTACTTGGGACAGATTCCCTTTTCTCCGCCATTTCCAGGAGGTCCAGCTGGTCCGGGAGAACCTACAATTTTTAATTTTATAGCCATCAAGTTTAGAATTTGTACCGGGATTTCCGTCGGCACCGGGTTGTCCATCTGTACCAGGGGGTCCTTTCGGTCCAGGGCCACCGGGCTGTCCATCTTGTCCTGGAGCTCCGGGAGGACCTATAAATTAGAATTGAACCGCTATTCCGCCAGTGTTTTTTTCTGGTTTTTCGCGCATTTTACTAAGCCTCGGGGAGCTGCTGCCCCCCGAACCCTCTGCAAAACACCCGGCAACAAGTAAATAGGCATTACTAAGCCTAAGCCTGCCTTTGGCAGAAAATTGAGGGAGTTTGAGAAAGTTGGTGATATCACCATGATGAGTTTTCGGTGGTGAGGTTGAACGTTCGCCTTGTTTACCTGGGGGTCCTTGAGGTCCACTCTCTCCAGGTGGGCCAGGCTCTCCGGGTTGAAGCGGCTCGTTTGGCGCATCCTGTAAAATATGCAAAGGGCTTTATAGAGAACGTACCTGTCCAGGCTCTCCGGGGCTTCCAGGAGATCCAGGGCTTCCAGGGGGCCCGGGTGGTCCCTTTGGTCCAGGTTCACCTGAAGTTTTAAACTTTAAGTTCGCGTTTTCGATAGCTACCTGGAGCAGCGTCTTGACCAGGCTGGCCGGGTTGACCATTAGTTCCAGCATCCCCGGGAGCTCCAGGAGGTCCAGGAGGGCCAGGAGGACCCGCGGGGCAAGGCTACAATGGTTATAGTAAGTAGACACAATGGACAAGGTTCTTACTTTGCAGGGTGGTGGGGTGACAGGCTCGCAAGGAGCTTGGGGAGGCTTTCCTGGCTAAATATCAAATTACACAATTTAGTTTTTGAGTATACGTACGTTTCCAGGTAGTCCAGGGGCTCCAGGTTTTCCAGGTCGACCGGGTTTTCCTGGAGTACCAGAAGGCCCAGGAGGACCTAAAGAGACATGTTAATCGGGACTCATTAAAATTACCTGGAAGGCAGCAGCCGTCGCAAGAGCCTCCTCCGGCTCCCTTGGCCTCTCCTGTCACGCCAGCGTCTCCATATCCGGCTTGACGGGCAGTTCGGTTGCTGACTGGGAGGGTTCGAAGCTGGTTGACCTCGGACCAGATGTCTTTAGCCGAGCCCTAAACGGCAACTATAAGAATTACTGGATACCTCGCCTTGCAATAAGAAATGTCGTGGTTCAACTGGCTTTTCACGGAGTGGATGTAGTTGTAGACCATGGGCAGGGTCACACAGACGGAGAGGACGGCGACCACGGAGAAGGTGACGGCCGAGTAGGCCACGAAGCGGTAGGCTTTGATTCGCCCCTCCAAGTCCATGGCTGGCGTGGGTCCGGCTGGAAGGGAAGAGCCGAATATAAGGAGAGAGGACTCGTTAAACAGCGTACAAAAAAGGTGAGATACGGCGGAGACCGGAGCGGATAAACTTTTTGTAAGTTGGCGAAAGGAAAACTTGGAGAGAATCATGACCACGGCTATGGCTATTCGGGGAGGCATGTTGGGCCGGGTGGTTTGGGACCGAAATCTTGAGATACATTCAACTTGATGTTGTAAAGGAGCGGAAAGTTCCGTTGGTACTGTGCAGTGACTAATCATAAAGCGTTCTAGTCCCCCTCTGCCAGCATTACTTCGACATCCCGCGCCCCGATGACGAGGACCCATGAGGCACCTCGGTTTACGATTTCCCCTGTCTGGTCCCCTCTAGACATCTTTGTTCTCTCCCCAAAATAAATCCATTTCCGCTTCCTCCTTGTCCTCCGTGTTATAACCCGGGGCCAGCGCGGAGTCTCTGAGTTATCCTTAGATCTGAATCATTGTAACCGGATCTACATCCGCTCATCTTGTTTTTCAGCGGTGACGTAACTTTGCTCGTCGCCTTGAACACGGCCCGAAATGTTCTGATATTGTGTCGCTAGATAAGCCACTCGATGCGCCCCCCTACTGCAATCTTTCCCCTGCTGCTGACAGGTGAGAAGACCCTTTTTTACACCCGGTTATTATATCAGCATTGGTGGCTGGACAGCAGAACGACAAGTACACCCTCCTGAACACGAGAACTCTGTCCAATGGACGAGAACTCCACTCCATCCAGGAACACGGAGATGAACTTCCGGATCTGCCTTCGGTTTGTAATGATCGGCCTCCTTGAAAGTGGGATATTCAGGAGGATGAGGTGATGGTGCCCGTGGATGACAACGGGAATGTCCTCCCCGGTTATGAACACCTCCTTGAGCCAAGGGTGGTCCTCCTCAACAGAGAAGAGATCCAGAAATTGAACAACACTAAGCCGGGGAATGGGCAGATGCCTTTACAAGGTACGTTTTCTTCTTTTCTGTCTCGATAGAGCATTTCAGAGAGCGAACTGCCCGATGTTCCTCCCAGCCAAAGTGTTCCGCTTATAATGCCGCCAAATTCCAAGGTCCTTCAATCAAATGACATTGACCAAGGTAACGGCTAGTTGTAATGCGACCTAGAAATCTTGAATTTCTATGAACCGGTCCAGATTGAACCAATAAAATGTTGCAGAAACTGAGGGAGCCGAATATGACGAGGCCGCCGCACCAGACTCACGCCTTCCAACGGTCCAGGACTATGTCGACTCGAAGGAGAAAGACCCCGAAGTTGAGACTGTGGGTTGGAAGCATCCAAAGTTTCATCTTGTGGTTATAGGGGGAGGAGCTGGAGAAGGAGAAGAAGATTGAGAAGGAGATAGAAGAATTGAAGGACAAGGTGGAGAAGGAAGAATCCGAGCCGACGATGAGCAGTGCGGAAATGGCAGAAGAGGTGTCGGCCATCGTGGAAGGAGCCAAGAAGGAGATGAACAAGACGGGGGAGGACGAGGGACTGCGAGAGTTTATCAAGGAGATAGTCGAACTGGACGAGGGGGTGGGCGAGGAGGAGGGGGAGGAGGCAGCTGAAGAGACGGCCACCGTGGGGAAGACAGAGCAGGCAGTCCCCACTGTCGCTGTGAAGGTGAAGGAAGAAGGCAAGAAGGACGGATACGTGCTGGATACGAGCAGCCTCGAGACGCCGGACGAGGAGCGGCGGCCATCCCGCCTGCACAAAGGAGAGATCCTCGGGAGGAGAAAGCCCGACTCGGCCGGCAGCTTCTCCCTGTTACCGCCACTGATCTTTACTATGATCTTCTTCAACTGATAAATTTCTTATTATTGTTAAATAAATATAGATATTCTTTTGTCTTCTTCTTCTTCTTTTCCATCTGTGTTTATGACCGCAGCTGATTGGCCGACACAACAAGCAGCTCGCCTATCTTCGCTTTGCCCAGTTTGCATTGCTTTTGGCAGGCGACGCCATTTTGCGTATCTCGCTTTTCTTGCTGTCCTTTTCAGTCACCCTGGTAACATTTCTCATGATCGATATTTAGTACCTCTTCACCTTTTATTACACACAAATCTTCATCCAAAGTAAAACGTTTCCTCGAAAATACCAATTATACCAAAAATTATTGGTTTCTCATTTGTGATATTCCGATTTTTCGCAAACAAATCTGTTTACAGGAGAAATGACAATTTCCCCGGGTACAGCCTTGAAGCTGATAGTTTACGAGGTGGACGGCAATCGATATGCTCGTGGATTTTCGTTCAACCTTCAGCAGGAGTTGGATATCGAGTTGAACCCGACCCTTCCCAAGTCTGTCTTCCCCACTCGTAGTTCACTTTCCCCACAGGATATACCCTCCCAGTATTGTTAGCTTCCATGTCTCCGATACGAATCATCTGGGCCTGTTGGTTCCCCAGAAGGACAGCCTCGTGAAGGACAGCCTCGAAGACGAGGAAATTTGCCGTGTGAAAGGGAACCAAATCGAGGTACGACTATTATAAGTAGGAAACGAACTGAGTTCAGCTGGATGCTCACATCCTGTTTTCTTCGAGAACCACAGGCCGCAACGAGGTGTACAGTCCCGAGTACGGGTGGGTCGCCTGCAGCGATAGATTGTTCAGGTGCTATTGTCTCAATCTGCTTTATAAAGCCTACATTAAAAGGTATTCCGTCTTTCTGACTTCTTTATTTAATATCCCAGAGATTATTCGCCCAAACTGAAGGAGAGGGGCCTGTTGTTCTCCATCTGCTCGGCGGACGACATTCGGGTGATCGAGGACACGAAGAAACTCTCCAACTACTTCCAGCAGCTCAAGGAGGCCGAGGTGATCCTTACCCTTGTTTAACCCCTTGTTCTTTAGGACAAACGATACACACCGGTGCCCATGCCCCCACAGCCTCAGCCCATCAAGAGCGTCCCAGAGAACCTATGGGATCCGCCAACTAACAAGCAGCTTCCACCAACCCCTGCCCCAGTGAGAAATTACGAGTACCAGAAGGAAATGTACGAGAAAAAAATGAAGTCAAGGGTAGGGCTCCGCTAGTATTTGGAAGAGAGTGGTTTCAGGCAGACGGAGTGTCCCTCTTCCTTATTCTCAACCTAAACAACAAGGGAAGACAGGACAAGGGAGTTGCCTGGGCGATGCGGATGCGAGCACTGGGACTACATACCACGTTCGTCAACGGGCAGTCGGAAATGCTCCAGGAGGGCTGCTGGTACGAGGGCGTGTGCAAGTGGGTGGCCCTCCCCCTTTCCCCCTAGTTGATATTTAGATGGAATCGCAAATTCACGAAGACCCACGGCGGATACTATGTCGAGAAGGTCTACAAGAAAACCCAATTCGCGCCTATTCCAACCCGATGTGTCCCACGTGGAAATAAGACATATATAGAGGTACCTTACCTGGTAGGCAACAGTCAACGCAACATTCCAGCTTACGTTGGAGGTTAACTTCACAAACGATCTCTACCCCGAGCAGCCTAGAGCCAAGGACAAGATCATCTTGAAGAACTTCCAAATTAATGCCGTGGAGATGACGAAGGCGATGCACAGGCAGTACTACGGGAAAAAGTATGCCAGACTCTTTGCTCTCATAGCTTTCGTTTCCAGGTGTATGTGCCTATTGTTTAACAAGCCATTCAATAACAATTCTGAGATCACAGATTGGGAGGTTGTCTCGGTAGCCCAAGTGAAGGGGCCGGCGGACGAAGTCGGTTATCAACTGGCTCAATTAGAAGTTAAATTCAGGAGGAAGCGTGCTGGAGCAGCAGCCAAGCCCCCACGGACATGTCCTGTGACGACAAGGCGGAAGACGAGGAGGAGGAGCCCCTTCCAGAGGGAGAAGACGATGGTTTTTAGATAGAGCCACCCATTTTACCTCTTGTTAAGGTGCACCACCAGATGACGATGACGACTATCATAGGGACACCAGACCACAGAAGCCGCCTTCGAAATTCACAAACGTTCCCAGTAGAGACGCCCAGCAACCGCGGGCAGTCTATCCCGAGGCCGGACGACACAGTGCCGATCGTGGCCAACACAACGACTACAACGAGAGAGCTTACAGTGAGAGGACATCCTCCAACTATGACCAGAGGAATGGGAAGGACTACATGGGATACGAGGTGGAGGGGGTGGGCTGCCAGATAAGCTCGAGCAATAGAGCCATTTCAGGGGTCGACCTACATCCAGGAGGCCCTCGTGGTCATGGGACACCAGGGAGACGCCGTGGTCTATGCCAACGAAGCCAGGGAGGGAATCTTGGTCAAGTGAGTCCTTCCGCGGCTGGATAGCTAAAGATCTCTTTAGGAACATGAGATTGAGCCAAGGGAGTTTCATTTCTCTCGAGGTGTTGAAGCTGGTCATTCCCCAGAACGGCGGCCTTCATTACATTGCCAAGAATGAGACAATTCGTCCTGTTCGTAGTCCTCCCCAGATACGAGTTTTTGCTATCGGCGGTGCTCTTTTCGTGAGTTCGGCTGGGAAATTAGGCAGGGGTTATTATTCAGGTGGACACGAACTGCCCAATGGAATTCACCATGCCGATGGAGGGAGGATACCGGCTCTATTCTAACGATCTTGGATACCTCTACAGCCCCGACACCGTATGCTCTTCTCACTCTATAAAACTAACCATCGTATTCAGCTGGAGCACGAGGAGGGAGGAACGATCAGTCTCAGCGATATGAGGAACGGAACCGGCGGAAAGAACTGGAGGATATGGGTTCAATTCACTCACCACGAGCAGCCAAATGGACAGGGAGGATTCCGCTGGGAGGCCATGAAAGTGAGAGGCCCGCAGCTACAGGTGGACCAATACGAGAACGAGGTTCGTCCCCATTTAGTCTCTTGACATTCGCTTCAGGACTTTGCTCGTATATTCGACGAGATCGACATCGATAAACAGTGCAACCATTTCGCCGAATTCGGAATAGGCGAAAGCGCAAGGTGTTCTTTTATTACCCGTTTAGAGACCAACCCTTTCCAGACCAAACCCCGACCATTGGGATAACAGAAATGGAAGGGGTGAGGGCCGAAGTACAGGGAACGAGAGAGGATACCCAAGAGAAGATGACCGAATTAGAGGGAACGAGGGGCATTATCCACGGGAGGATGAGCGTAGTTCTCGAGGTGACGGACGAGAAGATGCGTGGCGGGACACACGAGATGACGTCCGTAGCACCAGGGATAATGGAGGATACGCGAGAGGAGAAGGGCGGAACAGTAGAGAAGAGGCACATTACGGCAGGGATGATAGGAACAGTACCAGGGACGATGGAGGATACTCACGAAGTGGTGCCCGTAGTTACTATACACGCAGTCCCACTCGAGCCTCCTCCACGTACACGGCATCAGCGCCTCCGCCACCAAAAACCACGATTAACCAGAGTGATAACACCATGCCGGACGATCTCTTCGAGCAGATATGGAGTATCGCAGATGTAAGTGGACAGAAGACAGCAATTAGTCATACGCATGTTTCAGCTTCGGAAATGTCTGAAGATTAACGACTACGAATTGTACTGTGAGGCTGAAAGTACCGTAGAGAAAATGAAGGAAAAGAGGCTGAGGAACAGGTAAGATACGAATAGAGAGATAAGAACAAGGGAGATATTTAGAGCAGCGAACTCACAGAATGACCAGTACAGGGAGTGGAGTGGCGACAACCGAAGCGAATATTCGTGAGTTCAGGGGAATACTCAGGTATTGTGACTCGTTGCAGGAGACCGGCCACTGAGATGCGTGGCCAGGCAGCCGACGGACGATACAAGAATGACAATCTTCGACGGGCCTTCCACGGCTGCTCAAGCAGTTCTTACAGCCAAGGTCCTTCCCGCGGAGGCTACGAGGACTGCGATCAATACGGTCGCCGGTATGACTGAACAACATTCCAATCATTACTTACTGATCATGTTTCCACAGGTGTACACTCTCCGGTATTTATCCTACAATAAACGGCTTCTATCTCTTTACGGGTTTCTCTAAAAAGGCATTCCATTCGTATTTTTAATTGTATATTCCTCCAGAGATGAGTAATAGCCCACTTTAGTGATAATGTCGGGAATGCCCTCCTCCTCTTCAGGCAAAAAGGTGAGTTCGCTTGCTTTCGGTGTGCTTTCTAAGTTACTTTGGCTGGCTGAGGCGTAGCTCATAGGTTGTAATTTAGCAAGCCTCAAAGTCCAGGCAGCGGAGACATAAGGTAGCCGATGACATACAAGAAACCCACCCGGAAAGCGTGAAATGCCTTCTAGCCGCGCTGGAAAAAGCACAAAAGGGGACCGTCGATACGAGCGAAAAGGAGAAACAAGTGACGAGCTCCGGGTTCTAGAACTTGATTTTAGAACCAAACCGTAGGGGCCAGAGTAGCACGAAATAGAAACGATTCGGGGGAGAACCCATCCTCCTCGTCCTCCTCGAGGCAGAGGACCTCCAACTCGCTTTCGGTCAGTTCCTACCCTAACTCATAACTCATTTCTACTGATCTCTCTTCTCCTAATTTTAAAGGATAGTCTTGTTCAGGCCGGTCCCTCGAGGGTATACACCAATAGCAACAATAACAATAACCAGAACAGCTGTAACAAGCCCAACAAGGCTCCCCTCCCCCAGAAGATTCGCGTCCCCAAGGATGTCCTCGATGATTTGTGTTTCCGATTTATTGAACATATCCCAGAACATGAGGTATACTTATTTATTTATTAATGTAATATTTTATAGAAATTCGTAAATACTCGAGTTTGTTTCCAAGTGGAATTGGCCCACTGGTTCTACGTGGACTACTACGTGAACAAGGAAATGAGCAGCCGGTCGGACTGTCCCAATATGGGCATTCGCGAGTTCGCGTGGTTCGTGTAGTTATCATTGTGCTTATTACCTCATTTACAGGAGTATCTTTTCTAATTCACCGGAGCTGAAGAGATTGGCTCGGTGTGTCGACGACGTGTTGGACGAGTGGAGGCACTACAAGTCGAATGTGCCGACCTACGGAGGGATTCTGCTCGACAAGACCCTGACCAAGGTACTCCTGGTACAGGGCTTCTACTCGAGTAAAAACAGCTGGGGATTCCCGAAGGGAAAGGTGAGATTGATATTTGTAAATAATAGAAGAACTCGACTATTTGAGGTGAATGAGAACGAGACACCGAGGAACTGCGCCGCGAGGGAGGTCGACGAGGAGACGGGATTCAATTTCAAGGACTTTTCGACGACGGCGAACGAGCCGAAGATCCAGAAATTCATAGGGGACACGATGGTTCGACTGTACATAATTCGGGATGTACCCACAGACTATGAGTTCAAGCCGAAGACTAGGAATGAAATCAGGTTTGACCCTATCCGGGCAGAGGATGGGACGCTTTAGGGATATCCAATGGTTCACGGTGGCCGATCTCCCCACTGATAAGAACGACCAGGTGCATCGGATGGGCAACTACTCGAACAACAACTTCTACACAGTCATGCCCTTCGTACAGGACTTACAGAATTATATCAAGAAGGAACAGACCAGACGGGCTAAGGTAATCGTTATCGTAGGAGATATACTGAGGACTTCTAGGCACCCAAGACCCAGCCACCCATCCAGCCACCCCAACAACAGAAGAAGATGACCCCGACCGACATGCTGAACAGTCTCAGCCAGGTCAACATGGACCAGGCCTCTATGACTCCCGGAAAATCAGGTTCGTCTGGTCCAGTTCTCAATAACCCGTGTTATAGACGCCACTCCCAACATCCTCTCCAATCTGTTCAACAATTTCCTCCCAAATAAGCAACAATCCCTCTCCTACGAGAATGTCCCGGCCTACAACGCCTTTGTCACCCCGGCCCCCGCTTCCCAGAGTCAGGCAAAGCCGGAGACCATCGCCTCGATTAACAGCGCCTTCTCTCCCTTCAAACCAGTCAACGAGAACATAGCTCAGAGTCTCCTGAACATCGTCAAAGCTCGTAATTCCTTCTTTTCTAAAATAAACAAAATAATGTTTCAGCCCAGCCGCCAGTCAAAAGTTCTCCGAAAATTGCTCATCCGATTGCCCTCCCGGGACGGCCGAAGCTCCCCTCGGTCGAGAAACATCGCCAGGAACAGCGGCCGACTCCCCCGAAACAGAAAATCGGGCCGAGCGAAACATCTGTCCGTACTTTTGGGGCAAAAACGACATAATATTACAGGCATTCAAGGCTATTCCGAAAAACAAGTCGAGCAACTCGTTGAAGGGCGACTCCGAGATGGGATCCGTCTTCGGCTCCGAATTGGCTCTCGACAGGTGCGACACCAGGGACTCCATTCCCAGGTCATTGCTCTTTTTTTGTTTGTACCAGTGCCATTCCAGCTGTGCCACAGATATCCTAGAAGAGCTACGGCTTCGCGGAGGACAGTCCTTTACCGTCCAGCTCTGCGATGCTTGGAAAGGTTTCAAGGTCTGTATATTCATAGAAATACGAAAAAGTCACTTCAGCTGGACATGACCGCCATCAACCGAGACCTGCCCCAGTACCCGCTCCTCTCGTAGCTGTTCCCGAATAGGTTGTGATATCTATTTCAGACACCAAACTGGTTCATCCGTAAAACTAGTCGTCTCCCTATTTGGTCCGAATAAATCTTTTCCGAGTTGCTCTCATCTGTCTCTCCTGTTCAGTCAGTCCACTACCTACAGACATGTTTATTTCGCCGCCTTTGGCCTCAATCCTAAAAACTCGAAAAGAAATAGTGTCGACTCGCTCTTGTTGCTTTGGAAACGGGTAATCATGTTGAAGTGGTCACATAGGAGCAGCTCCTAAAGTATGGTTGTCCTCCCCCCTCTCTCGCCTGGCTTACGTGAAAAGTGGGTAGATTGGCCATCTTCAATGCGCTGTACATCATTTTATTCTGTTCGACCAGCCTTGGGGCATCCTTCAAGGCCGTCATAATAAACAGCTCCGCGTCGAGCTTACACAACGAGTAGGGACTGCACTCGAACTGCTCTGCCTCCTCCGCCGTCAGCCTAGAGTATCTTCAGTTCCCCCGCGGCCACCCAACTCACCCAATGGCCTGTCCAATTTCACAGGAAACGAGCTCCTTCAGTTTGTATATGGCAGCCAGGAGAACCAGTTTCTTTATCTTTGGGTGATGTAATTTGACGGCAGCTAAACGGTCCTTTCGTTGAAAGTAGGGCAAATACCTTGGAAGGCCAGGTGAGCGCCGGCCGAGTGACCACCCACGATGAATTCGTCGACCTCCGGATATCGGTTGATCAAGAACTGTAAAAGGGTCGCTCTCTGCCCCTCCTCCCCCACCTCTACTGCATTGACCGCGTCCTGGACAGCGTGGGAAATTGACCGTTCGGGGCCGGCTAGGGAGTAGCCCACAGAGGCGAACGCCATGTGTTTCGCGAGGTGGACAGCCGGGCTCAGGATGTACTTGCGGTCTCCTTCCTAGGCTAATTGTTGCTCTTTCTCTACGAGGCACTGCACCTGCCAGTAGCCGCCGTGGAAGAAGATAAACAGCCGAGGGCCCACAGTACCCCAGACGTCGACCTTTTGGTTCTCTTCTGGAGGATAGCGTCACGGGGACACGAGGGCGACCCACCTGGCCCGTAGGGGATGTCCTCCTCCACCGGGTAGTTTTTCTTCATGTAGGCGTAGGCCTTCTTCTCCCCCGTGAGAAAGTTCTCCAAGACCTTCTCCGGGTCGTAGCCGGCCCACCGACTACACGAGTAGAGATGGTTCAGTGCCTCGGTCGAGTTGTTGTTCGTCGCCTCCATGCTCCTTAATAACAAAAAGGAATTTAATCAGATGGGAGGAGGGAAAAAGGTCAGACAGGGGAAAGTAGTCCAGGCCACGTGTAGTTGCAAATGTTTAAAACCGTCATCTGTCACTTCGAAGGTCACCAAAGATAACAACCTGCGTGTGGGATCTGCCGGTCACGTGGAGCCTCATCAGCTCATGTTCTTTTTTGGATGGCCCTATCAGACGGCGGGAGGCAGGGGTGGATAATTACTGCTATCGACCCATCTGTCTGGAAATGCGGGGGCCGGGAAAGCATAAACAGACAAAAGCGAGGTTGACATGACCTGTTGGCCAACTCGGAACCAAGTAAGGCCAGGTCGAAGGCGGGGAACGGGTTGTCCTTATCAATCCTAGTCATTTTTTCCCTACCCGGCTATTTCCGTCCTTCCAGATGAAACCTCCCCGCGTGGACTTCTTCTTCGACGTCATCAGTCCCTACAGTTGGATCGGCTTCGAGGTAGTCCTCTCCTATCCAGCCCTAATCGACCTCGACAGGCGATCACCAGATACAACGTCGTCTGGGGGATCGACCTCTGCTACAAGCCCTTCAGTTTCGCCGGGGTAGTCAAAAGTAACCCTTTTCCTTTCCCATCCCCTCCTATCCAATCCTCAGATAATCCGGGCGCCCCTCTGAAGAACGACTCCAAGAAGTGGTACCTCTTCGAAGATGCCCCTCGTGCCGCCAAATACTGGAATTTCGAAATTAAATTCCCGAAGGTGTCCGTTTTTTTTAATTGAGGAAGAGATAATATTCAGAACTACGAGGAGATAATTTTCACGAAGAGCCCTGCTCCCGCCATGCGTCTCGTGAATGCTTTTTTGGATCAGAGACCAGAATTGCTGGTTCCAGTGTCACGGGCGCTGTGGAGACGGCTGTACGTGGAGGGAAAGGGCTTCTTCGACGACTCGGAACTCATCGAGACCATGAAAGAGATGAAGATCGAGGACCCGGAGAGCTTTCTCAAACATTCCAAGTCCGAAAAAGTCAGAAATATGCTCCGGGAACATACGAAAGAAGCACTGGAAGGCAGAGTAGGGCCCCTCTATTTCATCAACCTCATTGTTTCAGGCATTCGGAGCACCATGGTAGAGTAACCACGTCAACAATTCGTCGGTGTTTTCAGGTTCCATGTGCACACCGGCCAGGGCGTGCAGCACTTCTTCGGGGCCGACAGTCTCCCCCTCATCGCCCACTGCCTCCAGCTACCGTACTCGGGTAGTCTCCAGTAATCGACGGGTTCAATCAATAAACTATCTTTTCTGCGATCTGTTTGACTATTCCTACAAGTACTTCCTCTGTTTCTACCTTTCTCGGCCCTTCCTTGGTCTTGTTAATCAGTTTTTTCCCCTGTCCAAGTTATTATGTAATTGCCCGCCGCGCCGTTTCCCCGACGACAAGCGCCTGCCTGTCTTGGGGAAGAAGCCTCTCAATTAAGCTTTTCTCCTCCGTTTACACCTTTCCCTCGTCACAATTCTCTCCGATTTTTGATACTTCTTTTATTTGTTTTAGAATGACTCATTATTTTCAGTAAATGGGCAACGGCGCGTCGACTCCCACCCGATGTAAGGCACCTCAGCCGGTGGGTTAACCACCTCCTGTTAATTCTCTTTAGGGAGATCACTACCCCGTCCAGCAGGCGTACCCGGTGCAGCCGCCTCCCCAGCCACCTCAGAATCCTCCGGCCTATAACGAGCCACTTCATGTCCCCGTCAGCTTCTATCCCGATAATGTGTTAGTTGTGGCTCTGTGTAGTTCTGAAATAATGATTTTAGATATACGACCTCACGCGGTAATGGCACTATTGCGCAGATCAGTCGAGAGATCGACAACTTCGACTACCAGCTGACCGAGACCCTCGACGGAAACCGCTACTACAACAGGGTACACGATCCTTCGATCCCTCCCGCTCCTGGGATGGTTCAGGTGAGTGACGACAACAGGGGCGAGGGCTAACTGCTGGGTAGAAGGGGATAATTTGAGTGGGATGATTAGAGGGGGCTGGTTTGTTTACCAGGGTACGGTAACTGGGGAGAGGACGGGCTGATGACGTCGAATGCGACCGGATATGCCGAATATCCGTAGGGGAGCAGACATTACGAGAAATAGTAATTTCAGATGGTCTGTATGACCGCCCGTCATCCTCCCGCCCCCCAGCCGAGCACCTCCAGCTATCCTCCGCCGCCGTCCTACCCTCACAGCGGCCCACTCCCAACCTCGACCAACAATGCCGGTGCTCTGCCCGAGAAGAGATCTCTCTAATGTGTTGTCCGTCTATCTGTCCTATCGCATAATGAACTTTACTCGACAGTGTCTCAGTGTTTCTTGTAGTAGTCGATGAGGTTTCCGATAATATCGTACAGCTTGATCCACGCCTCCTTCTCCTCGTCCTCCATCCTGCCACAGGCTTTCTCCATTACGGCAATTAACTCCGGGACCATATGCTAAATTTTCTGTGTCTCCTGTAAACACCTCCAGCTACCTCGATGTGAATCTTGCGAATGTTCCAGTTGTTGTGGCTGATGGCTATCTTCCGACACATCCGGCACAGCTTCTCCTCGTCCTCCATCACCCTCACTATATCCTGAATCTATACGATTACCGGAGAGAGATGCTCCTCGCCTTCAATCCTCCCATATACACGAAGGCGTGATTCTGAAGGCACTGTGAGGAGTGCAGGGCGGAGTCGGCCACTGCCCGAAACTGGGGCCAGATGTTTTTGTACTCGGGATGTTCAGCAAATAATCTACACGGTGGTAAAAAACAAAACTTTGAGACGATACCCGATGAATAGAGCCCGTGCGTAATTGGGAGACTCGCCGGTCATTTTTTCGTAAGTTTGGCGGATAAGGGTTCGCTCGTGGTGATCGAGACGACCCACCTGCTCACGAACAGCCAAGGGAACATCTGAAATGAGAGAATTGGATAGGATGGGAAGAAGACAACCTTCAAGGGGCATGGACACGCGAGGAGGTGGCCAAGGAGAGAGCGGAAATCGGAGGAAGACCCGGATACACCATCACTTCCGGAGACGTGACCAAGTTCAAAACAGGATACGAAAACAACCTGTGTAGAGGGGGATTGAAGTTCCGGGGAAATACACCTCTTGGAATAGTAAGGGAGGAGAAGTACGGTACCCTGTGGGAACGGGCCAGGGTGATTAGATCTCGAGGGAGAGAGCCTCGTCTCGTCTAATTATATGTGTATCCCCCGGCTGGAGACAGTGTTTCAGCCCTCTCTCGGATGTTATGAATAATTCCCAAACGGTGTACACGCAACTCGATCTGCCCTCCTCCAGGTTTGGTCGGGCTGCTCCTCTGCCCGTCCTCGTCCATTACTAATCTCCCTGACGGTCGCCCCCTGCCCGGGTGTAAACCCGACAGTCAGCCCTTTTTCCATTCCCCTCCGAGCACAATCCCACGTCGTGTGCTTCGTCTATTCACAAATGATGCAAGTATCCCACCACCAGCTGGGAGGAGTACTCAGTGAGTCCATTTCAATCAATTTCCCTCGCCTGCCCCTTTCGTATCGACCCTCATAAACAGAGTCCCTTACAGTGAGTCATCTGCCGGAGTCCTCCCTGACGCAGGGTCACATTGGCCAGAAGCGGCGTCTCTTTATCGGAGACATCCCCAAGACAATGAAGGCCGAGAGTGTCAAAGTCAGTCTTCCCTGGGTGTTAACAGAGACAATCCCTAGGCCACACTGTACAAACTGTTCCCGACAGCCTATAAAATCGAAGTCTATTCCGAGCTGGCCCACGGCAATCGAAACAGGGGATTCGCCTTTCTGGAATACGAAAAACCTGAAGACGCCGCCGAGGTGCGTAGCCAAGTCTGTGCCAACCCTCCCCTCGTGAGTACCTTTTTCACCCAATCATAAGTTTTCTAAAGATCAACGGAAGAAAGATTTCTTGTGATTGGGCCCAATTAGAGCCGGAGATTCCCGAAGACATTATGAAGCAGGTAGGGGGACTTTTTAAAAGATGAGAGATTTCCCATCTTCTAGGTAAAGGTTCTGTTTGTGAGGAATGTGCATCACGATGTGACGGAAGATCAGTTACAGGACTTTTTCGGGGGTTACTCAGCCGGAGTAGAAAAGGTCAAGCGACAGAAAATGCACGCATTTGTACACTTCCACAGTCGTAAACAAGCCAGTGCCAAGAAGGACGAACTCAACGGAAAGGAGCTGGTACGCTTATCGAAATGTTTCTCATAGCTATTTATTAGAATGGATTGGTGTTGGAGGTGGCCTGGTCGAAGCCGAAGCCGCGGGTGCATCCCTACCTGCCCGCCGCCCTGCCCTCCACCGCTCCCATTCCGCTCACCTCCATATTCCCGGCTTTCACTGATCCCGGGGCACTGCCTCTCATTAGACAGCCGGATCTGATCGTACCCACCGTGATCTCTCCCGAGTTGATCTCCTCCCGCTCCTCCATCAGCACCCATTTCCAGGTTTATTTTCTCCAATTCTCTTCAATCCGGGTTCAGATTCTGTTCGAGTTGTGTAAAAGGATCCTTGTACCCGTGCCTGTCTTCATCACCGAGATGTTCTACAGCCGAGACCCCCAGGGCATTCCGACAAATCTGAATAAAGTTGTAGCTGTCTTCGATGTGAGTCTTGCCCCCAGTTGGCCTATTTTGTCGCTTCCATTCAGAATGGTGTCCGGATTGAAGGAGAGATGAGGCCGGACCTGCCCCGAAGTATGGAGAGTGCCTTGATATCGGCCGTGACTTTTATGAAGACCGTCCGGGACATGGTCAACACCCAGCCGAAGCCGTTGGGTTTCATTTGAAGTGTCCTCGATAAAGTTGTCTCCGCCCCCTCAGAAATAAGAAAGAAAGAGAAACAACGGCACACACAACGAGCCATAACCCGGTAAAAAGGGCCAAGTACCCAGGTGTGGACCATAAGGGATCAATCCTTCTGTGAGGATGGGGCCTCGCGCCGGCTGTCACCCGAAGTAATCTGATCCATGAACATGGCTCCGTACGTCCCGAGCCTATCAGTCTGCCTTATCTATGTAAATATCGTGTTGCGCAATTTCGAAGGGTTTGTCTCTGAGCCAGTCGGACACATTTATTGGCGCATCTGTCCTCTTCTTCGCACCTCTTGTTGTCACCGACGCCGCCATCTGTCATGTTTTCCGTGGCTTGTCCCCACACTGCAACATGTGCCGTCCATGTTCACCAAGGAGGTCCTCCTCCTCCTCCCTCTGCCCGTCTCCTTCCTTCTCTGGTACTCCTCTTCCTCACGTTATCTCCCCTGTTCACAGTTCTGTTCCAAGATATCGACAGCCCTCTTTTCTTTGTTCTCTCCCGCTCTCTCTTCCCCATTTCCTTCCTTCTCCCCTTAAAACATCAAAAAGTATTAATAGTTCTGCAAAACTGACCACAACAAGCGGGTTGAGTTTCACCAGAAGGCCCAGTTCACGGCGCTCAGCTGACCCGGCCGAGTCTCATCTGAACCTGTTGCTATTTTCCGGTGCATTCGAGCTATTTCTAGCTGTAGCTGTCTTTTGCTCTGTTTCTTTTTCCTTGGCAACATGGCTGTAATGGCCGCGACTTGTCACAGCTGAACCGCGGAACACTTGCTCCCGGGAAAGACCACCTGGTGATGAACATGACACCCCCTTTGTCTCTACCTTTTTCTCACTTCCGTGCCAGGCACCACCGGGCTATTTTTAGACATGCGATTGACGCTGTCAGTCGTCTTTTTGATAGTTACGGTAGCGGCGAACGAGATGACGAGGTGTTGTAGCGGAGGAGCCAGACACTTCGCCCAGACGGGCACCTGCTCGAACATCCGAAGCGAGGGGACCACGCTCAACTGCGTGAGGTAATACTGTCAGGGGCTATCTGCCTGGAACACCTTATCACCAAGTGCGAAATGCCACCAAATGTGACCCTTTCGTACAAATCACCAAAACGACACGATAACGGAAATCATGTGGTCAAACAGAGAGACAACTGTACTGTTCCAGGTCGGCCTCAATCTGCTGCCTTCGGGCCTTGTTGGACGCCGCCTGTGCCGAGGGGGCCACCTCCGCCAGGATCGACGACTCCTGTCCCTCCAACATAAATGTATTGGCAGGTGGGATCCGGAAGGAATGCTGTGACTGTTGTCTCCTGGCCAAGGAGATCGTCAGGAAGAATGAGCCATGCACTGCACCGACTGGCTTCTCAGCAGCTTGTCTCAAGTCGTTTACTCGATGTTGTACCGCCCAGCCTATTCTCATAACCGAGCCACACAGACGGATTACGGGTAACCGGAGATTAGAGACTGACAGGCATTTGACAGAAACACCGATGGCAGAGGGCACCATCCTCCACTTGGGAGACCGTTGCACCAACAGCAAATGCGAGCATCTCTGCAATGACAGGTATCCTTTCTGACGAACAGTATAAAGTCTCAGGGGAGGCGAATCCGTCGAGTGTTCCTGCCGAGCTGGATTCGAGCTGGGTCCTGACGGTAACAGCTGCATAGGTGAGTCTCGTCCCCCCGCTTCTTCTCTTCCTTCTCTTTTCCTTCGTTCGCTTATTCTTTTCTCTATCAGATAAAAATGAGTGTCTCCAAAATCCGTGTCGCCCCCGGGAGCGGTGCCTCAACGTGCCGGGCACTTTTCGTTGCCAGTCTCTAAAGCGTAATCCCCGAATGCGGGACGATCCTCGCCGCCGTCCTGGCGAGAGAAGGATGCACGACGCCCCGAGGGCCGACCCGTGTGGAATGGGCTTCCACCTCTCAGGCGATAATTGTGTCGGTATGTTTCAGACGACGACGAGTGTCTAACACAGCCCTGCAGTGAACCCCTGACCATTTGTTTCAATTCTCCCGGCTCCTACTCCTGTGTCTGTCAGTCCGGCTTCTACTTCAGCGACCTCGCTGAGCTGTGTCTAGGTTTACTCTGTGGCGTGTTGTGTCCTCCTTCTCCTCCTCCTCTCACACCTGCCCCCTCTAACTAAAAGATCAGACGTGGACGAGTGTCTCCTCCTCATGGACGACTGTCTCGACGGCCAGCGCTGCCTCAACACGCCCGGCTCCTTCAAGTGCATCCGGACTCTGTCCTGTGGAACGGGATACGCCCTCGACTCCCACTCCGAGCAGTGCACGGGTACAACACAACTATTCCTAACCAACAACACAGTCTCGCGTTTCCCAAAGACCAAAGTGTTCAGACGTCGACGAGTGCAACCTGGGATCTCATGACTGTGGCGTGCTTTACCAGTGCAGGAACACCCAGGGCAGTTACAGGTAGACGGGGTGAATAACATTGAAGATGGCCTTTAGGTGTGACCCGAAGAAATGTGCTGAGGGAGAACTACAGAATCCCCGGACAGGAGAGTGTACCTCGATTGACTGCCCCGTTGGATTCGTGCCTAAAAACGGAATGTGCAATGGTCTTATCCCTTCCTGCTTTCTTCAATAAAGCTTCTTTAGATGTGGACGAGTGTGCTTCAGGCGACCGTTGCGGTCCATCCCAGCAATGCGTCAACACTCCCGGGTCGTACCGTTGCCAAGATCTGGGAAATCTCTGTGCTGATGGTTACCAGACGAATAAGCAGACTGGATTCTGTGAAGGTATTCCTTTTTCCGTTTTTCGTTTACTTGCTTCTAGATATTGACGAATGCGGAAGCGGCGCGTGTGGCAATCTACTGTGCATCAACCTGCCCGGCTCATACAAGTGCCGATGTTCGGCTGGCTACGAGTTCAATGACCACGTCAGTTTCAATCTTTATTACGGTTATTATTATTATTGGAAGCATTCTCCTTGGAAGCAGAAGGCTCCTCCAGGACAGGATGATCCCAGACAGGGGCCAACTCCCTAAAACTCTTCCTTTCAATGCTCTCGTTTGCCACTTACCCTTGAGGGATCGGGAGTTGGGATGCATTGTCCGTAGAGACATCCGTAGCCATTCTGTATTTTACGGTCTATACAGTATTAGAAGAGGATACCTGGCACTGTCCCTTGATGCAGGGGCCGATGGCCCGCTCAAAAATGCTCTGCTGGCCGAGAGCAGTGGAGAAGACGAGGAGGAGGAAGAAGCAGATCATTGTGGGGCTTGATCGGGAAGGAACGTGTCACCTTTTTAAGGGGATTTGTTGTGGACATGGGGTGGCTGAACTAATACGGAAGGGTCAGTGAGCATAACTATACTTGGTAATACGCGGCTGGGAAAACAAGGGAAACAACTGGCCGGCTGGGAAAACAAGGGAAAAAACTGGCCAGCTGACCGGATCAGATGAGAGGAGGCCCATACCAGTTAATCTGTGACCCATTCAGACAAAGAAGTGCGAGGACGTGGACGAGTGTGCCAAGTTCGCTGGCCACGTCTGCGATGTCTCGGCCGAGTGTCTCAACACTGTCGGCTCCTTCTTCTGTAAGTGTAAGAAAGGATTCAAACTGGCCACCGACGGCCGTCACTGTGAAGGTGAGGCAGGGCCCTCGGCTATAAGACGGTGGCCTAGATGTGGACGAGTGCGCGAATGGGGAGGCCAACTGTGAGCAGAAGTGTGTGAACATCCCCGGCTCCTACCAGTGTATCTGTGACCGGGGCTTCGCTCTCGACGCGGACGGAAAGGCCTGCCAGGACATCGACGAGTGCTCTGTGTGGTCCGGCTCTGGTGAGCTCTCTTTTTATACGTTCCTATTTTCCCTTTAGGCAGTGACCTCTGTATGGGAGGATGTATCAATACTCGTGGCTCTTACATCTGCCAATGTCCTCCGGGCTACAAGATCCAGCCGGACGGAAGGACGTGTGTAGGTGAGGAGTGAGACAGTAGGCCAAAAACAAAAGGAAATTCAGACGTGGACGAGTGTGCCTTGGGAGAGTGCAAGGGGCACGACAGGATATGCGTCAATACCCTTGGCCACTTCAAGTGCCACCATGTCGAATGCCCCCAGAATTACATCCACGACAGTAACTACAAGAAGTGAGTCTGTCTGCTCGCTGAATCCCGTTGCCGTGTCTAACCTCCCCCTAACCAATTTCAGCCGGTGTAACCGAGACCCCAAGATTTGTGAGGGACTGCTGGAGAGCATCTGCCAGTCCAAGTTCCCCATCCACTACACCTGGCAGTACATCGCCATTCCGAAGGCCGTTCCGATCTCGTCTCATAGACCGTCCGTCACTCTCTTCACCATCAAAGGGCCCTTCGCTGGAGATGCTCAAGTCCAATTCGAGCTAGGTGTTAGCAAAGTCATCACAGGTGTCTCCGCCCCTTCTCTAACCAGTTTGCCTCATTTTCCAGAAGGTGTAACAGTTCAAGCAGCGGTCCGAGCCAACTTTCTCCTCCAAAAGGGCACCCAGAGGAATTCGGCGGTGATCGCCCTCCGCGATTCCCTGGACGGTCCTCAGACCATCTACCTCGCCCTAACCCTTCGATTAACCAAGCAGAACATCTTTGTTGGGAAATACGTGGCTAATCTCGTGGTGCATGTCGCCTCGCACAAGAGACACAGCAACGCCATTCCATAACCATCCTTGATTTGTTTTTCTGTGTCACTCACATCTATTACGGGTTCCTAATGAATTATTTGTTTCGGTTTTCAGCCATGTCCAAGATGGCTATTCCTGTATAAAGAAGTGTCTCGACGAGGATGCCCCTTGCCTGGCCAACCACACTCGGGAGATCCTCTACCAGTTCCGGGCAGTCCCCACCATGCACCTCGTCCACCACCCTCTCGAGGTGTCCAGGATAAAGGCCCACATGGACATCCCCTTCTCGGTCGAATACACCCTCGACCATGTTGGGATGAGACATTTCGACGTGGAACAGGATAAGAACATAGGTGAGTGGAGGAGTCTCTTCCTCTATCCGGTCATCAGGTATCGTCCGGCTGGTTCGTCCGATCGAAGGGCCGACGACGGTTATCATCCGGGTCCATATAGACACCAAGTCGAGTACTGGAGTCGTCCTGGCCTACAACCTGGCGGTCATCGAGGTCCACGTGTCCCGGTATCCTTTTTAAATCTCGTTGTACATTTCAATGAATTATGTCTCTTGGCCAGTGTTCGGGGGTCACCTGTTCCACTTGGCCCCCACCTTTCCCTCTTTTTTACATCTCCGGTCACTCAAATTCGAGCCGATTCAATGATAAAAGAGTGTCGGTCCTCCTCATTGTCGCCTCTCCACGGGACTTGATTTCGACTATTCAAAGAGCTCGAATCTGCCGAAAAGTGAATCAGTTGCAAGCGGGTCCCGCCCTCCTCTGACCACAAATAACACCCTGCCTGCAAATACACTTACCCCCTGTCCTGCCCCCTCTCTTTTTGGTCCCCCCATGTTAATCTACACCTTATTTACACCTTGTTTTGCCTCGAAACACTACTCCAATTACAAATGGCCGAAAGAACCGCAGTTGTCATTTGCAACGACTGCTCCCCCGGAGGTCCTCTCCTAATCACTCCTGTCGCATTCTAATTAGTCTCCTCGTCAAATTCCCACCCGCTTTCGTATGGTAATCCAGAAATTAGCCTTCCGGGCCATCGAATAAACATTGTCGAAACAACAAAGCCGTCAATTTAGTGTAACTCCTCGATAACTCCAGCAGTTGATTGAAATACCCCATAGAAGCAGTAAGTTGTCATTAGCAGACGAGATCTCTGCCTCTTCCCTTGTCCTCCTCCCCTTTGGTATCGTCTTCCGGTCTCTCCCAATTAGCACATGCTCATCTTTCATTCACTTCCCAGCTGCTCATTCCACATTCACAGATGATTCTCCGGCCATGAGCGGTTTTCTCTTTACTGTCGTCTTTCTACTGCCAGCAGTCGTCGCCGACCGGGGTAAGCTTTTTATTTGACTCGGAAATAAAAAAGGAGACATGCCTGCAAGTAACAGGAATGCTCTCCTTTCGAAGGCAGATTTAATATACCGAAACGGTTGGGGAATCTTCAGGGCCACCGAAGCTTCTCCACCAGCCCCCAGAAGAGGTGTGGCTATCTCTGGATTCTTCACAACAAACAAAACCCGTCCTGAAATGTGTCGGATCCGACAATGTGGACAAGTGAGCTGTCCTCCTGACTCGAGTCAACAGTATTTAGTTATGAGTGGCGAAAGAACGGCGAGCCGTTTGCCGTCGGAGGATCCGTGGAATGGGAGCGGCCCGGTCAGACGGGGAGCATAGTCTTCAAGCGGCCTTCCCACGAAGTGGCCGGCTATTATCAGTGTTTCGCGTCGAACATCTTCGGAACGGCACTGAGCAACCGGGTCCATGTACAGATTGGAGGTTAGTCAAGACCGGGAGGAACCAGCAATCAGCACGCGAGATGCGGAAGCTGGGGCTGCTGACGGAGTCGGGATAATGGACACGAATCACGGAGGAAAGGAACGAGGGTAATTGTGTTGATTGGGGATCAGACACAGGGGTCCATTACCGTAATTAGCGGCAGCTGCTGACCGAGAAAAACACGACCTTTCAGTTCTGGATCACTTTCCGTCAAAGCCAATTAGGAAGGTGCCCGTGGTGGAGGGCGAGTCTCTCACTTTGGACTGCTCCCCTCCGAGGTATGCCCGAATTATATGGGTTAACCGAGTTATTGAAGAGGGACACCCCCACCGACGATATTCTGGCTGTACCGGGACACGGAACAAGACTCGGTGATAGAGACCATCCGTCGACGACACATCGCAGTCGATCCTCATGGCAAGCTGCACTTCTCGGCAGTTCAAAAACACGACGGGAGACCGGTGAGCAGTCGCACCCGTTTTTCACTGGGCCCTCTCCCTAAACCCCTTTTAATTAGCTTGAAGCGGCGACTAAAGAGCCAGTTAATCGGGGTTGAATTATTCAGATGAGACCAGTGGGGAGGCGAATTACCAGTGGAGGGAGGCCAAAAGTTGACTTTTAGAATCTACTCTACGAATGTGCCGCCACTTCGCCGGTTCTTCATGGAGAGTACCGGGCGGGAGACCAGATACAGCTGGAAGTCACAACAAGGGAGCACGTAGCACCGATAGACATCTATACAATGTACACCTCCCCCTCTGAAGTGACCGTTAAAGCCGGTGGCAGACTGAAACTTCAATGTATCTTTGGAGGGTTGTAAGGGGGAAATGGATAAAAGAGAAGAACATTCGTGTTTAGCCCGGTGCCTACAGTATTCTGGTCCAAATTGGACGGCGAGCTACCGAAGGACCGGATGAAGTCCCTGACCTCGTCTGATAGCGACTTCGGAAAGTCGCTCATCGTGGACAATGTCCATCCGGACGACGCGGGCAGATACGAATGCAGAGCACAACAGATCTCACACACCGTCAATGTGCGTGTCTTGGGTATGTGCCTTTCAGTGGAAGAGACAGCCGGGTTTCAGCTGCTCCCTTTTGGGAAGAGAAGCCACCGGAAGACGTGACCGAGTCGGAAGACAACAGTGCCGAGTTGCATTGCCTTGTTGGAGGATCTCCTCCTCCTATCATTCGGTGGAGCATGAACGGCATTCCTCTCCACGGTAGTATTCTTTTTTAAACTGTCAACATCTTTTTAGAACTACCCGAAGTCTCGCGAAGAATGCTCCTCGACGGTGGCCGCCTTCTTCGGCTGCCGGAGCTGCACCACGAGGTCGACACCGGTGTCTATCAATGCAACGCCTCGTCACCTCAGGGATATGTCTTTGCCAATGCTTATGTTCATGTCCGAGGTATGATTGTCTACTTAAAATGAACAGCCAGTTCAGCGCATGCTCCTCGTTTCCTGATGCCTACAGACAGGGTGATGAAGGCCATCCTCCGCACTACTGTCTATCTGAACTGTGAGGTGGATGCTGCCCCGGAGGCCGTCGTCAGATGGGTCGATGCGGATGACAGGCCACTCCAGATCATCGAAGGCAAATCAAAGGTATCTTTATTAGAAAATAACTCGGAAAGAGAGGGACAGCGCAAGGGAGACGTAGAGGCATGACGTTCGAGAGGTCTCTAACATGTTTACTGTAATTTTGCTAGGGGGAGACTTACGTCGGACTTCGATTAGAGCATAGAACCCTACGCTTCTGTCCTCACTGCCTCTTTCATATTCTACCTCCAGATAGTCTCCGCCGAAATGGAGGTCGAGTTCGTCCAGATCCCGCTGCCCTTTTATTCTATTCACGGATGACGGAGTTTCAAAAAGACCTACGTCATCAGACTGCTCCCTCCCAGCTCGTTATCTTTGAACGTCAGCTGACTAGCGTCTGGGATATCCCCCGATAGCCGGACGTGGAACTCCGTGTTGTTTTGAAGTGGTCTGAACTCGTAGCTGGCAGACGAGGAGGTGTTTCTCAGTCTAGATACTCCTTGGTCGAGGCACTTCCCTCTGACGCACCTGTATCCCCTCGACATGGCCACCACTCGGTCATTCCAGTCGACACTCATCTCCACCATGCCCCTAAAGTCCCCATTCCCTCTAACGTTAAAGGACACAGCAGGCCCAACGAGTTCTTTGTGAACGGTTAGGATAGGCTCGAAAATTAGAAGAGGAGAGTTGTTCTCTGCGAAGGCAGAGCCTATGCCATGTAGTGTGTACTCTTTGGAGTTGGTCTCTTCTATCCCTCCGACTGTCACAATCACCGGTGCCTATATACTTTAGTTCTTGTCTCCTGCCCCCTTACCCAGCTCTCTCCAAAGTCGCTCAATTGAACGAGTCCTCCAGGTGAAAGAAAGGTCACCGTATCCGTCAGTTCCACTCGAGTAGGCTCTTCGGAGACTGTCATCACCTCTAAAAGGTTATGCTCGTTCTGTCCTCCACCAGTCCCACTTTGCAATTCTTTCGTCGCATAAATTATCGTCGGATTCTCATATTGGTGGGGATTCATGTGAGCTACTTTTATCTGTAACACCTGGGTTGAATCATCGTAGACAGTCCGCTTACCGCTGGCACCGGCGCTCCGAAGACGGACTGCTGATATCCGCCGTTGGGTGTAGTCGCCTCTTTCAGTCTAGAAACTGAAACTAGGGTGAAAACTGAACAAAGCAGACCCTCTGGTGACATTTCCGGCCGTAATATAAATGGTATCTGCTGCTCCATGTGGCTCGTTCCTTTCAACTGTCGCTACAAAAATATGACTAGGTCCTCCTTCGAATGTTAGCTCCGTGAATGGGGAGGAGAACTCATTGACAAAGTAGAATTGGGAGAGGGAGGCGTTGGCGGGGGAGAAGACGAAGATGGCGAAGCTTAGCAGGGAGAGCATAGTAGAGGGAATACCTTATCAGGGCAGGGAGGGAAACAAAAAGGACACCGAGGAAAAATATTTGGAGAGGAGAGCAGACGGTACCGGGAGACATCAAGGTCCGTTTTCAGCTGCTGCCCAACCACACCCTCGTCATCTACGACGTCAACTCGGCCGACGAGGGCGTCTTCTACTGTAACACCAGCAATAAATATGGAATCAACAGGGCAACCATCCAGCTCCGAGTCTACAGTAGACCGCTTTTTGTTCAGTAATATAACTGCGTTTAGAGCCGACGTACTTCGTGAAAGTGCCAACTCCTCGTACCCTGTACTTGGAGGCGGGCCGGGATGCCGAGCTGGTTTGTGAGGCTGTGGCAGACCCTCGACTAGAAGTCGAATACAAGTGGACTATCAATGGAGATCTACTGAACAATTCGAGGAACTTTGAGTAGGTGACCTAGTGCATTCGATTAGAGAAAATTTTTAGAATTCTACCGGATCGTCTAAAAATTAGGAAGGTCAGAGGACGGCACTCGGGTACAATCGACTGCGCGGCCGTCACCGACGTCGACGTCAAACTGGCTTCTGTAACTGTCATTGTCAAAGGCAATTCCTTATTTTATTAATAGAAAATCTGTTCCAGACGTGCCGTCGAATCCGGAGATGGAGGTGCCAGTTTGTACAGAGAGAAAGGCAGGGATACGGTGGAAGGCATCGAATCCCCACGGGGACCCCATCCTCCGCTATATTGTGGAGGTGCAGACAGACTTCAAGAAGGGTGTCTGGGAGGTGCTGACCGAGGAGACCAACACGGAGAAGACGGACTACGAGGTCGATGTGACACTCACTCCCTGGGTCAACTACACCTTCCGCGTCGTCAGCAGGAATACCCACGGCCGATCCGACGACGGCCTCGATGGACACGAGCCAGGTTGGATAGTATGGTACTTCTAACAGTACTGTTTCAGATACCGCCCCGGTCATAAAGTGCCAGACTCGGGCTTCTTCTCCCTACACGAACCCCTCGGGTGTCTGGGCCGCCGGCACTCAGCCAGACAACTTGGTCATCTATTGGAACCCCATGGATAAGTATTATTGGAATGGGATGGGGCTGAATTATTTGATAAGGTTGTCACTATTAGTGTAATCGTTGGTATACAGGGTTTTAGGTATAAATTGAATGAACCCCACTCGGCCTGGACGGAGTTTCTCGTGGAAGATCCTCTTGCGGTATGTCCGGAATACAGTGGGTAAGCCATTCCCTTTTAGAGTTCCACGACTATACGAGAGCTGCCGACCTTCCGGGAATACCTGATTCAAGTGAGAGCCGTCAATTCCAAAGGACCGAGCATATTGGAACCGGAAACCATAAAGGGATACTCCGGAGAAGACGGTACCCCGGTTCCCCCCTTCCCTTATATTCTCTCCAGTTCCCTCATCGGAGCCCGGCTCATTCCGCCTTGTCCAGGTTATCAATTACACCTCGGCCGAGTTCAGCTGGATCCCCGTGGATAAGGAGAATTTCAACGGTTACTTCGAGGGATACGAAGTGAGTTAGTCGACAGCTCAATGAATCTTTTCAGCTTGAATACTGGAAGACGGACTTCCCCCAAAGGAAGTACAAAATACTGGTCCCAGCTGGCAGAAACTCCAAAAATGTGACGTCTTTCTCCGCGAATACGAACTATTCGGTGGTGATTCGGACCAAGAACAAGCAATACGTCAGTGCTCCCAGCCGGGTTGTCCGTTTCGAGACCCCGGAAGGAGGTATCGTCTTCCTTCTCCTCCAAAAACGGGCTTCTATTTCAGTCCCGTCAAAAGTTTCAAACATGAAGGTATTCGCTGTGGGTGCCCACTCGATCCTCGTCTCCTGGGATAAGCCCCAACATCCAAATGGGATCCTCAGGGGGTACTTCTTGAGTTTCGACAACGATCGAAGTCTGTGGATACTCGATCAGAGAGGCAGATAGACTTTCAGATGAGACTGAGGAGACCTTTGTCCTCCACAAGCTGCACCATTATCTCCACGAGAGAAGTCTCCCGGACACAGGATACAAGATATCCGTATGGGCCGAGACCAGCGCCGGCGAGGGTCCCAGAACCACGAGGCCCCTGCGTACCTGGCCCCTCCGACCGCCAGATCCGCCGTTTTTCAAAGTCTCCAATGTGACATTGGATTCCATGGTTGTCACCTGGATTCCGTCGAATGGCACCGCCCGACGAATGTCTGGCTCCTCGTTCTACGTCAACTACACACTGGAAGGTTGGATACGGATGACAGATCTCGATATGGATACGTTTAGGGTCGGGGATATACCAGCAGTCGACGGAAGTCATCCTCCCTGACACCCAGATGACGATCAAGGAACTGGCCGACTCGAGCAAGTACATCCTCGTCGGGGTGGCCAAGGACGGCCCCGGCATGTCGCTGTCGGAACCACTTCCCGTCTTCACGTCTCGTCAAGCAGACGCATCCCATCTCAATCAAGGTCGGCCCCATTGTTCAAAAAGACCAAAAAAAATTCAGAGTCTCTCCGAACGGCCGCCTGGTTCGTGGCTGTCCTCCTCGCCTTGGCCGTGGCCCTCATTGTGGTCATGATCACCTGCTGCTGTGAAGAGCGCAAGGCCGGCGGCTACTCTGTGAGGAGGAAGGAGATGGAAGTTGGCCATCAGCTGGAATCGGAAGAAGAACGACGCTTTCTTGAATATCAGTTCGGGTATAAGTCATAGCTTCCTGCTCTCTATAGACCTCAATGTTATTCGCTTCATTAAAAGTTCATTAATCTCTGAGAAAGACTAGATATCATCGGATACCACGTATTGGATATGTTCAGGAGGCATAGTCAGGGATAGTACAGTAGATATTTTCGACGGGGGACTCTAAGGCAACTATCTGCGAGAACCGTTGGGGGAGACGGCCGGCCCGGCAGCTGGGGTCCGTCGAGAGGACCTCGGCCATCCGGATGCTGTTGCCTCGACACCAGGAAAGAAGCTCGGCCAACGCGGCTGTTGAACTGCCGGCTGACAATTCCTGGAAAATATGTTATTTGTTCGGGGAATAAAAGAGACATACGGTGGCCAGAGGAGTAAGGTGTTCGGACATCTCCTGCTCGGAGATCCTTGGCTGCCGTTCGACTCGATTCAGGAATTCAGCAGCGGATGGACGAAGTCGGTTGACTTCTTTGACAAATAGAAGTCGACTTGACGGCACACAGTGCGTGGCTTGGGGCCCGGAAGTACTGAAGCAATCCACCAGGGTCTGGGCCACGACCGTGAGATCCGCGTCGATGGTCGCCTGAGGAGGCACGTCGAACAGAAGTTTGGGTTTGTTGAGGAGAGCTGCCCACAGCCGGAGGGAGTACAGATTGGACTTCCACTGCTGACCCGTTTGGCTGTCGACCCCGTTGATGGCGGCTTCGTTGTCGATCAGGTCGAAGATAAACTTCAACGGAGGGGGGAAATTGTCCTCTCCTGAGAAAATGACCGATTCTAAGAGGTCGTCAATGTATTTCTGCACTGTTGTTTTGCTGAAAAAGAGCATTAAGACTTGTGAGAGGGGGTGCGGCTACCTGGTGACGAGTCGCGTCAGATAGACTTCCGGGATGTTTTTCGGGATGGTGTCATCGATCTTTCGTTTCTTCTCGAATGTCTGAATAGCAGAGGACAGATGGACGAATCCGAGTGGAGGAGGAGACGTGCTGGGAGCGCGGTCGAGACTACTCCACGAGCACTGGCCACTGTCGCCGGCCGAGTTGCGGTGCTCAGCGGAACATTCCCCGGTCATGAGGAGGAGTGCTCCTGGAGGGACCCCGAACATTTCGAGGGTGTTGAGACGTCGAGAAGTGGTGTCGATCTCGGACAGAGTTAGAGGGCCGCGTCGAGGACAGTGCCATTCTGGAGAAAACAAAATGTATGAAAGAGGAAGGCCGGCCTACCTAACTCGAAGGTGCTCGTTCCAGGTCGATGAGAGTAGGACTTCCCTTTGCAGACGGCATCTAGCACCTTGTTTTTCACCTGACCGATGGAGTCGCACGACTGCACTTTCACCATGAATGGCCCTCGTCCCTTCAGATCCATCACCAGCAGGTCCTACAATGTCCTTGCTTATTTGTCAGTTCCCTCCACTTACAACAGCGATCACGTCGACGGCCTCCCTCAACAGCATGGACTCATTGATGGTGTGTCTGGCTCTTCCGGTAATCTCATCCACCGGCCCCCTTTCTATCTGGCATTTCAGTGCTTTGTACAGTTGGAGGAAAGGGTAGGCTTGGTTCTCGGCCAAATAGGGATACATCGCAATGCAGAGCCACTTGGCCACCATCTTCTCCACAATACTCTCACTCGACCGGAACAACAGACCCGAATTCCCATCCTAAACAGATACTGTAAAAGACAAAGTATAAACGCTTACGTGAACCGTTTTGGCGATATGAGCTCTAAGAAGATCACAGACAACAGTGGTCAGGTAGTGGAAATTACGAAGGAGGACGGCCACTAGGAGAGAACAGAGCAGGGATTTCTCTTGGGGGGAGACGGAACTGTCACCATCGGCCGAATCAATTATCTGTTGGATGTAAGATATGGAAAATGGGAAAGACTACCGCAATGATGAACCGGGGAGATCGGAGGAGGGAGTCGAATTGGGCCAGTGTCAAGGGAAGACTGGTGGCGTAGAGCGAAGGAGACGGGGACGGTCCTCCCTCCATCCAGAGCAGTCGGCCGACATACTCTTTCAAGGAATTCACCACATTTTCTAAAAATGAAATATATTACATCTCCAGGCACGAATGCTACCGTCGCCGTTCTCTGGACTGAAGCTGAGGGAAGTGTGCAGTTCGGCGAATGCCTGCTTGCACTCCTTCCTCACGTTGTTCTCCAACTCCTCCAGCTGCAGTTGGATCTTCCGGTAGTCCCTTTCCTTCTCGGTCTTTCGCCTCCTCCACAGACAAATGAGCAGAAGGAGGACAAAGATAATGACGAGGCCGGAAACGGCAGCAATGGGCCAGACTGGCGTTGTTTGGAGAGGGGTGCCGTATTGCAAAAGACCCAGTTCCGTTCGGATATTGCCGACAGTGACAGTCACCAGCGGGGCACCTCTAATGGGGACACCTAAAAGGGATGAGATCTTTTGGAAGGGGCACTACCGTTCTCGTCGGTGGCAGCCGGCTGCTGGGAGGGCGGGTTGCACACAAGCTGCTTGCTGTCGATCAAAGTGACATAACACCGTTCTTTCCCAATAAAGATCTACGAAGATACTGTAATGGGCCGCGTTCCACTGTATACCTTGTAATCGTTGGGCTCCGCCGCCTCGTTGAGATAGGCTCCGTCGAGGATGAGGGGTTGATTGGGCTGGTGTATCCGGGTGCCGTGGAAGGGAGTCAGCTGGGGATCGGGGCAGACGGAGAGCTGGATACGTGCCCCCGTATTTCGAACCGAGGGAACGGCATCCATGGCAAAGCCGACGGAATATCTGAAAATTGGAAATATAGAGTTAGGAAAAGGAGGCACCTCGAGTACTTGAGGGATGTTCTGTCGGAGGGGACGATTCTGGGCGAGAGACAGTACAACAGGGTCTCGTTGACGATCTGGCAGCTGGCCACCTCCGACACAACTTCTGCCGACGGCGAACTGCTTCCCAAGAGGAAGACACTCGCCGACACGACCGAATCCAGGTACCTCCCTTGCACGGTCAGCGGCTTCCCTCCCGATTTCCAGATCTTCTGCGGTTTTACGGCGAAGATTATCGGGTCCGGCCGGTACTCGAAGCCCATGGTGATCTCTGCACTCGCTCCGTCGATTATCAGCTGGACAGTACTGCTGACTCCCGTGGAGCCGGGTTTGGCCAAAATGCAGCTGAGCGTGTTGGACGAGTTCCGATGAGCCACATTACACGGCACAGAGCCAATTAGGACGGAGACGTTGGTACCAGCATTCAGGTTTTGACCGTAGACGGTGAGCTTCGATCCACCGGAGACAGGGGCGAAGGAAGGGTAGACTTTGAAAAGGCCGATCTCCACAAAGGAAAAGATGTCTTTCGATTCGGCCGTTCGTGTTCGTGATCTTCCGACAGCCACCTTCACTGGGCCGGATGCCGTCCCTGGCTCCACCATACAACGAATGACCCGGCTGATCTCGTAGCCGACGACTTTGCATTTGGATCCTCCAACCCAGACCCGGTCCCGGACGTCTTCGATTGAACTGCCCAAGTCTCGTCCATTGATGGTTACGGTAGTGCCGCCTTCAAATGGGCCAGATAGCGGTGAGAACTGGAACGAGTAATGTTACTCGCGAAGAGACGCCTCTTACCGAAATGATCTGGGGCCGGTCGCAGTCGTATGTTGATCGCCGGGGGCAAGATGTCGAGCAGCGTCCGCCACACCATCCACAAGACCATTTCGATTCCAACGAGGCACAGGTGGAGCAGTCGGCTGCCATCAGTGAACAATCATATAGAACCACTGGAAGACCTCTATTCGAACGGGGAGAGGGAGACACCTACCGCCCGAGACGTCGACTACCCTCTTCTCGTGGAGCACTTCTATCTGCAGTGTCTCTTTGTCTGTCCCCCTCAACGAGGCGCTCAGTTGCAGGCAGGTCAGTTCGTTCTTTTCCATCTTCGCATTGACCACGACCGTCCCATTCAGACGACACTTCAGCCCGTCCCTGGGTAACTTCTCCTCGTGAGCCATCTTCAGTTTCAGATCTGTTGTTTGTTCCGCCGGGAGAAAATGTTCTTCCGCCACAATACGGGTACATTCTTTGGTTACACCCTGAACCTTTTCGGTGAGAACCGGAGATGCAATTTAACCCACCCCGGTACAGGTTTCTTTTGTGGCACAGCTCGACGTCGCCGAGCACCAGTCACACCCTTCCATCGAGGTACACTCACCGCACCTGGAACACCTGGTTAGAACAGAAAAGAGAGCCCTTACGTATTCATCTGGTGACAGGCGTAGATTGTATAATTCAACTGGGCAATGGGTTGAGGAGAAAGAGACGTCCGCAATTTTAGAGGATGCACTTCCCGGGCTGATGACAGTTGAACCGCTGGAGCCGCGCAGCTCACTCCCCGCTCACTCCAGACGGCTTCCGATATAGCATGACCCAGGACACACTCGTACTTCTAGAATATGAATCAAATGGAATAAAATACAAAACATACATATCGATCTGGCGGAGGAAGGTTTTTTACGGGGATGAAAATGGTCGAAGTGGTTCCAACGGCTAAACTCTCCGGTTGAGGAGGACCATCGCTGGCTGGGCAGACGTCGATCGGACTGGAAGGACAGGAAGATGCCGCCTGACAGGTACTGGTGGAGTGACACCATCGACACAGAGGATCCTCGGCGAGGAGACAGCTGGAGCACGTGGTGGAGGACGAGCAGTCGGTCAGCGGCAGCCATCGGACCTGGAAACAGGTTGCGGTCCCTCGAGGTTACGCGCCGAGTGTGTGAATTACGATCTTTTGTCTATTTTATGATGCTCGGGGTGACAGGGGGTGACACCGGCCAAACATCGTAAATCACCGCATATGATGAGCTGTTTGGACAGTTGTTCCGGCCAGTCGTTTTTCTATTACATCTGCCCCCGCCATCCCTTCCCCCTTGGAACCGTTTACGGTTATCCCGGATAGATTTGGCCGAGATGGATCCTCTATTGGGTTAGTGCTGGCACGAGCAATTAATAAGATGTGCCAGTCGGGTCTGACACAACAACAGACAATTGACGACGGCGGTAAATGTATCCCCATCTAATCTAGGGCCCGTACCTCGTGGTCCGTCTGGACGAGCATCCTCATCTCGGCAATCTGGATCCCTCGGACTCCCTTCTTCTCGGGCAGCTCTACTTCGGCGTACTGGTCCAGAGAAAGCTGACTGTTCCATTTCAACTGCAAAGAAGGGGCTTCCTCACAAGGCAGAGAGAGGTGTACCTTGACTATCCTGCCGTCCTCCATCCCGGCCACCAGCACTCCCTTCGACCCGGCCAGCGAGAGGACAGTCCCCAGTCCTTCCCAGGCGGCCACCTGTACAGCCTCGATGGTGCCTCCGACCCCCATATCACACGTGTCTTCTGGCAGCGGCATCCGCGATTTCTAAAGCCAAAAACATTTCATGGCTGACCAGCCGGGGCGGGAGATAATCCCCCGGGGACACAGAATCACTTACGTTGAAACATTTCTTGTCGCGGCCGATGTGAGGAAGTCCGACGGAATCCGCCCCACCTCGGCATCGGTCGATATTGTACCAGAAGGTGAGCTGGATACGGGAGAGGGCGAACGAGCAGATGCTCGACTGGTGGGAGCCGGGGTCCCAGAAGGAGGCCACCAGGTTATCCCCCTGGACAGTAGCAGCCGTCATCTCCGGGTAGTTCATGTTGTCCTCGGAGCGGCATTGGAGGTCGATCTCCGAGTAGGAGACAAATCTGGAATCCCTTTGATTTCAAGAGGCACTCTCTTCCGGGATAGGCCAATTAGAAGGCGAATGCGATGTAGCGGAAATCATATGCGGATCATTGGCCTCGCCTTTGACCGACTGGATCCCTCACGACATGACCCACCTCGTGTCGTTGGCACAAAACCTTATGAGTTTCGTCGCCGGTCTCTTTCCCTGTACCGCCGCGATGTAGACGAAGTGTCCGTGCACAAAGGCGGCCACGTAGCGGGTCAGGCTCCGGAACTCCTCGCGCAGATACACGGCTGCCTCTCCCTCGAGGCTCCCTATAAACAGAAGATGCACTGTAAAAGGGAAGACGACCTTACCAGCATTGGCTATATTCAATTCTGGGAAGTTTCTGACGGCGACTGCGGGAAAGGGATCTCTGTAGGGAGATTCTGCAGTAGAAGTGGCGGCTACGACCAGGGTTTGTTGAACTTGGACCCAGACGGTAGAGGCCTCGGGACTGTTGGCAGCGATAGGGGCATCGCTGTTCTCTACCAGGGACAGATCCTGTGGATTGTAGAGGGAACAGGTGCCGAGACGGGTTGAGCCGCAGTGGAGGAGGCCAGTTGGTGTGAGATGGAGCAGCTTGGTATGGGTCTCGGTGAGTTTTGGACGGGCATCTCGGAGACAGCTGGACCCGTCGTGGCTACAGAGAGCGGAGTCCTTGAGGGGACCGGTACTGGCGGAGTGGCGGAGGGAAAGGTCGGAGGTGGCGAGGACCGAGAGATTGTTCACCGAGCCGATGTAGATCTAAACGACTCGTCTTGTCTCTTCTAATGGATGGGCCATTAGTAGGCAGGGATTGGCACCTGACCACACAGTGACCCGGGTGTCAGAATACGGTGTGTGTCGATTTGCTCACCTTGTCCCCGGCCAGGAGCACATGGTTGATCAGCTGGGAGGAGTAGAAGCCGAGACACGGGGCGACTAATAGACAGAAGCACACGGACCACATGCCGTCATCTTCTGAAAAGTCGAGAGTCGGTGATAGGGCCCGTTGTGGAGTAGCCGGAGGTCGGCTCGGCCATCTTTTAGATATGCAAATCGAGGCGAACAATACGTTGTTGACGCGCGGTGCCAAGAGGCCTTCAAATATTGGCAAAAGGACCGACGGTCCGAGGGGCAGAAGTTAAGGGCAGGGGGAGATCAAGGGGCACATGAAAATACTGAAAGATGATGGGACTAATTGGACACAGATGCGGGCAGGGAGGAGGCCCGGCCTCTCGGCAAACAGAGACCCTTCCAGGAAGATTACATATTCATAAGCAATTGGCTATCGCCGGTCACCGCGACAAGTTCTCGATGGAATTAGAGGAGGCTCAATATGCAAACGAGGATGCCCCCTCCCCCTATCACAGAAACGAGGCCCCTCCCCCTCAGGGCGGCCGGCACACAGGGAATAGGGTTACGGCAAGAGGCTACGGTCCTCCTCCTCCTCCTCCTCCTCCCGCAGGTGCCTACCACGAGAAAAACTGCCGCCAGCTGCATGAAAAAAGATGCATCTGGTACAGGAAAAAGCGGGCCGACCGGAGAGGCGTAATGATTGGCGAGCCGGTGCGCTAATCCCGAGTCGAGGGAGCGGTGTCCATCCGGGGGATTAGGGCCCGTTTTACATGGGTTTATAGAAGGCAGGTGAGGGAGGAGACGGCAGCCATTACGGACGAGTAGACGCCGTAGAATAATTAACTGATAGGCGAGGCTCGCCCTCCGATGCAAACGTACCCGTTGAATTGAATTAGGCAAGAGAAAAGAGAGGGGCATAAGAAGCGACTGACCCCAATCAGTGCGCAGGACATCTCAGAGATAGCCCCGGAAGGGACCTAATTAGTGCAGAGAGGGCGGAGCTGCTGCTGACAGACGGCCACAAACAACTTGCCCCTTGTGCCCCCTAGGTGGAGGGCCCTTTCCTCTAGGTAGGGCCGAGTACGCGAGGATTAGGCAAAGGCGTCTGTCGGCCCGGCGCAACTGTGGCGCGTGCCCTTTCCAAAGACACATACCGGATTACTCGGCTGAAATTGGATATGGTCCGAGCTGTCTTGCCGTCAATGGGGCGTCAGGGCGCCACTGATGGTCACTTCGATAGGGAGGGGGCTTTGTTTGTTTATATCAGAGGAGGAGGACGAGGGAGGATGAACCTGTGCCATCAGGGGAGACCTTGCGGCGACATTAGGGAAACATGTCTGGAAATGATGCGTCTCCTAGGCAACACCCCTTGTTGGCGGCTCGTTGGAACGACAGGAATGGCGTCTCCCGTGACGAAAATTCTTCTTTTGGGCCCCATAAAGGTCAGTTCGCTTCCAATTGGCTCTCCTGCTGGGAGACCAAGGCGGTGGTCAAATGAGATCCACATTGAAAAACAGAGAGACGACTCCCCGTCAAACATTATAATTTTTGATTTTTAGGCTGGTAAGTCGGCGATCGCAACATTTTTGGGGGAGACAAGCGACTGGGAGGCCAACGAGACGTATCGACCTACGAAAGGTGACGAAGCCAATTGTACATTTGAGGGGCAGGCTCTAATGAGCCAAACGGAAACGCGGCACCTAATGAAACTAATGAGCGAGAAATGGGATGGCGTCTTTGTGGCACCGAACCACAAAGAACGGAAGTATTCCAGGCGTCCGAATCATCGACTTTGAGAGTCGCGAGGGAGGCTACCGGAATGTGGTCGAAATCGAACTGTGGGACTGCAGTGGCGACATAAAGTGGGTCGGCCGAGTCGGCTTTGAGAGGACGCCTTCAGGTACAGGGACTGCTGGCCGGCCATGAAAGACGACGCCCAGGGGGTGATACTGGTGGCGGACCCGGACGAGAACACGGCCGACGACCTCCTCCCCTGGTCAGTGCCAATAACCCAGCCCGGGGGCAATAAGGTGTCATTTGCATCAAGATATAACACGCCGCGCGGGAGCCAGCTCAATACTGACGGACACAATCTGGGCATTCGATGAGCTAATAGATTGACGCGTCGATACCCTCTTCCCAAAAATATCTCATAGGTACAATGAGTTCGTGCAGAAGGCCGGAATCGACAACCAGGACGTCCTGGTTCTGTTGAATGAAAAAGGAGACCGCCGAACTAATCAGGAAAATATTGCCGCTTTCAAGTATGGCTAATGTGGACGGGATGCACAGTTATCCATTTTCAGACTGATAAAGGATGTCAAGTATCTCGCGTTTAACTTACGCCATGAAGGAGACATTCTGCGAGAAAACATCAGCGCGTTCATTTTAAAAATACGGCGAAATGAATAAAAGTAGAAGCAGTGGCATAATAGAGGTATGGTTCAAGAGATCCTATCGTCGCGACCCCATGAATCAGGCAGGAGTGAAGGTGATCCGGCAAGCAGATAGCTACCAACGTCTCGGCCGCTTTTAAGATGCTATGCGTGTCAAGTTTCTATCATCTCGGTGTGTATGTAGAAAAGGCGCGTTTTAGACAACAGAAAGATATGAATTGCAGAGAAACTTTATCTGCAACCATCACAAAACAAATTAGAGGTGAATCACACGGTTACCAATTGACTAAGTGAGTAATAAAATACAATATACAAGGATCCCAATCTCTAATACGGATTTAGTATCGTTTTCGAATTGTGTGACCGCTGCCATGGAACGGAGCTGCTTTAGGTTTTGTTGATTCCTCGCGTTCTTTCATTTCACGTTCAGTCATCACGCGAGATTTATAATCGTAGCGGATAAACTTCATTTTACCTAGAAAATAATATTTGGTCCATACGCAAATAACATACCAGGGATGTAATCGATATTACATACTACTGGGCCTAAAACAATAGGCTCATCCAGTTGTACTCCTTCCGAAATACTGTTAGACGAAGGCTTCTTTTTACCGTCCAACCGCACACCACTACCTGTGAACGCGGAAAATTGTGATACAGGAGCAGCGACTGTTGTCGGAAGAGGAGGGGCAGGCTATTATAAAAAAAAGAAATAAGTTAAATTAGGATCTTACTTTGGGAACATAGGTCTCATGTTTCGGTTCAACATATCCCTCTGGAGCATCGAAGTCCAAATTCAAATCACACTCAATAATACAAACTGCATTGCTCGGTTTTAATTCTCGTATTTGAAACTCAAGGACTTGTTCAGCATATCGTACAGCTATTCGGTCATTTTTTGTTAGACAGGCAAACTTTCGCAGCTCAACTTCAAGGACAGCTCTAAACTTAACAGTTTACTGAAAAGAGAATAATTTACCTTGGGTTACTAATATTGAGAAAGTCGACAGAAAGAGGTTTTAGTTTACAGTAAGTAGCATTGGGTAAAGTAGCCGAATCAATTCGTATTAGATCGCCTTCTGCTAATAATAACTGACGCATCATCTAAAAAATATATAAATTGATACAATTATTGAAATTGTTACCCAGCCTGGAATAAAGCAGCGACCTTCAGGAGCTGAAAATTCCAAAACACCACAATGCGTTACACGCTGTACGCCACCATCACCGTTGGTTAACTGCAATGTGAGTCATTTAAAAAAAGAAGGATACTTACTTTAAAAAGCATAGGGTATTGAATATTTAATCGGACCAGTTTGTCGAGGGACGAAGTGGGCAAAAGTATCTGTAACATAACATACTTTGATCTTACAAATCATACTTTTCCACTGAAATCCATATCATTCACTTTTTCCGAATCAGCACCTTCGAAAAAAGGTATGGAAAACGCCCTCAATTGCTCACTGTATGGACGGCCGATGTTTTGATGGAAACCAGCTAGCCAATTTTGCATTTCTGGAAACTTTCTTACAATCAAAAATCAACTTATGGAATATAATAAATATTAGCAGATCAATTACCATTAAATTAAAACAGGAGTATCGTTCAGTATTTACCAAATAAAAATGATTACATTACAAAAATCGTGCATAAAAGTGATATTAAACTGATTAAAGTGAACATTTTAAATACTGCATGTAGAAGATCAACTTGAAATGTTCCCCATACTAAAAAATCTGTTTTGATCTCAGAAAATATGTTCAACTCCAAAAAATACTGGTATTCTGAATTGAGCAAAAATGATAAACTTTGCAAACAAAAGCAAATGCTGAAAACGACGCGCAGGCACATCGTAACGCTTTTTACTTTTTTTTCTCCATCTTTGCTGACTCTTTGACAACAACATGAAACTAGTATGAGAGTTACCATAATAATCTAAACAAACAAAATGAAACGAATGTAACTAAGAATTGAACGGTTCAGTTCCGTCGTCGTCTGATGTACAAGTTCCGTAATACCGATCTCCGAAGTTTCCCATTCCAGGAACTACGTAGAAATTGTCGCTAAGCGTTTTATCCACGGCTGTTGTAATTAATCGAACCTGAAAAGGCGAATAAAATAACAAGATAGGAAAACAAACCCTCGGAAAGGCATAGGCAAGAGCATGCACTCCCGGCTCTGACATTAGGAGGCTGAGAAGGTATATATTTTCTTCGGAAACGTCGTGATCCAGAAGTACACGGATAGCCATCATTGCAGCAGCTCCTTTAAACAATAATTTACTAATTAAAAGCAAAACCTGTTGCTACTGTTGCATCCATAAGAAGTACTTTATAGGTATGGATATCTTTGGGCAAACGCAAAAAATACAACTCCGGTTCTAGCGTTTGTTCATTTGTTTGAATTAGTATTTTCCCCATCTGAAAATAATGATATATTGAAATAATAGGCTATTAAAAATTAATGAAAATAAATTATATACCTTTACATCCTTAACTATAGCCCGGAGAGAATTTTCCATAGTCTCTCCTGCCCGCATGATAGCAACACCACATATTTCTGCATCCTTTCTTCGACCAACAAACCTAAAAACGCTACTGAAAGCAATTAGATCGCACTTACTGTTCACCATTACTTAGCATAATTTGCACATTTTTAAATGGCATGAAATTCATAGTTTCTTCAATAAGAATGCGAGTTAAACGTTCCGAGTAGAAGATTATTTCGTCCCTGAAATAATTTGCGCATTACGGTAAAAACAAACCTCTGAGATTCTCTATTACGAATGAATGTGAGCAATCCACGGACCTGAGGAGTCTCTTTTATAATATGTAAAGAATCTGGTAACTCGTCCGGCAGCTCGTTTGCTCCATTTAAAAGCTCCATGCGCACAGCCTTATGGGCACTTTCATCATAGCCTGAATAAAGAGACTATAATAATAAATTTTACGGCCTACCTCGTTTAATAAGCTGCGTCATTACTTGTTTAGCAATGAGGTTAATGGCTACATCGTTATCACCCCCTCGTGGTACAATGATATCGGCAACTTTCATTCCAGGAGCTATATATGCTTCAAAAGCTGGCTGAAATTTTAAATAAAGCTGGACTATGTTAAGCAAAACCTTCACAAAACGAAAGTACTGGTCAAGAACACCTGGAGTATCTCTTCCGCGCTCATTTATATCACGATTTAAACGACGAGCCAGCCGCAGATCTCCATCGGTGTCGACAAAAACCTTCATATCCATCAATGCATTAATATCTTCTCTATGAAATGCCAAAATACCTTCAAAAATAAGGACGTCAGCACCGTACATTATCTAAAACAATTAATGATAGACGAGCTTGAATACGATTACCTTAGGATTGTTATCTCTTGCATGAGTAGTGAAATCATACACAGGTACTTCCGTACTTTTACCTTCACGTAATCGATTCAAAACATCACTCAATAAGTCAAAATCAAAAGCATTAGGATGATCAAAGTTATAGTTCGACTGTTCAGCTAATTTGTGTTCTTTGTCATTCAAAACCTAAATTATATTACAAAACTACAGTTCAAGCATTACCAACCTTGTAAAAGCTATCCATGCTAAGAATCGTAACCCATGGTATTTCGAGCTTTTCAATTATTTTTGCAGCAACAGTTGTTTTACCACTAGCCGAACTGAGAGAACAAGTAAAAGCAGCACAGTAAAGGTCTTACCCTCCGCATATTCCAATAACGTATGGTTGCTTCAATGTTTTACCTTTTTTGTCATACCAAGGAGGGCGGCCTTTTGTGTATATTTTCTACAAAAATATGTTTCACCGAATAAAGCACGTGTAGCTTACTCGACCAGTTTTGGTTGTGATTAAGTGATGTTCCGATTTAGAACCACTAAGTGTGCGGAGGCGTCGACGGGGGGCAGGTGGTGAGGGAGAGTTACGTGGTGGCATTTCGTTTACCGACGATCCTAAAAAGCATTTATACTGTATAAATTATACATGACAAAAATAATCTTTTCAACTTGAAACCGATTGAAGAGACAAACTTTTGAACGCGTTCAGTAGCACACTGGTGTGCAATGATACATTTTGATCAATATTGTTTTTACTGTAATAACGACAGGCACGGGATTATTCGCAGGCTTCTAAAAGAGAAAGTGACTAGCCAAGTCCAAAGAACCAAACAGTGTTTCACTGCGTGAAAGGTATTTCTAATTTGACTACTAATAGAATTTTTTTCTACCTATTTATACAACGCTATGCTACGCTTCTTTATACAATGAATTACACTTGTACGAGCAAATATTTGAGTTACCTGACGATATAGCATAGTTGGGGATCTCATCAATCCTAACCGATCGGCTTTCTCTCCCCACTTCCCGCATGTCTATGACGCCTGAAAGAAAATTGTTTTATATAAATAGAAATGGAATAGAAAAAGATAATTAAGCATAGCCTCCAGTTCAAAACAATATATATTCTCAGTTTAGAATATGGATAAGGTTAGACTTTGCGCAAAGGTTGCGAAAAAAATAGTAAGACTTGAATCAGTCCACTGTCATCCCCACAAGTGTTTTTTTTCAATCAGCGCACGCCTGATACTAAATAACGGACACATTCAAATTGTATTTTCGTTTTCAATCATTTTGCAGGATTCAGATGAGGCTGACATTATCGCTTGCAAATAAGATCAAATACGTGCAGCAACTAATAAAGAACGACCTTGGAATTGTATCAGAAGACAAGTATATAATCCACGTTAGAGCCGGAACAGGAGGCAATGGACTGTCCAGGTGTGTTCCTTTGCGAGGATTACTGTGATGTATTAGTGCTGTTCTAATAGCAAATGTCGCATTGCTTTATGTGCTTCATTTTTAAAGCATTTTCTCCAGGTATAATGGAAGCGGCGGTTTTGGAGGAAATGTTTACTTTGTTGCTACTCCAACAATGGCTTTTGTTGATATCAAAAAGAGCCTTCATAACTCGATGGCAATTCGGGCTACATCAGGCACATCCAGCCAGAAAGTGAAGTTACTGGGTGAAAATGGTGATGATGCGGTATGCTGATTTTGTTATAGTGCTATTATTATTTAAGATTTTTCAAGTGCCAGTTGGTGTTGATGTCGTCAATGAAGAGAATAATTTCCTCATCGCTAGATGTAAAAAACCCTATCAGAAATATATAATAGCTGAAGGAGGTGAAGGTGGAAATGCCACAAATGGATTCAGGTTTGCTGTTTTAAATGTTTTTCATATATAAATACAGAGGACAAAAGGGTGACAACCTGAACATTTCGATTCATCTAAAACTGAGACCTAATATTGGACTCGTGGGGTTTCCAAATGCTGGGAAGTCAACACTTATGTCAGCTTTTGTGCCGAAAAAAAATGTGAAAATTGCCGCCTATCCTTTTACTACCGTACGGTATTACTAGTTCTTGTTAGACGAATCAATCGAAAGTTTGATGCGGAAGTCTGCGCTTCAGATAAATCCGCAGATGGCTTTCTGGACAAGTTCTAATAAAACAGACGACTCATTTACTTTGTCGCTTGCAGATTTGCCAGGTTATCACTAGCTGATTCTTTTCTTTCATTCTTGTAGGCTTAATCGAAGGAGCATCTCGCAATAGAGGGAAAGGACATAAATTTTTGAAGCATTTGGAATATAGTGAAATTCTCTGCTTCGTTATTGATTCTCTCGGATTTCAATTGAAAAATTCACTAGAGGAGCCCTTCAGGTAAATATTTTGGGTAAAGTGTGTATCGCTTATTTAGGACTCCGTTGGAAACTGTAGCCATTCTTAATAAAGAATTGGAACAATATGATACCGCCTTAGTTAAAAAACCTTCAGTCTTATTGCTCAATAAAATTGATAAAGTGATCGATATTCAGGTATTTTTAATGGTATTAATATTTTTTTTCTTCAGACAATCGATCAGCTAACTTCACATCTCCGCGAGCCTGACTGGCATCTATCTGTTAACGAGGCACTCCGACCATTAAATCCAATCAGGTTCGACTACGTCAGTAAAATTTCTGCGCGATACGGTGCAATCGACGAAGTCAAAAAAATATTTATAAGACTGTATAATGATTTGCATCCCAATTTTGCAGGAAATATCGAAGATGCATGTCATATTAAAAAAGTAGTATAGTCAATAAAAACATTTATATTGTGCCTGGTTCCCCATTTAGATGGTCGATCATATCAGAGGTTGAATGTGGGCATGATCCGGCCTCGCTTCAACAATTGCTACATTTTCTAGCTTTTTTTGTTTACCAAGCGGTATATAGCTGTCAAGGGAGCTAGAGACTGCGCTGCTGGAATCGGAGAGTATAGTGGCAGAATAACTTTTCCTTTGATCATTCAAGGCGCAATATTTCTTCTGTGGAGTGGGAATTTCCCATTGGGAAAAGCGGAATGCGAAGTTGTGAAAGCGATATTGCTTTCTTTCTCGGATAAGGTACTTATGTATTCTAATATTTTTAGAGAATAAAGAGAATGGAAGGGTGTAGTTACCTCGTATGCCCCATTTGCCGTGAACCTTTTGGTAAGTAAATGTTTATTTTCATTTTTTTCTTTAGATAACTGCATAAGAAAGCCACTCATTCTTTTATGTGGCCACTCGCTGTGTCAGTCATGCCGTAATGATAGCCTGGAAGTGTATGTCTATTGATTGTATGGTTTGAGGTTCAGGATTTAGAAGGGTGTCCAATGGGGCAGTTTGTACCTGTGAGGAGAACAGTGGCAACTTGTGTGAGAATTGCCGAGGAACAAGTTGTTCAATCTGCCGTTTTCCTAGGGCGATACAAATTGAAGTGCTTGACACATTTCTTCTTGGTTAGTTTCCTTTAGGTCTATTATATCGAGCTGCAGAACATTTGAAAGATACCTCCACAGCTTTCACCCAAATTAGCTGCGATAAACTGAAAACCTGCGCTGAGCTTATAAAAACCGATCGGAATTTAGACGCTCTAAAAATTACTATGGAAGAATACAAAGAAGAAGTGGCAAATCTAGTAAGTTTCCGTAATAAATTTGCATTTATTTTCAGGAAGCGATGAAAAATGAACTGAATAAATTGCAAAAAATTGAAGCTTCTCTTGGAAAATTATACGGCTGTCGTAACTGTCAGACCAGGTCGCTGCCGAGTGCAAGAGTACATGTCTGCCTGCTTTGTAGTGATAACGAAAATATAAGCTTGGATACCGGCATATACATGATAAAAAAGGACGATATGGTTTCGTTTTTTTATAATTTTTAAAATAGTTTTTTTTCAGATCGAGAATAACTTTCTATGCGACTTTTGTACCATATACAATAAGTGTAACAACGCAGCAGATGGAAAGCACCAAACTAAAACCTACGATAAACTGCAAGTAAGTGTTCGAGCCTGCCTAAATCTATTGTATCATAATTTCAGTTGTTAACTGACATAGAGTACGAAATAAATAGAATATGTGCATCTTACGATAAGATGGACTTCGATATAAGGCATCCGGTTTGCAATCTAGGTTTTCTGTTTACAGTCCCAATTTCAGTACCTATTTGATATGCGTTGGAAATATCAAAATTCGCAAAGTGATGGTGAAAAGGCAGAAATTAAAGAAGACATTGACAACTTTATTCAAAATTCGAGACGCACGATTTTGACACTACAGAAGACATGATTCATTTTCGTATGTTATAAAGAAATTGAAAAGGTTATCAGTGTATTTCCCTGGTCTATGTTGTAGATACTGAACGTATTGGTGTTCTTCTAGTGAAGGTACGACGGCCTCCCAACAAATAATACGGAATGCATTCGCGAATCACCATGGCAAATACACCTAGTAAGAAAACGAGAAGAGCTATTCTAGGAAAGAATATGTAATCAATCGGTTCTTGCTAAACTCGCAGATCGGCCAATTAACCGGCAACCGACCTTATGCGAAGTCTCTCCTGGTTGATACGTTGGCCAAAAAAATATGGCACAGAATACGGCGGCTGTAAAGACGAGTATACCCACAACTCCTGTACTGAAAATCAATCTTTGTTTAGATCACTGACATTGCTTACAGTCCCCTGAGTTTACCAACGGCTATTCCCAAGAAAACAAAAAGAGCGATAAGAACAATAGCAATAAATACGACAGGGCCGAGCCCCAACGGCCGAAACATTTCTCCCAAACCGTTGCCATGGCGATGGACAGCTCGCACCACCCGAACTAGGGTTGTAACTGGCCAGAGGAATAACTGGCAAAATAAGTAAACAGATATCCGAACCACCGTTTATTAACCAGTGCAACTTACCGGGTGGAGTCTGCTTCGGGGGTTGGATCCACCCCGGCTGCTGAGGTTGTTGCTGAGCGGGCGAGACAGACGGAAGGAACACTTGCCAGCAACCAAATGAATGAGTGTAGGGACACTCTTGTAGAGCATAGAATGGGTGACCCATTTCACGTCGATGACACTTCCCACGGAGCCGTACTTCATCTCCACATAGTCGCCAGTGAACTCGAAAACAAACGTGTCCAATTCGGTGACCTTCACGTGGAATGGAATAGCCCGGTTGCTGTCGAGGGGCACGTAGTAGCGGTGGTAGAAGACCAGGTCCAGAATCTTGTCCCCATCGTCGCAGTTTGAGAAGCAGACCCTGATGTACTCGCAGTCGGCCGGGTTCTTCACCTCCAGCTGGACGGCGTCGACGCCGTCGCCGTTGGTACTCGCCAAAGTGTACGTGAACTTCGTCGGCTGGCTCAGCGGGTTGTTGATGTACGCGCCCATGCCGGAGACCATTTCCGGCTTGTGGACAGTGTCCAGACACTCCATCACCAGGTCTGCCGGGGTGGGATTCACCGCTTTGAAGAAGGGCACGGTGTGTTTCTTAGCCGGCCCAGTCAGCCGAGTCCTAAAAACAAGAGTTACGGGTTCTGTGCTCCGCTGACGATGGCACGCCGTCTCCGATCTGCTGCTTGTTCGCGGAAGCCGCGCGCATAAACGTCTCGATGGTGGCGGTGCAGTCGAAGCCGGAAGAGAGCAGGGTAAACTTCTCCCAGCCGTTCAAGCCCACAAATTCCACGGCGGTCTCCGCATCTGCCGTCAGATCCGAGCTGGTCAAGTCTTCGAAGAGCTGAAATCCAAAATGGTAACACCAATCATATTGGTTACCTTCAGACTGTACTGGCCGGTGGTCTTGTCGAGCATGAAATCGGCCACGGGCGAGACGAGATATCCTAAGCGGGCACCATTGAAATAAACAGAGTTGTCCAGAAGATTGAAGACGATTCGATTATTGGTGTCGCACATGTGTTCGTTGTATATGAGAGGCGCTGGCGGCCCTGACGGAGTGGTACCTCCATCGGGAGTGGAACTGGCATCGGGAGCGGAAGTGGTAGCTGCCAGCTGGGCGTAGGCATTTTTGCACATGATGACTCTGAACCACTTCGATGCGAAAGCTGTTGTAATTCTTACTGGGTGCATTCGTCCGCTATGCCGAGGTAGACACGGAAAGACTCCTTGCTCACGGTATACAGTTTACCCAGAGTCTGATGGCTAGAGTTCAACGTCTTGATTTCCAGAAGTGACAAATCAGCATTGATTGTGGTGGCTCGAACAAGCTGGAGGGCACAACAAAGCATCAAAAACATCATCCTTTGAAGACACATTATGAACAGAAGCGACCTTTCTGCTTTGGATAGCTGAACAGAATGATTACCTTATACCGTCTTGGCTACACGTTAATTCATAAGCTGTTGACAAGTGTTTAGAAGAAGTAGCTTTATAATCTCAAGTCAAACCGAAATTTCTTCTGTCCTTTGAACAAAGAAGGAATTTTCTATGCTCTTTTCTGCTGGGTATATTTCAGGTATAACAGTAAGACATAAAATAAGTTTATTTTGTAAGATATCTATAGGTTTAAAAAAAAGAAGAGTGTACCACGTTTACTATTTACTCGTGTTGTTCTGTTTTGCTGCCTCCTCCAACGCCTAAAAATCGGAAAGCAGCCAAAGTCAGCTCGAGGCCAAAGAAACAAGCAGCATTAGCTGGGAATGCACGTAACATCACAGGAGTGAATCCCTTAAAAATCATGTAAATAATGAATGCCTGTTTATCACTTTGAACAAAGCCTTCGGCCCTTCATCTCGTAAAACTTCTCTGAGGACTCCGCGAATACCATCGGGATACTTCCCTTCAGGGGCCGTTTGGAGACGCGATTTTAATACGTCCGCTGGAATGCAGACAGACCAATTGGCGATTCCGGCCAATCCTCCGGCAAGAAGTGTCGCTCCAGGGGAAAGAGTACGTTCCTTGCCCTCTCCGCTGAATTTTTTCTTCAGATATTCGTAAACTGACAAGTAGGCTGCACTTGCAGGAATGTCTGCAACGCTTTTATAAAAACGATATGTAATATTCTTACCTCTGAGCAGGGTTGCTCCTGTCCCTCGGTATATAGAAGCTATGCCACCTTGTTTATACAATTTCTTTACTACATCCAACGGACCGTCGTAATGAACTCCTGAAGGGGCATGCCCAGATGATTGCACCTTTAAAACTTGTCAAAAAAAGGATATATCTATCTTACTTGTAGAAGACACTTTATCCTTTCACCGGGAACCATTACAGCGGTTGTAAAAACTCCAGCCAGCGCTCCACTATTTACATTTTGCATAAACGTCATTTCCTGATCTAGAATAAAGGAATTTATGATGACTGTAATATATTACTAGGTTCTGTGGTTTGCAGATACTTCCCCACGGCACAGCCTCCAAAAAATACAGCGAAGAGAGGTGAAACTCCCACCAAGGGGGCTGCCATTCCCTATAAAACCTTGATTTAGGCCTACAATTAAAATTCAAACCTTGTACAGAGCAAAAAATCCCTCTTTTGCTACAGTCTGCTTTACACAGTCTAATGCACCGGTGAAAAGAGGTTTTTCCCCTGGTTTGGGCAGCGGCATAGTTTGCAGCCTAACCTAAATCGTAGGAAAATAAAATACTGCAATATATAGCATACCTTAACAGTATCAAAAGGATGTCCAACGATTACAGTACATGATCCGCCAACACCACCGGCGATGAAGTTAAGCAGTACATCCGACATGGCTCCTGAACGTAAAGACAAATTTCAAGAGATAGGCAGCAAGCGAGAACAACACAAAACGATATTGTTCGAAGAGACGACCCGCAGCAGCCTTATTGAACTTTGTACTATGCGCGATAAGCCAGGGGAAAGAATCATAGACTCCACCGGCGTCAACGGCAGAACGCCTGCTATACTCCTTTCAGTCCCGCACTATACAATACCACCTTCTTCAACATATTATCAAGATGATTCTATTGATATAAGAACACGAGTTTACGCTTTCATATCTTGTTTTTCTAATAGACAACATCAACCACGTCATTACAATCGTTGGAATCTAGTTCGTTAGGAGACGATAATCAACAAAAAAAAGAGAAATGACGTAAAATTCAATTCATTCTATAATCTCGAAAAACATAACAGCTAGAATGAAATTAATTGCAGGGCTTCCCAGACTCTACTTCCAAGTACTTGATCAAATGAGCACGCTCATCAACCTTTTTCAAGCCAGCAAAGACCATTTTTGTTCCAGGAATATACTTCTTAGGGTTGAGCAAATATTCGAATAGAGTCTCACGAGTCCAAACGACACCCTGAAAAATGATAATTAAAAGACTGAAATCAAAAGATTTGCAAGCGGTTTTTATCTACTGTCTACCGAAACAAACAATATAGGCACTGCAGAAAAAAATGAATAAACTTTACACATTCAATATTCCAACTGTTTCAATTTTGTTGCAGTTTCTCGATCATGAAATAACTTTCAAATAATGCCGAAAAGTAAAGGTTGGAATAAGGGCAATGCTACGAAGTAGTTTAAAAAATAGTACCTTTGATTTGTTGGCTGCCGAATAGTCAAAACCATCGACGGTTCCAGACTTTCTTCCAATGATTCCATGGAGCGTGGGTCCGGTCTTGGTTGCTTTTGAATCAGCAACATGGCACTGCAGACATCTCTGCTTGAAAATTTGCTTTCCCTTTTCGTAGTCTCCTTCAGGGATATCGGCCATTGTACCTTAAAAATAACAATTGAAGACTGAAACCCGTCTGCAAGGGATAGAAACAAATGATGCAAGGGGGGCCCCAGACACCAGACAGGCGGTCCGCCTTCGCTCCGCCTCCTGCGAGTCGATAGAGCACGAAAACCGGGAATATAAGTAAAACGAGTAAACAACAACAGTGTAGGAAAAAACAGCTAGAGTTACGAAAAAATGGACGGATCCTCACGTACAAGAGGCAGACCACTTCCGCCCAAATGCACCCATCCGCTTCCAAATTGTTAATTTCAATATATAATCAGGGGTTAAGCCATATAGAAACACTGAAGACATGGAATGCAACAGAAATTATTTATTCGATAACAACAAATCACTTAGGCAAAGTGAGTGGTAGGCCGGCGTGTAGTGAACTGCGACACATTGCGTCTCTTACTAACACGGTGGGGAAGAGGGAACTTGATTTTAGCATCATGGAACATTTTGATTCCGACACGCTTGGTATCAGCAGCTTTTATGGTTTGAACCTTCAGGATATGAATGCGGTCGGCCTGGGCACGATGACGGGCTCCCATATCACGATAGGCTTGAGTGACAGCTCCAGCAACAGAAACATCGCGATACTCGCGGTACATGTTGTGATGACCGGTGCGGGAATCATACTTCAGCCATACTCCGAAATTTTTAACAGAGCCGGTGTTCTTAGCGAAAACCTGAAAATGTACACTTGAAAAAGCTAATAAAACCATAAAGAAGTAACCCTGTGCTCAAAGATATCAACTGATAGCAGAAACCGTTTTTGGATCTCTCAAGTTAGCAAAGGGTGAGTATTGGACACATCTTGGGAACCTCCTCACGATAATTTATTTAAAAAAAACTCACTTCTTTGCATGATAGGATCTCTCCACTAGCCTTCTTTACACGACGAAGCATAGAAACGAAGTACCAGAAGCGAGACTTGGCGATTACATGATTGCTAGCAAATATCTGCATCTTCCAAATGGGAGTCACGGGCTCATGCTCAGTAGGGATCTTGCGGCCGATAACGGTGTACTCCTTTAAAACCTCTCCAAGAGCCTTAGTCGGCATGTTTAACCCTGAAAAATGAAATGTGTTGATACAAACAAAATGTGAATTTTGAAGATAAAAGAAAGGAAAGTAAAGTCGTATTCCTAAATGCGTGAAAGGGAGAAAGTGTATGCGAGGTGTATGTGAAAACGAATGTTCGTCCGGCGTGTTTCCTAAGGGGAATGTAAAAAATCGAGACAAAATTTGAATTACGGTGGTGGAATAGGTTCGCGGTAGGACCCGTGTCCCGCCATATTCTGATCAGAAGTGACGAGAGAAGTTGAGGAAGGACGATATTTTGGAGGGATCTGTACGTCAGAATAGAATAACGAAGAAAATATGTCTCTTTTTAGTAGATTTCCGAATTCACTAATACGGAGCTTTTACACAACAACAAAAGTGCTATCTACACAAGCTAGAGTAAGTTCTTTCTGTTATGCGTTTTCACTGTATTCAGAGTGAACAACCCAAAGAAATAACTCTGGTTCATAATCAGTTTGATGCTACACCACCTCAAAAACGGGATAAGACAGCGTTTCTTGCAGCTATAGGTAATTTCCGCTTGGTTTTTGAGGAAGGTATCCAATTGTTTAGCCATTTTCAAGGAGCGAAAAGCTAGGAATCATGTGGAGTTTATTAATACAGCACTTAAATTTCTCAAACCATACAATGTTCATAAAGATCTCGATATCTATAAAGCACTGCTAAATATATTTCCCAAGGGAAAAATGATTCCCCAAAATCAGTTTCAAGTAAGGTGATTATTGTATTTAAACATTATTTCTTATAGAAAATTTTCTTACATTATCCCATGCAGCAAAACTGTTGTGTGAAGCTTCTCGATGAAATGGAATGGCATGGGGTTCATCCTGATAAAGAAGTACATGATATTGTTGTTAATGCGTTCGGGGATTGGAACTTTGCGACAAAAAAGGTTAGCTAGATCTTTCTGTTGAAATTGGCCTTCTTTTTCAGATTAAGAGAATGCTGTATTGGATGCCCAAGTTGAAACACAGTAATAAATATTTAGATAGAAGGAAAATTGAAGGTAATATCGTTCAGCTAAAAGCTATTTATTTTTAATTTTATACAATTTAACTCTGCATTAGCAAAATAGTCGTGATTAATACAAATGATGTTTCAGGTAAAAATTTGACACCGGAAGAGATTGCTAGATTAGTCCTGCAAATGATTTCACGCGACCCTGGGTCGTTCTTCTCCTTATTAAAAGTGTGCTTGTAAAATTAGACTAACTTTATTTTAGTATGATGATAAGCAATGTACGAGTAAAGGCTGGATTGCTAGCGCGCAAAGCCCGGAGCAACAGAAAATATTGAAACAACTACGTAGTGGAACTCAGGTAATATTTAAAATAACGACTATAGCAGTGTCTGTTTAAAAATAAGCGCATTTTTGTGAAGCTAGTAATTTCTGCATTTCAGCTTTTTATAGATGGACCATTTCCAGTGTTCCTCATGGATAAATTATGTAACTATGTGGTAATGACATGTGAACCTCTCCCAGCCGCGATTGTTGATTTTAAAGATGAGGAGGTGACTTTTTTAAACCAATGATTAGTTCCATATTCAGAATAAAGATGATTTTACCAATTGGTTTGCCGAGTGGGACTCAGAAAGAAGATCTAGTACAGGAACCATGCATGCGCAAAAAGATGAAACTATATTAGCTTTAGGAGTATTGCACAGGTTCGTTCCTTTCAGGATGTATACAAATGCGTTTTTGCTAAATCTGTTTTCGGCGCACATCGAGGTTTATTACAATTAGATTTCAGATATGACAATAAGACGGGTTCGATATGGGTTGAACATCTACAAAAAACAAATCCGCATCTTAGAGAATTACAGCCACGGGTACGCTTAGATAAGCCTGTTGTAGAACAATAATAAAAAAATAATGAAATTTGGTTTTTATTATCTAACCAGTATGCCTCCGGCGGCCTTTGGCCGCGTTTGGATTACAAATTTGACAGTCAAAAAAGATTTGACCGTCGGATAAGGTTAAACGGTCGAAACTTTCTGCTTCTCTCTCATTTGACCTGTCAATCCGTACAGACGACAGGTCTTGCAGACAGACAGAGATCTGTCTATTATTAGGGTAGGATGTTTTCTAAAAGGCGAATGAGTTCTCACCTTGAATCCGATTCACTCACCTAGTTTATAACCGCTTGTTATGCACTTATTATCATTCTGACTAGATTTGCCCAGTTATGCTCGTGGGCAAGGGCCTGGGCTCGCGTTTCAGGCTCACCCCGCGCCTTCGGCGGCCGCCGAGACTCTCCCCGTTCTGGTGGTTTTGGTCGAAATCCCCGGCTTTGACAAAACAAAAGCTTGCCCATTCTGACCATTTGCTGACCGAACCCGGCTGGCTATGGGAAAAGGAGCAGAATCCGGTCAAGTGCTGTCGATTCCTCACTGCTACGCTCTCAAACTTTAAAAATTACCCCGCCAGGAGACGGCGACAAGCGACATCGAATGACCCTAGTCTTTTTCGAAACTTTGAGGCTCCATTCCTCCGTACGCCTGTGTTCTCAAATTTTTTTAGATAGCAAGCGATGCTGAGCAAAAATTATCGGTTCGAATGAGCCTACTCTCAAAACAGGAGCTCAAAATTTGTTGAGGAAACATATCCCATTTTTTTATAACCAAGTGATCCTCGCAGATTTTCTGAATTTCGCCGTCAGGCGAGTTCCTTTGTTATTGAAGACGGTTGCTGCGGAAACGGAGTTTCTATATCGCGTGATTATTGGCTAAGGTGTCTGCACTTGCCGGTTTGAAAACATCTCGAAATTTGAGTAAATCGCGGAAAAATTTCGAATAGACCGGAAATGCTCGGATCGACGGCTGCGACATGATTAAGTTAGGCTCACATTGACCAAGGAGTCTGTTCAGTTAAGTAGTGGAATTCTCATCTTTCAACCCAATCCATTGCGAAAACTACCATCATCCGTGTAATCACCCCCGGAAGATGAAACGGTGGCTACTGGCATGCTACCATTACTCCGATTGTCCCGTTGAATAAGGGAAAGATTTCTCTGTCTCTGGTCTTCCTAAGAAGTGATACAGATTTCTTCATCTGGGCCTCCTTGAGGGGAAAAGAGTTAGCCGCTCGCAAATTGACAGAATTATCCACTGATGGTTTACGGATCCTCGGGAGATTCTTCTGGTGGCGGAGAAGAAGAAGATGGCCGAGTCGTTATCTTTCCCCCATAAATCTCGACCCCTCCCCACAATTTGGGTCTCCGGTGACTGTTTTGGTTGGCGGGAAGGTGTTGAACAGAGACGAGGCTGGACAGCCGGTGAACGAGGAGAATCAGAAGAATCGAGAGATAATTCTGAATGTGTAGAGGGGAGAGGGGGGCCGGGTAGAGAGCAGGCCCAGCCTAGAGAGCACAGGGAGATCGATCCCCGCTGGGGGCCTCAGATGCCGTTGTTCAAGCGCAGGGAGAGCGGCTCCATCCGTGAGCGATATGAATTCCGCGATGTATTAGGCACGGGCGCCTTCTCCAAGGTTGGTTTACCTCTTTCTGCCTCCTGTACTCTGCCCTCCTTCCCCCTAATGCCAAATATTCAGCCGTCTGCCCTTTTTGCCCTTTTTAATTAACAACAAAGACCGTGTGTACCCAGCTGAACAGTCCTTTCCGCCCAGGCGCGCCCCTTGTCCTCCTCTCCCAAAAATCTCGAGTGATATCATTTTGAAATATATCCAGTGGTTGCAATCAGAGGGGGCAGTCGGCGGCCGTTTCTATGGCGATGAACTCGTGTCAATTACTGCTTTTCTAATGACTAAACGGTCGCATTTGGCAGCTGGCAATTGGCGGTATTAGCGGCCGGATTACCGCGATGACGAGGGTTCTTGAGGCGGGGGGCCCGTCATGGTCAGAGCTAATTTTCTCGTCAATTTTTCGCCATGCCCCCTCGACAATCCGAGCCGACTCAAATGAGTTGAGGTCCTCTCCCGGGGATCCGTCCAAATCACGAGGTGTGCCGATCACACGGATGGCTTCCCTTGACGCATCAGTTTCCTGTTGTTTTGCCGGAAAAAGCTCGTCGACGCAGACGTCTTATTAGTCAGCCGAGGGAGATCTTCAGGTCTATCTGGCCGACGTCAAGGGCGAGCCGGGCCAGGTCGTCGCCATCAAATGCATCGACAAGAAGGCCCTCAAGGGCAAGGAGGAGTCCCTGGAGAACGAGATCAAAGTCCTGAGGAAGTGGGTCGACCCGGGGGGACGGAGACATCTCAGTCGTTTCAGACTCCGCCACCCGAACATTGTCCAGCTGTACGACACGTACGAGGAGAAAAACTGTGTCTACCTGGTAATGGAACTGGTCACTGGCGGAGAACTCTTTGACCGCATCGTGGCCAAGGGGTCCTACACGGAAAAGGACGCCTCCCATCTTATTCGACAGGTAGCTTTCCCCAGAAATCGGAAGGGGCCAGTCCATAATTCATGCCGTCTTTATTGAGCATTAATGTTTCACACGATCTCCGGCCGGGATCCCCTTCCCCTCGCCTCAACGGCCACTTTCAGGTACTGTGTGCCGTGGCCTTTATGCACGAGAACGGGGTCGTCCACCGGGACCTGAAGCCGGAGAATCTGCTCTACTACAACACCGACGAAGACTCGAAGATCATGATCTCGGACTTCGGCCTCAGCAAGACCGAGGACTCCGGAGTCATGGCCACGGCCTGTGGCACCCCAGGGTGGGTCATCCCCCCTGTCCCTTCACCCCGGCCGTTCAGATATGTCGCCCCCGAGGTCCTCCAGCAGAAGCCCTACGGCAAGGCCGTCGACGTGTGGTCCATCGGCGTCATCGCCTACATCCTCCTCTGTGGCTACCCGCCCTTCTACGACGAGAGCGACGCCAACCTCTTCGCCCAGATCATCCGAGGAGAATACGAATTCGACGCCCCCTACTGGGACCAGATTTCAGACTCGGGTTGGGTTTCTCTCCACGGGGTTAAATGCTCCTTTCCAGCCAAAGACTTCATTTCCCACTTGATGTGCTGCGACCCAGAACAGCGGTTCACCTGTGAGCAGGCCCTGGAACACCCCTGGTAAGGCGGCCGGCCCTCTCCGAGACTACGGGAGATCTTTCAGGATCAGCGGCAACACGGCCTACACCACAGACATCCACGGCTCCGTGGCCCAGCAGCTGCGGAAGAACATGGCCAAGCGTAACTGGAGGAAGGCTTTCAACGCGACGGCCGCCATCCGGCAAATGCAAATGTTAAGATTGTCATCATCTAATCGGGCCATTCCGCCCCGGGAGAAGGCGGCCTTCCCCGTCTAGGCCTCCCGGCCACCACCCCGTTGAACTGGCTCAAAGTCGCCCCATCGACTTCTGTGGCCTTGACTGTGATTCGCTCTCTCTGTACATATTACCGTCCCTATGCATGTCCCCTACCTATATTTGGTCCACTCGTATCCTTCTTCATAAATATTTCTCAAAGCTGTCTGTTATTGCAAGGGGCAGCTGGCACGTGAAGATGCGATTGTAAGAGAGTCAAGGATCTCGAGCTGTTTGTAGGTAAACTGCTTGTACACAGCCAGCCGGCACCGGCCGGCACCCCCTGCCCGCAGATGCTGTCCACCTTTAACGGTCTCCCTGGCATCCTGTCCTCTCTCCCCCACATGATCTTCATACGGGCCAGTGTCCTCCACTATAAGGACATCTTCTGCCCTCACAATGCCCGGTCATGCGGCCTGGACAGCTGATTTCCGCTGATCGAAGTGCCCGCCCGGGGGATGGCCACTCGACGTCGACTTCCTCCTCCAAAACAGACGAATTTCTCTTCCTGCTCCGTTCGTTGTTTTTATCTGAAATAGATAAGGGGCCCGCTGTTTTGAAATCCGAAAGCGCCTTCTAGAACCCGCTTTGCTGCGTGTCTGTTTACGTACTTTCGTCAGCTGGAAAACGGGCCATTCTCATCATTTTTATAATATTCGCCTCCTTCAAATGCCATTAAATAAAGTTTATTTCGTTTCTTTTTAGATGACGGACTTGAGACCCCGTTCTTTCAACTGCCTAAATTGTCAAAAATCCATGCAATTCGACCCCTCCTTACGAAATGTTGACGACGACAAAAAAAGAGTAGCCCCTTGACTGACAGATCATTTAATTTCGATTTAGACGGGCGATATGGAGGAGGGACTCGGAGGACAGTCCGTCAGCCTGATTAAAATTATTTGTGATGCTGAAATCCCACACCAGGCTCCGATTTGCAGGGTGAGTCCGCCATCTGCCGTCTCCCCGACTATCCTCTTATTTTAATCTTATTTTAATAGAAGATACTGGTTTAGGAATGCTCGGACGAATTGATGAAGGACATGGACCAGCAGCTGGCCAGCCGGGAGGAGGAGTGCCTCTCCTATAAGAAGTTGCTCGACGACCTCCGAGCCAACTTTTCCCTGAACAACAACGACGCCCAGCGGGAGATGCTCCGGATGTTGAAGGTACGGTCCCTTTTATATTTTGGGGTAGGAAAATATTTAGGAAGAGGAGAGAAACCTCGAAAACGAACTGAAGACCCTGACCCAGAAGGAGGACAGTCTGGAGAAGGAGTACCAGCAGCTGAAACAGACACAGAACCAGGAGAGCGAGGAGGAGAAACGGTACTGGAGAGAGTTCCGGGACAAGCACAGGTACAGAATAATAAGGAGAATAAATATGCTCTTTCCCTTTTTAGACGACTACTGGATGTGGCGGAGTCGACGGCCAGGGTAGACGCCGAGCTGAGGTACGCCGAGAGGCAACACAACCGCCTGGCCAATACAAATGTTCTCGACTTGGCCTTCCACATCTGGGTCACCGAGGGAGGAACTATTCGTAAGTAGAAGGGCTAGCTTTAGCGGACACGGCTAGCTTTAGCGGAAATAAACGGACACCGGCTGGGACGACTGCCGGACAAGCCGGTCGACTGGCTGGAGATCAACGCGGCCTTCGGACAGGTCGTCCTCCTGATGGATGTGAGTATTCCCTCTATTTTTTCCTTTGATACACAGACTTCTGTGGATGAGGGAACTTGTTTAGGTACTGCTACAACGGGCAAATGTAAAACAGGACACGTACAAGCTAGTGGCCCAGGGCAGCCATTCCAGTGTCAAAGTCAAGAAGTAAGAGAACAAGAGAACTCCCCCATATTCAAAAACAGAGCGAACGGCGACATGACGACCCTGCCCTTGTACAGCTTCGGCAGCTGGAAACCCTTCGGCAATAACAACATGGACAGCGGCATCATAGCCCTCCTCGGTTGCTTCGAACTCCTCTACCACACCCTCCAGGTTCGTCTCCTCGTTATTTTAAAGAAAGGGCACCCTTTCAGGCACAGGATCCCAACTTCCGCCTGCCCTATAAAATTAACAAGGACCGTCTGATGTACCAGAATTTCGAGTATTTCGCCAAGATGTTGTTGAACAGCGAGGAGAGGTGGACCAGGGCCATGAAGATGTTCCTGGTCAATTTGAAGACGGCCCAGTTGCAGGTGGTGGCCATGCGCGGCACGGGATAATTATCCACTTTACGGGTCTACTTTTACGGTTATGTACAAATTGCTCGATAAAGAATTCTATCCATCCCGTAGACTGTAGTCCACGGTTATCCACACCGCCAATATCTCCTTTTTATTATTATTCCCGTGTCTAATACATTTTCTCAGAATTGCGACCGATGAGGAGCAGCGACCGGCGTCTGAAGCGGAGTCGAAGGTTCGTAGTCCATGGGAATCCAATTAACACTTTTTAGTATCGATAGCGAGAGTGAAGACGAGGGGACACGGCCGAGACAGCGGACGAGCAGACGGCGGAACTCGACGGAAGGCGAAGCGAAGGTGGGCCAACTACAAAATGATCTCTTTACGGTCTGCCACCCCTTGTCTTGTAAGACGTGAAGAAATGAGGCTTTTCTTGATCCGCGGCCCCCGGCAGTAGTCTCGGCTTAATCCCATATTAGTGCGTTCTCGAATCTTTGTGATTTGTAGTCTCTAATAGAGGAGAATAGAAGCAATTAGTCTCTTTTAGCCCCGCGTATTCATGTATATAACACCTGACGGCAAAGGGCACCCGCTCGGTTCATTTTGTGTAGTTGTTTGCGCTGTCACCATAGTTCTGCCGGCTGCGAGCGAACTTCAGTGACCTTCTATTCGCGCGAGTGCATTGCTTTCCCCGTTTCCACGAGAGACAGCGGTTTCTTCAAAAATATAACCGTCCCTCTTGTGGTCTGTTTTTTTAAAACCATCTGACCGGCAGGGGAGGAGTGTCTCATCGACCTCGACCGTGTATGAAAATATTAGATTAATGAGAATGTGACTTATTTATGAGGGCCGTGCTCGTGTATCCATGGAGAAGGTCACATGGCCACGGGAAGGAGTTTGTTGTGCCGGGTCCAATGGTCCTCCCTTGTCCTCCCGCTAGTCTTCCCCCAATCCCAGTTATCTTTTAAGCCATCCTCCCGCGCGATTTCGCAATCTTTCTCTTTCAGCTACCTTCAACCTCTCTGCTGACCCTCTCGCTCCTGGCCATCCTCGGAGCCCGCAACCTCCTACCGTCTCCAACAGGTTTGCTTTTCCCTTTTCTTATCCTGGCGGGGCTATCTTATCACCGGCTTCGTCTGATTTGTCTTCCCCCATTTGCACTCCCCCCACCCCTTTGTACCCGGGTAATTGGCAGGGTATCCGTTGTTTCTAAGGGGATCAGATAAAAAGGGGCCGTGTAACCCGATGCCGGCCAGTGGCGGTTAGCTGGCAGCCGTTCTGTGCTCTCGCTGAAAACACACGGCCGGAGCCTGACGTCACTTTGGCTGACATTTGGGCACTGTAATCTTTTACCGGCGCGGCGCGATGCGAGCGCGTCCAAGTCTTTCGAGTTTTCTCTCCTGGCCCGTCAACACTTTTCAAATAACTCTGTTCGATAAAAAAACAGCTGTATTTCTAGATTTGGCCGAGATGGATGCCTACCGTGGAAATATGGACTTCCCCATGGGATACAAGGCTCGTCCACAACGTCTAAGGTAGCCTGTCCCATTTTGTCCAAGAATAACCGGGGTGGTTTGCAGATATCGCGACGATATGTCGATGGTTCGACACTCGATGATGAAGAATGGTCAGGAATGGAACCCGTACATGATGGAGACTGAGCCGGTGATGATGATGCCGGTCGCCGTGGCCGAGAGAGGACGAGTCAATCCCCTGGCTCGCTCCGTCCTCTCTCCCACCACCTCTGCCCACTCCTCCCGACAACAGGACCCTAGTCTTGAGGTTCTTACTTATGAGAAACCTCACTAAATCGTCTCACTATAGGACATCGAGCTAATAGATTTACTCTGGCGTGGGGATATAGCCGCAGAGAAGGGACAAAGCCAGTATACACCGTCGGATCAGTACGAACACGACCTACAGCTTTTGACGGAGAAAAGCGTCCGCGAGGTAGATATTTTACTAGTCAAGGAGAGGCCAATTTACACACGAAATACTGGGGCAGCATCTCCCGACAGCCATAGTCGAACCATGTGCTACGTTGTTCCTGATGGTAGGCCATGTACGCACAGTCCACCTAAACCCGCTACTCATCTACAGTGGCGGGCAAAAGTTTAGCAATTTTTCATTTTTGAGGGTTTTGTGATATTCTTCTCGTTCTTTTTCGCTGAATACGTTGAAAATAGCATAGAAAATATTGGGCCAAGAGAAAACTCCGAAAAAATTGAACCGAAAAAGTTGCTGCGCCATAAAGGTCCTTTGGGCCGGAACAAAAGTTTATAAAACGGCCGTTCAAAAATCCCCCATTTATGTTTGGCTCGACCAATGAGGGTCAGAGAAAAAATGAGTACGCAGTTTTGTAGAGAAACTTCGGGTGAGCATTTTGACATACTGCATCTTCAAAAAGAAGCCGCTTCAGAGAGTACGAAAGGGCCCAATTTTGGTCAAAATGCAGCTTTTTGTATGGGATTACCTTCCAATTTCGACAAAATATACGTGCCTTCACGGGAACACGGTATTCATAAAAGTTCTGTATGTCAAAATGTTCGCCCGAGTTTCCCCTCCTACAAAACTGGGTACTCATTTTTCTCTGACCCTCATTGGTCGATCCAAACATAGGTGGGGGGTTTTGAACGACCGTTTCATAGGGAATTGCTAAACTTTTGCCCGCCACTGTATCCAGGAGAGAACTTTCCTTTGGCTCGTTCGGCTGTGTGGAGTCCCAGTTGAGGAAGTCGGCCGGGCTGCCGTCACTCCATTTGTATACGTGTTGGGGGTCGTTGATCTTGTTCAGTCCTATCCAGATGTTGCTCTCTGAAAGGGGAAGCACCTGGTTCACTCGGGGGCAGTCGATACTTTTTCTCAGGCCATGTACAAACTGGTTTTCCATCTCATCTTTAACGCTTACTAGATGGGCGCCCATAGAACGGCAGAAATTCTCGGCTTCCACCCACATCAGATCGACTTCGAACAGTTTGTAGAAATACGAGCCTCGAAGGGTCCATCCCTGAAATCTCGCGGCCTCTATCCTCCCAACTGGGGTACATTTTGCTGGAGGCCGAGGACGGCCAACAGGCGAATGTTGTTGTCGAGATTGGCAGCTCGATTTCCCGGTTTCGACTCAAAGGAAGCCTGAAAATCTTAATCTTCTACGTAAGAGGAGGATTAAAGCCTGTAATGTTGCCGGGGTCACGTATCCCAATGTGAGTGGGAGAAAGAAGACGAGCAGGAGGGGGCACATGGCCAAATGAAGGGTTTATGGGAAACTCGATATTTCACCGACCGTTGTTTATAAGAGAATTTCAGCCGTTGACCACGTCGGAGTCTGCCCGATATGAAGATCTGGCCAAGGGATACTTCGAAGACTTTTTCTTTCCGGTCAGCCACAAGGGCGGCCACCACCTCGGCGGCCATGACGACATGAGACGGGAGATGTCGACCCCTACCGATGTAAGACTTGTGGGGGGACTGAAATAAGACAATTTACTGTAGGAGGACCTGGATGCTCTGCTGGAGGACGTGACCAAGGAAGGCGGCCAGCTGGACCAACTCTGCCCCAACGGACTCGAGCCATCGGGTCCTCTCCACAACGTCACCCTGGGACAGGGCATCATCTTTGACGCCAACAACGGTCAGTTCTGCCCCTACAAGACTCTTTTCGACCACTGTAGTCCTTGTACTTTCCTTTTGCTTATCTGCCTTGCCTCGCCCTCGCAGCTGATTTTTATGGGATGTCGAATGAGTGTTTTCAGCGACATACGAGATGTCTGCTCCCTGCGCCACGAGCCTCGGAGACGGAGAGCTGTTCAGCAACGGGACGATGGACTCGCCCTCGTGGCAGAACAACCTCGGCCCCAGTGACAGTGAGTCGATTTCGTCTGCCATTAGTAGGGAGCTACACCGGGGTGTAGCCGGACGGGCCCCGGCTGCAAACAGTCTTATCTTTCGTGTATCTTGTAGCAGACCTTCGGGGATCTCTCAGAGAGGCGGGCATTTTATCGATTTATCAGAAATGACGTGCTGATAAGCTCTGTGCCTTATAAAGTGTCCGGGGTCCCCCTGCACCCAAATGACAACAATGCCCCCCTACCCGTTCGCATACAACCCATACTCAGACACCTACATCTCGGGTGAGCTCCTCGTTCTCGACTGGACGGCCACTTACCCTCCGATTTCAGTCTTCCCCACTGGGCCACAGGACTCCGTCTTTCCGATGTTCGCCCAGAACGACACCTCTGTCCCGATCATCTCCACCGGTGTCCACTTCAACCACTCCTACACCTCCAGTCAGGTCTCCCCCAGCCCCGACGCCTACAGTTCGTCCTACTACGTGCCCAACAATTACAAGTGAGTTCAACACTCAGCCCGAGGATAACCTCTGTCCTCCTCAGCGAGTCCTCTGTCTGCTCTTCTTCCACCACCTCGCGTAGCCCCACGTACATGAGTGATACCGAGAATATGCCCCCAGTATCCAGGTTGGTAGCATTCTTTTAAACTTTACTAAATCATTCTAGATACTATGGCAAGTTGGCTCCCACTCCGGCTGAATACCACCACCACGAAGAAGAAGTCAAGGAGCTCAAGGACGAGGCCGACCTTTCCTCCCCTGTCCCTCGCCGACGTGGACGCCAGTCAAAGGACGAGCAACTGGCCAAGATGAACCACCTCCCCCTCTCGGCCAAGGAAATTGCCGAGATGAGCCTTGCCGACCTCCAGAAGATGCTGAAGAGTGAGAAACTGACCGACACCCAGAAGGCCCTCATCAAGAAGATCCGCCGACGGGGAAAGAACAAGGTGGCCGCCCGCACTTGCCGGCAACGTCGCGGGGACAAAATAACCAAGAACGGCCAGGAGTGGATGGTGAGTGATCGGAAAGCAGACACGTAGCTAATGGGCTGTTTACAGGATCCCTCCCAGCTGAGTCTCGACGCGTAAATCGTGGATCTTCTTTTTTTACCCGAAATCTCCTACTCTAACCTCATTGTCCCTGTCCTGTGCAACAAAAAATTTCCCACTTGTAGTCAAAAGGCGGATAGTCCCGTCGACGGGTACCTTCCTTGGGCGTAAGCCAATACGAGCCATCTGTTAGTGAATCTGACAACTATTTATACCCCCTCTCTTGTCTAGACCTCCCTTTATATTTCTGGATTGATTGAGTGTGTTTTTGTGCAAATGTAATAACTTGTAAATAAATGTAAAAAGATACAGAAGGTTCATTTGGGAGGAGAGACAAAAATACACGTAGGCGGTGACTATCCCTGGTTGGGCACGAAGATCTTCCACAACTGGCCGAGCAGGTCCTGGCCACCGCCCAGGCCCGGCCCGATGATATTCGGCACTGAAACAGATCGGGGTTTACTAGGCTGGGACCAGCTTACGCGGGTTGGGTCGAGCGGTCGTCGGCGCCGGAGTCGGAATCGACACACATTTGTTGTCCTTCATCATGTAGCCACACCTGAAGCCCTTCTTTGTCCTTCTCCTGATAACCCCTTCCTGATTAGACCCTATCTACCGTAATCCTCAAAAAGGCACCGATCTTTGTCCAAAAAATAGCTCCACTTTCTGGTTCAACACGTTTTCCGCCGGAGTAAAAAGGGGGCGGAGGTGTGGTCATTTGTATAAGTTATCATTCCCGGAAGTCTTATCTGTAGGGCTCCCCGGATCATCTCATCATAACCGCCCCGTCGGCAGACCCACCTGCAGGCACACCGGCCACGGTAGCAGCCGGCATTTTCGGGGCACTGCTTCTGGATGAAGCATTGTCCTCCGAGGACGGAGGCCTTCATACAGCTCGTGTCCCGACTCAGGGCCTGGTTCTCACAGTTACGGGAACACGTCTGGGAGGGATTCTTCATGGGGTTGGTCAGCTGGTCGATGTTCGGTCGGAACCCTTCGAGGCATTGGCATTGTCCCTAAACACTGGAGGATGAAAAGAGGGGAGGAGGGGACACCTTCACACACTCCATGCCCTCCCCTCCTCCACACTGGGCATTCGTCGTGCACTGGGCGTTGAGCTGGCCGCGGGATATACAGGCATTGTTGGCGTAGAGGGCGTTGGGGGCGATGGCATTACAGGGACGACGGCAGCAGACGGCCTGGGAGAATCCTCCGTCTGAAATCTCCTTATTATTGGTTCAATAGATCAAAAGAAAGCCTCGCTACCGTGTCCCTCCCGGGCTAGTCATCCCGGGGCGTCTACCCATGTACTTTGTCAAGAAAGATCTTTTAAAGATTATGGGGCAAACCCTCAAACAAAATCATCCTATGACGCTACACGCCCCACGAACTCTTCCCCCTATCAGAGTCATAGCTTATCAGGAGCACAGATCAGTCGGGGACATATCCTATTCAGAAGATATCATGGGGTCGAATTAGCTGCCATTTGTTAGTTTCTGCCGTGATTGACCTAATCTCCTCCTCGACGGGATCAACATTTTTTCACGACACGACGGTGACTCACCCGATAAAAGATGACAGAAATGTGAGTCAGACGGACACCGGAGTGGTTCCGTGGCATTTGGATCACACGAATACTGGGCGTCGACGTGTGACGCCAGAGGGCAGACAACGGGGCAGCAGTGGCCGATGGGAGTGTCCCCTGCAGTAACACAGATCTGGCCAGGAGGACAGTCATCCTGGTTCGGAGGGAGGTTCGAGATCTACAGCAATATCAAGGAGAGAGGGAGGACGGCGGTTACCGTGCTCAGATCCACTTTGCGGACACATCCCTGGCCGGGAAGACCACCCAGAGGACAGTTGGCTGCGGCTACACATTTCGAACCCTGGAAAGGAATATAGAAAAATAAATGGACGAGGTGGTACCTGTTGAATGGTTCCGGAAATACAGACACACTGGGAATTGAGACAGGCCGAGAAGGGCGATGTGCAGTCGTAGTGGTGGGAACAACGGTCACCCACTCGTGAACCTGGAAGTTATACCAACTCTAACAATACAGGAGTAACCTACTGGTGACGCATTCTCCGTTGCTGATCCTCGTCGTCCCCCGGGTCACACATTGGCATCGTCCACCGCGGCAGAACAGCGGCTCGCGACACTTTCTGTCGCAGGGAGCATCTATCTTCGAGGGTACTGAGTACGATAATTTCATTCAATAGTGAAGAGGGTCTTACAGATCTGGCAGGTGGTTGTCCGTTGTTTTTCGTCGACGGCTTCAACGTAGTGGGGATGACATCGGCAGCGGCTTCGGAGACAGACGGACCCCTTATTCTCGCAGTCTTCCGTCACGTCGCACGGCTCGTTCAACTTTGACTTTCCTGAACTCCGTGAGCCGTGTCATCCGGGCAATAATTCCACTCACCATTACAGGGGGAATATTGGGAGATGGTGAGGTGGAGAAGAGTTAAAAAGAGAAGAAGAATAATGCGTTGGGGACGAAACATTCGAAGTGACCTCGTTCGGATTGATCGCGTCGATCCGACAGGCTGTCTTTCGACCGGCCGTCTCTTTTAGCATTTCCTCGACATTTCTTCATTAAAATCTTTATTATTTCGAATGTACAAAGACCGGAAAATTGGAATTTGGGGTGGAAAGACGGCGGGAAAGGAAAATATCGTCAGCTGGAGAAGCGGAAGCCTCTGCCGCCCAGGATGCTCTTCAGGTACTCCACATTCTTCAGTTCCTCATTGTTCAACCCGTCCAGGTTCTCCTGCAACAATACTATTTCTCCTGTCTATAGATTTTTCGAAGAATCGCTAGGTGAAACTTGAAAACTCAGAAAAAAACGGCAATTGTTTGCCCAATGGTTAACACAATGCCCTCCTGTCTCCTTGCCCCGCTCACCAGGGTAATGGTGTTTCCACTTTGATCGAGGATGTCCTCCGGCTCGTGGGGTGTCAGACTGCACCGGAGACTGGGCTTGTTGAGGACGAGGGCGGCCAGGTACTTGTAGTGGGACTCGGCGTCGGTCAGCATGTACTGCGCGATCCCCTCGTCGAATATCTACAACACGGTCTATCCTCCCCCGGGACGGCCACCTGGATCGAGCCGTCCACCTCCCAGTTGTGGTCCCATCGTTCGACGAAGAGCATCAGACGGGCCACGTCCACATTGGCGATGGTCGGCCGGATGAGCCGGGTGGACACGTCCTTCTCCTTGGGCATCCTCGCCGGGACGGCTGGAAGATGGCTATGGGGAGGGGCCGGCGAGAGGAGAGAGAAGCTTTCTCAGGGCCATATATTGTGGGAAGATATCGAGGGATCGGCAGGGAGAGGAGACAAAGCAGGCGGCCTTGGGGTGGGAATTAATGGGCACGTGGGCCATAAAGCGGTGTTACCGGGGGACTATCAGTTCCAAAGAAAGCAGGAATCGATCCGGAGCACGGAGGGAAATGAAGTGCAAACAGGAGGACTGGCACAACACGTGCGCAGCTGGGACTGTCAACACGCGGCAGATTAGTGCCGACACACACCTCCGACCCCGAACCGAGACAGGAGTACCCGTGTCGGCAAAATAGAAAAGAGACGCAATATTTACTGGGCAACCGACAATTGACTAGTTGTTCTTACGCTCGTCTTCAGTCTGGGCCCGGCGGCGGAAGTGGCACTTCTTGACGATCCCGTTGAAATAGCCCAAGTAGCAGAGCATGATGCCTCGGAAGAGGCCGGCCAAGGCTATCTGCACCATGGCCCGGCCGAGACTCTTCTCCGGGCAGGCGCCGGCCGTCAGGACACCTGCAACTCGTAACTTCTTGTCCCCTCGCCTTCCTACCAAGCATCCATCCATCCAGCCCGATACACGTGGCATAATTTCCTGCCTCAATGTCGTCAACATGTGCCTTGGCGACGTCTTCTGGGCTGAATAGTCCGGCCGCTTCGGAGATCAGCTGCGTTTCCTCGGGCATTGTCTCCAGCTCCTGTTTAAATCCTTCTGTCTCGGTGTTCGGGGGATACAGTAGGGCCACGTTTATTTTATATGGAAGCAGCTCCATGTGTAAAGTATCAGCAAACCCGCTGAAAATTCGGTTTTTGGGGAAATGGCCAGCTCAACCGCAGAGCAAATTTGGTAGGCGAATACGCAGAATATCCGAAAATGGCACACTGGCCAGCTGCCGATGAGACGAACGAAATGTGTCCGGATCGCTTCTCCTTCATTTTTTCAACGACTGCTCGGGTTGAATAAACCTGAATTTGGACTCTTTTTAGTCTAGGTTTTCCCATACAGCACTGAGGTAGTTTACTTTCATTTGTGCCTCGAAATCAGTTACTGGCAGCTCCGAAAACGGTGCCTATAAGGGGTATGTTTTTATCTGACGGGAATTCTACCTGTACACTATGGCCGGCATTGTTAATGAGGATGTCGACTGGTCCTAAACTCTCTTCTGCTTCACGGAAAACAGATTCAATCTGTACTGAATTTATTTGATAGACTTTTAACTCACATGGTCATATGATTTTGTCAGATCAGCCGAAAACCACTGAACTTTTTGGTTTTGTGCCCGCTGATCAGCAAAAAGCTGAAGTTCCTCGCATGCATTTTGCAGATCTTGTTTATTTCGGGCCACAATAGTTACGTTACACCCACGAAATACGAGCTCTTTTGCTAGTTGCTTTCCGATTCCTTTCGATCCACCTAAATTGGACTTATTGTTTTTCTTCCTCTTCTAGCTGTGATTTTCAATATTTTCTCCAAAAGTAGCTAAAGCATGTGCGTAACTTTATGACTACTACTAAAAATGAAACTGTAACAAGCAAACAATATTTTCAACAATGCTTTGCGATATAAATTCTATATGAATAAGATGATCTGAAAATGAACGAATGGTAAATAAGCGTCACAAAAACAGAAACGCGAAAGTAAGTTCGGCTACATCGGGAAGCACTCCGCAATAAAACAATTAACCATGGACTTACCAGTTATTAAAGCGTGCTTCTTGTGAAATATGACATTTTTTCTTGATGGTGTGGAAAAGTAGATAACGAGAATGAAGCACAGGATTGCTATAAAGGCAAAGATCGGAAATAACCAAAGGAAGGCCCAAGCCATGTTAAAATTCGCCTGTGTATTCAGTCAACTGTAAAAAATTAAGTGTACTTTTCAAAAAGTTATTTACAGCGTTAAAATGTACGGCAACACGTCGATTGAACAGAAGTCCAAATGCTGATAAAGCTGCCCAAATCTGTTGAATATCTTTTCCTGGTGCTATTACGCTTCCTTTGCGACTGTTGACGTCAAAATCGCCAACCTGAAGAACGAAAAAATGTATAAGAAAGTGAACATATAAAAAAAACCTTATAGTCTGGTCCAACAGAGCCTAAGATTACACGAACGGCTTGCTGTACGAGGGTGTCAAAATCCTTTTCTTCGAAAGAATTGGAGTCGCCCACTTCCCTGCAATAGACACGATCAATGAAATAGTAAGTAGCAGGAAAGATCGATTTTCTGCAACGATATTGGAGATAGCACTGCCACCTTCTGATAAAGGCGGAGATGCGGCAGAATAAAACATACACTTTTACTGTTAGTCGAGCAAACTCTTCTTTTACTGTGCAGTCTATTCCCATAAGGTTGTTTGTAGCTGAACAAAACAGATTATTGAGTTCAACAAATTTTAAATCTAATTCGTGAATAACGACACAACATTGATGAAAAGAAGAAATACATTTAGATTTATTTAATGAATAAATACATGTGGTAAAGCTCTTCAAAGTTTGTCAAAATGAACATTACAATAAATCTACATATTCAAAAACTTCAAGACAAGAAAATTATAAAAATAAAAATCGAAATTTACTCGCATTCCGGAACAATTGTGCAATTGTTGGCTTTTCTCCTCAAAACTACATTGCCTCTCTGACGTTTCACAACTTCCAAACGATAATGTAGCAATAAGCGATGAAGCTGGAAAAAAAATATAAGAAAAGAACTATCTAAATGAACGCCTTACATGAGCTGAATTAGGTCGATCTTTTATCTTAAATTCTAGCCCCATTTCTCCATCATCCCTGCTCAGAGCAAACCTTTCCAGACGTTTTTCTAATTGTGATAGCTCTAGTTTTAGTTGTTTATTTTTCCGAGCTTTGCGATCAACAGGATTCTGAAAAAAATCATTTGTTCACATTTTAAAAGAACGTTTTTACTAAAGAGAATAAACTCACAAAAAAATCCGGATCATTTATGGAATATCCAACCCAGTCGCTTTGTTCATCATCAGCTTCACAATCACCAGCACGTTCATCTTCACTGGAGGAGATTTGTGATTCAAATCCATTCGAATCAACTTCCATGTGCTCTATAAACAGATACGAGTTTTTTTTTAAATGAAGAGAAATACATACCTGTTTTGGACGATGATGGTTTACTTATAACATCCACATCCATAAAAAGCGATCTTTTTTTCCTTAGAAGTTTTTTCTTTCTGGATACGAATTAAAAAATGACCTACAAATCTTATACCTGTTTGCGTTTGATGCAGAACCTTCAGGAAGAGAATCCGATTCCAAAGATACTTGAGTGTTCTTCTTCCCATCTAATTTTGACTGGAAAACAATTTTGACCCTTTGGTTATATTTTCTTTTATACTAGACAGAAAATATACGAATAAAATTAAATGCAGATTACCTCATTACCATCACCGTCGCTGTCAGTATTTTTCGGCCTGCGAAATGTAGCATTGTCGAAGCTGTTCATTATCTGAAAATAGAGAAATAACACTCAGAAATAGGAAAGGAATCGCTCTAGCTAAACATCACAGAACAAAATCGTCTCTGCAAAAATGGTCATCGGGCTAGCTGGCTAAGCAGGAAGGAGTATCGATCAATGGGTACGCCGGCCGGCGTACATAAAAAAGGTTTTGCCGTGGAACTGCGGCTGCAGCAGAGTAGAGAAAACAAATATATAGAAGTGAGTGAGAATACAAATTGACTGATATTCTCACTTCCATACTTTTTGCACAAAAAATGTAAACAAAACAATGGGGTGTGAAAATAAGATTGGACAAACAGAAAATTCCCATAATTTTTGTCGTTTGCAGATGAAAAAGCAGTGGAAAATATAAGAGCAAACACCCAGATTGTAGAGGGCCGCTGGTCAAGCAAGGAACCGAAACATCAACATACGTTTATGCCTTATAGAACGGAATTGGAACAAAAATTGACACCATTGCTATATCGATGTTGTCACTGACCCGTTTCAATGCTGTTACTTTTCTTCGAGAAAATGATAAAATTGCCCATTGCAAAATATGAGCTATAGCAAAGAAGAGAAACTCTTATAAAGTGGCATCGGAACCAGGGGTGGGCGGAAGAGATTTCAAAATTTTCGGAACACGGAAGACGGAATTCCGAGAGGGGCCTAAATTTGCGGAAGGCGGAAGACGGAATTCCGGAGCCAAAAAAGCCCGGAATTCCGGGTTTTTCGGAACGGAAGACGGAAGTATTTGCCTTCTGTATAGTTTCAGATTTAACGTCTGTATAACCAATTTTGAGATGCTTTTTGTAATATATTATTGTTTCAGTCTCTCCGGACGCATACTATACTAAATCGAATGAAAAACACAAAAAATGTGACAAAATGACTAGAATAACAAAAAAATCAACGATCTAAAGAGTCTAACAGAGGCACGTTTAACTTAAGAAAAAGTAATTGTTCTAATGTAGTGTGAGACATACATTTTCGCAAGTCACTGACTAAATAACCGGCTGAGGAAAATAATCTTTCGCTCTCACAGGAAGTTGCTGGACAACATAGATATTTGTAAGCCAAGTTCTTGAGTAACGGAAACTTTGCCGAGTTTCTAGCATCGTCCCAAAAAAATGACACATTCAGGTTTACATCGCCTTTTGTCGAAAAGAATTCATCAAATTCCTAAAGTAATAGTAACAATTGTAATAATAAGACGTACGACAGTAAATTTTGTTCTCAAATCCAGTAGCTGAGGCATCTCTGGGTGCGTAATTGGCTGAGATGACAAGTACTCGGCAAATAGATCATTGATCGTTTCGGAGCGTTTTACGTTATTATTAGATTCAAATTCGGCTGTCTCCCCGGATGATGTACTTGTTAATTCTAATAAAGCCTGATCAAATAACCGCTTCTAAAACTAACATAACCGAGAAGAAGAAACGAACTTTTAATGATTGAGCTTTGTCGTCGTCGAAATAGTTGTCTTTAAACCTCGGGTCTAATAACGTTCCAAATATAGCATCAGGTGTATCAGAAACATAGGCGTCCATTCGTTTACTGAAACTTGCGAGAAACGTTTCACGAAAGCGTTCAATATCTAAAGCAAACTTATTGCAATAATTTAACTAACCTCGGAAAAAATTATTGTCTTGATTGTATTTATTCACTATGACTATCCAGAGTGGGTATACAACGCTTATAGATGCCCATTGGCGACCTTGCACTTTGACAACGACCGCGTTTAGTGGCTCAAGAAATTGATACAATCGATTTATAGAAGACCAATCACAGGCAGACAGCTGTGGATAGCTAAAAAAACAAGCAAACAATCTAATGGAATAATATACTAACTTTAAATGGTCCTTGAGAAAATCTTCAACAGCTGGCTGTTGCTCGATAAACCTTTTCAGCATTTGGAAAAGGCTGGACCATCTTATATCTATATGCTAAAGGCAAAATGCAAATTGGAAAGACAATCAACATACTTTTAGTAACATTCTTGGGGGAATATCAAGTTTTAGAGAAGCTTCTAGAAGGTCTTCCCGATCCAATCCGCTTTTTCTTATTTTACGGACTATCGTTTTTAACGATTCAATCAGTGTTTTTCCAGGGTATGTTTCCAAGCCATCTCGAATCGCCTAAAATAAATGCATAACATATTAAATTTAAAAAACCAAGTGTAGAATGTGATTGAAACAGTGAGCAGATTTCATATCTGCTAATTCGGCTGTTTTAATCATCGAACTAGCTCCATCTCTAACGAGCATGTGAATTTTATTCTCGACTCCGTATTCAGACAAGGCTCTGCAAAGTATCCTATTCCAAAATTATAAAAAAAACTTACTTGCGGAGAATAATTGCCATATTTTTGCCAGAGTGTGATCCTTTCATTGAAAAAGCTCCTATTATAATGTGACGATTGTGAAAAGAATTATCCAAAAAATGTCCAGTTATAGCAAAAAGGTTATGACCATTTTCAGAAGACGACCAGGCATCACAAGTGAGACTTAAGTCTCGCACAGACGATAGAATATCAACTAGTCTTAACAACGACTGTAAATCAAAACTGTGATTGCAACACACAAACCTTTCTTTATATTCCAAAAATAGCTGAGGTATTAAACGCCGACAAATTGTTCGCCTGCTTTTGGGTTTGTAACGAGGAGCAATTGTATTCACAAAGCTTTTGAAACCGTGCCCTTCGATTACAGTAGGTGGAAGACCATCACAGACTATCCATTTGGTTACCGCTTGATCAAATCTATTACTTAATTCACCATTGTCTGTCCAAGCCGAAAGAGCTACTTTGATAGGTGCTACCTGTATTCGCAGATAAAATTACAAGTAATATTTTTAATAATAACCTTGGATTGACGAACAGCATCTTCTTTCCTCGAAAAACTTAGTAGGCTCTGCTTTGGCTTCTTGGGAACTGCTTTCTTTTCTTCTGGTTGAGCTAACTGCAAACAATACAATATAAATCCACTTAATTTAATTAGTCTAACCTGTGAAAAAATATCTGGATGCTTCTTTAGCAAATGATGACGCATACAGTTCGTTGAACCATCATTTTGCTTCTTCATTGTGACATTACATTGTTTACACAATACCTTGTCTTCAATTACTTCGAAGTAATCACTGTATTTTAATTTCTTCATTGTTAACTATAAAATATAATCCATGTAAATAGTAAAAGAATAGAATAACAAGAAAAAAGAAAGAAAAAACTGAAAACAAGTAGGCAAAGAAAAAATGCGGCGAAATTTCGCTGCTCTGCGTAGTTTGCGTACTGAAACAATGACACGCCCGTCTCACCTAAAAATTCTTTTCATCACCACTTCATACAACAAGAATTAGCTTTCTTCCGGATTCACTTCCGTAAAATAGGCCTTTTTTCCGGAAGACGGAACACGGAATTCCGAGCTCAAAAAAGCCCGGAATTCCGGGTTTTCGGAACACGGAACGGAATTCCGCCCACCCCTGATCGGAACCAGATTTTTCGTCTTCCTTTTATACAATATAATATTTATTTTGTAATGGGCGAAAGAGACAACAAAAATGATGACAATAGGAAGATGCGGCTAGTGTTAGCTATCCGGAGGTTCTAATCTCACCGGGTATTATCTAGAATATAAACTCTGAATATCACGTGGCACGCAAAACTAGCAGTTTTCTTTTGGAAAGTATCTGACAAAGTGCAATAGTAACCGTCAAGAAAAGATACAACAAGTGGAATTATGGCAGGAGATTCAAAAACCTTCGTCCCAGCCGGAGAACTCGTCCGGGGGCACATCCAAGTCTGGCGGATAATTATCGAAGTTAGTCACATCGGCAGGGTTGGATACCTGAAAATATTATATTTTCTGCTCACTGATATTATTACCTTGGGAAGGATGGGTGCCTTGAGTGTCCGGGAGCGGAGTCCTTCCCAGTCGAATCCCATGAACCAGCGGTGTTTCCGAATGTCGTTGACTCCCCCGCTGCCCGATCCCAGCCGCTCTCCGGGGTTGTCCCGACAGAGCTTTTTGACGAGAGCCGTCGCCGTTTTCCCGATCCGTCTAAAAATGAAATTGACGGGGAGGAGAGGGGCAGACGGACCTGTTGGGTATCTCTAGTGCATCGACCCCCTTGAGGATGAGGGTGTAGGTCTTCATAGGGTCGCTGGCCTGGAAGGGCGGCCTGCCCAGCATCAGCTCGCAGATGTAGATGCCGAGTGCCCAGTAGTCGGCCGCTTGGTCGTGTCCCTTGTTCAGAATAATCTCCGGCGACACGTATTCCGGCGTTCCACAAAATGTCCATGTCTTTCGACCCGAGGCTAATTTTTTGGCAAATCCGAAGTCAACCTGAACCGGGGGGTCGTGGGGGAGGAGGGCGGCCAACTGACAAGTTTTAAGTATCCCGTATTTGTGAGTAAGCAGTTTTCCGGTTTGAGGTCCCGATAGACAATGTTTTTCCTGTGGAGGTACTCAAGTCCCTCGAGCACGCAGGCCACGAAGAAGCGGGCCGTGTAGTCGTCGAAGTGACCCCGGTCGCGGAGCGTCGTCCACAGCTCGCCGCCCAGGCACACCTCCAGCAGCATGTACACGTATTTGGTGTCTCGGAATGTCTTGAACAGTCTGAACTCTCTCTGTCTGCCCTGTCCCCTGGCCGTCTCTCACTTGACTATCCAGTCCGAGCTCGTCTCCATCATGATGTTCCTCTCCGCGAAGATGTGCTCCTGCTGTCTCGTGTCCACTGAAACTCCTTCTTTATTCCGGCCATCCTCCCCCACTGACCGATATGTTTCTTTTTGAGGGCCTTCAACGCGAATGTCCTGTTCTTGTCGCCGTTGAGACAGACCAACTCCACCCGTCCGAAGCCGCCCACCCCGAGGGTGGCGATCCTTTTGATTTGGTTCAGTTTGACTTCGGCGAACTCCGCCCTGATGTCCTCTTTGACGGGGCTCGGCGGCTCGTGGACGACGGTGGCCAGCCTCTCCTTGTCCCCGTAGTCCTTCTTCACTCCCTCGATATCTCCGATCAATTTCACAAAAGAGTCTCTGAATCTCTTGGTCTATTTATAAGCGAAAAAGGGAACCTGTCAAGTGTGAGGACTTCGACCCCTGGAGCCTGGGCGATGATATTGGCCGTCCGGACCTCCTCCCCCAGGAGGGCGCGCTCCCCGAAGAAGTCTCCCTGGCCGAGGATCCGGATCTCACGGGGCTCGGATTCTCCCTCGATCAACTGGGTCACCTTCACCTGGCCGCTGTTGATAATGAAGAAGGCGTCTCCCTGAAACCCGTATTTATTTCTCTCTTCTCGCTCTTTTAGCCCCGAAATTGAATCAGCCGTCAATTACTCTTTAGCCGAAACAATTGGCCTAGTCTCTGGGAGATCTCTCAAAGTTGTACCTTCTCTCCCTGCCGGATGATGTAGTGTCCTCCCGCGTAGTAGTCCTGGTCCAGGACGTCGGCGATCTTCGATATCCGATCCTCGGTGAGCTTCTCGAAGATGGTCACCTTGCCCAGGAAGTTCATCAGCTGGGAGTGTCTCTCCATTCCCAGCCTTTGGGTGATCATTTGGAAGACACTTCGGTCCAGAACCCAGAGTTGGACATCGCTGACGGCCTGGATGGAGGCCGTCCTCGTGCAGTTGTATAGGATGGCCAGCTCGCCCATGACTGTGCCCGGCCTCATCGTCCCGAGAGACTGCCCCTCCCTCGAAACTTGTAACTCTCCCTCTGAAGTCCTTTTATAAAAGAGCATAAAATGGTTCTACCTGCTACGACGAAGAGCCGGTCCCCGGGCTCGCCCTCCTGGATGACCCACTGGCCGGCCCGCGCCCTCATCTCGTACATACACTCCACCAGCTCGATTATCTGCTCCTTGGCCAACTGCTTCAAGAAGTCATTCTTCTGCACAGCGTCTCGAATCAGTTGTTTTGAACTGGAAAAAGGGGAGTATACAAAGAGTACAATGTCCTACCCCGCAGTTTTACTGTGATGTTGGAGGGAGGTGGACTTGGTCTGGTCGAAGTTCGTCGGCTCGGCTGAGACGGCCAGCTTTTTCGCCCTCTGGGTCGTGTCATTGGGCAGTACTGCTTTCTGAAAATACTCTTCTGGTAGGGAATAGTCACCCGCACAACGCAACACCAACAATGTTCACCGTGGATGATGCAATAGACAAAAGAAATCACAAATTCTTAGGAGATGCGTACCTGTGCGAGGTCGTTGTTCAGTTGTTCCGTCTTGGGGCTGGGGGACGACGGCGCGCCGGGGCTGGCGGCCGAAGTGGCCTTCTGGTCGAGGACTGATCTCAGCTTGTCACATTCTCTCTATAGTCTAGTCTCCGAAAAGAAAGGCCAAAGGTCACCTGTAGTGCCCTGACTTCTGTCTCGAGTTCCGTGATCCTCTTCGCGTTGGCGTCCATGGCCATCTGTGCCTGTTTAAGCTGTCCATCCTTCTTCGCGATGGTCTCCTCGAACTGGGGGATGGCCTTCTGTAGTTCGCTCACATCGTATGTCCTGTTCCCCACTTGCACCTGGAAGGGATTCATTTTTCCGTGAATTCGGGGGATAATCCCGGAGGCAAACACGAATGGAACCTCCTCGACCAAGTTTTACTCTTTCCTCCCTGGCCTCCCTGTCTGCCCAGGAGAAAAAGACGCCCGTGTCAGATTTCCTGTCATGTTTTCCCAGCGGTAACATAATTTTATGAGAGGAAATTTCTCGAGATCAAAAGTTCTAAAAGTTGTGAATGGGCGGCGCGCCCTTGAAGTCTCATAAACGGAAGTTGATCGAAGGTTATCTGAACTCGTTCAGGGTCCAAAGAAAGTGCCGAGTTACTCCGAAGGTCGTCATGTGACAAGCACGGTTCCAGCGAGATCAACGACCCTAATGATAAGCAATTATCTGTCGATCCTTACAATTTGCGCGAATTATAGATGTACGGGGCCCGAGGCTAAGAGGCCACTTCAGCCGGCCGGGACAGATATAGACACCCAAGGGGGGAGGGGGGCAGGGGGCTCAGAACAGGGGCTCGGACAGAAGGCCCCATCGATCGCGATCGGTTATCAAACGATAAACAGAGGCCATTAGAGAACACTCTCGCGAAACCTGGTTTTGATAGGGAAGACGGGGATCAAGGTCCAGAAAGTACTGGTCCTCTCTGCTCGAGAGGGTCCCTGTCAAGGAGTTTAAACTTTAAAGCAGCAGGGACGGGTAGCACCTGGATATCAGGGAGGAGAAGGAGGAGGAGGAGGAGACGGAAAAAGGGAAAGAAGGGCCTTACCAGGACGGAGTTGGTTTTGCCGCCGAACATGGGAGAGTAGTGGAGTCGCCGCTCACACAATTAGGTAATCGTCGGGTTTGGGGGCCTGAGGCCCGTCTGACGAGGGCAAAAAGACAACAACTTGGCAAAGAGAGCGCCGCCCGCTCTCTTCCCCTGCGTCCCTGCTGCCTGAACGATCGCAGTGGTGCCTTTATGTCCGCTGACACTGGCCTAACAGGTGCCAGTACTTTGAAAAAGATCGCTCTTCCCTCAACGGAGAACCAAAACACGCCTGATAGACCACGGATTACGGCGCCCGGTCCTCCTCCTCCTCCTGCAGCCAAGGCCCACCTGAGACCACAGACCGGGCTGCAGAATTGCCGCTCCCCGGAAAACTGTCATTGTTACCAGCCGGCGTCGGGGTTCCCATTGTGAAACTGGTCAGAGCTGTTTTTGTGGGGCCTGTCACACCAGATGACATGCTCGAAATGGGAAAATAAGGAGGACAATCGCATATTCACTGTTTAGAAATTCTGGGCTGGAGTGTCATCGAAACGAGGTTTTGCTCTCTCTCGGCGGGTTACTCTGTTCGAAACGAGGGGCCCCCCGCGTGACCTATCTCATTCTCGGGGGGCCGAAAGAGTATCCGGCACCTCATTATTGTCCCTTAGGGTGCAGGGGCGCCATTCCTAATGAGACGTCTCATTTCCTCACACGGCTAAAAACCGCCTTATTTATGGAATGGCTGGCCCGGATACGGACAAGGACCTATAAAACTACAGTAGGCTCAGATTATGGGGTTTCATCAGGAAATTTCACCTGTCCGCCGGGAAGCACAGCTTTCCGACTTGTTCTTTTCCCCTCAACAAGCAAAAAACGGCAGAGGTCTTGACTTTTATGAGATTTTGGGACACCACCTAGGATTGCCAAAGAGATAGAACACTGTCTACAGTTTTGGGGGGCCTTCAATGGGGGAAGGGAGAATAGAAGGAGCCTTTCTTCGAGGAAAAGAGATTAGGGCTCTTTTAGAGAGGGAAAAAGTAAATGGGGAGAAGAGAAGAAAGTGGAACAGACCTGAGAAATTTTGAATATTTTGAAGAGCGAGGTGAGACACATGGACTAGGGAAAGGCAGCTGCACCCCAGCTCAGTTTAGCAAATGAGATTACCGAGCCCCGATTATTTCAGGGCCGGCAGCTGGGAAAAGGCACTTCGACTTTATGAAAATTGTTTTCGAGCGCTGTTTTGTGGGGTGATTGTTGTGTCCTGTCCTCGTACAACGACCCCGTTAGAAAGCCACCGAATTTGGGAGAACACCCGCTGGAAGAAGGACAAAAGAAAAGCAGAAAATAAGGGGGAAAGAGCCCACCTTGAGGCCTTCGATGTTCATCTGGTCCGACGGTTTCCTCAGTTTGGAGAAGAAGCTGCGGATGCCTCCTCCCGAGCTCCCGCTGGACGGCCGCGCGGAGCTGCTCATTTTGTGATCCGCGTCCCCTCCGCCTGCCTCCGATTCTAAAATGCAATTTGTCTAGGGTTAATTCTCTAAAAGGCACCATTCATAAGAAGGAGAGGCAGTGTTTTTAGGGACTGGGTCGGGATCAACCACGGACGTGCGTGGGAAAATTTGGACGCAGACTCATTATCGTAAACACAATTATTTTGCTCATTTTAGCGAAAGTGAGACAGCGGCTGGAAAGTGGCGGGAGTGGGAGGAGGGAGGAGAAAGAACGGGAAAGTATGAGGTATGGCAGTGTGGTTGAACACGGCAGCCGAGGAAGGACAGGAGGAGAGAAAGATTTATGGATAGAAACAAAAGGCGGGGCTGTTGATTGGCCGTCGTTCTGAAGCAAGGAAGTCGTATTAGATTAGACTGGGGCCTGTTTACCAGATGAGCACCGAGGGACTGTCGGCGTCGTCGGAGATGTGGTGCAGCCGGAGGAACTCGACGAAGGCCGGCTGGTCCTCCTGCTTCATGTGGCGCACGTGGTCTGAAATTCAGCCATAAAACGGTGTTGTCTCAGGCGGCGGGCCCCTACAAGCCGGGGTATTCACACCCTGCAAAACAAATGAATCTGTTCCCTTGTCCAAATAGAAAGGTGTAATAACAGGTGGGCCGGCTATCCCCGGACAACGGATGACTGACTGCATATGAGGTGTCTCCTCTGGGGCCCGTACAGCTCGACGATCTTCTGCAGGTACTCCAGCAGGCCGAGCTGGCCCTCGTTGTAGCTGGAGATGAGTCCGATCAGTGTGTGTAGTTCGGCGTCGGTCAGATCAGCCGCTAGCTGCAAATATACAGTCTGAGAAAACAGCGAGAGCAGAGGGAAAAGGCTGGAAAACATGTCGATCGGGGCCACTGTCCGGCGGATGTTGCTCGATCAACGGGATAGCCCCCTGTTGCGTCAGAGGCCAGGGACCGGCAGATCCGGAGGAAGAAAGTGCAGGGGGAAGACGCCGAAAATAGGGATGACGACGGGACGCCGAAGCATCTTTACTCGCCTCATTTATATGGAAGGAGCGTTTTGTCTACGCGAAAATAAGGGGGCCCTTAGAAAAACAAAGGGAGGCATTCGGAGGAGGGAGGCGCAGCCTGATAAGGCAAATCAAACGACGAAATTTGCAGAAAATGATTGATGATAGGGTTTGGGCAGACGGAAGAAAGTGTAAAAAAAACGATGGAATCAATAAGTAGAAGCCAAGAAAGGCACGTAACGGCTAATGGAAGTGTCATAATTGGAAGGGGAGGCCTTTTAAAAATTAAGGGGCAGCACTGGATTTAATTATGGTGACCCCGTCTGAAGAAAAGAAAAAGAGGATAAAGAGAAACGGACTGACCAGGGCGATGTAGTCGTCGGCCGAGGCGTCCGAGGAGGTGTACATGGACCGGGCCGTGGTGGCCGTGGCGCCGCTGGGCAGGCCGGGGAAACGCGGTCTGAAAGTGGATTTTGAGGGAAGGACAATTGGGTTGGCCGGGAATGGGTAAAAGGCCCGTCTGGAGGTGGAGACGGCCGACCCGTGCCAGAAAGCCGATTATTACGCCATGGGAAATGTTATTGTTACCCACGCTGAACATGATGTTTTTGGTAGGGTGGGAGTCAAAAAGAAACTGTAAAAAGCAGAGGTGGGGCGACCTGTTCCGTGGTCCATGATCTGATGTTTCGGACAGTAAACAGAGGGAGGAGGAGGAGGAGGGCAGGGGGAATTAATTGAACGGGCACAATTAAAATGGGAAACTCACGACTGCTGGTGCGACGAGGAGGAGACCTCGGCCGAGCCTGGAACAGCTACTTGGCCGATCGCCTGGGACATGGCACCCACCTCGGAATCGCGGCTTCTCGCATATATTCTCGGTGGCGGCCTCTCGGAAAACTTGTTGGAACTTCTGATTCAACGCGCGGCAAATGTCCTCGGCCTCTGCCTGAAGCCCAAAGTCCGCGAGGCGGACGAAAGAAAACCTTGGAAAGGGCGAGGAGGAGGGCAATGTCCCTCATCTGGGGACTGCTCTCATTGGAGGTGATGCTGATACAAATGACGTGACGGAGCTGCTCGTAGATGTAGCAGACGGAGGCTATGAGGTGTAAGGGCGCCCTCAGCTCCACCTGGAAATTGGTCAATTATTCGAGTCGGCCAGCTAAGTGCAAAAGGGGTCACTGCTCGGAGGAAGTGACACGTCGATGAGCAATTTCTCTCAGGAGAAAGATATTTCGGGGATCTCTGCTGCTGAACGGATTAGACTATGATGGCGCCCCCGGCATCCGCCCCGGGGGAGCGTTTCTTCATCTTAAAAAACCCAACCCACAGCTGCAGATTATAGCTTTCTCGTGAGAGGGCGATTGCCGAGGTAGTAATCAAGCCAATTTGACCCGGGTCGAAAAGGGGAGCAGCGGCTCGCGAGTAGATGATAAGCCAGGGGAGATGAGCCGGGGCATCGCCATAGAAACAAGCGCTGCGGGACATCGATTGCTAAACCCTAAAGAAGCCTTATTTCTGTAGCGGCGGGAGTCGTCTTCTAAGGAAGTATGGGCCAATTACGGGCATTAGGAGATCAAGCGACGGACGAGGGGACTACGGAGGGGCCGGGGCCTTGTTATGCGCATATGTTAATTCAGGAGGGAAGGAGGAGGGAAACGAACGGAAACAAATGAATGAGGCCGATTAAAAAGCACTCCCGACGACAGCAGGTGGGAGAGCCGGGTGCACTTATGTGGTCATTTGACTCTAACCCACCTCTCCCGAGAACTTGGTAACTTCGATGCTGAACTTCTGGAGGGAGAGCCGGTGCGGAAACGACTCGGTGGCCTCTCCGAACCTCCAATTTAGAGTGCCGTCGGCCTGAAGAAGAGCAGTTTAATGCGATTAATGACGGGCCAGACGACGAGGCAAAAAAGAGCTGTGCCCCCGTATCGACGTCTCCTGTCGGGACAAGGAGAGGCACAAACGGCAGCGAGAGAGAGGCTGACCAACCTGGGCGGCATCGATTATTTCCAAGAGATCAGTCCGGCCTGACGGATCGACCAGGGTCGTCGTGTTCTGCTCCTCAATTAGCCCGGCATACTGTAACTGGGAATTGTCATTTTATAAATCGGGCGAGAGGAGAAGTTGTTATTGCTTAAAAGGTCAGGGTGAGACGAAGACAAACAGCTCGGACAATAAAGATAACCGGAGACACCTCTGGGCTAATTTCAATTTTTATGAGGCTCGCCTCGTCTGCAAAGACTCCGTGAAGCAATTCAGACAAATAAGGGAAAGAGACGGTGGTGGCAGAGGGAAAGGGGGAAGGGGGAAAGAGGCTGCAGGAGATGGTATCGGGGCGGGGGTGCAGTGAGGCGGAAGGAAGCCGGGCAGAGGACAAAACTCACAGCAACATCGAAGAGCATTTTGCAGTATCGAAGAGATGGCACTTGGCAGACAAATTACGAGCCCAAGACAAACACCACCGCGCGCACCCAACTTTGCGTATCGTAACACGCGTTCCTCGGGCGAAGAAATCGATGCCAAGGTTATCAGAGACACCGAGGCTACCTGTGACCGGCCGAGTGGACAGCAGGGGCGTCTCCGGAAGATGACCAATTCGTCACTTCGAGACGTGACATCCAACACATTTCACAGGCTCTGTCGCTTGCGTCCTCCCTGAGAAGAAGTACGATTCTACACCCGTTGGTCCCTGCCGAGATCCTCCTGACGGGATACGGAGGAGAGGATAGATATTCTTTGCAGGGGATTTGTCTAACGTGCGGATTAGTCAGTTCCTCGTCGTCGTCTGTCCGTCTGATCTTCCCGAGGTGATCCTGACTCATCCTCCCTCTGAGTTCATCAATCAGCAGACAGTCCGTGTGTCCGGCCGAATGCCATTTGAATACGCGGACTCCGTGCTCATTACGCGGATTTGTCCCCTCCCTCAATTTGTCAACAGATAAAGATAAGCCAGCCGTGCCTTTCATAATGAATCCACGGATTAGGAAAGAGTAATTGAGCAGTCGTCGTCGTGTCTGTAATTGACACCTGCACCACCTCCGAATAGTCTGACTTTTCCCATTTCAAAATGTCTTTCCTTTCCCAGTCCATGTCTGTTTTGCTCGAGGCCATCTGTCCCCTGAAAATAGTTTGTCCGTTGGTCCCCCGTTTCCCAACTTCTCCCTGACACCATTCATTCCGTCTGTCCGACCACGAATACGCGTATTTCAATTCATTAATTCCCCGGTGAGCCAGTGGCCATAATCCGTCTCGCCTTTATCCCCTTACCTTTCTTACCTGCTTGTTGATAGGCTCCGTCCCCCTCCTCCCCTCCGTAGACGTGTAAACATCAACAGTCACCCCCGGCCAGACACAAAAAGGAAAGGTTTCTTATTTTGCCCGTGTTTATTGCCCCGTCGAAAACATTGGTTACCGCGTGTGTTTTGTGGATAAACAGGACACAGAATAAACCGTTTGGAGACATTGCCTCGAATCTTGTGAAACAGGCAAAAATTTCTCGAAAATTATGAAACGGTTTCAAAATATTTTTGGACATTCTTTGAAGAGAACCAGCCGGGAGAGGGTGCTCCTCCTCTTCCGTCACCGGCTGCTCGACGTGAGTTTCTCTCTCATTTTCAAATTTCCCAAAGTGGCTCCCAAAAGGGAAGTTCGGATAAAGAGAGACTTAAATCCAAAGCGTGGCTTAGCTTCTCTTCCTGCTCCGGCAATCCCCCTACTGTGAGCTTCTCCCCTTCATTGTATATTCTTTCCCTTCTAATGTTCCAATACCGTAACCCATTTCAGTCCTCCCCTCTATTCCTCCCTACCTCATCTTGATAACCATACCGAGCCACAAAAGACCAGCTCCACCAGGGTATTCCACAGGATACCGCCTGTCCTCCTCCCTTGCCCATTCCTCGCCGTGTTCTCCTTGTCCTCCCCGCTCCATATCCGGTATAACGACGTCTTCCAGGTTATATGACCGATGAGCAGAATAGCAGAGCCAGCTGGAAGACGAATCCCCTGCCAGCCTACAAGCATTCTCTTTTCTGCACAGCGGGGGTCAGTCTTCCTTCCCCCTTCTTCGAGGTGTTTCTTTCAGTCCTCCTGCCAGACACCCGGCTGCAAAGAGATGAAGAGCTGTGCCGGCCACACGAACAACTGTAGGAACGAGAGGTGTCCAGGTAGCTATCCTCCCTCGTCCCCCGACGACAAGTTCCAGCGCCGCCATGTATCGCGCGACGTCAACTGGCCCAGGAGTCGGACTGCCAGAACTACCTCAACGTCGTCCTCCAGTGTGCCCTGTGGACCACCGACATCTGCCCCCATGTGGGGCCTGCCCGGTCGAACCCTTCCTCCGACAACTCCAGTCCCTCCACCAGTTCCGGTGGTTCGAACAATCCCCTGTTCCGAGTGCCCAACCGTCCTCCACCTAAGAAACGGCCCAAATTAGATCCAGGCGACTGTACCCCCAAGTCATGATGCATAGTACCTGCTCGAACTTGTCATATCAACTGATCTCCCCTCTATTAAACGTTACTACTGCTCATTGTCGGCTATTTTGTGGGGGAGGCGTGCCCCTATTTTGGATTGCGTAAGCAGTGTCCGTCCAGTTTTCACTTATCCCACCTTATCAATGACCGGAACACTTGTCTTCTTCTTTCCCCGAGATTTTCCGCCCGACTGTTCCAGCTGTTTTTCATAAAGGGGATCTCGTCTGGGCCGTCTCCTGGCGAAGGCCAAGAAGCAGTCTCCACATTTTGGCCAGATTCTCGCTTCTCCCAGAAAATCGCATTGTATCGGCAAATAATTGACAACCTGCCGAGAGAAGCTGCAAAGACAAAGAGGTCAGTGCGATTTGCGCTCTCCTCCCAGATCATTCCCCAGATATCCCGGGGTGTTGGCCAAGCCGCAGATATGGATGTACGAGACCGGTGCCTCAAGTGAGGTAATCAGCCTCCTGTCCCCCTTTCCGCCTTCTTTTCTCCTCGTCCCCAAAGGGTCAATCCGCGGCCGTAAAAGAGCAAGAATTGAGGTTTTATCTCGCCCAGGAGACCCAATTATTTTGTGATCACGCTCCTTCCGGTCACCTCTTGCAATTGGGAAAGTCAACTGCGACCGGTCCGGCCGGTCACTCCTCGTCCTGACGCCCTCTGGTATAATTGCACAAATCCAGGGGAATCTTCGACCGCGCGTGTTCTCCTATTTGTGTATACACAGAAGTCCTCCTCCTCTTTCCTCCCTTGGCCCTCGCCGCCTCCTCGTTGCAATTCCCAATTAATTGCCCCAAACACCGTCTACCGAAAGTGACGAAGCTCCGTCTCTCCTTCACTTTTTAAACAATTTTTCGTTCCGATTTCAAGTTCCCGGCCGAGATTACGGACTGTCGCTATCGTTTCTCCCCGCGGCTCGGCCTTCCAGTTTTTTTATGGAAAAATATTTGGAAACCTCAGGAAATCGACCCGTCTGACCAGATCGAGAGATAGCGGATGCCTTGCCCCAATGTTCCTCCTTCTCCTCCTCCTGTCTTGACTCCTTCTCCCTCTCATCCTCCCGTGCCCTTTCCCTGGATACGCTTCGTTTCGTCTCAAAGTTCTACAAAAAGTCTCCACGGAAAGGCCAGGCCGAAGGAAAAAGTCCAGGAGTCCTCGAGCGAGGCGTTCCTTGTTCTGCCTCTTGACCTTCGAATCAGATATCTGCCAGAGGGGACGAGGCAAATACACTCAACCCCGTTGCGTGGACCTTGAAACTTTTCACCGCTCCGTCCCATATCCTCTCATAATCCTCTAAGGTTTGGAGACCTCGCACTTTTCGGTCTGCCCCTGGATTGGCGGTGTTTCAAAGGCCGAGGCCAAGAACCACGCGCCTGCTTAAAACAAGTTCGACTAACGAAATGGAGCTACGCAAAAAGCAATGTAACACGTTCCTCCGTGCCAATCTCGATCCCGATTCGCCGCCACTCCCGGCATCGGCCACTCCTCCTCCATCTCCTTCCTTAATTCAGCCACTTTAAGGATGAGGATCCTCCTCGTCTCGGCCTTCCTCTGGCAGATCTCCCTCTCCGACCGGAGGATTCTCAAAAACTACGAAAATAAACTGAACGCGAGGGAGGGCGAAGTCGTTGGAGGGATGGTCAAAAGGTTTGTCATTCTCCTCCCAGACGGACAAGAGCAATTATCTCTCGCCTAGTCAATTTTTGTGAGGGAGACGGATTCTCGGTTCCAGGCGGCGTCCAGTGTTCGCGGATCGTTAGCCTGTCCCCGAGAGAGATAATGACCTCGAAATTGCAGGTATCGCTGTATAGAGGAGTACGTGCCCATTGAGGAGGCCCGGGACTACGATCGACAGCAGATGCTGGCCAAGAGAAGGAGGCAGAAGACGGACGGGGTGAGTCGGTGCAGGCTAACCGGGGCTAACTGTAACTCGCCTGAAGTGTCACTAAAAATCTGTGTGTGCGGGGAGACGGCTTTTTTTGTTTTGAAAAACGTAGCAAAAAAGAAAATAGAACTGGCGCTTTGACGACCCCCTGGAGGAGAATGCCACTGACTTTTTTCCTTTCAAATACGTCTTCGAGGTGAGAACAGACGTTCACCTTTGAATCTCCATTGGAGCACGGATCCTTCCCTTTCAGATTAAACCGAGAAAGGATAAGATACTGGCCAAGGAGGAGGTGGCGGAAACGAGTGTGAAGGTGAAGGCACCGGAGGAGAAGAGCGTCGACGATGAGATCGAGAAGATGCTACACGAGGACACCACCACCACCACAACCACGACAACAGAGAGCCCCATTCGGCCACAGATGTAATCCATTTTCCCTTTTGACTCTAACCATCTCGTTTCAGACGACGAGCACCACAACATTTTAATGTCTTTGAACACGAAAAGTAGGTGGCACATCGACGGAGATAAATATATTCAGGAGCAGAGGAGAGAAGGTGCCCATCTCCCAGTTGTCGCCGGAAAGCGCAGCGAAGCCTCGATCCCGCCAGTTCTACGTTTACGATTTCGACGACGAGGATACGGAATACCCCGAAGAGGACGAATATTACGAGGACAGGATATCCAGAAGGAGGCAGATGAGGCGGAGACAGTATGCCCAGATGAGGAGAAACCCCTACTTCTATCCCAAAGTATGGCCCCCCGTCCCCCAGTTAATTTATTGTGCTCAGCGATTCCCTTACCGTGCTCCGGCTAGAAGCCCTGCCGTCCCGTATACCCAGCTGCAGCCGGTGCCCCTGGTCCAACAACTTGTTCAGCAGCAGCAGTACAGACAACAACAGCCCTACTACGTCCAGAAGAGACAGCCCCTGCCGACTAATCTTCAGCCTCTTCCGGTTGTCCAGGCTCAGCCTCGCCCCCAGCAGCAGCAGCCTCTCTTTGTCCGGCAGCCGATGGCCACCGTGGCCCCACCCGTGGTGATGGAACCGGCGGAGAGAGTGGATCCGGCAGTCCAGAACGAGAGGAGAGGCCACCCACAGAGACCCCTCCATCACAAACTCAACCTGAAGCCCCTTCCTCGGGCGGAATTTGTCGGGTCGACCCCCGCCCCTGCCTTCGCCAAAGGACAACTGGAGGTAGGGACTGTTATTCGAGGCCGGGTCTCCCTTCCCACGAGGCAACAATAACTGAGAGAGATATTTAGGACGCGACGCCTGAGAACTGTAAGAAGATCACGTCGCTGTCTTCGCAGTTCGGCATAAAGGACATCAGCAACTGGTCTCGAGGCAACTGTCCCACTCTCCAAATGTTTGTCCCGGGAGCAACTTGCCCACAGCTTTGGCATTTTATTGACTCGTGCCACAAGAGGAGGTTCCTCTAATTCCCAGAAATACGGTCCGGGAAGTCCCGCTTCAACCTCATGACTTTTTAATCCGTCCCCTATTCTGCCCCCTATTAACATTCCACTATGACGCTCAATTCGATTGTAATTATCGGCTGCCAAATGTCAGGAACTTGTGCAGTCTCCCTGTACAATTTAATAAATATCGTGTACTTTATAGAGGGAGAGGAGGACACGGGGGACAGGGGCGGCCGGCTCGGATGCAGAATTTAAATGGTGCTAAAATTCGCAAATTCGTTCAGCAAACCACGTAAATTCAGCATTCTTTCGGTCGTAGGCAAATGAGGGGGACAGGGAGTACAGGAGTAGGGGATCGATAGGAGGTGAACCGGTTGGGGCGAGAAGGGACAAACGCTCCTCCCCCCGAGGCGAAAAGACAAGGAGGAGGGAATAAAATGGGTAGAATTGGGGATAGGTGCAGCCGGCGTGTGATAGATATGACGGGTCGGCTGAACAAACAGCGACTCTGTATCGGCTTACAGACGATTCTCGCCGGAGGAGCGAGGGCTATTAGTTCAGGTAGTGCGCTTGTCCAAACAACCTTATCAAACAAGCAGCCAGATAAGGCGATCGATGGCCGAGGGGACCATCCCGGCTGGTCGGCCCTTTCTGTCGCCATGGTGATCGGCCGCCGCGCCGTCAACACCTTCTACTCTACTACACTCCATGGAAAAACACGTGGGAATTGGCTGAGAAGGGAGAATACAGCAGTAATTGATAGTGGCAGATACGGGAGGGATATCCTCTCTGTAGTCTGGGAGGCAGGAGGACGGGGTACGTACTACTCAGCCGGGGAGCCAGAGGGGACAACGCGACGCTCCCGGAATACTAATACTGTTTATTTTCAGCCCATTAGTAATAGGGGAAGTAGGAGGCATTTGGCGACTGGAGAGGGAGTAATCAGCCGGGGGATTACGGTAGCTGATTGGCACGCGGCTTATCCCTTACTCACCTCTGGCAATCACTGGGATATATGGTAGCCGACGGGAGGGAGGAGACGAGACGACTGGTGTGATCCGTTGGAGGAGGGAAACTAATTAGCCGGGGGTCGGTAATATGCAAATGGAAAGGGCCAGCTGCAGGTGTAGAGACAGGTGTGCCTCCTCCTCTAATAGCGGACAGGGGAGGATATTATCCCTGGGATCAAGGATTACAAGCCAAATTAAAGGATTTATTCTGTTCTCTTTCTGCTTTTTTTCTCTTTTTCTCTTGTACACGTCAAAAAGATCACATAGAAAACAATATAACGAGTTGTACATTTTCTATCTCGGAAAGACGGAGCCGTGGTCATAAGCCGCCGAAGACGTCGTGGGTATTCTGGTACTGGTTCACCTCGTTGAATATCAATTCTGAATCACCTTTTAGTGTCTCCTATTCTCGAAGACATACCTTTCCACTCGGAGAGGGGCTTGTCCATGTAGTCTATCGTCTGGTTGTAGCGGTTCACCGAGGGAGGACAGTTGACTTCCTCGTCCCGGAGCCACAGTTTCACATACGGGTGACGGAGTGACTCTTCCACTGAATACCTCTCATCTGGGTTTATTCTGATCATTTTGGACAGGAGATCACGGGCCTCGGTAGCTGGAAATTGTTCGAATTCTAGGGGGGAAGGGGGTGGGTACCTGTCAGATGGGCCCGTTCGTTTTCTGTCTCCGTGAGGAAGGCAGCGTCGGGGATGACTTCCCCCAGTGGCCGAGGAGCCTTCCGTGGAAGAGACCGTACATAAACAGCTGTAGAATGGGTTAATTGGCCTATGAAATCGTCGGCCGGTGTCCCCATAACATTGACTATTTTTGTCCATTGATCCACTCTGAAATTGATCTCTGTATCCCGCCGGGAATATTCGAGTCACCTGTCCTTCCCCGGGAACAGCACTGTGTGTGTGATCATCTCCGCGAAAATACAACCCACGGACCAGATGTCCACTGAAATTTGGCATTCGTATCGTATTCTGCGGCAGGGGAGGATTACCTTTTTCGGAGTAGGGCAGGCCGAGGATGACCTCGGGGGCGCGGTAGTATCGGGTCACCACATAGTCGCTCATCCTCATCGCCGTGTCCATGTTCTTCTTCCTGGCCAGGCCGAAGTCGAGCACCTTCAATACACAGCGGTCATTCACCACGATGTTCGAGGGTTTCAGATCCTAGAGAAGATTGAGTTATCGAGGGAAGGAGGACAAACCCTGTGTATCACCCCGGAGTTGTGTAGATGGTTGATGGCACAGAGCATCTGGTAGACAAAGAAGGACAGCGTCTTGTGGTCCAGGCTAAACCTAACACATTCTCAATCCCTTTAATTAAGTAGTTACCGTAATCTGTTGACCACTTCGTGCAGATTGTGGTTCCTAAAATTATTGTATAAAAATTTTAAAAAAAGGATGAAAGATAAACTGGGTTATGGAGGGAAAGAGACCCACTTACATCAATTCCATGACGAGATACACTTCCCGGAAGTTTTGTATAGACGATTGGGGAGTGAAGGCATTCAGCAGCTGGATGACGTTGGGGTGGCTGACGCTGTTCAACAGGACGAACTCCCGGTAGGCCCTCTTGGCCGACATCGGCATTATGAACGGCTGCTGCATCTTCTTGATGGCCACCTTCTCCCCGGTCACCGTGTCGTCTGCCACCCTATAGATCCCCTTTTTATAGCTGGGTCGGCCACTTACACGACAGTCCCCTGGGCGCCGGCATTGAGGAAGTGCAGGTTGGAATACCTCCGGGGGATTGTGAAGCTGCTAACGGCCCCGTTGTGCGAGTCCTAAAAGAACCGTCGTCGGGGCTAATGACATCAGGAGAAGGCTCTAATGGGAAACAGATGCGCCTCTCCACTTACCGTGATCTGTATCTGGTGGAATTTCTCATGGTCGAAGTCCTGCTCCGGCAGATTGCCATTCCGACGATCCTCGTCAACTTCCATTCTGAAACTAAAGACAGAATAAATAAGACGAATTTAAATGAGGCGGGCTCGGCCGAATGAGCTGGGGAGGAGGAACGGCAAATGGAACGACCCGGCTGGAAATGGACTCCCCGAGGACCCGGAGGAGAAGGAGATGGAACGATGAATCAGGGAGAAAAAGACGGTAATGGTCAGGGAATGACGGAGGGGCCGATAAGGACAAATTGATTGTTACGCATCAATTCTTTGAAAATTGAAGTGAACAAACCCTATATTCGTCATTTTAGGGCTTGAAAGGAGAAGTTTTACAGTAATCTGGAGTAGTCATCGACTAATACGAGAGAAATAAAGAGGAGGGGGCAATGTTGCAGAAGGCGTCTGCCTCATTAAAGGGTTCAGCTCGAATAAACTTTTTGTGTGGAGGAAGACGACGGGCCACATGCTATCAGAGCAAATAGAAGTAGAAAATGTGGATCATCTGCCCGTCCACGTTCCAATTCCCCAAAAAATAAATGGTCGCCCAGTTAACACACGCGTCGATCGATGGAAAATCCGCGAATCAATCAGGGAGGACTCGGGGCTTTCAGGTGTTGATACACCGGGCAACCGGGCCATTAGGCAAGACTGTTTGCCCTCTCTGGAAGTTGGGGGGCAAACGACGAGGGCAGGTAATCCATTCCAGGAAGCAAAGGGCGGTCAAATGCCAGGAAAGAGAAAAAAGATGTTTTGAGACGCGGGGGAACGGAAGAACGAGGAACAGCCGGGGTATGAGTCAGGGCAGACAACTGATTTATGGCCTGTTGAGGTGGTCAGCCTAGGAAGCAATGAGACGAGAAGGAGCATGGGGAAGACAGTCCAGAGAGCGACGGGAAACTATAGAAGACAGTGTGATAGGGGGAAGGGAGACAGCCCAGTCTCTACTCAACCCAATCCCAGAAATTCAGCCATTACTCCAGGGGTGGAGAGGGGACACACGTGCAAAGGGTAACAGTCAATTATGCTTTCGGAGACGCAAACAAGAAGGATTGGATGAGGAAGGACGTCATACGAATAGGAAACGGAGGGGGGACGAGGGGCTATTGCGAAACAGGGGGGCCCAGAATAGAGACGGGGCCTTGTGAAACGGGTCAGAGGCGACCCGTGACGTAATAGAGACCGACCTGGCCGAAAGTGGTTCGGGTCGCCCCCTGCGTCCTTACCCTGTCTGGTCGTCAAGTTCCGTCTCTGCGGTCTTTGCGCTGGCCCCCAAAGTCAACAGGCATTGTTCCAAAAGCTGTACAATATGCAAGAGGACCTCCTGGGTCTCCAGGAGACGATTTCTAAAATTGAAATAGGCGGATTCCTAGCTGATTCACTTCTACATTAAATCATTTCTCGACTATCTTCGGAGTGGTGAAAGGGACTCTCACTGTGGAGTTTGGTTTATCTTTGCTCTAAAATGACACAGTCATGGGCAGTAAAAGATGACGTGCTCATCAGATAAAATGAGATTGAGCCGTGGATAGAAGCCAGGAGTACTAGCCGAGTGAGCTGTCTTCCTTGAATCGTGGATACTAATTAAGTTATAAGAAACTAACAAGAAACTGAAGAAGAGCTGGCCAATTGGGTCGCAAAGATTGTGTGGCTCCGATGAGGGCTATCCTCCTAGTAGCAGTCCAGAAGGAAGAGACGCGGAAGAGCGCCTCCTTGTTTTCATCTAAGCTGCCGAGCCTCTAAGCTGCCCCACTCATTTGTGTACAGAAACGTGGAAATGCCAGGAAAATCCCTGGAGATAATTTTTTATCTGGCAACTTATCAATCGAGTGGCCTCTCGTGGAATGCTTCGGGCGAGTCGTCCTCCCGTCCCCGACCTCCTCCCTTTCAGGCTATCGCTTTCGCCGCCTTCCTGGCTACCACCTTCTTCCAGGTCTTCTCCTTCATATTCCTCCCCTACTATGCAGGTTCTCCTCTCCTTTTCCTCCAAATCATTTCCAGTCATCCCCGGGATTGTTTACATCGGGGCCATGGGCATCTTCGGACTGGTGGCCATCAGTCGGCAGAATGCCAACATGCTCCTCATCTACCTCGTCGGCAGTGTCAGTTCCTCTCTCTCCCTCCTCCCGAGAATGTCTTTCAGGTCATCTCTGAGATCATCACGGCCTGTAGTTTCGGGTGGACAGTCAGTTGGCTGACGGACAACTGCGGGAACTACTACTACCACGAGTACAACTGCACCCCGGGGATAATCAACGCCTCCTTCTCGGGGCTCTCCTTCGTCACCTATCCCGTCATGTTCTTCCTCTTCATAAAACTGAGGAAGATGCCGAAAGCCACGGCGCCCACTGCTCCCCAGTCCGTTCCGTGAGTTTACTTCTGGACAGGATCGATCTCCGACCTCTTCAGACCCGGCCAGGGTGTCTTCATGGTGTCCCCCCAGTCGCAGCAGACACAGTACTTCCAAGCGGTCCAGGCCCAACCCACGGTCATGCAGCCGGTCGTCCTCCAGACTTCCGGGCCCCAAGCGTCGGCCCCAGGAGGGAGCTGGCATTGAGAGATCCCCAATAAATAATAAAAGACAGTCCATATCCTCGGTTTCCCGTGATAATTCATTAAATGTTGTGCCCAGGGGCCACGCCCTGGTGGTATTCTATCCCACGTGCCCTTCTCCATCTGCAACCTGTTTCGCGCAGTACACAACCCTTGTTGCTGCTGCCGACCGCGGGAATTCCGCGTCTAATTGTCGGCTATGCTCTTCGACAAAGTGCCCATCCAGGAGTATTTCCTGAATCTCTTCAAATTTGACGTTGAGCACAATGTCGACAACCCGAACTACCGCTGCCTCCGCGGGGCCCTCCATGTTGTGGTAGACGGTGTTCTCTCTTCCTTTCCCTACTCAATTCTTTTAGAACGCGACAAAGATTTTCCTCTGGCTGGAACTCTTGCTCATACCGTTATACGCCTTGTTTCTCTTTCCCTATTTCTTTCTCTGGATAGGTAAGGTCTAGGGATAAAAGAGGCCACCAATGTTTCAGTCCCCCACCTTTGTCTCATTCTGATTACACTCTACGCCATCAAAAAGGAGAAACAGCGATGGCTATGGCCATTCATCATTTATGCGGTAATATCAGCTAGAGCGTTTCAAAGAAATACTTTTTAGGGAATACAATTCTTTATTTGGTGTGGTATATCAGTATTCAAATTTTTCATCGGTGGGATTATCCTTTTTTCTTGCATCTTTTTTATTTTTAGGTATCTTCAACCCTAACTACTTCCTGGAATTGTATGGCCAAGGGAAGAGCTTTTAGTATCGGTGCATTTATTGGGTTCAGGTCACCATGAGGACATTTTTATTCGCTGGACAATCATCATTTTGATCAAAATCCTCGTTTTATTGTTCCTGGCTTTTCTCTTTTGGAGGCTTACCATAGTGTACACTACAAGAAGTTATTTTGAAGCTAAACAAGATGGAGCTGTTGATCTCTCAAATCCTGAGACTGCAACTGGACTAGAAAAGTTGATGAAACCACTGTAAAAAAAGATATGAAAAGACTGTAACCTTGGATTTTATTTTATGAAGGTTTTACAAATTCGACACATTTTGAAGGATCTGTGGGAAAATATTCTTGCATCCTCGTCATTAACCGTTTGAACGCTTGAATATATTTCCGCTGCGTTTCGTCATTTAAAACATGTGCAATATTTGACACATACGATTTAGCCGAACCAGGACGTTGATGAATACCTTAAAATTTGAACAGATATTCATCACGAGCTGTAGGACATACCAGATCGCGTGACACCAACAGGCCACGGAGCATTACCAATTGCCATTTCCATATATGCATTATTAGCCATAATATAATTACGATCTATTATCAACATTCTAAAAAATAGATAAGGAATATGTAAGCAAGTACGAACCGGCATATTTTCGTCAAATGATGTCTGATATCGTGGTTGCAATTGTGATTTTCAAGGGAATTCATTAAGGGTCTTAAATGCATGGCTGTTTGTTTATGTATCGACGCTTCATATTTTCCTAAAACAATATGACGAGAAAGAAAAATAGATATACCTGCAGCTGACTTTTTAACTTCATCATCACGTTGGTTTAAAACTTTTCCCCATCTGGCTAGGATGAATTTGAAAAATTCAAAAATTATATCACAATCTCGTTTAGCATCATCTCCTACGGTGGAATAATAGAAAACGAACGGTGTAAGCAGATTACCTAAGCCTAAAAGTGTTGCTCGTTGCTCTATTTTGCTCCAATCATAGGCAGAATCAGGAAGCACAACATCATGTTTAGCCGCGTCGCCAGACGTTCCTTCTATAACTTCCTAAATTTCTACTCTGAAAAAAGAAGAGTAGATCAACTTACCTTCATCAGTTCATTGTCGACATCGTCCATGGCCGTTTGCATTTCATTTTTCAGCCCTTCTCCGAGATCTGGCTGTTCAATCTGATGTTGTAGAAGCCGTTCACGCATGTCTTTTTCGTTTTCTCCTATAAATGAATAAAAAAAATGCAATATAGATATATACTAACCAAAAAGTATAATCGGCAAATTTCGAGTACGAAGCCTTTTTCTCACTTCCTGAATACTAATTTTGTGAACAGAAGCGTCGTCCAACTCCGGTCTATTTTTCGCATCCATTGATTTCTCTTTTGGATCATTGAGCCCTATTTCCGCCTAAACAAGTACTACCCGGCATTAGAAAGAAACTTACATCTTCATTGCGCTCTTCTCGTTTTTTCTTCATTTTCGCATAGTATTCTTCTTCTTCTTTAGCGTTGAGGTCACCTCGTTTAAAAAACTTTTTACCATTAGACTAAATACTTGTGTTACGCTCAAAAGAATTTTTACAAACCTCAACTTCTACTGTTGCAATTTTCTTCCGCTTTCTCTCCATCTCTGCTTTCATTTGAGTCATAAAATCCATTGTGCCGGCAAGTATTAAAAATTATATTCAAACTGTAAATATCTGAAACTGAATATGTATTGCTGTCAAAACACACCAAATACAAAGAGAGGACTGTTTCAGAGAGAAAGCTGAGTTCGCGAATTCGAAGACGAGTGCCGTAAGTGTGCTCCAAGGAAAAGGAAAGGAAGGTATCATTTGAATTTGTTCGCGCTCTTCAAAGAGCTCCTCTCACTTCTGCCAAGCCGTTGTTTCCGTGTTCCAATCAACAATGGCTCGACTTGAAACTTGTTCTTCTGCATTGAAAGCCTTTCGTCAAATTGCAGCGGAACTGAGGAAAATAGACAAGGTCCATATTTCGAGTGCTGTTAATCGCTTATTTAGAATTTTACCAACAGCTCTCCGCAATTTCAATATGTGGCTCAGCAAATGCGAGAGCATCAAGTAACTCAAAGAATATTTGCTAAAGCACCCAACGAAGCAGAGCATGTAGCTCATTTATATGCAACCTACCTTGCTAGGTATTTCTTTATATCATATGCTCAAGATTCGATCCGATATCATCGTTACACGTGTTTCTTACAGCACACGGAGATTAACTGAGTTGGAATCTCGATATAGAGGAGGCGAGAAAACTGTCGAAGAAAGTGCCCGCCTCGTTGGCTTACAACTGCCGAAAAAACATTGAACAGTATATTCTTGATAGCTTGTTAGATATATTTAAACATTATATTTATTTTTGTCAAATATCTTGGTGTGCACCTATTCTACCTCTTACTTTCTATTCTGACGATATTCATTCAGTTATTTAGATGGCAGATGAGGATAAAGGAGCGTCTAAATATGCTTATTTGTTGCAACCTATCAAAGATCTAGAGCGAAATTTTGCTATTAATATAGTAGAGCTATTGGAGGAATACACAAAAACATTGGACGCTGTAGCAGCAGCTGAAAACTTCCAAATAGATAATGCTCATAGGTTCGTTGTATTATATAAGCACTTCTGTCTTTTAGATTTAATTTTGCTGAAGCAGCCATGCTTATTCATGGTAGTGCAAATGTTTTTGGAAAAAAAGTCGACCTGATCCACAATCAAGCTTTAAATTTCTTTGAGGTCTTGAAAATCACTAAAGATAAGAAAAAAAAGAATAAAGGTAGACTGCGTTTTATGTGGCTTATACCGACTATTTCAGGAGATGACGATGAAGATGAAGGAATAGGAGGCGATGATCAGATGGACCCATTTGTTCCAGTGGATCCTTGTATCTTGCAGAATTTTTCTAAATTGAAACCGGCTCAACTGCCATCTTTAATCTCTAAAAGTTGGATCATATGAATCCGTCGTATCGTTTCTTTGTTTAGACCAGCAACAGCCGATACCTTCGATATCAATCATGCCAATGTCACTTATGCCATTAGCCGATTTTGAAAAATGCAACGTCCCTATTTATAATTCGAAAAATAAAAACGAAGTTGTAGGAAAAAAGGATGATTTCAAGATAAACACCGGCTATATGAGTAAAACGGTAAATTTACTGCAATTTTGTAATAAAAATGAATTTCAGGGCGCATTACTACTCGACTTGCTAAATGAAAAGCTAACTAATCTTTTTGTCACTGAGAAGCGTATCAATACTACAGAAGTTGATAGAGACTCCGGATGCAGTTCTCCCATGAATGACCCTGGCATGGGTACGTTTTTTTGGCCTATTTGACTCATTTAATTGCAGAAGCAGATTTACCTCCTTATTCTCAACAATTTGATCCAGGGAGGCCATCTAATGCAATAGAAATGATCAGAAGAGCTGCTGGTCCATCTCTAGATTCTAATACATTGCTTCATAGGTATTTTGTTCATATCACTTTATTATTTCAATCTAGGCCAAGCTCAGTTCATTTAATCCAGGACGGGAAAAATTCTCAACCCTTAGCTGTACTAGCAGAAGAGTTTTCCAACTCAGATTTTGGAGGAGATTTTAATGATGATGATTATGATATTCCTGAAGCGTCTAAAAAGAAGAAAGATCCAGTAAGTTCTTTATTTAAAATAAAACTATTGAGTTTAATTTTAGTGGGAAATGGATGACGATGGGGAAATCGACCCTGTAATTGATAAAATTGAAGATCCCTTTGAAGAAGTAAATTGGAAGCAAAAGCCATACAGAGAGGGTAAGAATACAATAAATGTAGTCACTATTTTGGAGAAGAAGAAAAAGGTAAGCTATACAGTCTCAATCTTCCAATTCGCATAGGAATATGATAGAAAAGACCCTAAAGAGAAAGTGATGGAATTCATAGATTTTGTCAATGATCAGATTATGTTTCTTGGAAAAAAACAAAAGTTGAAACGAGAGCTCGGCCTTGGAACCCAGCATAAATGGGTCAGTTTCCCTTTTAGAAATTACCATTTTTATTAGGAAGATGCGATATTGCCGTACATTGCGGCTCAGCAGAAGCGACGTATGAAGGCTCGTCGAGAAATATTAGCGCATCGCAGAGCCGAAGAAAAGGTAGCAATTCGACAACGTGGGAAACCTCCAATAGTCGCAGGTATTCCAATTTTCTTTAGTAATTTTTATGTTTCACCCAAGAGTATGATGAAGACGACGATTTCGCTGCTGATGCCTATGATGATGCTCCTATTGATGAAAACCAGCCGATAAATCGACTTGTTAGTATACTTTTGACTACAGTTTTACTTTTTTAAGATTAATTCGTCTACAATTCAGCGTCCGTTAATGGCAGACGTGGAGGATGATGACTTAGCAGGAGACCTTAACTTCCCGGCCGTTTTTGTCGGTATATCATTCAGCAATACTTTATACTGTGGATTGTTGTTAAGATCCTGTATCACAGAATCCTGATTTACTCATGAATATGGGTAAGAACACCGATGGAATTCATGATGGAATGAGTGTTGAACAAATTATTGCATTTTACAGGATAAAGTAGAAAATGCATTTATTAATAACTCTAATTTAAAACATTCAGATATTGGGAACAAACTGCCGAAGCAATGTCCAAATTAGCCGCGCGTGTGCAAGAATGGGATGAAAAAATGCAACCAATATTGGAAGAAGAAGAACAAAGGAAAGAGTTTGATATTCATGAATATGGCGACGAGCTTATTGATTTCTTCGATGAAATAGAACAAGAAAGAGAGCTTCCTCAAGTACGCATAAAAGTTTTTTCTTGTCAATAACAATTGCAGCTTTTGCGTGGTAAAAAAGAGTATGAAATCAGCCGATACTTCCTCTCAACACTAATGATGGCAAACACCATGAACATAGAAGTAAGTTGGCGTTGAATGTCTTAACATACCATAACTAGATCATCACTGAACAGCAGTCAGGACCGGATCCGCTTAAAATGATGCGAGTCCAGCTATTAAAACGAGAGAGACATCATAACATTTTTGATCAGAACGGAGCCATGTAGCGATTACCTCAACCCCCTTGTATGTTGTGTCCGTTGTATTATACAGCTTTTATGCCTCTAATATTGTTTAACAAGTATTACATTTTTTCCAATGAAATTGGGTACTATCATGCTTCATTCTTTAAGTTATGTTTCGTTCAAGACATATTTTGTTGAGGAATCGCTTGTTCTCATCTTTTCAGATGGCTTTATGGGTAGACAAATATCGGCCGAACCAGCTAAATCAGCTAACATACCACAAGGAGCAGGTTTATTATCTTTATTTTAGCAATCACATAAAGTCTTTAGGCTGAGCGTCTTGCAGAAATGGTTAAAAATGATGATTTCCCTCACTTGCTTGTTTACGGACCTAGTGGGGGTGGGAGAAAAACTCGGATAAACTGTGTGTTGAGGTATTGAACTTTATACTCGCATGTTGTTTTATAGAGAACTATACGGAGCGGCTTCCGAAAGACTTCGTCTGGAAACAAAATCCTTTACAGCACCATCAGGAAAAAAGCTAGAAATACAAACAGTCAGCAGTAATTACCATATCGAGCTGAGCCCTGGGTATTTATGCTAATTGCGACTATTTTCATGAAAAATTTAGTGATGTTGGATTTTACGATCGTGTTGTTGTACAAGAAATAGTAAAACAGATGGCTCAGTCTTCTAATTTGGACACATCGAACCGATCTTTTAAAGGTTGGAGTGTACTTTCTTTCTTTCAAAGTAGACGTTTTCAGTTGTAGTTTTAATGGAAGTTGATCAGCTTACGCGTGATGCGCAACACGCCCTTCGCCGTACGATGGAAAAGTATTCAGGAAACTGCCGTCTTATTCTTTGCTGCGAATTCCTTTCGCGAGTTATTGAGCCCCTACAATCGCGATGTGTAGCTATTCGCGTACCTGCTCCTTCAAGCGACGATGTCCGCAATGCTGTACTCTCTGTATGCAGAAAGGAAAACGTGAACATGCCGGAACCCGTGTTGGTGGATCTAATTGAAAAAGCCAATGGCAATATGCGTAGAGCAATTTTAATGGCAGAAACAGCTATTGTTCAGTCTCAGGGAGGTCTTATTCAAAGTTCACAAAAGGTACGCTGTTTTGAAGAACAAGCTATTTTAATAATGCAGATTCCTCTTCCTGAATGGGAACTCTACATTAAGGAAACCGCTCAGATTATCGTTAAACAGCAAAATAATGAGACATTACTTAAAGTTCGGGAACGTCTGTACGAAGTGCTTTCACGCTGTATTCCCGCAAATGTTTTATTTGTGGTGAGTGCTAATATCTTTTCTTAAATAGCGGGCTGTATAGTACACTAATATCCTCACTTTTTGCTCATTTTCAGCACCTACTCAAGTGCCTGTTACCGGTTTGTCCACCCGCCGCTCGTCAACAAGTTATTTCTGAAGCTGCTACATATGAACATCGTTTAACAAGAGGCCAGAAAGCAATCTTTCATTTAGAAGCATTCGTTGCTGCCTTTATGGACATTTACCTCCAGACCACTCAAGACGCTATGGAGCATTGAGTATTTTCTCTTGGTCTCTTTTTACGAGTATTACATGCCTTCCACATTTAAATAAAACCTCTCTCAAGTCTATGAAAGTATCCTTGTCGCCAGTCTTCCTTCCGACTGTCCGGTGTGCTAATAATAATACGTAATTTGCCATTCCTTATGGTACTTGAGGGCTTCTTCGGCGGCTATATTTCCTCGGCAGGCGGACGGCACCTTCCTTTTTTCTATTTTCACTTTCTGAACTTTCCAAAAATATGTGGAGACAATAGATATCTCTTCTCTGCGTCAGCTGACCTATCTCTTCACTTTCTCTCCATCTGCCGTCAAGTTCCAAAGAGATTTTTGTCTAGTGAAAAGTCGGCGGGATCGGATACCGTGACCACACCTGGCTGGACAAGAAGTTTTTTGAAAGCTTGGGCGATAGGCTGCTTCGGTCTTCAACAAATTCTTGTCATCCGTTTCTAATTGTCATCTTGCTGGGTGCCCTGCCATCCGCTCCCTGTAACGAGACGGTAACCGTACTGTACAAGCTATTGTTTCGCATCGCATCGCCCTTAGCTTCCCGCCCTCTCCGCGATCCACGGAATCCTTTCTGGGTCACTCCCTATCACCCGTCAATCACTTACCGGCTCCACACCTATTGTTTTTTCAACTGTCCTTTTTTTCTCCTTCTCTTTTTCCAATTAATCCACTGTCTCTCGCTCATTAATCTCCTTTCTGTATCATGTCGATTTCAGCTCTTTATGCCCAGATGAGGCTCCTTTTCTTTGTCCTCCTCTTCTACGGAATCTCTGCCGATTCAGGTTAGCGCCAATGGCAATAAATTAGACGAAGGAGGTTGCTTCAAAGGATCCAGGTCATTGCCAAACGAGATCTGCCTTTTGTATTGTCTAACTGGATGGTATCGCATAATGATCTAAAATTAGAAAAAGCGTCATTACACATAGAACATAGTTAGAATTATCGCCGTATCTCCAAGTCTTTTTCCGTGCAACTTTCTCCGCGCGTATTCGGCCACTAATTTGAGCGAGCGCGAAAGTGAGACAGTGAAAACACGGGAGGTAGCATCAAGTTCCGAGGGGACCCGTTTCAGAATGTTTCTTCCCGGAATCCGAGCTCCGACCCTTTTTCTACGAGGTCTCCTCCTCGACGCCCGTGGGCACTGCCGTCGCCGACAGTTTGGTTGATCCTCCCGGTTCCCGGCTGCGCCTGGCCTCCGTTCGATCGAACAACTTGCCCCAGGTGATAAATTCAGGGATTCAAATATCGCGGCTCCAGGTCAATTTCACCGAAAAATTTACCCTGCTCGCAGAGGAGACGGGCCGATTCCGGCTGGTGTCGGCCGTGCCCCTGTCCCTCCCGGCGTATCCCTCCGCCGTCACGGAGACCCTCCTCTACGTGACCGTCATCTGTAACGGACGCCCGTTCCCCCTGATGACCATCCGGCTTAACGCGGCCAACACCATCGCCCCCTCATTCCTCAACGAGCCCTACGTGGTCGAGGTGGGCGAGGCAGGTCCCCCGCTCTGCCCCAGGCATCCTCCCGTTTCAGCCAATCCCTCTGGGACGAGAGGTCGATACGCCGATTTCTGTCGTCGACTGGGATCCTTCCTCGACCTATGACGTCAAACTGGAACTGGAGGTTCGTCCCTTTCCCCCGTTATGATCAGAGTCCCCTCCAGAACAATCCCTCCTTCGAGTTGGCCTCCTATCCCGGGGGGCCACCAGAGGGGGTCGAAGACGTCGGCTCCTGGGCCAAGGCCCAGTACCCTCCCCAGTTTACCCTCCGACGAATCGGACCCGTCACCTACCCCGTCGACCTCAAGCTGACTGCTTCGGTGAGTTCGGAAAAATACGGAGAGCAACCGTTACAGGACAACGGAAATCCTCCTCATGTAGCCATTTCTTCGATAAGGATTAGGGAGAAATCGAAGAACCAACCCGTATTCAGCAAATGTTTTATTTCGTCGAAAGTGGGAGAGAACTCCGCCAAGGGCACCAAAGTCACCCGGATTCCCATCGAAAATTACGAGGTTCGTTGCCGGGACAGGAGGAAGAAGATCCCTCTCAGAGTGCCCGATTGACTCTGGTCGATCCGGACGGGACATTCGCCATCGACGGGGACGAACTCGTGGTGGCCGACCCGAAGCTCGTAGACCGCGAACTGTTCTCGACCCTGGAAGTCGTCGTCGAGAACACGAACGCCGACAAGAACGCACTCTGCAAAAGGCTGAGGATACGGGTGGAACTGGAGGACGAGAACGACAATAGACCTGTGTTCGAGCGGGAGAGGTAAGACGCACCCGAGAGAGACAGAGACCCCCTTTCAGCTACTGGTTCCATCTGGATGAGACCGTCTCGGCCGGCACGGAATTCGGCATTTTGAAGGCGAGGGACGTGGACCAGATGGAGAACGGGAGAGTGACATACGAACTGCTGAACAAGACGGGGCCCTTCCGGATCTACCCCCGGGGACGGGATGCCATCCTCGCTACGACGGGAGACCTGGGGCCAGAGGAGCAGTACAAACTGGTAGTAGAGGCCAGAGACCACGGGGAGCCGTCAAAGGTCACCGCGGTGGGGGTGGAGATCTTCGTGGTTCGACCCGGACGCCCGGTGAAGGAGATCGAGATCAAAAAACAACAGCGAAAGTTTAAAACCACGACCACAACCCCGGAGACGGCCACACCGAGACCCACTGAAAGAACCACCACCAGGCCGGCCCTTGTGACATTTTCCTTCCCAAGCAAGCAAGAACTCATCGACAGGGCCGTCGACAAGGCTACCAGGGAATTCCAGGAATTGGTCGCCGCCCCGGAAAATCCCAAAAATATTCGGAAGCCCTCCTATTCGACGACGGCTTCCTCCCAAGAAGAAGTCCGTATACGGACGGTTTTGAGGAAGAACAAAGACGGCAGTAGGGAGGGCCCGACGAAGCATATGAAGGAGCCAGTGGCCCTGCGAGGAGTGGCCCAGGTGACGGGTAGGCCGAGGCCTCATCTGCTCGGCTTGGTCCCGGCTACGAGTACCACTGCCAGGACAGAGGGCGAGAATGAAGTAGACGACGAGACAAACGAAGAAAAGGAAGAACTGGGAGGGCAGCCGGAGGAAAAGGTGAGTCGGGACAGTCCCATCTTTGACCTAGACTTTGAGAAACCATTTGGCTTTACGGCGGAAGAGTACTACTACGAGGTATTCGGACAGCCGACAGAAGACGACGTCTTCGGACGAGTTGTCGCCGAGCCGAATCCCCAGATGTACGGACTCGATCGAAAAGTACCGGGATAGGGGGCAGGCTGTAAGTGGCTCTTTCAGGTGTCCGGAATATTCAAGGTGGACTCGGACATCGGCGAGCTGGCCGTGGCCAAGAGGCTCTACCTCCACACCCCGGGGAACATCAGCTTCAGTGTCTCTGCCACCGACGGACAGAGCACCGTAAGTTGCATTTGTTTTGGTTGTTCTCGCGGGGACAGCTAATAACTGTCGGAGACAGTGCGCAGCCGGCTGGGGGACAGGTGCTGGTAAAGCGATTTCGGGTGGCAGCTGTAATTACGGATGGCCGGAGAGGCAAACGCTAGGAAAAACAGTTGGGCTGGCAATGGAACACTTTACTGGCCCTTCCCTTAAAAATAAAAGGGGACTAGGGAGAGAAGAGGAGCCGGTACAATTTACGGTGCTCAGAGGACAGGAATAGAGTAATATGATGTGGGGGGTGTTCTCAAAAGCAATAGTTAGCAGCAGTCAGTCGGTGGCCCCCCTGTATGTCTCCTCTCGCCCTCCTCTCCTCGAGACCGGCGTTCCTCCTTCGACCCCGTTCCACCGCTTCCTTCCCTTTAATCCAACCGCCTTCAACAGGTGGGCGGAGCATTTTCCCTCTGGTCCACCTGCCTTCCTTGCAAAACCTCCAAATTGCTCAGATGGGCCTCCCATGCTCATCAAACTCTTGACTCTTCTACTCCTGGTACGTTTCACCTGGTTTATGCCGTCCCCTTTTTATCCATTTATCAATCCAAAGAAGAACTTTCGTTTTCGTACTTTTTAGATGGAAAAATACTTCGAACTAAAGCACATTTAGTAACAATGAATTTAACTTCCTTGGGCTCTACTTGAAAGTGACAGTTTAAAGTGGCCGTGAGTCTCGGTCTTTAATCCGACAGCCGGTCGACGTGACGGGGTTAATCCTTTAATTAGGAGCTTCATAAAAGGAATAATCTCCGGTTACGAAAGGGGAGACAATATTCTCTCGGCTGTGATATAACCGGGAATTCAGTGGGCACTCGAACATAAGTGACCGGTAAAGAAAGCGGCAATTTGGGGAAAGAGTCGTTGCCTTGACGACGGACGCAGTGGGCCACGGGGGGCACACGCAAGGGGTGGCCATTTGAAATTAACGGAGATTAATATTCTAGGCCCAAGCAGTGGTTACGGTGCTTTTCGAGCCGGACAAATTGAGGACGGCAGCTCTTCCCCGGTTCGACCGCACTCTCTACAGGTTCCGAGTGGAGGAGGGCTCGGCCCCAGAAGTTATCGGAATCGTCAGGGTAAGGTCATCTCCTTATTCCCTCCATATCCCCCTAGGCCTTCCACACGACCGCCTCGTCCCGTTCCTCTTCCGTCTCCCTCAATTATTCCATCGATGGAAAGGATCTCCCCTTCTCCGTACATCCTGCCTCAGGAGAGATCGCGAACGAGACCCCGTTGGATCGAGAGGAACACTCAGTCTATCGCTTCAACGTACGTTTTCCCCAATATCAAAAAGACACGTCTACAGGTCCGTGCCTGCCTGTCCAATTTGCCCGAAGTTTGTGGCACAGCAACCGTCGAGGTGCTTGTCGGGGATACCAATGACCACCCTCCTCGGTTCTCGTCCTCCCTGGTTCACGTCACCCTCCCCTCGGACATCCCCGTCGGAACAGAGGTGACCAGGGTCAGGGCAACCGATGAAGATCTCAACGACAACGGGGCCATCACCTACCAGCTGGTGCCTCCAAGTGGTAAGACTAGTCAGTTGCAACTTTACCAGACTACTAATTCAGACATCTTCGCGGTTGACGGCGACACCGGTCGAATTGTGACGGTGGCCGCCCTGACCGACTCCAAATACACTCTGTTGGTAGAAGCCACGGACCACGGCCAGCCTTCCCGATCAGATGCCACTGAAATCAGAATAAAGGTCGTCGGAACTAACCCGTCGGCTCCCTCCTTCGACCAGGTCTGTTTTTAAAACTGAATATTAATAAAGGGAATGTCTTCAGCAACAGTACCACGTGGTAGTGTCACCTCCTACCCCCGCCGGGGCTGTCATCGCCCAAGTACAGGCCACCGACCCCGACCCCGGACCGGAGGGTCAGGTCAGATACCGGTTCGCAAAAACAGAAGATCCAAAGGAGAAAAAAGCACAGAGTCAATTTGAAATCAACGAAAAAGTTCGCGTTAGTTATTTGTAAAACAAGGCAATTTAGACTGGGGTGTTGTCGTCCGTCAAGGCGCTACGAGGAGGAGAGCAGCCCGTCGACTTGGTCATAGAAGCATTCGACGGAAGTAGCACGTTCAGCAGAAAGGTAACCGGTTCATTGTGCACGATTATAATAGCTTTAGGCTTCGACCCTGTTGCACGTCGAGGTAGGTGCCGAGGCTGCCCTTCGCTTCCTTCCCCTTCCCGCCACCATCTTCATTTCCACCGAAAAGGCCCTCGGCAGCGTCATCCTGAGAGCATCCGCGTCGACCACTTCTTCTTCCGCCGTTCATTTCCGTGTCCTGGAAGAGAACTCGCAATTTGAAATGGACGGAGACCTCTTGAGAGTGGGCTGCCCTTTTTTCCTTCGTTATAATCGCGTTCCCAGGTGGTGTCTCATGTCTTCCCGGGTAAAACACAGCTGACAATCCGAGCAGAGACAGACGAAGTCTTCGTCGATCACCGTCTCACCATCCTCGCGATGGACAGCAGCGACAAGTATCCCGTCTTCCCCCAGCTCACGTACGACATCGATGTATGTTAGGCTTCTTATTATGGATAGAGCTCGTTTAGATCCCGAAGGAGTCCACATTCCCACAGGTGGTGGCCAGGTTCTCGGCCCGCGCCAGAAACGGGACTATCAGCTACGAGCTCCACCCCGAGACGCCCCTTTCTCTGAATCTCAACTCTCGAACAGGAGAACTGACCATCAAGACGGCCGACTTCATTCCCGATGGGGCCGACACTACTTTCATCGTCGTCAGAGCACGCAACGCCTTCTTCCCGGACTTCTTCTCCGACGTCGGGGTACTCTCCCCCGTTGTCTTCCATATAAAGACATTTCAGGTGGCGCTCAACCGGATAGATCAGCGACCTCAAATCCGCTTCGGGCAGTCTGTCTACCGGCTCGAAGTGGCAGAGAACACTCCCATCGGCTCGCTCGTCAGCCACCCCCTGGATGTGAGTTCTCTCCTTTTCCCTCCTCATTCACTTCAGGTCTTGCCAAGGACAGTACCCGTGCATTTCCGTGTTTCCCCGGCCAACTCTTTCTTTGGAATAAACACGAACGGAACGGTCTTTGTACAGAAGGCGATCGATCTCGAGGAGATAGGCACGAGTGTTCTGCAATTCACAGCTTGGGCAGAGACCGACCGAGGAGACAAAACCACAGCTAGGTTACATGTCGACCTGAAGGACGAGAACGAATTTGCTCCGGAGGTATTTTTATTCGTTGGGCTGGTATATATAGTGTTTCAGATTCTAAAAGCTTTTGTCGAAGGAAAGGTCCGCGAGGACTCGCCGCCGGGAACTGTCGTGGCCAAATTCGACGCCGAAGACAAGGACTTCACCGCGGGAAAACATCTACTGTACAGAATAATCGGAGGAACCGGGAAAGAACTCGTCTTCGTGCAGGAGGACGGTACCCTAATTTTGGGGGAGAAGCCGATTGGCAAGGATCACATGCCTACCTTCGACATCCAAGTGGAGGTCTACGATAAGAACGGAAACAAGGCATCGGCCATGGCTCTGATTACGGTGGAGGATGTGAACAACAACGCCCCGATGATCAAGGGGCTGCCGTTGAGGTGGACCGTCAAAGAGAACGAGCAGCCGGCATACACCATCACAGCCACGGATGGGGACGGCGGCGACAATGGGAACATCACTTTCCAAATTGTTCAAGGAAACTCGCTCGGACATTTTAAAGTGCAAAACAACGGAAAGGAACAGGTGGGTAGAGGGGATAATATAGCTCAAGGAGAAGTTCAGGCTCTGTTGAGAATTGTTAAACCGTTGGATTTCGAGGAGCAGGCGACATTCCATTTGACACTAGAGGCACGCGACGGGGGGCATCCTCCCAAAGTAACAGTATTCCCCGTGGAGATCAGCGTAGAGAATGAGAATGACAACGCTCCCGTCTTCACTCAAAAGAGCATAAGCCAGAAGATATCCGCCGATGTGCCTATCGGTCTTCCTCTGGCCACAATGACGGCCACGGACGCCGACGGGGACAATCTGACCTATTCCATTACAGGTATCCCCTGCTCTCTTCTTTTTCTAAATACTCTTTTAGGCACAGACTGCTCTCTTCTGTCAATTGATCCTCGCGGTGTCGTTGCCTGGTCCGTTCCTCCGAACAAGAGGTCAATAAAGAAGATCGTCTGCCAGGTGACCGCTTCGGATGGAGTGCATGTCTCTACCGCTAATCTCAACTTTGACATCTTCTCGGAGAAGCAGACAACCACGTAAGTTACCCATTTGAAGCGAAAACAGAGTCTAACAATTAGGGCCAAACCCAACCGAGCTCCTATTTTTAACCAGAGGGAGTATACCTTCACTGCGGATGGCCCGCGAGGGACACAGATCGGTCAGGTGGCAGCCGCCGATCCCGATGGGGATCAGGTGCTCTTCTCCATAAAGCCGGCCGAATACCGGAATCTCTTCGACGTTGACCACCAGGTTTAAACAAGGGAAAGCAAGATATACTAATTATTTAGGGATATGTCACTCTGAAACAGGATGCAGAGGAGCTGTCCCAAACACAGTACTCATTCCTTATAAGTGCGGAGGACTGGGGACCACCGATAATGAGCACCGTAGTCAATGTACACGTTCTTGCCCCGGGAAAGACGGCCAATAATGAGGACAACGTATCCGAGTCGACAGATGAAGGTATGGTGGGGGATGGTGAGAGACAGGAAATATTCCAGCTGTGATCACTGTAACCGAAGAGGCTGTGTTGTCCGGTAGGACGACTTCCGAACGGCCGAAGGATCTGCCCGTCGTGGACGGGGAACACATCGGACCTCTTCAGGGAGTGCAACCAAGTTAGTTTTTTTATCCCAATACAAAATACGGCATTTAGTCATCAAATTCCTCCGCCCTTCTTATGTCTATTCCCTAAAAGGAAACTCTCCCAAGGGAACCTATCTGGGACAGGTTCATGTGACATTCAACAAGGAGGTGACCTTCGATATCGTGGGAGATGACCTGACGGTGGACGAGGAGGGACGCATCCGGACGAACAAAGTACTCAAGGAGGGCAAGATTAACGACACCATCATCGCCTTCAAAAAGGTTTGAAGGGAAGAATCAAAACAGTCTGATTTAGGGCGTCACTGTAGCCGAAGTGTCGGTTATTGTCCATGTCATCGGAGTGTCTCCTCCCTCTCCCACCCTGCCTCCACCATCTTCCACCACTGCTCCCTCGACCTCTTCTCAAAGTGTAGTCACCCACTCCGCCAACATCGACACAAGGAAGCCGCTGTCCTTCTCATTTGAGCGTCCTCTCTATTTCGCCTTCATCCCCGAAGGAAAACATACCGACGGACTGAAGGTGCCCATCAAACCAGAGCCGTTGACCACCAACACCGACGGCACGGTCTCCTTCTCCCTCCTCAACCGGACCGAGGTGCCCTTCCACCTGACAAAAGATGGCCAGCTGGTCGTCTTCGACGTGGACAGGGAACAGCAGCAATCTTACATGGTCGATGTTTTGGCAGTTCACGAGGATGAGGAGGCTCGTACCAGACTGAACGTGACCATTCTCGATCTCAACGACAACTATCCCGCATTCGAGGACAGTTCAGAGGCCATTGGTCTGGCCAGCGATGCCCAGATAGGAAGCCGGGTTCACACCTTCAGAGCAACGGATTTGGATACCGGAGCGAATGGGCAAGTGGTGTACGACATCGAGGGGGACAGCGCCAACCTGTTCGCCATTGACCACAACGGTATTTTTAGCCCTTTTCGATACTAACAAACTTTAGCCGGGATACTGTCGGTTGCCTCTTCTCTCGACTCTGTTCCTCCCCAGGTGTCTCTCGCCGTGGTGGCCAGCGACCAGGGCCGTCCCTCCCTCAAGACCAAGCTCCCCCTGACTATCTACATCTTCGATGCTCATTCTCCAGCTCCGCTTCTGCCAAAGCTCACCAAAAACATTATCATCCCTCAGGATGCTGAGCCGGGATATCTCATAGCCACTCTTCTTGCCGGCCCCACAGTTCAGAGTATGTCCACCTTGGAATCCATTGAATACGATCTGACTGATGACTATTACGGACTGTTCAAGGTAGCGGAAGAGGTTTAGAATAGCACATAGAAATTACAGATTGACGAAGAAGGACGACTCACGCTCTCCCGACCAGCCTTTCCCACAGAGACTGGCCATCTTCACCAAATCAACGCGACAGCGAAGAACTCCCTCGGCGAGGACTACACCCTCGTTAGTTTACACAAATATTCATAGGCAATATTTTTACAGGTCAATGTGTTGCTCGAGCCATACGAGGTAGCCTCCACAGCAGTTCAAGGACTGACGGTCTTACCTTCCGATCGAAATAGTTGTCGGTTTACGAAGAACGTGTACCAGGTGGATGTGCTGGAAAACCAGCCAGCCGGTGTGCACATCTCGACAGTCACCGCCGACTGCCAAAATCCAATTTATGTGCTGAACGAGGATTACGGTACTTTCAGGTGTTTCTGTGCAATTCTCCTTGTTTAGAGGACTTCTCCGTCGATGCGGCCGGTCGGCTGTACACAAAGAGACCACTGGATAGGGAGACAAAGAGTCTCCACATGATCTACGTCGACGCAAACCCAACTCGAACTGTTCGATCGGATCCACTCGTTGAGAGTAAAAGAGGCTGTTTTTTGGAGTTCATATTCTTTGTCAGGTGCCAAACAACATCTTCAATCGAACCAGGCCGTGGTCATCGTGAGAGTCCTCGATGAAAACGACAACTCCCCCTATTTTGATCAACTTGTCAATGGTCGTCTGGTGGCCCACGTCGACTGGAAGGCTCGCCCACATAGTCCTGTCCTGAGGATTACGGTATATTCTAGAGAGAGGATATTTGTAACGGTCTGGTTCAGGCAAAGGACAAAGATCAGAGCCCCCATCTCATGTACTCTATTCCTGACTCGGATCAGTTCATAATCGACCCCGCCACGGGAGTCCTCTCACTGAAAAGTACTCTCGAAGAGGGCAAGGATGTCTTCGAGATCACCGCCATAGTGAACGATGGAGCCCACCAGGCCACTGTCCCCGTTGTGGTAAATATTCTCCCAAAATTGAGAACACTTCTTCTTAGATTTACAAGCTCTCGCCTGACACCAACATCGTACGTTTGACGAGTGAGCTGCCTTCTTCAAGAGTGAAAGAATTCCAAGTGGAAAGAACGCTGAACGAGTTGACGGGAACCGATAGTCGAGTGATGGTCAAGGGGGGCATCGAGGATGAGAAAAGTGCCATCTACATCTATGCCGTGGATCCTGAGAGCAAGGAGCCTCTTTCAAAAGAGAAGCTCGTTGTGTAAGTGCATCCATTTGATCCTCCTATACTCATTTCTTAGGTTGCTCTCTGCCCAACAAGCGGCCCTCTTGGCTTCTCCCAGCCGCATCTCCTCGGTCTCCATTTCCCCTCCTCCCACGAGCACCTTCTCCATCTCCCAGATAATCCTCCTCTTTCTCTTCATTTGCCTCGTCATCCTCCTCCTAATCATCACCTGCCTGTGTGCCCGATATTGCCGAAGGTTCGTCCTCCGCGCTTCTCCTCACTCTTCCCCATTTTAGAAAACGTTACACAACGTCGACCTCTGACCGAGAGTACATGTTTACTGCTGGTGGAGGTCCTCGGCCGTATGACGTAGAGGCAATCACAAGGCAGACGGCCCAGACCGTGTTGGCCCAGGTGACCATCCCCTCGCCCATGGCCACCCATCGGGAGTCGGCCGTTTCTCCGGCCTTTGCTGATCGCTCCGAATCTGTCAAGGATTTTGGAAATAGCGTGAGGTAGGGGAGGGTGTAGAGCACCAGATAATTCTTCTTCAGAGAGCGGCCTAGTCTGCTACAGTCAGCTCTCTCAAAACACAAGATCCAGCCTAGCGGCGGTAGTCTGTCGGCTGTAGTGGTGCAAAAGGATACTTAATCGGGTTTTTGTCTTTCCTCCGGTGCTTGCATATCGTCCCCCGTGATTCACTTATGACATTAATAACCTAATAAATATATTTAACTTTGTGACCATAGGACAAAAATGGTGTTAGGGCCAAAACCAGTCTGGGTCGGCCACAGCTCTGGGTCGGCCACAGCTCTGGGTCGGCCACAGCTCTACCACATGCCCCAAGACCAGGGGCTCTGGCGCTCGGGATAGGGGCTCAAACTTGGCCACACTTAATCGACAACTTCCAGGCTTGACACCGGCTTGACACACAAAACACACACACACACACACACGAAAGAGAGTTCACCAGGTCGACCTTCGAAGAGAAGCGGTCGTTCCTAAAACATTCGATATTAAAAAATTTCAAAAGTATTTGAACCCCTCGTCTTCATGACAGTCTAAATTTAAGTAGATGCAACCCTCCCCAAACGGGGACTCATTGGACAAGAAGGACAGCCTCACTAGACGGATAAATCAGAGTGACATCCTACAGTAATCTTTCCGTCTAGTGAGCTAATGATTTCTTTAACAACTACCATAATATCTACTCTGCTAATGTAACTATTCAAACGAGGTAGAGTACACCTCCTGGACAGGCTTGATGTCAAAGTGCACTTACAGAAACATACAATTCCGGGAGTGGTACTCATCTCAGTCGACTCGTTTAACTGGCCATTGACCAATGTGCCGAGTTTTTGAAATGCCTTAAAACGAACCAACCTTCCACCAAAAACAGCAGAAGTCGGGGGAGCTCGTTATCATAGGCATAGTCGTCGGCATCTTCGTCCTCCTCTGTGTCTCCTTCATCGGCCCTCTCATCCTGATGCTCGGCCACCTCCATAACAGCCACGGGGGCATCTCCCTCCACAGAGTCCTGACTCAGATCGAGGTCTGCTCCATCGTGTGGCCCCTCCTCCTCGTCCTCTTCTTCTTCCTCTCCCTCGTGGGGTTCATCCTCGCTGCTCTGGGTCGACGAGTTGTCGTCGTCTCGCATCTCATCGTCGTGGGGTCTCTCGTCGGCCGACGAGTCCTCCTCAATTGCCGGCTCAGCCGCCCGGTTCTCGCCATTTCCACCGTTTCAAAGGGCCTCGTCAAAATCCTGAATATTCTTTCGTATGGATACACACTACAAATTAACCCCCACCCTCTCCATAGCCTCCACGTGTTCTTTCAGCTGGTCCAGTCCTCTGTTCAGGTCGTGGGCTGGGTGGAAGATGCGACGGTCCAACTCTTCCAGTCGGCGACGCTCGTCCTCGTTCAGATGGCTTTGGAATATCTCTTCGAATGAGAACATTCCACGATCGGCCCTGGCTCTACCCTGAAAATGGCCGTTGTTAACCACTTCAAAAGAACAAAACATACCACTTGGCTGCCGAGATCATCCACCTGGGCATTTGGGGCCGGGGTATTGATGTGTCGCATCAGCACTTCCATTGTTCTCAAAATCTCCGCTACCGTATCCACCGCCTCCTATAATTTGAATACTAAAAGAGTGAAGGGAGGGAAAGTCACCTTTTGGTTGAATCTGAGGAGGGTGATCGTCTTGACGAGATCGTTGCAGACCTTCTTCTTATGGAATAGCTTCAGGATGGGGTTAGAGGTGTGGAGGACGGTGGGGCCTCGCGACGGACTGTTGGGGCTCTCGGCCATGGCGCTGATCATAGAGCACAGCTCGGTCAACTGAAATGCATTGCTTGTAGAGAGGGATAGAAAAGGGCAGAGATACCTTTGTGTGAAGGATTGCCGACTCCGTCGTCGCCGGGGCTTCGCAGATGTTCAAAATGCACGTCTTGATGTCGGAGACGAGACTCTCCTGGGCCTTGGGCGCCTGGTTGCACGAGGCCAAGACGGCGATCAGAATCTTCAGCGAGCGGTACGTGTCCTTGTCCTCATGACCGATGTACTTCTCCAGGAGGGACAACAGGATCTTCAGGTTCTCGTGTTTGGCGTCGGTGATCAGCGGGGCGGCACACTGGTACGTCTTGACCAGCTCCGAGAGGAGGTTGAGAATTCCACTGCGGGAGAGCATCCTCGAGTAGCCGAGGGGCAGATTCTTCTCGTCGACCCACTCGCCCGTCAACACCTCGATCAGCAGCAGGTTCACCATCGTCGTCATGTTGTCGTTCGTCTCGGTACAGTTGCGGTTGCCTCCCTTGTTGGGCACGTGGCTCATCACGAGCAGGTCGCCGTTGCCTCCCTGTCCCTGCTTCATCACCACCACCTTGCTCATCACGTCGGCGAACATCTCCGGCTGTCGGACGGCCAGCGGCATCAGCTTGTTCAGCGCCTCGAACCACTCCTTGGGCCGGGTGTCGTGCACCCCGAGGAATTCCATCTGCGGAGTGATGAGGGTCGTCTGGCGGATGGCCTTCTCAAACATGTTCCGGTACAGCTCGTCCGTGTCGACACACTGTCTCAAAATCAACGAGAGCAAAACCGCCGTGCAGGGGGTGCACGAGCTTCTCAGCCGAATCAGACTGGCCACTCCATCTTCCTAGAAATTATACCATCAATTGGTGGGACGAAAAGGAGCCAACCTTGATGAAAATATCAGCACACTCCTTGTCCTTTGTGAGTCTGGCCAAAAATGAGAGAAGAGACCACGAGGCCCGGGTGAAGAGGACTCCCTTACGGAGGATGCGCGTCAACACCTTCATGAGGCCCGTCTTCTCCAGCTCGGTCCACATCGACTTCCTCTCCTAGACACCCAAAGTACAGTACAGAAAATAGACAGAGGCTACCGATTCGAGTACCCTGGCCATGTTCACCAGCAGTTCCTTGTCGTCCGGCAGCTCGGCGTTGATCTGTATCCGGGGCATCTGGCTGTCCCTCTCCAGCATCAGGCCAAAGTCCACGACACTCTCCTTGTCGCCCTTCTTAATCGGCACCCTGCCCCTTCCGTCGAAGAAGGCCGTGTTGATTATCTCCTGGGTCTGGGCATTGTATTGAACCCATTTTTTCGCTGAAAATGTTCCTATTAAAAAGAGGACACCCCTCTCGACTTACTGGATCTGTATCGTGCCATGTCGTCGTCTCCCAGCCACGACCACACCAGAGCCTTGTTCTGGCTGGTACCAAAGGCCTCGAGGAGCAGGTCCCGGCGCTCGAACAGACGAGCAAATTTGTCGTAGAGGTCCAGGTAGAGAATGACCGGCGGCAGCAGCTTGTCGTGCATAAAGGCCTGGTCAAAGTACTTCTCGATGGCATCGATGAGACTGTGCAACAGAGACGGCAACTTGTAGTCCGACACAATCTGAGGCGGGGGATATAGGATAACAGGCAGATCAGTCAAACCTTGAGGTAGTCCTTGGCCACGTGTTCAAAGAGGAGACTGCAGAAGTGGAGTCGGGTGGCCAGGGTGATGACGTCCTTTTGTTCGGGGATGGTCGTCAGCGACTGTTGGATGACGTTGTTGACCATCTCCGACACCTCCAGGCTTCCTCCTTCTTGATACCGGACCGTGTCATGTCGTCCAAATGCGGCGCCGTCCATCCTCGTCCAGCCAGCGTGCCTGCAAATAGATAAACGGCCAGAACAAGTCACAATTAAGAGGATTACAAGAAATTGGTTTCATGAATTTGGTCAAAAAAAGCTGTCGGGTCTTCCGTTTTACGTGGGAAGGTGACTTCCGGTCTCCCTATTGGTGGTCGTGTCACAGGGGAGCCAAAGACCGCCTTGGTAGACGCAGGACTCAACAACCGGGAGATCGGGCCAGGACACCCCCTCTGCAAAGCGAGAAAGGCTGCTGCGAGTGGCGGTCTCTCACAACTGTCCCATTGGCTGTCTCTTACTAATCCGACTTTTTGAACGAAAAGGTGAAGCCCGAGTGAACGGGAGACGCAGTTTTACGTGGGAAGGAACCCCACAGCGCCGTTTTCTGTCAGTTCCCAAAGGAACCAGAGGCATGACAGTTGCGTCGGCCACGAAGGTCCGACACGCTTTGAAGCCGAATAAACGGGACGCGTAATTTTATGTGACCCGGAACTCACAACGCGGTGACTGGCACTTTTGGAAAAGTAGAAAATACAACCTGGCAGCGAAGAAGGAGACGACCGCTGGGAAGAAGACGAAGAAACGAGACTGAATGAAAAGAGGGTCGACAAATGTCGAAGCATGGTTTGGGCACGTTTTTCGACCAGATTGCAGTTTGGCAATTCAGGCAAGACAAAGTTATCTATTATTGGTTGTCAATGCCTGTCGGTGCCTGTCGAAGAGAGGATACCATATGAGACTGTGGCAAAAGAGAATGTCGAAAGATATCCCGGAACCGCGTGAAGTAAAAAATAGTTTATTTCTATCTGGCCTGTACTGACTGAAACAATAGGTCGAGGGGTTAAATGAAGTCACGGTGAAGTAGTCGTCCTCGTTCAGGATTTTGTTGACTTCCACAAAAAAGGGTGGCATGGTAAGCAGTTAATTGGGCGTCGTCAGTAATGAAATCTGGGTAAGCGATGTTCTTCACGAGCTGCTCGATCTTGTTGTAGGCTCCTTTCTTCGTGAAGGACGTCATCCAGTTGAGTTGGTCGATCATCGAGCGGAACCCTACACAACGTGACATTTATACAGTATCCCTTCAAACCCACCGATGAGAATGCTGCTGGCCACCTTGGCCACGTTGTTTCGGATAGAATCGCGGGTGCTCTGATCCGGGTAGATGCTAGGCTCTTTTTGGCTATCGCATAACGGTCGTTCCGTGGATTCATTGGCCCTCATATTTAAAGAAAAATTTCAAAGTGGATGTATGCCACTAAAAATAATTGCTCTGTTAATAGGTTTGGAAAAATATAAGAAGGAGAGGCTAAAGGGGACGAAAAATTATTCGCCTCTCTACAGGACTTAAACGTCTTTCACTCCCCGAGAATGATGGTGAAGCATTGGAGACAACATATTAACACCAGCAAAAGGAAATGATTAGGGGCGATTATGTGAGGAGGTGTGAAGAAGGGATTAGTAAAGCAAACAAAGTGACCCGGCCGAAATACAGAGGCCACAGACGCACAAGGGTGTGGCAAGTGCCGATGGTGGCCAATGAGGTAAATAGGATAGATGAAATGCGTACTGCTTAGCACGAGACGTTTCTGTCCTCCGAACAGAAACAGTTCTCTAATCGTCTAAACGAACTCCGCTAATAGAAGGCAATCTCCCTATAGGCTATAGCCGAAGAACGGAAAACAATACAGGTGTTTCCCTCTTCATCCCGTTAGAGTTAGAGGAGTTTCGTTGAAGGATCTTTGAAAGATGAAAGCACTTCGAGACTAACATATTCCTAGTAGAGAGCAATTCTCCCCGTACCATTTGGTAGTGCCTAGGGCGCAGGGGGACAGCAGATGGTACAAGACGCCTTTCTACACGCGACGCTGAATACGGCAGTCGCCAACAGAAGGCGCTACGCGGACACCAGTCAACAGCACAATACCATTCTTCTCTACTGTAACAGATTCGATGCAAATAACTGCCGTCTGCGATCTCTTATTAGATAGAGAATACCGTATGAGACTGTAGCAAAAGAAAGGAAAGAGAGATAACCCGGAGAAGGGAAATAAGAAATAATTAGTTTATTTTCTCTCTGGTCTGTACAGCAATAACTGGTTTTCCGTTGTTCAGTTTTCAATATTGGGCACCCATACCCGGCAGTGGTCTGAGGGCGCGTAATCCGAGTTGGCGGGGCAGTTGAAGGCCGTCTGGAAGGCCGGGTAGTTCTGGATTGTGCCGAAGACGCGGAATTTGGAGGGGGAGTGGGGGTCGGTCATCAGCTGTCGGTACTCGCCGTCGTCTCCGCGGTACTGCTCACACCAGACCTGGGAGGATATTCTAGACTGTCCCATAGGGGGATACCTGTCCGAAGCTCAAGAAGAACAGTTGATCGTGGGTGAATTGGGAGAAGAATGGGTCGGGCAGGTTCGGGTCCGGCCCGTCCAGTTGAATATGCGTTCTGTAAGCTCTGAAGGCGGAGTGGATACCGCCGTTGTCAGCTAGAAAAGGAAGTTCAACTACTCAAAACTGATGGTAATACCAATGTTTTCTCCCTGTGTCTGGGCGCCGTTGATACAGTTGGGAGAATATTTCTGGGGGTCGAGAGGACAGAAGTTGCTGTACTCCTCGACCACACAGTTGGCCATGTTGTTGAATCTGAACCCGGCCACATTAGCCCCCTCTTACAGCCAACCTACCCCGTCTGATTCTGCATCCACGGTTTCAGATCACCCGTAGGTCCCCACTGCACACCCTCGTCGTCAAAACCATGAGTGAGCTCGTGTCCGGCCACAACTGGAAACATAGGTATATTCGACTGACGGGTGGCCTACCTCCCAGGCCGCCGTAGTTGATCGAAGCTGGCCAGAGGGCATTGTAATACGGAGGACGGAGAATTCCAGCGGGGAAAGTGATCTGAACAGTCTTCATATTAGCCACCTTCATCACAAACTGAATTGAGTTCTGGCTGATACCACGCGTTGACTGTGCCGGGCTGTCCGAGGAAATCTTGCCGATCGGTCTTTTTCGCCGTCAACTGGTTGTACTGGAGATACAGATTGAACCTATGAATCTTGTTAGACGATGCAAGAGGGAGAGGCCTACTTGGTAAGCTTGTCCCACATCGTGTAATAGTTGTCGGTCGCCTGGTTGAAGACCAGCTGGGAGTAGTAGGCGTCGAGGGTCGTGTCGTTGGCGATCCAGTCGGGGAAGGCTATGTTCTGTCCTGGAGAGGGCGGGTTACGGGTAGACTGTCGGTCTCACGTATGCCGAGGGTCTTCTGAAGGGCGTTGGCCTTGTCGTCGGAATCCATCCAGTCCAGAGACATTAGCATTCCTTGGAAGGAGTTGATGATGTTGGTGATGACTCCTCCAGCCTTCCTAAACCTTCGGTAACATCTGAAAAGAACACGACCCACGTTCTAATGAAGTCCCGATCGGATTGCTGTGGATACAAATAGTCGATGAAGACCCTGCCGTTGGCGAATTGCATGAGATCGTTGGCCATGCTGATACAGCTCGACTGGACAGCCGAGACATCGGCCAGTCTCCTTCTGGGGACCTTCCTCCTCCTCTTCTTTCCAAGCAGGACATCTCCTCCCTCGTGAACGGGGAAGTCTTTTAAGGCAGCCTGATAGGTCGGCAGGTACTGGGCATTGTCGAGGAGCAGTCTCATGTAGAGGTAGTTGACAACGCGGTCGGGCGGGAAGAGGGTGCCGTTCTGGAGATCAGTGCTCAGTCGCGTTGTCATATCCGGCTCCATGACAACTATCTTGTACGCGGCATCAGAGACGATGGGAACAGCGACAGTCGGCATCTAAAGGGATGCCTCATTCTGGGATCTGTCTCTTCTCTCACCTGTTGGATGTACGTATTCCAGTTGACAAAAGTGTAAGCCGTGTTCATATCGGCGGCGGACATCGGGTTCAGCGACCGCTTGTACTGTCTTCTGGTCGTGTCGTCCGTACTGTATCCATAGGCGATGGCCTGTTCAAAATCGACCAGAGCGGATACTGTAGCCGTCAGGTTGTCCACCGTGTAAGGGATGTTCTGAATCTCGTCTTCCATCGGCTCCCCCATTCGCCTCACCTGCTCAATACAGTATGTCTGGAAGACGGCCACGGTGCTCTTGATGTAGTCAGGCCGAGTGATGTTCCAGGCACTTGGCGCGTAGTAGGTCTTGGACTTTTCAGCGCTGTTCTGGTCTACAAAAAACTGGTAACCCTTGGTGTTGTCTTCCCATTGAGTATCAACCATCTGCAAACGACAAAAATTATTAGAAGGAGTTCCCTTCTCTCACCGGGGTGACGTAGGTGTCGATGCCCTGTTGGAAAGAGAGGTAGCCGAGAGCCTTGGCCATCGCGTCGGCGCCAGGAAGGGCCGTGACTGACCCGCCCGTGACTGCGGTGAAGCCCACTCCCAGAGCTGCCTGGAGGTCGGCCATCTTCTGTTTCATGATGTCCTGGGAGACGAGGGAATTGTTGTTGACGGCAGCGTCGGTGGTGACATTGACACACGCGTTGAAGAACATCTGCTCCTTCGTCAAAGCAGTGGACTGGGCAATAGTTTGTTGGTAGTTGGGGTCAGTCAACTGCTGGGCCATAAGGACGAGGTTTGCAGCGTCGGCCAGGTGGAAAGACACCAGTTTGTGGTAGTTACCACATGAATAAGACCAGAAATCGTTGCACGGATCGGCCGAGAGATTCACAGAAGCCTAGAATAGTCTGTTATTTTGCGAAAAGGGAGAGGGCACCTGGAAGTAGTCAACCGACTGCTGGTAGGCACTGTAGACGTCTGGGTCGGTCTGCTTGGCCTGCGATCGAGGAGCTACATTGACATCGCTCTGCTTGACGTCGGGCAGTCCGTAGCTGGAGCTGATGTCGCTGACCCAGACATTACAGTGTTGGTCGGGAGCGTAGCTGGAGACAGGGCAGTGGAAGGCGTCTTTGAAGGCTGGGAAGTTTTGGATGGTGCCCCATACTCTGTAGAGGGATGGCGAGTGAGGGTCTACAAGAATCTGACGAGAGACAGAAGCATCGGAAGGAGGCATCTGGCACCACACCTAAACATATGGTTTTGCTTTAAAAAAGGCCAGCAATCACCTGAGCAAATGCCAAAAAGAAGAGCTGGTCAGCTGTGAAGCCTTCCATAATTCCATCAGGCAACTGGGGATCGGGCCCATTCAGGTTGATGTAGTTCTTGTAGGCTCGGAAGGCCGCGTGTATTCCTCCATTGTCAGCTATGTTCTCTCCTTGGGTTTGGGCACCATCGAGGCAGGCACCGGATCCGTAGGCGGCCTTGTCTAGGGGACAGAAGTTGCTGTACTCGTCGACGACGCAGCCAGCCATGGAATTGAACGAGACTTGAGAGGAGTTGTCCATCCAGCTAAAACAATATATCACATCTACACAATTCGGAGTTTACCCTTGTAGGGTGCCTTGTCCATCCCATTGAACCCCTTCATCGTCAAAACCGTGAGTCAATTCGTGTCCCGCGATGACTCCCATAGCTCCGAAATTAACCGAGGCCGGCCAGTTCACGTCGTAGAAGGGCTGCCGGAGGATGGCAGCTGGGAAGGTTATGCTGTGATATACACGTAAAATAGGTATGAAGGATTCGAACCTATTCAATTCCGGTTGGTACCAGGCATTGGTGGTTCCTGGCGGTCCGTTGAAGTCAGTTCGAGTGGCGCTTCCATTGATGCTCAACAGTTCCCATTGTTGGTACAGATTGAAAGTGACGGCCTTCTGGTAGACAGTGAAGTAGTCATCCCCGTCCAGGATGTTTAGGGTGGCATGGTAAGCAGTTAATTGGGCGTCATCAGTAATGAAATCTGGGTAGGCGATGTTCTTCACGAGCTGCTCGATCTTGTTGTAGGCTCCTTTCTTCGTGAACGGCGTCATCCAGTTGAGTTGGTCGATCATCGAGCGGAACCCTACACAACGTGACATTTATACAGTATCCCTTCGAACCCACCGATGAGAATGCTGCTGGCCAACTTGGCCACGTTGTTTCGGATAGAATCGCGGGTGCTCGGATCCGGGTAGATGTTGTCAATGAAGACGCGGGCATTGGCATACTGTAATAAAATGGGTTTCAGTTCTTTTGTTCACCCACCTGGAGCATTTCCATGGTTTCAGCGGCGCAGTTCAGCTGGGCATCGGTGACGTCGTCCATTTGTCTCTTCTCCCACTTCCTCTTGTGAGGCACAACGCCCTGGTCCCTCCTTCGCTTGCCAGGGAGTGGCCGAGCAATCTCTTTATGAAGGTCGAAGATGTCTCGGTGTTCCTTGTTCTTCAGGCTGAATGGGAGGAACTGGGCCTGTCCGTTCAACTGGGCGTAGTAAATGTAGTTGAGGACAATCTCCGGGGTGATCTTATAGACATTGTTCGGGTCGAGGATAGCGTCGTTCAGTTTCTGCAACATGCTCGGTTCCATGAGGATGAAGTTGTAGCTCGAGTTGTGGAGGGTGGCGTGCTGGGAGTCGGAGGCGGGCAGCATGGTCAGGGGGATGAACTCGTGCCACAGCATGAAGGGGTATCTGGCCTGGAGCTGGTCGATGGTTATCGGGTTGTAGCTCCTGGCCGAGTTCCTCCTCGTCGTCTCGTCCGTGCTAAAGTTCATGGCGAGGAGATAGTCGAAGTTGACGAGGTTGCTGGCATCCTGTTGGAGTCGTCCCTGGTCCAGGGTCTTTCCCTGGCTATTGGCGTAGGTATTCATCGTTTTGATGACGGTGGTCAGAAGGCGAGACTGATAAGTTGCCCATGCCTTCCGGTAATACGTGTTCGGGAGGAGGGTAGACGGCTATAACAAAGACTAGTCCATATTAGTCAGTCCCTACCTGATCGATGTAGTAGCTGTAGCCCTGTCTGCCCTGAGGATCAACCCAGTTGGTGTCAACGTATCCCGAAACCAGAGTGGCCACCCCGTAGGTGCCACCGGGGTATCCCAGCAAGAATCCCATGGTCACGTTGTCGGGAAGCATCACGTTGTTCTTCGTCTGATCGTACATCGGCCAGGTAGTTTTAGTGTCGTTCTGTCGGACACCGCCCTCCGTGGGATCACCTAAACTCCTCTCTCGACTGGTGCCCTTCTCTATTCCATACCATTCATCAAGGCCTGGATAGCGGTGGCGGCCTGTGTTCCGTTGGCGACGAGGGTATCCCAGTTCTGTTGGGCGAGAACACACTGGTTGAAGTAGTTGACCACCTGTTTCACGGGGTTCGGCTGAAATGACCAGTGTACCCTCATATATGATTTCATATACAGAACTCTTGACGTAGGCTTGGTTCAGCATCTGTTGGGCCATTTTCGCGAAGTTGTCATTGTCCGAAATGTCGAAGCTCATATCAGGCGAGTTCCAGGCCCCGCAGGTGTACCCATAGAAGTCTCCACAGGGGTCGGCCGACGAGTTCATTCCCTGTCTAAAAACAGAACTATTGACTAGGCCATCCCTCACTTGAACAGTTGGATTACGCTCTGGTAATTGTTGTATTGAGGTTGTCCCTTCTTGGCCTGCTGTGCCGTTCTGATATTCAGCGAGTTGGGATCCTTTTGTGGCAATCCGTAGCTGGAGCTGATGTCGCTGGTCCAGACATTACAGTGTTTCTCGGGGGCGTAGTTGGAGACGGGGCAGTGGAAGGCGTCTTTGAAGGCTGGGAAGTTTTGTATGGTGCCCCATACTCTGTACAGGGATGGCGAGTGAGGGTCCACCAGGATTTGTCTTGCCAAAGCAGCATCAGAAGGAGGCTGTTGACACCAGACCTGGGAGAAAAATTAGAAAGAGACCTGAAGACCGGTACCTGGGCGAATCCCAAGAAGAACAGTTGGTCAGCCGTGAATCCTTGGAGCATTCCGTCGGGAAGGAGCGGATCCGGCCCATTCAGGTTGATGTAGTTCTTGTAGGCTCGGAAGGCCGCATGTATTCCTCCGTTATCGGCAATGTTCTCCCCTTGGGTCTGAGCCCCGTCGATACAGGCCCCCTGTCCATAGACCGAGGCATTCAGAGGGCAGAAATTGCTGTACTCGTTTACCACGCAGTTGGCCATATCAGTGAATGAACTCAAAGACTGGGCGTCCATCCATCTAAAGCGGGGAATATTACAGATAGCAGGGCAGTAAAGTACCCTTGTAGGGTTCCTTGTCCATCCCATTGAACTCCTTCATCGTCAAAACCGTGAGTCAATTCGTGTCCCGCGATGACTCCCATAGCTCCGAAATTAACCGAGGCTGGCCAGTTTACATCGTAGAAGGGCTGGTGAAGAATTCCAGCGGGGAAGGTTATGCTATGATATGTAGATAAAATATGTAGAATAGACTCGGGCACCTGTTCAACTCTGGTTGATACCAGGCGTTGGTGGTTCCTGGCGGGCCGTTAAAGTCTACTCTGTTGGCGGCCGTGCCCACGACGAGGTTGTTCCACATGGTGTCCATGTTGAAGAGGGTGGCCTTGTTGACCATTGTGAAGTAGTCGTCCTGGTCCGTGATACCAAGGGACGAGTAGTAGGTGGTCAGGAGCGCGTCGTCTACTATCCAGTCCGGATAGGCGATATTCTTGACGAGGTTCTCTATTTTGCTGTACCCGCCCTTCTTGCTGTACACACTCATCCAGTCCAGCTGGTCTACCAAACTTCTAAATCCTAAACTTCCCCATATTTGGTTCTTCCCTTCTAGCCATACCGATCAAAATGCTACTAGCCACCTTGGCCACGTTGTTTCTGATGGCCGCCCGGCTGTCTTGTGTCGGGTAGAGGTTGTCGATGAAGATACGGGCATTGGCATACTGTAACTGTTAATGCTCCCCGTCGTCCGTCCCCCTACCTGCATCATCTCCATCGTCTCCGCGGCACAGGAGACACTGATCTGATCCGCGTCGTCCATCTGTTTCCTCTCGAACCTCCTCTTCTCTACAGTACCCTCTTTTTATATTAGTGCCTTCCCGTACCTGGTACCACTGAGTTTCTCCTCTTCTTTCCCAGTTTCTTTTGTGGTATTTCCGCCCTCATCTTGGTTATGCTCTCCAGTCCACTTGGGTTCTAAACGCGCTGGTCTCTCTGGTGATAAGAAGGCAACATACGGCGGCATTCCAGGGGAGGTAGTCGGACATCGACCGGACCGTCGAGTAATAGACGTAGTTCAACACGAGATTGGGTGTGATCCCGTAGGTATTGCCCAGGACCAACGCGTCGTGTAGTTTCTGCAGCTGCTGAGGTTCCATCACGATGTAAGTATAATTGCTATTAGCGAGGATTTGCATGGCGTCGCCGGAGTAGAGCATTGCCTAAATTCTCGTTTAGTGAAGGCTCTCTAGAGAGATTACTGTTGGGATATACTCGTGCCAAGAAATGTTGGGGTAGGCGGCATTCAACTGGCTGATGGTCATCGGATTGTAGCTACGGGCAAACTGGCGCCGGGTGGTATCGTCGGTACTGGAAGGGGATCTCGTAGACGAAGAGGGGGAAGGGATTCTAACCTGAACTGGGTGGCCAGTTTATAGTCAAAGTCGACGAGGTCATTGGCATCGGCCGTGAGTTTCGTCTGGTTGAGGGCAATGTTTTGGGAGAAAGCGTAGGTGTTCATGGTGGCGATGACTTCGTTGACGAGGCTGGTCCTCGTCGATGTCCACGTCTTCATGTAATACGTATAAGGGACGAAGGTCGTAGGCTATAACAGATAGTAGTCCTCATTCACCTCATCCGCCTACCTGGTCGATGAACATGGCATACCCTTGGGCTCCTTGTGGGTCAATCCAGTTCGTGTCCACGCTAAAATTGGATGGATCTTGAGTCTTGTCTCTACAACTCACAACGACGAGACAAGACTGGTGACTCCCCATTCTCCTTCGGGTTTGGAGAAGAGGTAGCCGAGACCGAATTTGTTGGGGAAGGCGGCCACATTGCTCGTCTGATCGAGCATGGGGAAAGGCAGGTTGGTTGTACCGGGGGTTGAGTCTCCAGCCATGATCGTGCTGATGGCATTCTTCACCTGTGTTCCATTGGCCACCAGAGTGTCCCAATTAGCTCTGGCATCCTTGCACTTGTTAAAGTAGGATACCGTCTGTTTCACAGGGGATGGCTGAAATCATCTCGTTTCCTGGGAGAGTTCCCCCTCACCGCGCTGTTCACATAGTTCTGGTTGGTCATCTGCTGGACCATCTTGTTGTAGTTGTCCATGTCTGAACTGTAGAATCCGATCTGCTGGTTGAATGCCCCACACGTGTAGGTGTAGAAATCATCACAAGGATCGACCTGGGTGTTGAGTCCCTGCCTACAATGGATCCTTTCCCCCTTTTCCGTGTCCCTCTCACTTCAACATTTGTACCACGCTTTGATAGCTGGTGTACTGTGTCTGCCCAGGCTGGATTGGCTGGGGCGGAGGCACGTTAAGCTCCACTTGGAGATTATCTGTAATTCCCTCGGTTATCTCTATGGAACATAAGCGTGCTAGAAGGGTGTAATTCGGAGTGGCCTGTTCGCAACATATCTTTACGAGCGGGAAATACATTCTCGCAACCGCAGGATGACAAAAGAAGAGCGAAGAGAGAAGAAGAACCCACTATCGGTGTTGTTGTAGATCGTCTGGTTGTAGACGTAGATCGTCTCGTTGTAGATCGTCCCGCCCGTCGCCGTATTCTGTTGCTTCTGCTGCTTCTGGACATTGAGGGTCGTCACCAGAGTGGCGATCAGGAGACCGAAAGAGGCGAGGAGCAGCAGCAGGACAAAGACCTGTCGGGAGGGGGTATGAGTGGGGGAGGAGGGGAAGGTTAACCTGCATGATGAGGGCTAAGAAGCCCTTTCGCTCGGCCATCTTCGACGGGAGCTCGACGCCGACTACTCGAATTAGAGTGATAAGGATTACATCACACAGACAGCCTGCTCGGAATAATCTTTTGCCTTGCGGACCCCGTCCCTATCGCCGAGGAGATACTCTTCTGCTGAGTCAGTAGCTCCAAGACAAAGATCTGTATCTTGGTCGATCCGTCTTCGATTGGATTTATAGAAGGTACTTCAAGTACTTTTTGGAGAAGAACTCGTCCACTTCTCTAGACCCTTACTAAGATGGCGTTTCCCTCAAGAAATTGCAGAAGATCCGCAGAAGATGTTATTTGGGATTATCCTGCCTTGTTGTTGTTTTCCAAATTTAAACCAGATCTGACTAATAGAGACATTTTTATCTCGTCCATATCACAACTGAACGAGGAGTACGCGTCCTACCCTGCCAGATAAGGCGGGCCTCCAAAAGACAATCAGTAAAACAGCTTAGCTTATCACTTTCGGCTTTACTTCTTCTATTGGATGACGGACTTATGCCGTGTTGGAGCCGTTGGTCACTGTAGTATAATCTGGCGGAGTTTATCAATTGAGGCAATATCATCAGTGACACGCCTTGTGATCGGCTGGGGAACACCCTTTTAAAGGGAGACATACAATAAGGGGGATACTGTTCCATACAAGACAAGTGTAGTCCGTGGCGATAAGAGGGACACCTGGAATTTGTGGCAGGGGGGATGTGGAGGGACCTCGCCCTGTTTTCATAACGTATCCGAGTGTTTTGGCTCGCAGGTGTCGTCAGTGCATCGAATATTTGATGATCTCCTCGATGTGTCGTGTTCCCTTCTCATTAGCTCGCCTCTTCTCCGTGCATCATGGTGAGGTCTCCTATTTATCCCCCAGACACCGTTTCAGATCGGCTGGACCCATTGTTGCGTAGGAACGCTGATTACCAGGAGATACGGAGCCGAGATATGGGCACAAATCAAGTAGCCCTCCTTTTGTCTCTGACTCAGCCTCATTTAGGAGAAAGGCCGGGTTTTCGGAGGAGACCGAATTCGAGATCCAGACATACTACGACGACACGGAGACCATGCGGATATTCAGGACGGCGGCCTCTGTCTTGGGTGGGTGGCATGCTAGTTTTAGAGACAACGGACGGCGCAGGTCTCTCGGTAGACGATCTCTGGGAGATGTACGGGGACTTTCTGATAACCTGGGCTTGCGAGACAGGATGGGAGAAGATGCTCCTCTCCATGGCCAACAACCTTCAAGAATTCCTGGACAATCTCAACTCGATGCACTACTTCATCGACCAGATCGCCTTCAAGTCGGAGATGCGAGGACCGACATTCCACTGCGAACCGCAGGGAGACAGCGCTCTTCGTCTGCACTACTTCTCACACCGGCAGGGACTCTTCCCCATTGTCAAAGGCAGGCTCTCTTTGGGGTGTTTAGGACAGAAAGATCTAGGTCTGGTGAGGAAGACGGCGAGAATCCTTTATGAGATGGACGTGACTGTGAATGTGCTGGAGAGGTCGCAGGAGAGGAGGAAAAGCGGGATGATGGAACACGTCTTGTTCAGTATAGAGCCGGACGATGATCACCGGGCCGGGCGGCGGTTCGCCTACAAGTTCAGAAGGGAGCCGAAGATGGTGGACAATAGCGAGCTGGTGAGTCTCGTCTTCCCCCGTGACTCGATCCATATTCAGGCCCTGGGGATGGCGATCACCTTGAAGGACCTCGTGCACATCTTCCCCTACCATATATGCTTCAATAAGCAACTGCTCGTGGAGCACGTGGGTGAGTCGAATCGCGTGTCGTCGACCTGTCGATAGACGGCTGACGAAACGGACGGGGGCGTCGCGTTATGAAAGTGATGGGAACTTATAGGGCATTACCTGGTGAAGGAGTACGGGCTGGCGGACAAGAAGATGCTCAAATTGAGCGAACTGGTCCAGTTGGTACAACCCTCGGATATCCAACTGACACACAAGAACATCGTCGCCTACCTCAACACCATCTTCATCACCCAGATGAAACACCACGCAAAGAGAAACGAGATCGAGAAGGGGTCCTCCGAGGCATTCCAACAGCCGCTCTGTCTCAAAGGTTATTCGGTTAAAAAGGGGGAGACAGTCAAAATACAGGGCAGATGATGGCCATCAACGGGGGCAACTCGATAATCTTCCTCTGCTCTCCCCATGTGACGACGGTCCGCGATATTCTGGACCTGAACCTCTTCATCTCGGACATGCCGATGCACGATGCGACTCGCGACTTGGTCATGTTGAACCAGTCCAGAATTTGTCAGATGGAGCTCAAGCAAGGAAGCTGTTTAGCTATAATGACGAGAATTCAGTAAAAAGCTGGAGGAGACGGTGCGAAACCTGAAGGGACTGGCCGACCAGCTGGAGCGGAAGAAAGCCCAGACGGACCACCTCCTCTACGAGTTCGTCCCTTTGGCTATCGCCGAGGCTTTCAGACAGAATAAACCAGTACCTGCCCGTAGCTATCTCCATAAATTGAGACCAACCCGCTCTTTCAGAAGAGTTCTCCGACTGCACCGTCCTCTTTGCCGATGTACCCGACTTCTTCACTATCAATGTTAACTGCAAACCTCACGAGGTATGTCTCAAACGAGGATTGTCTCACAATTTCTCAGGTAATTGACTTGGTCACGGATCTGTTCCACCGATTCGACCGTCTCATCGACATCAACAAGGTCAGTCCCAATCCAATAGGTCATCTCCTCCCAGTGCTACAAGGTGCTGTCCCTGATGGACTCGTACATGGTGGTCGGCGGCGTCCCCCAAGCATCTCAACTCCATTGTGAATCTATCCTCAACCTCGCCCTGGGAATGGTCTTCGAAGGGAAACAGGTCAAAGTGCCCGGAATGAATCTGCCCGTTCGAGTCAGGATAGCAGTTCACACAGGGCCTGTCGTGGCCGGAATTGTGAGCCACAAAAAGCCGAGGTTGGCCAGTAGGGAGATGGCCCTAACAGAGCATTTTAGATATTGTGTCCTCGGCCAGACCGTTGTGGTGGCCAAGACGGCCTTGAACCAGAGTATGCCGGGGAAGATCCTCGTCACAAACGCCGTTAGGACGTTAGTTTATCCCCATTCGAATTTCGAAAACAACCGGGATGGGTTTAGAATGGTCACAAAACATCTCAAGTCCATTTTTGTGTTCACGTCGGCCGGCTTCCTGGAGGCAGGGACACACAAGATACTGACACATTACTTGGAGAAAAACGAGCAGGCCAGCGCTTGGGATCTAATTCACGAACAGAAGGGTAGGCCTCCTCCTCGCCGTGTCTCCACGGGTTCAGGGGCGAACAACACCATCGACGGATACAAGGAACTGCACTCGGAGGACGGCGCGGTGGAGTGGGAGGAGGCGAGAGCAGCGGCCATTCGACAACAGAATGTATGTCTTATCGGAGATTGCCCAGAGATGCTGTGTTTCAGGTGGTGGATGCCCTACAGGGAGTCTCCCGGAAACAGAAGGCCCTCCAGCGACTACAGTCAGTCAAGAGACGGTTCCGCGCCGCTCAGAGCAACGACAGCGGGATTTCCCTTTCAGAGCCGAATCTCGAATCGACCGTCTGCTCTCTTATGTAAAAATACCCTTATTATATATTTATATAAAGTCATTATTTGTCTCCTAGAAGGCCACCTCGCCGGGAATGTAGGTGTCGACGAGGCTCTGGTAGTAGGGTCGAAGGGCGTCGATGTCCGGTTTACAGTCCACCTTCGAGTAGAGGTCACAGTCGCTGAAAGGAGGTCTTTTGCTGGTCACATGGCCCGTGTCATCGGTTTCCTCATAGGGCAGTCCGACGCCTGATCTCTGGCCCTCATGTGTCCCACTTACTTCAGCATGAGCAGGGCCTCCTTCATTTGGCGGTCCTTCTCCGTCTCGAACTGCTTATAGGCAGACTTGTTGTGGTACGGGTAGAAGGAGTGGAACCGGATCGCGTAGAGGGCCTCTTCGGGCAGGGTCGAGCCGTGGTTTACCAGTACCTGATGGAGGACAGCTATGCTTATCCGGAGGAATGGACTCACTTTGTATATGTACTCGTCGTGGCTCCATGTCATCAGGAGGTTTTCCAGTCCACAGCCCTCCTTGTACATGCCCAGTTCCGTGTTGTATCGGTCGTCCTCCAGATCCCCATTGCCGTCGAAGCTCTTCAACCCGAAAACAATGTCCGGCGAGGGCGCACAGCCGACGGGATACGTGTCGCCTGAAAGGAGATGTTCTCAATTGGATGGCCGTCGCCCGCACCGGTCACGGCCCACTGTTCCTCTCCCCAGACGCTCATTATTTTCCCGAGATCGTGGACTAGCCCGGCCAGGTGCATGTGCGGCTTGTCGGGGTGGGCTGCGCGGATCCGTTCGGCCGTCTGATAGGCATGGATCATGTTGGCCTCGTCCACATCGGGGTCCGACTCATCCAGGAAGTTTGCCAGCATGTCCAGGCAGTCCATGATAGACATCTTGGCATGCGTGAAATTCAGCCATTTCTTGTGCTGAAGAAGGGAATAATAAGGCGTGAAAGGGGTAGGGCTTACCATTTCCTGGACGAAACCGACAGTTTGGAGCCGGTGTTGACGGTAGTAGTGGGCCTTGACGCGCTGCTGGATGCGATCCTGGGGATCCTCGCTGTAGATTCTCAGCTGCTTGTCATCATCTTCGACGAGGATCTTCATGGCCAGGGAGGGCTGGAGATTGAAGGGACTGTCGGGGAGGGGCGCCTTTTAAATAAAGAGAGAAGGTGGGCTGACTAGAGAGGACTGATGAAATGAATATCAGGAAGGGAGGGTCTTTCTCACTGTAACCGGTTCTGTACAGAACGACGAAGTCGGTTCTTCGACTGTCACAAGGGTCGTCGGCGACGAAACTTCCGGGACATCGATTGCACCCTGCACGAACCCGGTACACCGCGTCGACGAAATACGTTTTCTGGCAGAGGGGACGGTTCAAATTGTTCTGTCCTTGAAGGCAAAATGTTCAGCAGAAGAGGGAGTACAGTCGAATATTCGGCTAAAATTGGAACATCCCAGGTTGTTGTGTCAAGTGTCTCGCGTGATCCGTCTCTCTCTCTCTCTCTAGAACATTTCCATCGTCCATCGTAATAATCTCGTTTTCATCGAATCTCAACAGAGAAATCTCCAAAATCGATTAGAATACAGTTCTCTAAAAAGCGGTGTAAAGAGGCCGATGTGCGCCGGAGGAGGCTAATCCTGGCATCCGACGCCCTTAATGTGCCCTCGGAGACGGGCGATTTCGATTGATAGAGGCTAGCCGCTGGGCCTAAACCCGTTCCAATACCGCAATCCGGGCGTCTCTGGCCGGCTTCCAAAGAGACAAGCTGGCTGCCTCCTCTCTATTTTGATCACCAGTTCATTTATTCCCTCCTCCTCTTGATCTTAACACCGCCAATTGCAGGGGCATGTCCAAGCCGGGGACAGTCACGAGGACCGGGCTCTTTGCCCCCTTTGTCAAGGATGGCATGAGGATCACGGAGATCGTCCGCTTCAACCCCATCGAGGTCTTCTTCACCGGCTTTATTCCTCCCATGTTCGGCTCTGTTTCTGCCATTTTCATCGCCCTCATATTCCACAATGACGAGATCAGCAACTACAACTGGCAGTGTGGGGTGAATCATGTCCTCTCGCCGGCCATCCTCCCTTTCAGAGAGCCCGACTGCCCTCCTTGTCCCGAATCATCAATCTGCCCGTCGAGAGGACCTTCTGGCAACTGTTCCTCCTGTTCCATGTGCCCATTCGAGTCGTCGAGCTCATCACAGGATGTCAGCCATCCCTTCACCCTCTAACCCCTTCCGCTCATTTTAGTCTCTCGATACAAACGGATGAGGAATGTCCACTATAAGCGGGTCTTCCTCTACGAGGTCTCTCGGTACTGTTACTTCTTCGTGGGACTGCTCGAGCTGCTATTCCTCTCGGCGTTGTCCGTCGTCGGAGAGCGAGAAAACATCCGTAAGGCAGCTGTTGGCCACATCTATCCTCCCTTCAGAGCTTCACGTGATCTTCTTCTACATCTTCGGTTTCTGTGGAATTGGGCATATGATCTCTAATATTTTCTGCCATGCCCATTCCCTCTACTACCTCAATCCCTATGTAAGTGCCCCTTTTATCAACAGAAGATCAATCTCCCCTCCAGGGAAGGGTGTCGTACTACCTGAAGTTGCTGTTCTGTGGCCTGTACCTGTTGTCAGCCCCCCTCCTCGTGGGCGCCTTCATGCTCTACTGGAAGAAGTGCATCACGTGGGCCTACGACGTCTTCGCCATCTGCGAGTACTGCGGCGTCTTCCTGAACATCTGCTTCCACGGCTGTGCCTTCTTCGACATCCGCTACAAGGTCACCTTCAGGTAATTTCCCGCGTGTCCCCTCCGTCACAGATGTGTTCAGTGTCCGTCACGTGGTCCCCGTCTCAATGGAATCCCCACCAGAGAACGAGGCCGAAAAGAGCACAGACATCAAAGTGAGAGATCTCGAATTGACGCCGGGCTCGCTACGTCAGGGCTAGTCGCCCGGGTCATAACTTTCCAAATAAACCGGTTCATTCGAAGAAACTGAGGAAAATGGGAAGATAACTGGTTAGTTCAGGTAGATTCTCCGGGCCTCAGTCGCCTAGGGTGAATACATATTTGGTGACGTGGAGCTCGCGGATTAGCTCTCGATCGAAGCCGCAGAGATCGAAGAGCTGCATGAACTGGATCTCCTTGTCCATGTAGTTGGCAACCGTCTCAATGCAGTTCGAGATGTTCTCCATCAGGATCACTTGGTTCAGCGACTCCTCGAATGTCAGGTTCTTCGACATCATTATATTGTGGAGGGCGTCGCGGTGTTTCCGGTGCTCGGCCTGGATGATGGCCCGTCCCTCGCGTGTCATACTGTTGAACGAGAAGCCTGAAAACTCTTTGGTCTTTTTGTAACGAAGCAGGGAATATCAACAATAATTCAAATGGAACGAACCCTCGTGGAGAAGGAGGTTGGCCTTGAGCAGGACATATTCCGCCTCGGTCATCTGGAGGTAGGCCATCGGGAATACGACCTCGGCAAAAAGTGAGTTGGCCACCCGGGCCAACATTGTCCGCAGACTGAATAGGGGATATGTTCCAGTAGGAAAAGGAGACCTACTGTTCATCTGTGACGTTGTGATGGGCTCCGTTCTCATAGGGAAAGACATTGCTACAGCCGAGGACGAGTCCGCTACAGCCCTCTTTATAGGTGCGATACGCCTTGGTGAGGAGACTGAACTGGGTGAAACGGCCCACCAACAGTTTACACTGAAATAGAAGACATTGGGAGAGATCTAAAAAGAGGAACCTTGTCGTCCGGGGCGAGCAATTTGAATGGCTGGAAATGGTTCATCCAATCGACCAGGTTGACCACGTCGCGGGCCCAGGACTTTCGGAAGTTAGCCTCGTTCACAAATTCTCGTGGTTTCCAACATCTCTGAATGGTATTTTACCAGGGTGGAGAGAATCACTAACGGGGAACCGGGGACACTGGGCCGACGTCTTGTTGACGAGGTCGAGGGCCGTGGCATCCAGCATTCGCTCGATTAGAGAAGCTTCCTCCATTAATCCGGAGGAAGCGGAGGAGGACGACTCGCAGAATCTGTCGGATATGGGAAGGGCCGGGGAAGGGCTTACTTTTCGAGATTGAGGTAGCGGTTACAGAGGGACTCGGCGTCGTCCAGATGGGTCTGGGGGACGGTTGGCATGACTTGCTGCGGGGGGATCTGGAGGAGGAGAGTATTACCTGGCCAGGGCCGGCCGCTCACCCCGCTCGACGTGGGCATCAGAGCGTACTGATTGGCTTCGATCTCGGGGAGCAGCACGGGCGACTCGTTGCCAGTCCGCTGGCGGATGTCCAGCGCGTTCATCCCCACGGACATGCACTTCTTGTAGCGACAGGCCCGACACGTATTCCGCGTCTCCCGCGTGATTTCGCAACAGTTGCCTCGGTAGCACTCGAGATTCTTCGAAGAGACGAAGACTCGGCGGAAGAAGCCCTTACAGCTCCTGTAAATGGTACACTTCCTGGCCGGCCGGGCAGAATGCCACTCTCTTACGTAGGCCTCGGTTATTCACACCTGCCGCTAGGGATAATCAACGGGGAAGCGACACTAGCCCGGAAGGGAACCGTCGTCTTAGGCGAAAGAAGAGATCTTTGGTCGAATCAAATGCAATGTTTTTGTGGGATTTCAAGATTTCTGTTCAATGAAGAAATTCATTTCGAAAGACGCAGGATTAAAATAAATAAGAAAATATTTGTGGGTAGAGTAGAAATTGAGTAGAAGGGGATAACTTACGGGCAGCAGATAGTTCCGTAGTGATTTGCAGAATTGTTGTCACCACATACAAGACAGTTCATCGCTACAGGCGGCGCCGTAGGCCGAGTCTGATAGAGTTGCCTAGGAGACTGGCTGGCCGCCGCTCTCAAGCTGATTAGAAGGCTCTTCGGATAGGGAGGCGGCTCGGTAGCGGGGGTATCGCGTGGCGGCCGGCAGTGTTCAAGAAGTGACGGTGTCTTCTCCCAGTTCCATCAGCATTTCGTCTGCCCTTGCAATTCTGCCCATCTCCCTCTTTATCCTCCACCTTCGATCTTCTTTCTTCTCTTCCAAGTCGCGAATTTCACAACTGAATAAAGATATTCCCTTCTTGGTTCAGGGCTTACAGAACTCCGTCACTCTCCCGCGTGTCACATTCGGAAGCCCCCATCGTACAGCTCAACTCAAAGGATTTGCTGGCGAAATCGGCCACCAGGGAGGAAAATGCCTTCTCCAACCCTCGGTCATACTAAACAATGGATAGGCTCGTGTGGAAGGCCATAAATGTTATTTTCTGATTGTCGAGAAATGTAAAGACCTTCTCACCCGTGAAGCCAGTCCGTCGCACAGTCTAGATGAGTCGCCATTGGCGGCCACCCTGTTCTCATATAGCTGTATCTGTCTAAAATTGAGCAGATGGCCATCCCGTGGCGTGCTGCTCATTACCGGCGGATGGCAGCTTCCAGTCCTGTCGTCCGGAGATACTCCTTTCGTCTCTGTTGCTGCCTTCCATTAATTTGTGAAAATCTGTAGATAATGCCACTATATATAAAAAAGGCGTCTCGCGGTAAAAACATACTTTTGGATTTTCTCAACATTATTTGAAGGAAGTGTGTCGTCATTTACCAAGAATAGGTTGATAAAGTTTTTCTGTTTCGATAAAGCAGCAGATATTTTCGGCAGCGTTACTTTGAAATCCGGCGGATTTGCCTGTTTCGGTTTCCTTTTCACTTCATCTGTCCATGTATAGGTATTGAAATAAAAGAGCTGACCACCTGCTAGAGAAGGCAACATGCCACGCGCCGTACATCCGGGAGAATAAATTTCATTTCACGCCTCGTTGATATTTCAGGCGTTCTTCCTTCATTTCCCTTCAAACTTTGGAAAAGACATTTTTGGGGAATTTGCTAATTTTGGCCAACGGCGCGTAAAGAACGCGCTGTACTAAAAAGAACTAATCACCTCTTTGCTTCCTACCCCTACAATTATGTGCTTATTTTCTACGAAAACATACCATCTACCAAATTACTCGTTGTAGTGCATGTCTATGTCTATGTCTATATTTTACAATTTAAAACGATAGATAGTAAAAAAATGTATTTACAAAATACAAAAACTATTTACAATTTGTGTGGTTTTGCTGTTACGAGTTGGAGCACTGTTTGTTGTATTCCGTATGTTCAAATCCATGAAAAATCGTGAAACTTTTGCATCGCTCTGCGGAGGGCGCGGTAAACGGCAATTGATGTTGAACAGAAACCCGTTAGGCGCTGGTTACACCTGCTATAGCAGCCTCTGTTACACACATCGAGAAATGCCCAAACATTATCACGAAAACCGTAAATCTCACTTTTATTGCACTTTATGTTTTAATTTAGTGAAACCAACTTTCGCTGCTACTCCATATTTCTTGTTTTCTGACTAATGTATGTACAGCATTCGCCCATGTTATATTTGGGGGTGTTTCCAGGTTCTCGGCTTCGGCACTTGTTTGCTTTCTCGATTCCATTCCTTTTGTGTACCTTTAGCCAATCACATCTAGTTCTCTTTTGCTAAGATTAATTTATTTTCTTTTTATACATGTCCTTTTCACAGTTATACTGTGATAAATAACAGAACTCCTTTCAGATATTGGAAAATATTTGTGTCTACATATAATGAGCATATTATCAGAAATTCTCAGTACGGTGAGTCATTTTCCACATGCCTGCATATTTATTATTCTTTTTAACGTTTAGCCGAATATTTTTCAGGGTCATGTAGATAAGGAGCTTTTAGACGCTCTTGATGATGAACAAAAACAACTATTATTTTGTCAAATGCGCGCGGAGCAAGTAATATTCATTAAAACTTATAATGTAGAAATATCTAGATTAGAAAATGGGAAGCATATGAAGAACGTCTCAATCGAGAACCACCAATCAGAAAGGATCCAAATAAAAAGAACCTGAAGTGAGTTTTTAAAAAGTATTTTTAAATGTTATTTAGATGGCTTCTAGGAAATGATGGAGATGTCTGGGTTTGGGTAATGGGTGACCATCCGTTAGATCCATCAATAGACCAAATCCTAGATGAAGAGGTTTTTAGCTCGTTGTTATCATCATCATTTTAATTGATTCAGGCTAGACGCGAAGCGCACTATCGGGCTCTTTCAGAAATACAGCCGAGTGTATCTCGGCAAGATCCACCGGTGTCTAGACTAACTGATAATATGAATCCAGAAGAAAGCTTAAAAGCACAATTGGGAAGTATGCGTGTGGGTGTTACAGTATGTTTACGGTAGATTAATTATATATTATATTCAAGGATTCCATGTATGACGATGCAGATATGAATTTTGACCACGATCATCCCCTTTTATTTCAACCTGGGAAATCCAAAGAACAAAACGGTTTGTCTTATTATATAATTACAGGTGTTTTTAAGTTAGAGAAATCCACACTGTTCCTATTACTACGACGGTTTCATCTTTCTCTGTTCCCCAGCCTCAGAAAACCGAGTTAAAACAGACCTTCTCAAACCCAAAACCTCCGGTTCTTCCAAAACCAATACCTACGTCTATACCAAACATGAATACGAAGTCTTGGGAAAATGTAGCTGCTAGTAACGGTTTGTTGGTTATTTTTTATAAATTTAATTTTTAGGGATTAAACTGCGGAATCGTAACCATGAGAATGACAAACTTGACGAAGTTCAGAAGCGTGAATCAGAAATCTTTCAAAGTCTGCAGGAACAACGGGAAAGGATACGAAAAGAAGCGGAAGCAGAGGAGAACAAAAGAAGACAAGAGTGGGAGTTACAAAGTAATGCGTTCATTATCTATAATAGATTGTTTATTTAGACAGACGTGCAAGGGAAGCTGAAAATGCGATGCGTGAAATGGCGCAGAAAGCTAGGGAGCAACATCGACAACTTATTAGAACATCTACATCAATACTTCCAGCGTTAAAAGATACGAAAGCGACATCCTTGCGAGAAGCCCTGTAAGTTGATTTATTGAAACTGACTTTTTTCTGTATAAGCAGAGAATATAATTTAGGAAGAATTTACCGCGTCCTCCAAAGCCGAAATCTAGACAAGCTATTGTTGAATGGTTCAAAAAGGACGAATATCCTCGTGGAACAGGTTTAGATCCAAAAACGAAAGCTCCAGCCCCTTGGTTTCATGGTTTGTTAACTTTTTATTCTAAACAGCTGAGTAGGCATTATTGCTCGAGATCAAGCCGAAATACTTCTTCAAAATAAACCCAAAGGGTCATTTCTCGTCCGAGTTTCAGAAAGGATATGGGGGTATTGTTAGTTATATTCATTTAATGCTATTTTCCTTTTAGATATACCGTTTCTTATGTTGTTGGTGATGGTACATATAAACATTTTCTGATTGAAAGAATTGCCGAAGGATACCAATTTCTTGGAACGAATCAAGTCGTACACGAGCAGCTTTTTGATTTAGTTTCATACCATGAGGTTGGATTTTTATCGTTGGTGTAAAAATTATATTAGACTGCCCCTATCACCGCAAAGGGAGGAGAAATATTGATTTGGTCAGTTGGCCAAGTTAAGGGAACCCCAACCGATTACCGTGATATTATGCCCGAGTATCTGAATCAGCTGCCCCCAAATAGATATGTCGGTCGGTTTTAGTTTATCTTTTATGGTGCTCACGGGGCTGGTTTATCTCATTTGTCACTACTTCAATGCATTGAATATTTCTAAGTCTAAAGCATAATTACGTATCACATATCTTCGGTTCGTGTTATTCATAATATTGATAACTCAGTTAGCTAATGTCATTAACCATATTCTACAGTTTTAGCCTTTGTATGTATATATTTACGTTTAGAAGGAATAGTAATTTATAAGAGTCTTGTGCCTTTCTTCTAGTTATTAGAGGTGTCAGTATATGAATATTAATATTTTTCATCTTGATCCAAGAGTAAATTATAAATTAAATTTTTGCAATATCCTGGTGGCTACATGCGTAGATACGAAAAATTATTGAGTATTGTTAGGCGTAATATCTATGATAGAGAACAGATTTATGAATGGCGATTTATTTTCTACTGTGCATAACTCATTGACAGTTTTGTTAACTTTGCAAAAGAAGAACCAACCTCTAGTAAATGGATTGATAGAGATAAGAAAAATACTAGCCGGTGAGTTTATTCTACAAAGTTATATCGTTTTGTTTGCAGAAAAAAGTCCTAAAACAGATTCCGCTGAATTACTAGCAGTCTGCTCTGCTCTCATTGTAGGCATACGAGTACTCGCAGATGGATCTCTCCGTGACGAATCTCTTCCTTTGGTTATTGAACAGTATGCTTCTATAATTGATTTCGCCTTTACAGAGGGAGGATTGCAGGTATTCCAATTAACATTTATTTCAGTTCTTTTTAGTTGTCCATAAAATGGACAGAACATGTCCGCCCACTTCTTACGATTCTTTTGTCGTACAACTCGGGGTCAAATCACTGTACTCAAATGACGATTTTGGCTATTAAAAAAGTTGTATTATACGCTATTTCAAACAACCTTTCATCACCAGGTATCTTTGCTTTTTAATTTATTTACTCGATAATTTAGAAATATTTTCCTCTGCTTCTGTTCCACTGCTAGGTAAATTAGTATATGTTTGTCTGGATATTCTTACAAAGGACACGAAGAGTACTGAAGCAAGGTAACATTGATACAAAGTTGATTCAATTCCTTCCAGGCAAATATCTGTAGAAATTCTTCATATAATTTCTTGTCAAACTATGGCTAGAAATTCATTGTCTCTTGTTTTGCCCGGTTTATGTTCACGTATTAGCGGGTTGCTATGCTTTGCACCTCGTTCCACAAACCAACGTATTGTTGTATTGGCCGTCGAGGTTTTAAGGTTTAAGTTCGTGTATTATATTTGTAGGTGATGTTTAACACTATATCTCTTTGTTTGCAAGATGGAACTTTTGAAACGATATCAGAAGAGAAGGCAAATGACAAATTACTTCAGGAAAGAACACTAATGTGGGCACAAAATACAGCTGGAAAATTAGCTCTATTGGTATCTTAACTTTTTCTAGAGATAAATATTTTGCAGGTTACTAATATTTTGACACATCTTTCTCAACACTGCGACGTAGAAATTCGTTTAGCACTGGTCAGCGGCTTTAGAAAAATCCTAAAATGTGAAGAAGCTTTTGGTTACACAATGAGGCCAGCGAGCATTGACTTTGCCCTACTTCTGGCATTAGATCCGCATAAAAAGTTTGACAAAAATTATTAAATGGGATAGTTGTTTTCAGCGTTGCCAATTGTGCATTAGAACTTTTGGAAAGTAGAAAGGGACCTGAAACTATAGTTTACATCACCGAACGACTATCAGAAATAACCAAAAGTCTTCCATCCGATGTCATTGTCAAAGTGGATAGCTCCAACGCTCTTAAACAGGTTGCCTGGGCCATTTTTTCCATTATCAGCGGCTCAGATCATTTCCTTCCTTAATGCGTTAAGCAAGAACCTTGGAATTATGGCTACGACAAAATCTCCAATATTAGTTAATTTGTTACAGGCATTGGCCACAATTATTCGTATAAATTTTAAACGGCTAAGCGTTTGCTTAGCAGACACTAATACTATCGAAGGTATTGGCTGGATAGATCTTACTTTTCATTTTAGCTGTGATGCTGGCAATTCCATTAAATTTTGATGTGAATATAAATTTGGTCAAGCAATTGTGCTCGATAATTGCGAAAAATATAGGCCTTGAGGTAAGCAAAGTTTCATCGTACTAGTTTTTGTAGATAATAGACATTATCGTGGAAGATATGCGTAATTGTTCTAAAGGAGATCAGACAGCCTTTTATATAATTTTGTGCTTTATTATAGAGCAACTTACGATTGTAGAACATAATATTGCACTTGAAAAGCTTTCTGAATTATGTTGTCAAGCATTAGCAGATATTCCTAATGAATATGTTTTAAATGACTCCCTCTCAAATGGTAATTGCTTATATTACACTTACCGCTCTTAATCTTTAGAGCAGTCGGAAGCGTCGGACGAGTCAACTGCTTACGGTATTGCCATTCTTGCCTGCTTGTTGTCTTCCATGAAAAAGTCAATTGGATCGAAAAACAAAGTATTTTATTGAATGTTTAAACAATTAATCTTTGAGGTGTTGCTGCATTCAATTTATAAAATACTCCAGCTCTGTTCTAGTTCCAAATGGGTTATATCTGAAGTGGCAACAATGGTATTAAAAGACTTCGCTCAGGTTTGCGCGATATTTGCCTGTAATATTTGTATACAGTATCGAAGAATTTCGGTATCGACATTGTTGTTGCAAAATAGTTCGTATGTTTTGTCGAGCACTACTCTTTGTTGCCGATCTTTCGAAACACACCTCTCTGCCCCGTTAGCTTTTGAAAGCTTTCTAAATAGAGTTGATGATCCAGCAGCTTTCGAAATAGTGCACAATTTAGTTCTTAACCTCCTTACAGCATTAGATCTACATAAACAGGTGACTTTTGCCTAACTTGTTGTCCTATTTGTGCAGAAATGGACTTGGGTTATCTTTCGCTCAATAAAAGCCTTTGTCATTGCAATTAATCGGTGGTTTCCATGTTTACAACGTTGTATACCAATGCATGTAGATGACGATGAGCAAGAAGAGCAGATTCCTAAACAAATTCTTCTCGTGGAGAAAATACTAAACAGGTTTTTGGAGATCAACTACTTAATATTGTCGATTAAGGACAAAGTACATGCTCTCATCTAAAGCACTGCCTGTGCGTATTGTATCTATGGATATTTTGTTGCATGGTACGTTTATTTTTGGCAAATCTTATATTTTAGGTATACAATTTCTCCGCAATTTCGACAATCAGCTGCTGCCTATGGTTCATCAAAACTGGCTCGTATTAGTTAACCGTTTGGATGACAGTGAGCTGGAAAGCAGACGTGCTACATTTATGGTAGGAAGTCATTTGAGCTTTGAACTTTTTAGGTCATGGTTGAAATGGCAAAAACCACTAAATCTTTTGTATACCGAAAAGTGTTGTTCGAGTTGTGGCCTCGAATCGCTGTATGGCTTCAACATAATGTTCAGAATAAGAATGCATTTCCACAAAATACCGCCTTTCGGTTGTGTGAAGCGATCATTAGCAAGTAAGTTATCATTATCCGTCGTAAAATTTGCGATTCCAGTTTAAGGGATATGTTGATAAACATTGGAGTAACACCAGAAGATTGGCAGAATATTCGTCCAATATTAGAATTATATCTCGGAGAAGGCGTGCATGCAATATTAATTGACAAAGCTAAAACCTCCATTTTTGAAATAAACAAATATCTGGAGACGTTCAAATAATTCGGAGTGGGTATTTCCTTACTTTGCATTTTTATGTATTTTATCAGATTGATCCTAATAAACGGGTTTTCTTCCACAATTGCACCTTTTATGTACATAAATCGGCTGACTATCGGTAAATTCATACTACATAATCCAAAACTAAGAAAATTTTCAGTTTCTTTACAGATGTCTAGGGTACTACCTTATTTCTTCTCTGGTAAAGTGGTTCCAGGATTTCAGAGAGGTAGCAAAGAACTTGGATGTCCCACTGGTAAGTTTTTTTCTAGTATGAATTATATGTAATAAAGCAAATATGTCGGAGGATGTTGTTGATAAGTTGCCAAGTGCAATATCTAGTGCCGTTTATTACGGCGTGGCCAGAGTCGGAAAAGGACAAGTAAGCCATCGTTAAATTTAACTTTTTGTTCAGGTTCATAAGATGGTTATGAGTATCGGTACAAATCCTACGTATAAAAATGAAAGGAAAACAGTTGTGAGACATTTTGAAGTATCATTTAAAAGATTCTAGGAAGTGCATATAATTCATGACTTCGGAAGAGACTTATATGGAGAAAAAGTGGATGCAGTAGTTCTCGGATTTTTGCGAGACATGATTGCTTTTAAAACGATTGGTAAGCAATTTGCATGTACTTTATTCTAAATTGAAGGAAAAATATGAAATATACCATATGCTTTTAGATGAGCTCAAAGAAGCCATTCAAAAAGACATAAACACGGCTGTTGAAAAAATTTCGGAACTTGATATCCAGCCTCTTATTGACCGTTATTTTTCGTCGCCCGAAAAGAGCCATCTATAGATGTTTTTATTTTGTTTTCGAGTTGATTATAGCATTCCATAGGTTGTGATATTGTCATTTTAACCAAGAGCTTACTGACAACAATAAAACATAATCATATTATGTACAGGGAAAAGGGATGTGATAAATTGTCACTAGAAAAATAACAATAGTAATAATTTTCGTCGCAGAGGTCGCTCTTTTGAATAGGTGAAAAGCCACAGGGAATTGCAATTTTGCGTAAGAACCGTAGTCGCAGATAAAGCTGACTGTATGGAAATGAGATCACATAAAAGACTGGGAATGAATATCACAGCGAGAAAAGTCGAGATGGAATAGCGGTCAACAGAGACCCATACTCTTCAGATTTTTAGCTATGATCATATCGAGACATGCGTCCAACACAAATTGTACATTGTTTGTATCAGTTGCACACGTGTGATGGCAGTAAATCTCTCGCTGTGATGATCTAAAGACTTTTCCTTCCCTCTGTCTCAATATTATACCTATTCAACTGCTCAAACTTCCACTGGATGTAGTTAATACATTCAGATTGATTCTGCTGTCCCTTGTATTCCGGGAAGCAAATCGTCAACGGACTTCTTGTTATTTTTTCGGCAAACATATCCTGAATAATATTTGTTTCCGCTCATTTTCCTCCTATTGATACCTTTTTATTGAGGAATAGTATGAAATGAATATCTGCAAACCAGGGACTATTGCAGATGGAGTCGAACAACTTCAATGATTCCTGCATTCTGTTCTGCAAGAATATCTTTCATTCGGGGAAATTAGGATGAACAAACTGTGCAATTGTCTTCCCTGAGTGTCTGATCGTATTCGGAAAGGGAGCTGATAAAGATGATAGCATTGACATTATCAAAACAATGGATCCATTTCTTGCGTTCTGAGCGTTGTCCGCCCACGTCTATTACTCTGAGAAGAGGATTATCTTTCCTAGAAAAGGCACGCATACCTAAAAGTGAGTCCCTTGAGCTCGAAGAGTACTTCAGTAATTCCCGTGGTCTTTATCCTCGTCCGCAGTAAATCCTGCTCACTGGGTACGTAATTAGGAGCGGAAAGTCGGGGCAAATTGTCGAGGAAACTGAAATCTCTCGGATTATCTCCCTTCCCGGGATGAAACGGACTATTTAGCGGAGTCGTCGATCTGGTACTCGTTCGACCGGCGGTAACAATCGCGGACCCCCTCGTCCTTCCACAGCCGCTGCATGGCCGCGGCCAGCTCCTCCGTCAGCTCTTCCTTGTTGGCGTGGACGGTGTTAAAGACGAGCTGGCTGTCTTTGACCCTTTCCTGTTGAGCATACTCGATCTGGAGATGGAACATGGCCCGGAGGATGGAGAGCATCGAGTGGATGCAGTTGGAGAAGACCACCGGGCGGATCATCTCCAGGTCCTGCTGGGAAAAGCCGTCCTAGAGAGACATTTAATTAGCGGGGGAGGACGGGGCACGCGCACCTTGTGTAGGATTCTCATTTGCTTGAGGATGGTGCTCTTGCCACTCTCACCAGCTCCTGAAAAAAAGATGCGTCTCAGAATGTATTTCCCGACAGGAGGAAACCCCAATTTGGCTGAGAGCGCGGCTGGCGCCTACTTGAGCCAAGGGCATTTTAATACAGGCCACTTTTTATATAGAGCGCTGATCGATTCCAGAAGTTAATAGTTGTGTTTCCCTCCTTGGCCCCCTTCCCCCCTCCCAGGACAAAAGGCAATGACAGCTGGAAATAATGTATTTTTGAGGCTGCTCATTACCCCCGGCCGCCTGCGTGGGAGGCCCCTAGTGCCTTATCCGCCGAAATCAGCGGCTCTTCTGTCCGCGTCAACTCATTAGGCGATCGGAAAACAACTGGAGACAATAGACAAATTTCACTCTCTCCGGCCAATTCGGGCAAGGTGATCGCGGCTCGAGGAGAATCCCAAATTGAAGCTGCCCCCGCCCTGCCTGACAAGATGGATTAACTCTGGCACACAACTCGCTCCTTGATCAAAATTAGTCGTCTTTTTCATTAGAAGAGGCACCTTTTCCTCGTAAACAGGCCTGATCTGTGGAGATATTAACAATTGGGCACGGTACGAGGAGTCGTTAGCCCGTTTGAGCCGGTCTAATGAGTCAATTGAACTCGTTGGCTCGGCCGTCTACTCGGCCGATCCTCTGCCGGTACTTGAGATGAGTGAAAATGATCCGCACTTCCGCCTCCCAAGGTGTGGGCATCCGCCTCTCATTAAGCGGCTCGACTCATTAACCCGGGGGGCACCTGTTGCTCGGGGGAGGTGTCTCTATATATAGGCACGGGGGGATCAAAACAAATTAGATTTGAAATTTTGGTTTGTTTATGAGCACTTGGAGAGGAGGGCAGATGCGTATCCAATTTGATCTGGGGAGAGGAAGCGGTCGGGAGAGGGGATCAAAAGACAGAGGAGGCCTTAGGAGGAGACTACTAGTGACAGATAAAAGAACCAAAAAGAAAGGGAGACTCACCGAGCAGCAGCAGCTTGATGATGCGCAGACTCATGCTCTGCTCCTTTTTGATCTGCTCCTCTATGCGGCGATTGCGGTTTTTGCCCTCCTTCTGGTCCTTGCTGGCGCATTGGCCCATGGTTCGACTCGCCGGACTGTACCGGCGGCTTAAAAGTACGGAGTGCGCGAGGAACGTTCAGGAGGCTGCGAGTGTCCAAGGGGCTCCGCCTCTCGCTCTCTCTGGCAGGCGCTCTCTCCCTCCATTCATGTTGCTTCACATGCGCCACTGATCAATAACTGGCGAGTGTGTTGTGAGCATGTGTGAGTCGCGCTTGTACATTCGCAGTTAGATAAACTCTCCTCCTGTGAGTCCCGGAGGAATTTCAATGAGGACCTGCCGGGAGGGAGTCAAACAAATCTCTGATTAGACCGGGGACTCGAGCAGCTCAGAGGAGGAGCGTATACAGCCGGAAAGGGCGAACACTTGAAACTGAAAAGACATTCGAAGCGAGTCGGGCGTGACGACTGTCGGGGGACTCCCTGCCCGACTCTTGGCTCATTAACTCCTCGCAGATGTTGTTGGCCAGACATCTGGAAGACGTCGCAACTTCCGTTGGTCGAGCAGATAATGAGGCCAATACATGCCGGCGGCCGACCCGGACCCTATCAGGCCGGGTCTTTAAATTTTACGAACTATCGTCAGAGCAGGTACTTTATCGAGAGGGCGAGAGAGATAGCCGGGCAGACTCCGCTGCGCCCTCCCGAGTTTTTGCCCGACTGACCCGGGAGGTTTCTGGGCAGTTAGGGTCGATACTGTAAACTGTGCTCGGCGGCGGCAGATGCGCTTGTTGACTCAAACAGGACGCTATCAGGTGGTGATATCACCGGTTACATCGATCGGTTGCTTACTTTTCCGGAGAGTCCTCCTCCCCGGTGGTCCGCGCGGCGCCACCCTGTCGGCCATCTGCACGACCTTTGTTTCAGATCTGCCAAAACATCCCCCCAGCCCCCTCACGTGTTCCTTTTAGAATCCTGCCATGACCCGATGCGCTGGCTGTGTCTGCTAGCGCTTCTCGAGGCCTCGAGGGCTTGTCCGTCGGTCTGTTCGTGTAGTCTGGGCAGCGTCGACTGCTCCCGACGGGGCCTCACCTCGATCCCGCGACATCTCCCCCCGACCGCCATCTCCCTGTTGGTCTGCTCCTCTCCCTTAACCCGTATTCCAGCGATATAAGTGGCAACGACATCGAGCGTCTGACCTCCGCCCCCTTCCACAATGCTACCTCGATCATATCCATGTCAGTCCTCCTCCTCCCGGCCCATCCATCCTCCCTTTCAGAGATGCTTCCGACAATCGAATACGACACGTCGACCCGCTCCTATTCTCTGTACTTAATCTTACTGTAATGTGGGTTCTTTCCTCTCTTCCTTCAACCCTTTCCAGTAATCTTCGTAAAAATCGTCTGACCTCTGTTCCTTCCGGGTTTCCTCAACTAGAACGGCTAGATTTGTGAGTCTCCCATCTTTTATTTCGTATCTTTTCTTTATTTTTTTAGAAGTGCAAATTCCTTGACTTCTCTTGATAAAGACGACATTTTGAGTATAGCCACGGTGAGAACCGTCGACCTTAGCCGGAATAGAATCGGCGAGATCGCAGTTGCCCAGCCGAGCAATGCCAATCTCCAGAGACTGTAAGTGAATTTAAGCCAAGTTCCTATTTTCCTCCTTCTAGAGACCTGATATCGAATACTCTTCGGAGTATTCCGGCCGGCGCCTTCGCCTCTTTCCCCTACCTCTTTTCCCTCCGGCTGTCCAGGAACAAGATCTCCTCCCTTCATCGAAGCTCTTTTCAAGGACTCGGCCGATTGGAATCGCTGTACGTCGGGGACCAGTGATATCAAAAAGAATTCAGAGAGCTCGGCCGGAATCATTTGACGACGATTCCCGCCCTAGTTTTCGAAGATCTTGGTTCGTTGAAACATTTGAACTTGTTCAGAAATAGACTGGAGAGGTAAGTGGATGGAGGGAATCAATCAAAGGCGTTTCAGCTTGGATGACGGTGTATTTTACGGGTGCCACTCGCTCATCTCCATCAACCTCACCTCCAACCGAATCCAAAATCTCACCGAGGGGTGGCTCTTCGGGTTGAACAACGTCCAGACGATGTAAGTTGTCTTCTGCCCATTTCATTCCTCTTCAGCGATCTCTCCTCGAATATCGTCGCCACTTTTGAACCGGCCGTCTGGGGACAGACACCCAGTCTCCGCTGGCTCTCCCTCTACAGTAACCAGCTGACGACTCTCCCCAGCGGGGCATTCCGTCTCCTACCCCTTCTCCAGCACCTCTCTTTGGCCGACAACCGTCTCCAGTCTATCCACAAGACCGCGATGACCGGACTGGATCGTCTGGATAGTCTAGATTTGAGTGGGAATCACCTGGCCATGTGTGTCGAGGACGGGGCCGTCCTGAGCAACACCTCGCTGCCGTACCTCCAGAGTCTGTTCTTCTCGAGAAACGAGTTGAAGGTCGTCCCGAGCAAGGCCTTCAGTCGGTTCCCGAATCTCAAAGAGTTGGATCTCTCCGACAATCCCATCGCCACTCTCCACGAAGGCGCTTTCGAGCCGCTCAAACTTCATAAATTGTAAGTGCCATTTCTTCCGAAATAGACTGTTTCCAGACAATTACAAACCTCGAGCCTGTTGTGTGACTGCCTCGTCGGCTGGTTTCCCAACTGGCTATACAAGTCCGGCCTGGATAGGAGTTCCATCGTCGCCGTCTGCTCCCACCCCGCCCCGCTGAGAAACATCCCCGTCGTCAACATCGACCAGGAAAACTTAACTTGTGGTGAGACATTCCCATATTATTTGAATTGCTTTCACAGTGGATGACTCGCCCCGCGCTCGAATTGTTCTCCACCCGGCGTCGTCCGTCGCCGTCGAGAAGTCAACCAGCCAGTTCAGCTGCCACGTGTACGGGATGGAGCCTCTCCTCATCGAGGTGGAATATCTCGAACAGCAGAATATTCCGAGTTTAGTGGCAAAAGGTCGAATCGGGAAAGGCTCGCCCGTTGGAGGAAAACCGCTACACAACGATAAACACGACGCGGTCCAACGTCTTTAACAACACGATCACGGGCCATGAGCACGTGGAAAGTGTCCTCGAGTTGCAGTCGATCTCCCTCTCCGACTCGGGCGACTATCAATGCGTCGTGTCCAACATATTCTCCAAGGAGTACAGTGTCCGCGCTGAGTTACAAGTTCACCAACCGCCCACGTTCATCCTTGAGCCGGACGACATCTCCCTCCTGGTCGGGTACAATGCCAAGATATCTTGCGCTGCCACAGGTTCGAATAGAATGGAACCAACTCTTCCCTTTCAAGGTGTCCCTATGCCAACTCTACGATGGAGTAAAGACGGCGGCCAGGCATTCCCCGCGGCGACGGAGAGGAGACTCCATGTGAGGCAGGGAGACGACAATCTGTACGTCTTGAATGTGACCACCGCCGACCAGGGTGTGTACACGTGCCACGCGAGTAACTCTGTCGGCACAGCCCAAGCCAGTGCTACTCTACGGGTATACGGTTGGAACAATTCCTGCCCATATAATGAGACAGCTTCAGAGCATGGCTTCCGGTCGTCGCTAACCGACTCAACGGCCTCCGAGGGGGACACCATCATTTTGGAGTGTCTCGCCGACATAGCCCAGCAACGGATCGTCTGGCAGAAGGACGGCCAGCCACTCGAAACAGACGGGTCCCGGGTCCTTCTCAAAGCCTTCGACCAGGTCATGGTCATTTCAAAGGTGCCATTTCTAGTCAGTATCACTATGATCAATTCAGGTGGTGTCGGGTGATGCCGGATTATACGAGTGTGAACTGTGGGCGGGAGGGGACATTCTCATCCGCCAAGGAGCTAGACTGACGGTTTCGCCTGTTCTGAATGTGCCATCGGGAGCGGCCCATCCCGTCCTGCTAAGGTCTCAATCCAGTCGTCTCCACTGGGCCGTTATCCTCGGCCTTCTGTTTCTGCTGGCCGTTGTGGGGCTGACCCTGTCCCTGATCTACTGGCGACGCTACTCCCGCGACCCTCCCCCGGTTCCCGTCTAACCAATTCCAAATGTCTTCATTCTTTGTACATAGCAAGAGTGTCATAAATGTCTGTTCTCGGGGAATGTTTTGTCCACCCGCTCCTCTTCTAAATTAGCTTCTCGGAGAATTCGTCGTCTGTGATCTCAACAGATTCCAGGGCCACTCTCACGTTCCCCGTCGTCATCGTGGCCTAAACATTTTCTCGTCCTTCTCTGTCCATCTCATCCCCACCTGTCCGTTGCTCTTCACCGACAGCCTCGTCACTCTGTTCTCCTTCTCGCTCTTCTCCTCCTCGTCACTCTCCTCCTCCAGATCCGTCTTGTCGTCTTCTGGCTTAGCCACCGGCGGCAGGGCCTGCGCCTCGTCGTCACTCTCGTCGGAGTCTGTCTCAGCATCGGCATACATCATTGAATTAGGTTTCTTCGGTTCATCATCCACATTTATCATAACGGCATGGTGTAGTCCCTCGAGAACTTCAGTCTGGGGAGGGGGAGATAAGGGTGCCAATGGAGGAGGAGAGAGGCCCCTGTCCTCGGAGTCGACTGTTCTCGCTGTGCTCGGGTTGGATGAGGATGTTTTCAGGATGCTTCTAGGGGAGGCTGTGGGAGCGGCACTCCTCGGCGTCTCCTGTATTACGATCTCCTCTTCCAATTCGCTGTCCTCCCCGCTCTCGGCACTAGCCCGTCTCAACGTGATGTCCTGCATTTCTTTGAACTCTTTCTCCTCTTTTTGTTTGTCCCGTGGCTCTTCGGTCGGGATGACTTCTATCGCCGGTTTGGTCTCCTCGGCCAGTCTCGGGGTCTCGTACCCGTCGACGAGCATCTGCTGTAATGTGACAATCTCTCCGCTTCGGGAGGTCGTCTGGGGCGAGGTGGACACCTCTTCGTCCTTCTTCAGGATCTCCGACATCTGCCGTAGCTCGGACTCGTCGACTTCTTCGATGACATTTGTCCTAATTGACACCGCATCCTGGAAGAAGAGCCATGAACGCCTCTCCCCTCGCCTACCTCGACATTGGGTTTCTCCTCTTCGTCGCCACACACGTCCGTCAAGACGACGTCATTCATATTCATCTGACATTCTTTTATCTCATCCTCTCCCGGCTCTTCTTTGTTCTCCACCTTCCATTTAGGAGCTGCTCCTCGGAAAACCTCCTTCGGTCCTGAGTCATCTTTTGGAACTTCTGAACAAATAAACATTGACGGATAATAATAGAACTCACCGAGAGATTGATCCAGAAAGCCGTCGACTGTCTCCTTGACCGGGGAGATGGACGACTGTGGCGCGTTGGGCAGGTCGTTGGTTCGAATCAGGGTGACGGTAGGCTCTTTGTCGTTCCGGGAGCAGCAACAGATCCGAGCAAAGAGACCCGGCTTCTGTTGCTCGGCCATGACACCTGATACGAGGAGAATTAGGGTGGGCGAAGGGAAAAGGGGAAGGAGGTTGAATTGGCAGTAATGAGAAGGCGGAAATAGGAGGGGATCCAGTGGTAAAAGGGACCAAAATGACGCGGGACGGGCAAGTTGCTGCTGATCTTAACTTGACTCCGAAAGTAAACTCAAATAAATCACGGGGAAACGTTCGTATACAGCCTTATCTTGAGGTTAAAATGGGCCGGGGGCGAGGGTGAGGGGGACTGGAAACCAGTGCAGTGTTTGATCTGAGTTCATAGCCAAAGGACGAGTTTACCTATGGTAAATAGTTTCTCATAATTGACATCTTAACCATACTGTTATTTGGGAGAGGAGGAGACATGGGGAGGAGGGAGGCAAGGAGGAGGAGGAGGAGAAGGAGAGGCAGCACACGAGGGATAGAGGGAGAGAGACAGGGAGGCCGAGCAAGGAGACGGGGAGAAATGGCAAAGGGGCCGTATTGAGTAGGTAAAAATGGAACATGAGCAGGGGTCGAGGAACATGAGCAAGTGGCACAAGGAGAGAGCGCCCCGTTGTTTGCGCAACTATAAGCCCGTGTGCGCCGGGAATCCCGAGATTCCTGAATCACGCCACGGACTCCACAAATCAGCGTGTTTGCCCCCTTCTGTTTACCGTGGGAATGAGTGTTTCTAATTACTTTTTCTTCTGGGCAACAATGGCATCTGCGAAACTTTTCTGGGCGCTGCGGAAATGTGAATAAGCCCGAACCGGACGAAGTTTTCCCAGCCGGGTTGCCTGGGAGATAAGCGAGGGCCGGGTGGGTGACGACAGGCGGAAGCCTACTTCGATAATTAGTCGAAATGTAAACACCTCTCCACCCAAGGAGCCACTTTCAGCCAATTTCGATCACCTGAGCCTCCTATCCTCACCTTTATCATCTCTCAACCGACTGCTGAATAGCTCTACTTCGAGTACAAGATATTTCTATCGAAGAGAAAAGAACTGGCGGAGAGAAGTGTTCGACGGAGACAATGACTCGGCGATGACATCTACACGTATGATTAGGCAGCTCCCGTATTACTGCTTCGTGCTTCAATGAACTTCAGTGAAATCATTCTCGCAAGGATATGACGTGGTGACCGATACATTTTGAGACCTACCCCTGCCCTCCTGTCGTCCTCCAAGAGAACGGTGTTCCCCCGGAGGTCTCATAGATCGTCCTTCCTGTTCTCCAAGTACTCGACGGCTAAGCGGAGCCTATCCTCCCAAAATCTCTTCTTATCTCTCTTATCTGTCCTTTAAGTGATCCTCCTCCATTCAGAGTCCTCACTTTCCCCCCAAGAGGACATCCCCGCAGACGGCATTTCCCCCAGACTGTCCTTTGAGGGCAGCGATTAGGAGAATATCATATGAGTGTGTCTGTCTGATATCCAATTGACGCCAGCAGGTGTTCCCATCCACAGACACCCGTGTTCCATTCTGTTCCCTCTTTGGCAGATCCCCGTCAGCTACCACCCTCCTTTTCCAGACCAAAATGTGTTCGCTCTCTTTTCGCTCCAGAGCATTCTCTGATTTAAAAGAAAGGAAGCGCGGGCCGTGATGATCATTTCTTTATCAGAATGATGTGGCCGTGTAACAGGGCGCGAAATGAGGAAAATCCCTTATTTTCATAACATTCTCCCGTAGAAATCCGCTGCCAAGAGATGAAAATAAGAACTCGACGAAATGTCAAATAGGTTATTTGTGGTCGATGAAGTTGTTTTGAAATGGCACACGGCCACATCCGGAGCCAGGCGATGCTGCCGGCCCCACGCCTACTCTTCTGGCCACCGCCTTGTAAAGCCTTTCCACTGATGTAGAAGATGATGAAATAGTGGTCACTCTATGTAAGACAAGAACGACTGTTGCAGACACAATAAAAAGGTCTTTTGGGTAGTCAGAAAAGGTGATCAGGTGGCAGAGGGGGTCGAAAGGAGTTGCTATATTTTGTGTCCCCTGCGTCTCTGTCCCCGCCACCTCCTGACCCGACTCTCTCTCATTGCCCCCTCTAGTCAGTCGTGTTCCTATTTTGCACTTGATGGCCATTCACTCCTCTTAATGTCTCCAGCCGACTGTTGCCCTCTCCTCCTGTCGGTCCTCCTCCCCCTCCTCCCGGCCAAGTGCGTCCTCCTTATCGCGTCGCCTTATCGGTTAAACCTCAGGCGAGGGCCTCTCTTCACCTGTCTCACCCAGATTTTCTCTTCTTTCCCCAGTCGGACTTTATTGCGTGACAAAAACCGGTTGCTACACGTGAAACTACACTGGGACACCTTTTGAAACCGAGTGTTGATATTCCACCTGGCTATCATTCGACAAGGCGATAGTGGCCGTCTGGCTAAGGCCAAACCAAACACCCTCCCTCTGTTTATCCCGGCCAGATTAACTACCAGACGACGAGCAGCTTAGCCTTTTTTGACCGATTGTTTACTACTTCTTTCAGTTTACGGCCCCCTCCTCCCCAGATCCCGTCAACAAACCTAACCATTCAAAAACAACCAACCCCGGCAAACAGCCCCTGCCTGCCCAAGGCCCATCTCCCTAATAAAGGGCCTATTTCAGACAGCCTCGCTGTTTTTGTTATTCCTCGAATAATCCTAATCTGATCCGGGGAATCCCCGTCATATCACCGTCTTGTTAACATTTTGAACGGCATGGGGGGCCCAAAACGACAAGGCAAACACAACAGGCAGGGGAGAAAAGGCCACGTGATACTGAAGGGTCTAGTAGGGGACTATTCCCTTTTCGTGTCCACGAAAACAAGTACCAGGGATTATTCTGTCCCACTGCTTTTTCCCCTCCTCCCGAAATGTCCTTCTTGTTGTCGGCCCTCGACCCCGGCACCCTGCCGCTTGAATTGCTAAGACGCATTCGTCGACGAACTTCTAAAGCTCTCCCTCCAAATATAGGCGGTAGACTGAACAATGTAATAATGAGGAACTTGCGAAACTACCGGCCCCAGACAGGGGGAGATCTTTGAAGAGAGGACGCCTTGCTTGTTGTCCCGTGTCTGTTGCCTTTGGCATTTCAATCCATTCTCCCCTTCCTAACATCTCCGCTCCGTGCCCCTCACTTCCCCCTCTGCCAACCATTTCTTCTTTTTCTATCTCAGAGCATCCCTAACGTGGGAATGTACAGCTTTCCGAGCATAGAATATGGGCCCCCTGCGCCCCTCAGGAATTCGGGGGCTCGGTGTGTCCCGCGAGTATTTCTCGCGTCGTCAAACAGTTCGGAGGGGCACTCGTTGGGTGCCGATCGCCTTTGTCGCCCGAGATACACGGGCTCAGCGTTTGTGTGCTCACAACCCTAAACAGCACAAATCCCGCCGTACACGAATAGACGACGAAACTTCCTTCTCCTCCTGTTGCACTGTTTGCAGGGGCGCCGCACAAAGACGTCTTTCTGGGGTCAGTCGGGTCAAAAGATCCTCCTCCTCTCCTCGTTCTCCTCGTCTTATTTTGCCCCGAGCCAGACGTCGATTACGTCTCTCTCTCTCTCTCGTCCCCCCCCCCCCCCCTCCTCTAAATATTCCCTTATAGAATAATCAGCCGGAATCTAATTTGACGCCACTTATTTCCCGGCCAGAGTCAAAAACAGATTGTTCGATCCGGCGATTGGTTACCGTTGGCAGCTGGACAAATCGCCGGCCGGGCGTTGTTTTGGCTGAATTTTTTATGCCTCGTTACGAATTCATAGGGAATCCACAAATTATTATCAGCTCGCGTATTCCCGACACACTACGGGTCTCTCACGGCTCCAAAGTGCGCCGGAGCGATTTCCTTCCCAGTCCTCGTTTTGTCCTTTCTGTTTTTCGCTCCGTGCCAACTGGCCCATCTGCCTTCCAAAGATCTACAAGTTCCACGGGGGCATGTCCCGCCATCGACTTTCAAAGCGGGGCCACCCTATTCATAAGGGGTGTTTCTTTGTTGAGCTCCTTCATCTCCTCCTCCTCATCCTCCCCTAATTCCACCGTATTCCCCTTTAAAGCGTCAATCGCTTTCCCTAATTGAGAGTCCGGCCCGCCCTTCGGTCTGATGTTTTGTCTCAGGATGGCACTCCTGTCGAAATGGTCCTCTCTGGTTCTCTTCCGACCGTCGACCATCAAAATATTTTCCTCTTCCCTCGACCCCCTCTGCACTTTCGTGGTCTCTCCGGCAAACAGCTTCCCCCCGGCCAGAGTACTCTTTTTTATTCTATGTTTTTCAGTCTCCCTAATTCTTTGGTCCGTCGTCCCCCACAGCCTAGTTCCCGGTAGATGTTCGACCGCTGGCCGCCCTCTTGTACCATGGAGCGTTTTGTGGGTAAGCAGGAGGAGATCGACGACTACCCCATGTACTCCGGTAGGTTCGGCCGGCCGACCCCATTCCATTTCAGCTCCTTTCAGTGGCCAACACGAGCCCGTCGACATCGGTGGCCGGAGACTCCGGCAGCTCAAAGCTCATCTGTGATGTCTGCGGGGACGTCGCCTATGGAAAGCACTACGGGATTAATGCCTGTAATGGATGCAAAGGCTTTTTCCGAAGGAGGTTCGTTTTGCGAAGAGGGAGAGGAGGACAAAAAACCGTTTTAGCGTGTGGAGTCGAAGACAGTACTCGTGTCGCTTTGGAGGTGACTGCCCCGTTGTCAAAGAACACCGCAACGTCTGCAGGTCGTGTCGGTTGAAAAAGTGCTTCGAGGTGGGCATGAACCCCGACTGTGAGTCGCCTCCTCCCCCTCCCAAGATGGCCCTCTTTTCAGCGGTACAAAATGAACGGGATCGGAATATCAAAGTCAACGGGATGGTGACCACCAGTGGGAAGAGGAAAAAACCGTTCGCCGAGACGTCAGAAGCAGAAGTGCAAACGGACAAGGAGACGATATTCCCCGAGTTGGTACAAGTGAAACGGGAGCCTGTGTCGCCGTCGGAGGAGCTGCCCAGCCCCTGCTCGTTGGATGCCCACGGTCTTCCCGAGATGCTGCTCTCCCTCGAAAACAACGTCGGCTTATCCACCCCGTCAAAACAATCCCAAGTTTTAGGTCTTCTACCACACCCCGATCGAGGCCGACTACTCTATAGGGGCCACTAAGATGCAGATCTCCCTCCCCTTCGAGGTGGTCTTCCGCCGGCCCGTCCTCGTCAGCCCCCGCTACCCGATGCGTTTCGCCGCCGACAGAATCTGTACTCCGGAGGATCTAATCAATGGTTAGCCGGCCTCCTGCCTCTTATAATTCGAACTCTAGGTTGGAGACGACACTTCATCTATTACGCCGACTGGTGCAAGAGCCTCGACGACTTCACCCAACTGAACGATTCCGACCAGGACGTGCTGTCCAGGCGGAGGATCCACTTCCACTACTGGCTCAGCCATGCCTACTACTCCGTCAAGGCCAATGTGCCCGGCCTCTGCTCTCCCAACGGGGCCTTCCATCCCTTCAGCTCGAAAGATGCCCATCCCAGGTACCCCCTGTCCCTATCCTTAATCCTGTCCCCAGCCTGGCCGAGTTCTACAAGGACTGCACTCCGCGGCTGTTCAACTACATAATGGGCCCGATGAAGAGCATGGTCATGGATGACGTGGAGTTTGTTTTGCTCAAGGCTATTGTCTTCTTTGCAGAGGGTTGGTCATCCCCGTCCTCCTTATCGGACTGATAATTTTAGACCACGGGCTGTCCGCCGAGGGCAAAGTGGCCGTCAGCCGGTGTAGGGAACGATACCTCAGTGCCTTGTACCTCTACGTGAGACGGAAGTCGGAGTCGGCCTTCACTGCCACGTGCCGCGTCGCCCGGTTCATGGTTATGCTCAGTGCCATTACCGTAAGCCGACCTTCTCCTCCTCTATAAGACGAGTCTATTCCAGAGTCTCACCCATATGATGAACGAGACCGTCCAGATGAATTCGCTGTTCTCGATCATCGAATTCGACGAGTTGATCCAGGCCTGTCACAACACGACTCCCCGGTGCTGTGGGTCGCCCGTCCTCCAGTGTACCTAACCCCGCCTAGCATAGCATATCACATCCCATTTACCAAATGATTCCTCAATTCCTCTTTCTGTACAAATGTGAATAGCAAAAAAAACTTTTATTTCCATTGAAAAAATAAATAGAAATCTGTTACAAATATTGAGAGTTTTGGTGTTGGAGAGGCGGCCGCGACTCCTCGTCGATGATCTCGTGGTGCAGTCGGCCAGGGGTCTGGGCGGCCGACGACGGGTGTAGTCCCTCCACCGACTTGCGTGGCTGGGTCACAGATATTTCCTCGCGACAGTGGCAGGGCCTACCTCTCTCCTGGATGGAACCCGGGTCGGCGTCTTCCGGCTGTGGTCCTCGACGTGTCGGTCGTGGCCGTGTAGCAGCAGGGCCGCTTGTTCCCTTCCCAGCTTGTCAACTGTTTGAATAACCTAAAAACTGTCTCTTCCTCTCGTCCCCATCCCCGCCTCCTCACCTTTCGCCCCAAGTTTTTCCAATTGTTGAGTGCCTGTTTCCTCTGTCTCGCCCGTGTCTTCTTTGTCTGCTTTATCACCATCAACCCGCGAACTTCCTCTTCTCTGAATCAGCCGATACACTTTAAAACAGACTAGAACAGACGATTCGTTGAGTCTTATGCTGTATTCCAGCTGGCTCGCTGCGAGTCTTTCTCTGCTCACCGATCTCTCCAGGTTCATAACAATTTGGGCATACTGCTGTCGCCAGGCTTTCTCCGCCTGGCTAATGATAGAGCTATAGGTATCCGACATCATAGCGATCAGTATCTGAAATTATTAAACTTCGCCTGCCTTCCCAAAAGTTTCCTCTTCAAAGTTCCTTCTACTATTGTTTCCCTATCTTTTTTAAGGGTTATGCATATGGGCTGAGCTCAGCAATTCATTTCCGAGAGGTGAGCGTTGTGATCGAGTCAGTAAACCCAGAAGAGACACCATGGGAGTCAAGTAGCAGAATGAAGAGTGGCGCAAGCACAGGATTCTTATTAGCAACTTTACTCTCATCCCCTACATCCACACTTCTTGCTTATTTCACCCAAACTTACATTAATTAAAACAATCGGCATAATGAACATATAGAGCACGAAGAGTGTCTTGGTGAGGCCCTCGTAGTTGGCGCAGGCAAACTCCTCATACTGCAAAGACGGTCAATTAGGGCAGTGGTAATGGAGGGGATTAGACGGGGCACGGACTCACATCATAACCACCCATGGAGGCACGGAAAAGGGTGATGAAAGTCTCGGGTAGAGTGCTGTATGTGTAGATGGAGTAGCCGGAAATGGGACAGTGCGCGGGGTTCGAGGCGTTGAGCCTCTGCTTCGCGTCCATATCCTTGCCCACGAAATAGAACACTGGAAAGGGGAGGATAGAGAAAGAGGAAGCGGTGGTTACCCTGAGAGAAAGAGACCAGGAAAATTGCTGAAATAATGGCGAAGCGGATCATATCTCCCGCGATCATACTGTAGATCATCTGGACAAAGGGACCAGTCAGTTTGGCACTTCTAAGGGCGGAGGATGGTTGCGAGAAGGGGGAAATGGTGCACCTGGCGAAGAAGAGCAAGAATATCCAGGCACCGGGGAGGGCGAACACGAAGAGGGCCTCCTCCATGTCGTGCCATCTCAGCAGACGAAACGGCACACAGGCCAGGATACAAATGTTCGCCACGCAGAAGACTGCCTTTGCCGGGGCTGTGCCCTTATCGTTTCGATTACCTCTATGGAAAGAGAGGACTTACCAGATTCTTCAGATAACTGTGGAGTCCCTGACTCCGGACCTCGCTCAGTTGTTGATAAAACACGAAAAATAGACAATTCAGTATGGTCAATACTTCACAAATTGTCCTGATCTGAAAGCGAAGTGGTGTCGGGGAAGGCGCTTACCCAGTCATCCCACTGCGGCTCCTCCATGTAGAGGCGACTGGTCTCCGTGGGTCTCACGTAGACGACGACGGAGAGGGTCACCAGCTGGAAGGCCAGAAGGACCAGCCTTTCTATTAGCTTCCTCTAAATGCGGGTCCCTCCTTCGAAAAGAGACAAACCATGGCGAAGGCCTTCCATTTGTCTGCGAGGAGTCGCTGGATGACCTCGCTGCCGATCATGTCCAAGTGTTCCGCCGTGCTCCCGTTTATCACGGTCATCAGGGCCGAGTCGTAGTCTAAACATCCTTTGCCTTGCCTCTACAATTGGACTACTTGTGGTGCCATCTGGTCGGATAGTGTCGAGGGTCGTCAGCGGGTAGGCCGAGCAGGTCATGTCCGAAAAGCGCCAGAATTCCTACGAATCCCTGTCAATTTGGGGAAACTGTCCAACTCACAACTTTCATCAGCTCCAACATCTCCTCGAAAATATGTTTCCTACCCAGTTTGGTGGCCAACGTGAGGGGAGTGTAGCCGGCCGCGTTGGCAATGTGGGGATCGGCCGGCTTGGCCCAATGCCTTACCGCGTACGAATACATTTGCTGTAGATGGCAGTAGGGCGGAAAGAGAAGAGACTCACGCTGCTGTAGTTTATGACACACATATGGAGCACCGTGTTGCCTGGAAGAAGAAACTGGGTGGGAAGGGGAGGACTGGCTTACCGAAGAAGTCCCTCCTGTTGGGGTCGGCCCCGTACTGGATGAGCAGGTCGTAGATGTCCTTGTTGCCGAAACACGCAGCGAAGGCCAGCGGGTACTCGCCATAGTAGGCATACCCTGTAAGGGGTCAGGGGAGGGGACTGGCCACCTACCCTGATAGTCGATGGTCTTCTTGAAGTTCTTCCAATCCTCCGGCAGGAAGAAGTCTCCGTTGGCACTCGCGTTGACATCGGCCCCGAATGTGAGCAGGAGCTGGACCGTCTCGTAGTCGTCGTGGACAATGGCCAAGTGAAGTGCCGTCTGGGAACTGCGTCTCCCTCTAAACCGCTCCACCTACCTGTCCGTACATCTCGTCCCCCAGACAGACGTCCGTCGCCACCGCCGGGTACTTCCTCAATATGATCCGGGCGATCTCGTGGCAGACAGGTTGTTCCCTTAAAAGTCTGTCCTCCCCGACCTACTCTGCCACCCACCTGCTCAGTAGGATATGTACAATATTCTCGCCTTCGACTCCCCGTTTGTTGATCTTCCACAGTGCCAGGTGCTCTCGGAACCGAGACATGCCCACGTCTGTCCCTCCCTCGACGTTCCCCAATTGGACATTCTAAACCCATAACAGTATCTAGAGGTCTGCCTCACCTGGCTCTTCTTCCACTTCATATAATCGGTCTGCTTGATGAGCTGGGCCTCTATCCCCTCGTTGTACATCATCGCAGTGACCTTCTCCTCCACAAACCGGAGCACTCCTCTCTCCCCGTCCCTTTCGTAGGTCGAGATGAGCTCACCTCCTCGCCGGACACCCACCCAACGATAGAGATGGTTCTTCTCCCTCTCCCGGTACAAGTTCGACCATTTCTCGTCGGGGTCGAAGGCCAGTCGGACCCCGCCATCGAATCGGGTGTCGACCTTATTCCGGGAACAGTGCAATCCCATACAAAGTGCTCTTCCAGGAGAGGAGAATTGCTGTTGTGGATCTTCTGGAAGAGATCTCCTATTAAAAGGAAGAACGATAAGAGGCTCTTGGTTAACAGCCAAATTCAGGGGATGGGTGGAACGAGAGAACGGAGAGGATGGCGTGGTGTCACCTCTAAAAGTCTCTTCCAAAACAAAGAAAAAGCGGATCACATGCAACCGGACAACAGGCTACATCTGCCAAGAGAGGGGGAGGTGGGGGAAGCGGTAGGGAGGCAGGGGTCTCCTTAGGGAAGGCGGCCATGATGCCAGCTGAGGTGTGAACGGGCGGTGGTCTGATGCCAGCCGGGGCTAATACCTCAATCAATTGCTTTCACCGAAAAGTCAAACCCGGGAGGAGAAACGGACTAAAACGTTTATTCAGGAGATACTTTGGCAGATATGACGATGAGATTAGACCCGAGACTGGAAGCAGACCCATTTGAAGATCTTCCAGATGGAACCGATGAGGGGCAGGAGGACCGGCAGCATGATGGGCATGTAGACGGCGAACTTCTGGTCCTGGGGGAAGTAGAGCAGCGCCAGCAGAGACTTGTGCGAGACGGCCTCGTCCGCCAGACGGCGTCCCTCTTTCACCTGGCATCTATTAATCGTTGCTCCTACAAAAACAAACCTTATGGAGGACATATTTGACGGATTTGAGAGAAGAGGCCTCGTTGACCAGATGGACACCCCGCCGCACCTTCTGGGCCACGTCCTCCTCGATGGCGATCGTCTCGATTTGTTCGGTCAGCGCCTAAACTCCTATGATATTTTATAAAGACAGGATGACTACTTTGAGAGTGGCCACGTTGGTCACGGCCCTCATCGAGTTGTCCACAATGGCCCTCATCCGGAGTCGTGTCAGTTCCCAGTCGGCCAACGGCACGGGCTCTCTTGTCCAGCCACTTGTCAGGTCGGAGTCCAGACCAAGAAGCACACGAAGCGATGCGATGACTCTGCCCGGGGCCTGCTCGTTCCGGGGGAGCACCGCACCCCAAGCTGCTACCACGGCGCCGCGGCTGTCCTCTCCCTGAAGTTGAATCTATACAGGGAAGAGGCCGACTGACATGCTGGTCGAGGACTATAACGTCTTTGTCCGTCTCGATGATAGCCAGCCTCATGAGGGGATGCTCGGACTCGACGGTCTGCAGCTGATCGTCCACTTGGAAGGTGAGGAGATCCATGTTCGAGTGGGTCAGGGTCCACCGGTCTTGGACGTCTTTCTCGAGGTACGCGGAGACGTCGAAGTCCCAGAGATGCTCCGAACTGATCTACACGGGATATTTCGAAAGGAGAAAGATGACGAGATACCTCTAGGCTGGTGGCGTCGGCGACTTTGCGAGCGAACTGTTGGAGGAGAGGGACGACGCTGGGCGTGTCGCTGTTGTGCGGGGAGGCGTTGTCGTGGAGGTGGACGACTTGGACCACGTAGTTGTTGGACAGGGGAGCCGAGTCCCAGACCAGGCGTTTCTTTAAAAGGGACAGTAAGAGGAAAGGAGGAGTCAAAACCTGGTGGGAGAGGGGAAGGGTAGCGATCTGCCACGGCTGCATCCTCTCCTTTTGGTCCCGTTTGATGATCACGTGGAGGTGGGGCACGTCGACGAGGACCTCCTGGACAAGTTCCTTCAGTCTGGCCAATAGCTTCGTCTCCGGCTCGTCCGTCCATTGGAGGAAGGACCACGAAAAGCGGCCGAGGTGGACGTGGGTGGCTGAGAAGTGGGGCCACTCGCTTGAGGAGACCAGGGCCACCTTCACCTCCAACGAGTCCGTCGTCGAAGAATCCGCCTCTATTTGAGACAGTTCTCTGACTCCTCCGCTGGCCACTTCCCACCGGATCGACAGCGGCCGTTGCACGTCCTCGTCCTCCAGAAAAGCGAGCAGTTCCTTTGAAACAGGCTCAATTTTAGGCAAGAGCTGCCTGTCTGTCACAGCGATCACCACCCTGAAAAGACTTGGCTCAGAGGATATCCAAGGTGAAACTGACCTGACATTCAGTGAGATACTGTAGTTTTTGTCGAAAATGGGAAACGGGGCTCGTGGAACAAGAGTCGTGTAGTACCAGAGAGGGCCGCCGAGGCAGAGGATGCTGAAGATGAAGGCCAGCGAGGCCGCCTGCCGGTAGCCCTCATGGGCGCGGAGGTGCTTAAGATACGACTCCTGAAAACTGGAAGAGAGAGAAAGAACTGCTTACTGGGAGGGCGTCGATGACCTCTTGGATATCCCGGGGAGATCCCTTCTCGGGCTCGTCGGCTCCCCACAAAAACCTACGAAGTCTTTGCATGTGCTCTACGGAGGAAGCGAGGAAGTAGAATGGCCAGCAGTGGCCGACGGGGACAGGTCAGTCTCTGGTCTAGAACACGTCGAACAGTTTGACGGGTTAAATGATAGCTAGTGAGAGAACCCGTGAGACGGAGGAAGAGAGACGAAATAAAAACTTTACTGTGGAAAGAATGGGGAGAAAGAACTGATGCGTAGAAGAGGCACTGGTTGGGGAAGAGAGATTACGTGGGGGATACCTCGCATAGGAAAGGGGTGGTGGCGGAATGTCAGGGCAGAGGAGGACAAGACACCGGAGGCAGATCACAAGAGAAGATCAGTGAGTGTAGATCCATTTGGCTCGCTGGGCGAGGATGTCACTTTTCAGGTTTTGAGCAAAGCAGATACCGAGGATCTGGAAGAAGAGATTGCAGGGGGAGGAGGAGGACAGACCTGGATGACGGCGATTATGACGAGGATTATGCCGACGAGTAAGACGTTGTTGTTGAACCAAAGCTGGAGTTTGGGCAGGCAGCCGTCGCTGTAGATGGCCGCGGAGGAGACCGTCGACAGTCCGCCGGCCTCTTTCAACCGCACCCCGTGGCCACAGTAGTAATTCTTGAAATCTTTGAGGCTACCGTTGACACAACAGGAAAATGGCACTCCTCCGGCCTCCGGGGAGGCGACATCCCGGGCCGCTATCGAGAAGTAGGTGTTCTTGTCCCAGTCGTCTGCCCCGTTGATCCCGCAACAGTGCCACGACTCCTGCATCGTGTCTATCAGGACCTGGAGGTCCGGGTCGTCTCGATACCCGACCACCTACAACTTCTTGCAGAGGGAAAGCAGACTACTTACGACGTCGTTGAAGAGATTCCGGATGTAGGTGTCCAGGTGGTCTCGGCACATGTAGGCGTAGACGGCCGCCGCGAACTCCAACATTAGCAGGAGGCCGAGGAGGGTGGAGTAGAAGGCCAAGAAGGAGGTGTTCTCCCTCAAAGAGCCCACACATCCACTGAATCCTATGATGAAGGTGATCAGCCCGATCACTAGGAGTAGCCATGTCGGGTCTAGGTAGAATTTGGACACCTGAAAGGATTGTTCTAGTGACTGGAGAGGACTACCTTATTCAAATAACTATATATACTCTTCTTCTCGATCTGGGCCCAGATCGCTATCAGTAGAAGAGCAACACCAATTAGAAAAAATAAGACGTTAAACCCGAATACGGAATATTTGACACAACAGCTAATCTCGGACTCTCCCCCAGACCCAGGAGCATATCTCGTTGCCTAAAATTGTCTTTGGATATCAATATATAGGAACTCTTACCGAATGTCGGGCGACCCGTTGTGCTGCGGGACGACGCCCTTGCGGGCGTTGCCTTGGATTCATCAACAGTACTTGTTCCTGGTCTGAAGCTATTTCGGCAGTGATGGCTGTAATTTTTAGACTTGTACGAAGCAGAGAGGAAAACAAATTGAAGAGAGAAAATCGATTGTAAATTCAGAAGATCTGGACAGCGTCGTTATAGAAGCAAACTGAGATGCTCGCTTTCAGATAAGCTAAGGTGATCCGTATTTGGTAAAATTTTGAGTTCCTTTTGATCATTTGAATGTTACAATTATCTTCAAACGAGTACGATCGTTAAAATATCCAGAAAACCGATGACTATTTCCGATAATTCTTTGGAGATACGACGTTAGGCCTTTGATGTTAAAAAGGTCAAAAATTGCATATCTTTGTAATCTCACATTCCTGTAATCCCAAAGAATTGCTGGAAATGTAGCCGACTATCCCCAGTCGATTGCAAGTGTCAGAAAATTACGAAAATGTGTAGATTTTGCAGGTTTGTTTACGCAAGGTTCAATAGTTATAGTCTGTCAAGAAAAAAGACGTCATTCAAGGTCTAACTCGCCAAGAACAAATTTTAGTGGTGGGGCGCACTGACAGATAATTTTCGAGCGGCCAAGAAGAAAAAAAGGCCAGTAAGTTCGACTCGCGGCTAAATCGTTAGACCTTGAATGCCGTCTTTTTTCTTGACAGACTATAATTTGAATTTAACGAGTGGCGGGAAACTGTCGTGCCCGCATTTGCTCTACGGCGGCGAGCTGTGACGAAACATTTACAGATTTTCTGTAATACCATATAGGAGTCAATTTTTCAGTGATGCCAGCTTGGGCTCTATTCGGCATACATAAAAGACAGTTCTCGGTATGATAATATGAGAAGAATAATAGTTTGGTAACCTTGTAAACAATCATAAAATAGAAAGATTTCCGAGAAGCGTATGAATAAGACAATTCACACATATAGCGCACAGTTCTCACTCGATAGATGGGTTCATCGCTGTCAGACCCCGCTCATCTGGACAAAAATTTCAATGAATTGTTTATTTTATTTTATATGTATATTTCCGTTTCATGTCTAACTTTTAATTTTCTATTCAATATATTATAGTGTACTGTTGCAGATGAACAGTCTCCTGGCCAGCTTGAGGCATATGACAATTCGTATGGGACTAATTAAAAACATATCAAGAAAAATTTCGACCTCAAGATTGCTAAAACATGGAGATTACGAATGGAAGGATCCAAAAGATGAAAGTGAAGTTGTAAATATAACCTATATTCTGAGAGATGGAACACATAAAAAGATAAGAGCAAAAGTAGGAGATAATGTCATGTACTTGGCTCATAGGTTAGTTTTTTTTCATTTTTAGTTCCATTTTTTGTTTAGATACGATATTGAATTGGAAGGAGCCTGCGAAGCATCACTTGCTTGCTCAACTTGCCATGTTTACGTCGATGAAAAATATTTTGATAAGCTAGATGAACCTAAAGAAGAAGAGGATGATATGCTCGATATGGCACCCGAATTACGACAATGTTCAAGACTCGGCTGTCAAATTATTTTAAGGTAAGCTGTACTCTTTTATTTATACCAACCATTGTTTTAGGAAAGATTTGGATGATATAACAGTAACGTTACCAAAAATAACACGCAATTTTTATGTAGATTCTTTCGTACCTAAACCCCATTGAACTGGTTTTTATCTTTACATATACGGATAAATAGGTTATCATATTTTGTGTACAATTCCAACGTCCATCTGTCTTTAAAAGTGGGCGGAGCATCTCCGCTGCTCGAGGAAAGGTCAGCAGTTGTGATGTGGCTGCAGCTGGCCCTCTACACAATTGTAGCTGCCTATCCTGATCAGCCTCAATTGACCTTTGAAGACTTCTATTATTCCGGAAAGTTAGCTTACACTAGTAAAGATTGGCAGCAATGCATCTCATATATGAGGAGGACCATTGAAGATTTTCGGTAAGTTTTTTACCCAAGAAGAATATTTTTGTTGTATAAAATGGGCGGAAAATGACTTGCAATAGTCATGTTTTCCAACAGTTCACTACTAATTCGTATACGTGAAACACAGCTTAAAACGTTTCTCTATCCAGGTATATCGAAGATGAACTTCTTTTTTGTCGGAAAAAGTGCAATCAGCAAGTCGAGTCCCCCGATGCGGAAGCTTTTTCTCAATACGTTTACGAGGCACAGCAAACGCTTTGCCTGTTGCGATGTAAACGCGAGCGTCTAACGGAACAACATCCCGGAATCAAAAAGATGAGCGTTTACTTCGACGTGAAAGAACGGAAACCTTTTGAGTATCTCCATATTTGTCATTGGAATGTATGTTTGCCTTTTTTTGCTGAAAAAAAGCAAAGTCGTCAGGTGGGAGAGATACAAAAAGCAGTCAACGCTGCCTTTACCTTCCTGGTAGCCAATCCAGACCATGCCGATGTCCTGCATGCCCTCAACTTCTATATGGAGTCCGAAGGGTTTCAACACGAGTGGCTGACGGATGAACTGGCCTTGAAGCACGAGGTTTGTTGGGTATAGGTGGAAATAATTCCGTCCAGGCGTATTTTATGTCTGGCGTTGAAGCGTATCTTGACTCGGATTGGAGTAAATGCTCGAATGACCTAGAACTGGCCATCGAGAAGATCTACCAGGAGGAGGAATCATGCAGGTGATAGGCTCGTTGCCCCAGGAAAGAAGAGACTTTAGACTTCAATGTAATGACAAGTTAGACTGGAGCGGGGTGGACGGCAACCCGGAGCTGTCGGCCGTCGTAACGAGTGAGTCTCTCCCAAATAAAGAGATTCGGTCTGCCCAGGTATCCGATCGTCGGTGACCCGTTGTGCCCACAACTGTCTTCTCCGTCTCGGCGTCATAAACGGCCACAACGTTGGGAATCCTCTGGCGATGGCCTTCGAGTACCTCCACGTCTGCTACTTCCAACGTAGGCGGATATTTTGAGGGGGTGACAAACGGGAAATAGAGATGAGGGGGGCCGACGCGATGAGGGCCGTGGCCAGCTACCTCCTCTTCGACGACAACCCAACCATGCGGAGGAACAGAAACTTCTACTCGGGCTACTACAAAAAGGACGAGCTCTTCCTCCCCGACAGTGTAATTTCTACCGGTCATTCCCTCTTCAATCCGGTTTAGACCCTCTTGGAATTCCACAGGAAGCGGGTGATCGAGGAACGTTTCCTGGAATTTGTCGAGGAGAGGATCCGCTACGTGGACAACGAGGTGACTAAGAGACGGGACAGGAGATCGAGAGGACAGTTTCAGTTCCCTGCCGAGAACGCCGCCGACCGGAAGAGACTGCAGCTGGATGTCTGGCAGGCCGACGACTTCGACTACCGTAGCGCCGGTCGATTCCTGGCCGAGGGGGAATGTAAACTGCTCCGGACCCCGGTACAGACGCCGACGACGAAGCTTCTCCTGGAGGAGCTGACCAAGAGGAGTCGACGCCTGTTCCCGACTGTGGAGAAGACGGCGACTGTCAGCTGTGGCCCGGCCCGAGAGGCCGACTGCGCGCGGCCGTTCGTGGTGTCGGTGGACGAGGCCAGATGTTCGGAGTGGCTGGGCCGACAGTTTTCGGGCTGTGCCCTGGTGATGTGTGCCTGACGGGTCGCGTATGACATCCTTCATCAATAAACTTTGGTAAAATGCGGGAAAGACACCGTAAGAATAAAAATACAAGATCACATCTTTTCACAGCTCGGGCTTGGCGTTCTGTCGGAGGATCTCCTCCTCCTTCCGGGTCAGGGGCTCCACCACAAACACCAGCAGATACGTGCACAGAAAGCCCATGAGGGCCATCATTGTGAAGAAGGCCAACGTGGCGATTCGGATCCCGTCTCTGAAAGAGCTACGTCGTCTGCCCAGCAGGCGGACTCACTCCTCTCCCTCCTCCGGCTGCCCGTCCAGCTGCACCAGTCGCCGGTTTGACCGTCGTTCGTTCTGCAGCTGAACACGGCTGTCAGTCCCTCCGACCCCCTGCCCACCTCCATAAAAGCCGTCTTTGGAGCCGAGTCGTACGTGTCGCCCGGTTTCCTCATCCGCTCCATCTTCGCTATCACTTTGTCCGCGTGTGCCCGGGCCGCATCTGATGAGATCGGCGTATAGTCCTGTCCTTCCTTGATTATTGTCGATTCCCGAAACGAACCTTGTTCTCCCACGGGTACCGCGAGTCGGAGGAGATGAAGAACGGCCGCTCCGTCTCGTCCGCCGCCGTGCTACTCGATGGCTCGCTGTCCTGAACTCGGTCGGTCGGAAGAGATGCTCGAACAGACTCACCGGCATTAAAATCCACGGGATAGTTGGCTGGAGGAAGGAAATGGTTGCAGGCGGAGGGAAGGACGCGAAAGTATCTTGAACGGAGGAAATGAATTGAGAGGACAGCGGACGAGAGGGGTTTCAAAGCATATTAAGACACATTTTAGAGACGAAAAAATATACAAATTACTGCTTTATAAATGTAAAGAGGAGCCACGGTATTTGGCCGTGGGGCACGTTTACCGACCGAGCCTTTAGTCTGTTTTGGCGCCAAACGGCAGGATTTGTCGGGCCCACTTTGAATAGGCAGCTTCTCCCTGGGGGTCTTTCGATTTTCGCTATATAGTTGTCTCAATGATGTCTCGCTCCTTGCCAGGATACAAATTGATAAAATGACGCGTCCACCTTTCGGGGATGGCGGCTATAATTGGCAGGCGGCCTCATATCCCGAGGGTATCTTCCCAATTTTTGAAAGCGACAGATCCATTGATTTTTACTGTGACGCTTCGGCTTTTCCGAGTTAGGGTCCTCTCATTATTCGAGGTCTTCTCGTCCAAGTGGTTTCCAGATGTCTGCTGAGGATATTTTCGACAGTGTCCAGGCTCCGAGCTGGGCCGAGTCGCTCCAGGATAAAAACGCCGACTGGGAAGAGGCCGACGACAGTTTTTTCCGTAGGTTTTACCCGAGAAATTAAAAAGGGGGAGAATTTAGCCGAGACGGTGGCGGTGGAGGAGGTGGTCGTCCAAATCGAGCAGTTGTCTGTGTCCGAAGATCCAGGTGAGACCCGTCCAGACCTCGGACACCATCTTCAGAGGACCTCTCCCGGATGGCCATGTTCGGAAGGAAGCCCCAGATCAAACGGAGGAGCCAGATCAGACGCGAGCAGGAGGCCGCAGTCCAGAAGAAGCCCGCCGTTCCCTCGGCTCCGGCCACCATTCCAAAGCGACCGACCTCGATCCCCCGCGCTCCTAGGTTCGATCTCCTCCACCGACCCATAAGGATTTCAGTGTCCCCCGTACGAGCGTGGCCTCCACTCCTCGCCAGCCTCTGCCCGTCACAGCCCAGCCAGCCGGACCAGTGACTCGCTCACAAACTCGGGCAGCCGCGTGAGTGTCCTCCCCGTTCAAACCATCAATCTGTTCAGCAGCACTCCCGAAATTTCAACAGAACGACGCAGCCGGGACATGAGCAGGAATTCGGCGGTGGCCAGGAGATCCATCCAGCCGAGTCCCGTGCCCAATCAGCAGGACTTCAACCGCGCCCTGGGCACTCGGGCCTCCAGTCTGGGAAAGGAAAGGAAGATCCAGCAGCCGACGCCGAGTCGAGCAGCCGTGTCGGTAAGAAAAGCCCGTGAACAATCCACCTCTTCCGTTTAGGGTCGCACTCTTCCCGCTCCTCAACCCAGAAAGCCTGTCGCTGCTCCAACGTCCTCTACCCAAACCGGCCGTCCTCGTGTTCCCGTTCCCGTCAGCAATTCTCCTCGTCCGGCCATGGCCTTCGGATCGGCTGTCCGAACGGTAACATCCATAGAGAGCAGCCGTACTCCGTATTCAGAACCCAACCGTCAGCCGTACAACAACCGCCCCTTCCCAGAGACCCTCGGCCACCCCCAAACTCCCGGTGGTGCACCGTGCGCCCATCCAGGTACTGCCCATTCTCCTGCCTATTTTCTCTTTAGAGAGCCACCCCTACACGCCCCCCGCTAACCCAGCCTCGTACCCCGGTTGCGGCTAAAAGACCATCGTCCATCAGCCGTCCAGCTCAGCCAGTTGTAAGTCGTCGAATTTCCTCTTAAACTGTTTTATTTCCGACTCCTAAAACGGAAAGGAAAGTGCTGAAACCGAGAGACATCCAAGGAATGGTCGAGCGCCTTTCCAAGCCGAAAAGTGTAATTGCTCGTCCTACGCCCACCCAAGTCGAAAAGAAGTAAGCAAGCTTATCAACTGTATACTGTCTATATAGGACCGTTCCCAACACATACACTCATGGCATGCAGTCTTCAGTGAAGGTCCGAAGTCGTTCCCATTCTCGTGCTTCCAGTAGAAACGGTGCAGCCCAGGATGAAAATATCCATTAGACAGCCCAGTGTCTCTTCTTTGCAATATTCTTGTTTTGTTTTTGTACTCGGGTTAAATAAATTCACATTTTATATCGAACTGTCCTTCGTTTATAAAACAAAAATTTGTCTCGCATCACACGCTCAAAAACTCGGAATTTCAGTTCGGACTAGTACAAGCCTTTACAAGTCATTCTTGATTTTTGTGCGGAATAACCAAGTTGGTATTTTGTAATGATGCCAGCCAAACAACCTGTGGCTGTTGTTTATCACCAATTGCATCTTCCTCAGACAGAGGTTAATTCCCTAACACATTTGAAAGGTAATTTCATTCTAGAAAATTTTTTTCATTGCTTCTTTGACCTTGGTTGCTCTTGGAATCTTCATCATCATTTCAACTAGTGTTCTCTCAAGCGTAAGCATTAAGTAATGAAAATATTAACTGCTTTAGCTACAAATTGAAAACTCTCGAAAGAGGTCAGTACTCTTTAGAGATGACAGCATTGCTCCGCCACGATGCGATTCCAAAGCGGCTGAATTGGGATTAACTAAAGTAAAACCATGGAAAGACTACTTCACACGGCAAGAATCCTTTATACCTTATGAATAACGAGGCTGAATAAATTTATTTACTTATTGTGTATATTTTTCCTAGATATAAAGCTTTGAATCAGTCAATGGTTTAACCAACAGTGTGAATCCAATAATTCCACCGAAAAATGTTGTCCACAAGGCGTACCTTTGCCTTTTAGAAGGGAACGTCTCTTTAAAGAAATTATCAATTTTACACAGTAAGCACTAACCTATTTCATGAAACATAGGCAACCCTAAAGAATTGCAAATAGAATGAGTTACTACAGGTGATATGATATGTCTCGTAGAAAGGAAAAGATATGTAGCATATGCACCAAAAATATATGTATAGGCCAATTGGAACACTAATATTTTTTGTGCATGAAGAAAATAAGCATTACCTCTTTTAAAAATGGCTGATTTCCAGTGATAGCCAGTCTTTATGTCATTTAGCACGTGATGTAGATGACTTATTCCAAAAAATAATGGAGCAATAAAAATTGTTTGCCACTTTGTAAAACATTCAGCAACAAGCGACACTGTACAAGCCCGATATACGATTTCCTCTGTAATAGGAGCCAAAAAAATGTCACGGATCCAGCAAATATCCGACAACGATTTTTTCCACGTTGTAACTGCAATAAAAGACGTTATAAAATTGAGGCACTTACTTGACAAAAAATATTGCAACTGGCCGTCTAGGTACAGAAGAAGAATTTGCCCTGCATACAGAACTAATACAGGTATTGATGGTACAACGGCAGCCATTCCGAATGAGCTAGTGCGAAATCCCATTAAATGCCATTGCCAATTCAGCTGATATAGTGTTAAATAAATTGATACTATGCAGGTCACTAAGGCGGCAAATAGTCGTCTCCGCACAGAGTTGCTATTATTCCGGTCAACGCCATTGTAATCGAATGCCAAAAGTAAGCCGACATAGCAAAATGGACAAAACACGGCAACAATTATATTCTCTGTACAAGACATATAATTGGGCTGAAAAGGATGTTATACTAACGTCTGTAGCTAATGAATATGACTACGAAAACCCGTATACTTTCAAAGAAAAGGTAGTCCTGATGTTTTAATGTACAAAGTAGCAATTTGACAAAGGCGAAACTATAAAATATTGTAATATTTTATAATTTTTCGCTTAGAAATAAGTGTAGCAATGTTTAAAAATATAAACAAAACTGCGCTTAAAAAATAGAGGATTAATTGAGGGAACCTGGATGGAAGCCAAAGCACATTATAAGTGTAGTGAAAACGAATTGAAGATATTTTCTTCAAGTACAAAACCCCGTAGCCAATAGTTGTAGTACCCATTCTAAAAAGAATCATCATGATACAGGCCCAAATTTCAAGCTCAAAAAACAAACCTATAAGAGCACGTTGGTGTCTGAAGTTCCATTATTGGTAGATCTCTGCCGATAATCCCTTTTACTTGATTAATTTGTTGGTTTAATTGAACTGTGCGAAGAGTTTTATTTTTTGCATTCAGAATAAACTGCCAGGCCTGAAAGTTTTATATATATATATAAACTATTTGAAATATTTCTTACGTCATGCTCATGAGCTGATAAAATCAAATTGGGAGCCGACTGTGTAATCTGCAATACAAGATTCACAAAATATTTATAGCTTTAGCAAGTAAAAAGGACTTGTGAAAAATACCTCGTTTGGTTGAAAGGACAACCCAGGAGAGACAGGAACATGGCTTAACAATATTTTAGTATTGCTCTTCGATTCACTCCCAAATAATCTTTTAAGTTTAGAAGGATTTTCGAAATAGTTTATCTAAAAGTGGTGGGACTATTCAGAATAAATATTCTCTTACTTCATCAACAATGAGAGAACTCCAATCATTTGCTTTTGGAATGGTATTAGGAAATGTTTCTGCAAAACGCCTTTTCAGATGGTCCATCACGGGTTCCATTTCTCCACCTATGTCGTTATCACCAGCAATAAAAAAATGCTGCAGCTATTTAGAAGAAATGTTTAATTTCAACTTACAGGTAATGCGCCTTTTATCGATGAGAATATATCTACAAAACGACCAAGTGTTGAGCTAAATTCCTTTGCATCTGATTCTACTCCTTCATCAAAAAGATCTCCTAGAAAAACAAAGGCGTTCATATTCGAATATCTTTGTGCTAGATGAAAGCCACGGGATAAAAATCTAAAGCAATATAATGACCATCGGAAATTCTAACCTATCGGCGTCCCATCTGGTCAGCGATCCTATCAATCGGTTTTCATTTTGATATCCTATAAGTTGAGGATCAGCAATAATAAGTATCTTGATTTCTCCATTACCAGGCAGTGGCCAATACAAATACGCATACAACTCATTGCTTGCCCACTCACCCCAAAGAAATAAAGTTAGAAGGAAACCTGTAAATAACTTTAAAGAAGGATATAGATATTGCTCCCAGATATACTTGGAGACAACTATGAATTGTACAGGTACATAAAACTAACCAATTTGGAACTTTATACTAAATATTGTGGAGCATCTCATAATTTTATTTGACAAACGATATCAACGTAGATTACATTACTGGACAGGCAGGAAGATACTGCCGGTCACACATGGTACGAAGAGACCAACAAACGTCAATCGTAACTGTGCCCTAACCCGACCGCGCGCAGATTCTCGATGTGCGATGCGGCACATTTCAGCAGCACTCGCAATGGCACTACTTATGTTTCTAACTCTTTTCTGTCACCTCCATTACAATGCATTTCTTTTTCTCTTCGTGCGTGTTGCATTTAGCTGAATTGTAAAACGCAGCATTACATTTTACATTTATTTGATACAAAGGTACATTCTTTATTTTAAAAAAGTTTGGCGTGATACATTGTACATCACACTTTAGTTTCCCTTCCTTTACAAGCGCCTCATTTGGTGCATGTTCTCTATTTTTTTCCATTAAAAAATTGGACGTTAGTATTTTTACAGGAATCTGCTCCTCACCGATAGCTCCTCGCCGAAATTCGGCACCCGTGTTACACGTAGACTTTTTACAAACAAAAACCAGTGTGCTGAAATTGACATATGAGGAATGTAAGTTTCTTACACGACACTAATGAATTGATATAGATATAGTGCCACACAAATAAAACAAAGCCGTAGTCGTATTTTGAGACTTAACTTGAACAAAATCTATCATACCCAGTATCACATTTGTTACTTCTATATGTTTTTTTAAAAATTTTAGGGTAATGGCTGAATATAAGCTGGTAGTAGTAGGCGACGGAGGTGTTGGCAAATCAGCCCTTACTATACAATTCATACAGAACCACTTTGTCGAAGAGTACGATCCCACAATCGAAGATAGTTATAGAAAGCAGGTTGAAAATGTTATTTTTATATTATAATTCTTGAGCATATAGGTCGTCATTGATGGTGAAACATGTTTTTTAGACATATTAGATACCGCTGGACAAGAAGAATATTCCGCAATGAGAGACCAGTACATGCGCACTGGTGTGTTCTGCTAATTAAATATCTAACTATCCTCTTCAGGAGAAGGATTCCTGCTGGTTTTCGCAGTTAATGAGTCGAAATCATTTGATAATGTTGCAACATACAAAGAACAAATAAGAAGAGTGAAAGATTGTGATGACGTAAGGTCGTTTTTGTATACAAAACATTAAATTAGGTGCCAATGGTATTAGTAGGAAATAAGTGTGATTTAACAACAAGAGCAATCGATGGACGGACAGTTGCCGACACTGCCCGCGCTTACGGTGGCAAGCTCTTTGTTTTTAATGTGATAGGTTTGCAGGTATTCCTGTAGTTGATACATCTGCTAAAACTCGCATGGGTGTTGATGAAGCGTTCTCTCAACTTGTTAGAGAAATACGGAAGGTTTGATTTAGTTATATTTTTATTTTGCAAGAGATAATAGTGAAGAAGTTGGTCGTTAAACTTCTCGCATGTTATAAAAACGTTTTTGGATTACGAAAATAATGCGCATGAGGCCTGTTTTTTCCCGTCTTTTCTGCAAAATACGAGTTACCGAGATTTGTTTTCTTACGTACGTACTATTCTGCCTGCTGGCAATGTTGATTAACGTAGAATTGAGGCAATAGTGGGCCTGTAAGCAGTTATTACATTGATATTATCTTGTAAATGGGGCTAACATTGCAGGATACAATTTTTTTTATCGACTGAATTTGTTGAATGTTAGTTTCAGCGACGAATCGACAAGCCAAAGCCAGATCGGGATCGTAAGAAAGTGAAGTGTTCCATTCTCTGAGGATCGGATGGCTCATCTAGTCCTTCACCTAGTCTTCTTGCTCTAAAAATTGGCACTATGTCTATACAGTCTGTTTCAAATGGAAAAGATTTACATTGCGGGACTTTTTTTACTTTTATAACACCACAGCTGTTTGAGCTGTAGCTCAGATTTTACTGTTGTTTTAATATATTTTTTTAAATAAGTTATACATCACTTTCAGGTGTTGTTAAGAGTATTTTTGCCGATAAAAACATTTAATTTAACTGAATTTTTTATCTTTTTGTGTGGTTTCCCCAAAATTGGATTCATTCTTATACATAAATGGCTTTTTGATCAAAAACCTATCCCAAATTGTAAACGTCCCTTCTTTTCTCGGCGCAAATACCAAAAATATAGCTAAACGTTCTGATAGTTGTAATTTTACAAGTCGAAGAATAATCCATTTGATGCAGACTGCTCATTTAATAATATTCATGTTTTTCATCCTTATTATCATATCACACCTGTACCTATTGTCGTTCTTTTTAGTCATCCCCGTGAGTTTGTCATTGAGTACCAGGGTCATCGACAATGAACTAAATCCGGGAATAATTTAGGATCTATAAGCGAAGGCACTAGTGGAGCTGTTACAAAATCCAAAGACAATCATGGCTTTCGGTTATTTTTGAATTGCCAACGGCGGCTTGTACTCAGTGATGTCTCCACAGGTCCTTTTGTATATGCTCTGTATAAATACGTGTTCTTAGTCGTTCACGTTTTCGCATAAATTTGGAATGGATAGATAATTGTTTAATCTATTTAGGTTGCTCTTTAGGTATACTGATTTCGCATATATATATATAAAGATCTATTCGTAAATTTACAATTTTGCAGAGAAATGACACGGAAAAGAAAAAACGTTGACGCTACGACAGATCACTCATATGAAATTCAAACTGGACATTTTCCCAAAAAAGCCAATCATCGAGAAGAACAAACATATTCTAATGTAAGGTTTACCATAAAATATATCATCATACAGGTTCAGTTTTTTTAAAGTCTCAAGTGTTTGACCCATTTATAGAGCTACTATATATTTTGTTTCAGCATGGTGACAATGCTCAGGACTTTTTTAATAGGCCACAAGATAATCCGGAAGAAGGTGGCTACCCTGGAGAACTCATCAAATACCTGCAAAATTTTGTTGATATTCTTAAAGCCGACGAGCTGCTAGGTACCTTTTAATTATATATCGCATAAGAGCTACAGATGACGCATTCGATAAAATAGTTGAAGAATGTAAAGGATCAGAAGCAATGCTTTTAAAATATTATGATTCGTGCAAGATCATTGAAACGATTTTCGGTATAGTCTCTTTCAAAGTAACACATCGGAAATAGGTGGTAGTACATATGGCGCTACGTTATTTCTTCAATCTGTTTGCTGTTTGAAACACAAGACACTGTTAGATATGTTTTTTAACAGTACAAGTGTCAAAACAATTGAAAAATTGTTATATAAATTCTTACCTGTTTCGGACAGCGTTCAACTACAGGTAGATGCTGATGAAATTAGTAAATATTTTTTTTTGCGCAGATTCTATCGACTTTTACCGATCTTATTTGTGACAATTGGAATGACGCATTTAAAAATTCAACTTCGTCTTTTCTTATCCGATGCTTAGCCAAAATATCCTGCGGAATAACCAAGGTTCAATCTTTAGATTTCTCGATTCTTAACTCTTATAGGAAGTAAGTAACAACGGTAGCGATGTACAGTCCATATCAAAACGTTCATATCATATAGAATTAGATCGGATATTTAGCAAAATTGCCAATATGGCGATAGACTTTTCAAATCAAGGTCTGTTGAATATGATGTACACCTATTATTGTATCGTTTAGAATCGCTTAAAATAATGCACTGTGCTTTGGTTTTACATGATATATTGGAATGCGATATATTAGTAGGAAATGGAAAGTGTACGCAGTTTGTGAATAAGCAGCTCTCTTACGAAGGTTGGAAAGATTAAGTTGGCAATCTATTTAGTGATTATGTAGAGGGAGACGTGATTAGCGGCCTATGTGACAAAAGTTGCTCAAGAGTTTGGGATAAAGCAGTTGTAGGATGTTCTGAAGGTGCAAGAAAAAAACTGTGGGAGATCGTAAAAGTGAATGTAAAGTTTTTGCATTTTTTTTAAGTGTTCAATTATTAGATAGATTTGCTGGCAATGGACCACATGGGAAATCATCCGTTACAAAACTTAATAAAGACCACAAAATGTGAACTATTGGTAATTTTAATTTTTTTAACCCGTTATTTTTGATAACAGAGAAGACAAATTTGTGAAAGTATCAAACCAATAACTGCGAAACTTCTTCAAAGCCGCCACATAGGTGTAATAACGGCAGTGGTTAAATGCAGTGAGACATGCCTGGATTTACAAGAAATGTTAATAAAAGAGCTTCGAATATATTTCCGAGCTAACAAGGTAAACGTTTCCACTGACTTCCCCTATTTAGTAATAGGCATTACAAAAAGAAAACTTCTTTTTCAATATTCTTACAAACAATAAATACGATGGTAGAAATTTTGACCCTAACCAAGCTGATATACAGGTAAAATCTTTTAATTTTATGTTAAGATATACTTCAGGGATGTTTGTTACTGCAAACACTATTCAAGCTTCAAAAAGTCAAAACTTTATCTTCGGGCGTGCTTTCTTTAGACAAAGATATTGTTATGCAAATGGTAGTTTAAGCATCCTTTTCAATTAATTAAATCTACGAAGGCATTGAATAAAATATCCGCCCATGTTCTTCAGTCTGTTCTTAAAAGCGACACTGTAGAAAACGAAGTAAAATTGCATTTACTGCAATCTTTCGAGGTAAGGCATTTTATAGTGGTAAACAACCTTTAGAATAATTGGGAAAAATTAATAGAACACCCTATAGGAAGTCGCACATTTGATGTGATCTGGAGTTTACCATTGACTGATATTAATAGAAAACAAAATATGATGAAAAAGTTAGTGGTGGTTAGAGTAGGATCTTTTGTTTCATTTCCTTCAAGTTTATTTCAGAACACTAGCAAGAACTGGAAATTTGCTATGCTACGATGTGATCTTCATTTGTTTCGAAAAGATCGAAAAGCATGGATTGCTAAAATGCGTAATTGTTAACGTTGTTGAGTTATAAGTTGTTTTTTGTTGTTATTTTTTGTCGTTATTAAATCTGTTAATGACAAGAAGAGTTTATAAATTTGATTTTTTTGCAATCAATATGATCACAGTGCAGGTGAAATCCGTAATTCTTCGACCTCTTCCAAAACTCGATCTATTTGCTCGACCGCCGATAATCCCAAGCCAGTCCATGCAATATCATCCAGAACTTTCACCCTTTCAGAAAGAGTATCTTCGTCGGTCTGCGCTGAACAATCTCGTGTGCTTCCATCTTCCAGAAACCGCATCCGATGCCTTTCGACGACACTAGAATTAAAAAAATAATTGGCTATAAGAAGTTCTACTTGTTTTCTTCTTCTCCAGATGAATAACCGGAACTGAGTTTCGGGGAAATGGCCAGAAGCGTAGGAGATTGGGTTGAAATAGGAGCTAATGGTTGCGGAGAGTAAGGATGTGGTGAAGTAGTAATGACGGATCGGGGACGGGGTGAAAGAGCAGGAGCCGAAAGAGACGACGAGACTCTTCGAGTCTTCGTTTTCTTCTTTCCGGTCTCATCTGAACTGTTTCCATAGGAGGCGAAAGCTAGCTCACATTGGTAGGCGGCCAATCTGCCGGCGAGCTCGTGGTAGCCTCGTAAAGAGGCGATCCCAACCGGGGAATGCCCTGACGCGTTGACAGCTTCCAAATCAGCTCCGTGTTCCATCTGAGAATGTCAGGAATAGGCCACTCGACTCACCAGAAGAAAGCAGGCAGGCGCGTGGTTTCCAATGGCCGCTAGATGGAGCGGGGTGTTGCCACGGGAATCTTTGATAGCAAGGAGTTGTCGGCTTTTCTTAGAGGAAAAGTTGCCAAGAAGAAGCAGCAGGACGGGGGTCGAACCGCAATCTCAAATCCTTATTTCCCGGAATTTATCCGTCGGCCAACTCACAGGCAGCGCAGTGGAGGGAGGTGGCCTCGTCGGCCGTCTTCCAGGTGATCGCTTCGCCTCCCATTCGCTCCAGCAGCCAGCGGGCCACGTTCTCGTGTCCGCAGAGGGAGGCCACGTGGAGCAGGGATTGACCTGGCTGCCGTATCCCTTGTCTTATAGTTATCACCTCGGTTATTCACTATTCCGATTTGGGAGTGGCCCGTTTCGACCAGATAGCGGACGCAGCTGAGGCAGCCGGCCTGGGCCGCGTACGTCAGCGGGGTGCAACAGAACTCGTCCCTCGCGTTCACCATGTGACTGTCGAACTTCAACAGAAGCTTCAAGGCTTCCAAATTTCCTGAAGAAACTGCGGCTTGACCCAATTTGGGAGGTCTCACCTTGGGCTGCGGCCACATGGACGGGCAGCATTTGAGCGGCATTCGGCAGGGTGGCCAGGGACTTCCCGAAACCTAGGGCGAAGTCTTATAGGTCTAACTCTTGGATTACGTTTGAGTAGTTTGGCGACCATTTGGTTGTCTCCTCGAGCGGCGGCGGCCATCAGAAGCGAGGTGCCGTTGAGATCTCTGTGAGGGGCAGGTTACAAGATGCACGGGGGTGTGTCACCTTTGTAGCGCCATTTGCAGAACCTCCCGTAGGGGCCCGGCTAGGAGCAGCTCAACGGCCTCGTGGTCGCCGGCGGCCACCGAGATGTGGGCCGGCAGCTCGCCAATTAGGGAAGGGGCCTCCCGTATGCCGGGCACTGTCTCGCAGAGGTACCTTTAATCCTGACTTTTACCCGGCAAACAGCGATGACACACGGCAAACAGATAGAACAAACATTACCTGAGGGCATCCATGTGCCGGGATCGGGCCGCGTGATGGGCCGCGCTCTCCCCGGCCTCGTCCGTCTTCAACAGCTCCTCCCTCGTCAGATTCCTCAGGCATTGGACGTGTCCCTTCTGGGCGGCCACAACCGCCAGCGGACACCGGTGCTCTTCACCACTGAAGCCTCTTTTTGAGGAGCGGGACATATTTGGAGGAGGAGGGGGATGGGGAGGAACAGTCTGACTCACCTGTCGGGGGGCGACGGCATGGCCGAAGTGAGGAGCGGCACACCCCGTTCAAACATTGGCGCAAACAACCGGCTCCGGAGGGGGCTGGGTGGAGTTCGTTGCGTACAAATTTACTCCGACACAAAACAAACTCTTCGAAATGGAATGATTTATTCTAGACGTGGGCTACGGCGGGAGTTGGCCGGGGGTCCTGCTTCTGGGAGTTGTAGACCTTCTCCATGTGCCAGTAGTGGTGCCAGAGGACAAAGGTGAAGAGCCAGTTGATGACGAACCCAAAAAGGTAAATACCGAACTGACAGCCGAGGCGAAAATCAACGTGACCCCCGAGAGCCTCGAGAATTTTGGGGGCGGTGGCCATGGTGAGCACGGACATGCCGAGGGAGTAGGACGACTGGATCAGCAGGCCTGGAAGGGGCTTATCTGGGGGGCAGGGGCAGCCGGGCACCTGGCCAGAGCAGCCAGAGGGGCCTCGGGAAGCAGGTCATCGCGGCGATGGCGAGGGACAGCGAGGACGAGTGCTCCAGGGTCCACGCGAATCTCATGTAGCCGCCGTCTGAAGTCTCTCTTTCGTCTGTACTTTATAAGGGGGAAAACCCAGATAGTTGGCGACACACTCGTCCGTGCCGAGGACCCTCCTCATCAGCCCGAAGTCAAAGATGATAATGTCGTAGGCGAGCACTTGGACCTATAACGGAGGTGTCCAGGTGAAAACTTACTGCACCTGCCACGGCTCTTCCGGCCCGATATTCGAACGACATAGAAAAATGTGTTTGTGTAGATAGAGGGACAGGATATGCTGTAGTAAACAGAAGGATGAGACTGGAGAAGGAGGATACCTGGAGGAAGGAGGCTAGGGCCACGAAGAGTTGGAACGAGGCTAGGGCAGTGGCAAGGGGCCTGTTTGATACCCGGATAGAGGAGCAGAGGGTCGTGTGGCGTTCCTCGATCTCGAGACACCAAAGCAGACGCATCTGCTCACCACATGTGCACTGAATCAGGGCGGCGGCTGAATTCGCTCTTTGACTATATTGCAGATATCGAGAGGTACTAGCCATAATCTATTGGTTGCTATAACTCCTCCCCTCCGAGGCAATTTTTCTCACATAGTAAAAGGATAATTGCTGTAAACCAATACACATACAATTAATGTGTTTCGGATGATCTACATTTAGGAAAAAAAACGGTGTATAGACAGATCCAATAAGTTTTGGTGGGCTCGTAAAGGACCAACTACACAACGGTGTTGAAAGAGGCGGCAACGAATGTCAGGAACAATCAACCAATTACTGTGACTTTGGCAATCCAAATTTGAAAAGAAACCCATTTCGGTGTGGAAGAAATATCTGCAAATGGATTTTCAGGGTCCGTTGATGACAATAATCGACGTATAATTGACCAAACGGGCACAATCTAAATGTAAGCGCAAGTTCAGATCACCGGTAACGAGACTGGAAAATATGTTGTTACTGTCAAATATTAGATTTATTATTATTAGAATACACGATTGACACATTTTTGCCAACAATTTAGTTCAGCAAAATGAAAAGAGGAATGGTTCTAGTCGTTCTCATTCATTGGCTCGTCCTCATACACCGGTTCGTCATCGATAACGGCGGAGCTATTCTAAATCATTAGCTAACTTATAAAAGACAATAATTTGTTAGAAGTTAAAAAAGAAGGCAAGGATACCTTTTGCATTTTTAGTATTTTATCATGCTCTTGCATTAATGCTTTTTTGCGCTGTAACAAGGTATGCTGGAAGTTAATAAGAATAGTTTCTTCCTGAAAAACAGATTAGAGTCAAGTGTAGTAAGAGAACGATGCTAGATTCTGAACATTGTGCTCGTGTAATCTATATAGAAAGAAAGCAACTAACCGCCTTCAAAGCCGCTAGCTCACTCTCAAATTCCGAAACAGGATTTAACGGCCTTTTTACTTTGGAAGGGAGAGTTGGAAATTTAGATGGATCTTTATCAGCCATGCTTTTCTGAAAAGAAATAATACATCCAAATGCGTTTTTCTGAAATAACTGAAAGTATACATTTGCCAACATTCAATATATTCTTCAATATACAATAATGACAGTTGCCTCTATATAGACCAGGCTTCCTCAGCCCACTAGTGTCAAAGTTTTATAACTCTGAGCCATTTTCGTTTTTCGCGCGTTCATGTTCCTTCGCGGGCGAAATCACTTTTCGTATTGTTTTCTTTATTTTTTGTTTTCTGCTGAGCGTTGTTCAGTTTTTGATTGGTCCTTTCCGTTTCTTTCTTAGAAGTAAAAGTTGCTGTTTTTTTCTAACCTTACCTTCGAATATATATTTGCTTCTCGTAATCAACACAGTATGTCAATATTCTCTTGTGTTCGTTTTGTACGGTTAATAAAATAATTCTACAAGTCTATAATTTTTCTTTCCCTCTTTTTGTATATATGTCAGTCACAAATATTGTGTCTTCGCGCGTTTTTCCGTAGCGGGTCTCCTCACGAAAAATCTACTGTAACGGGCATCGTTTTGAGCCAAAAATATTATAGCTACATGTTTTTATATGAAATTTTATGTAAAAAGTGTTACGTGAATAGAAAAGTCATTTGGTTATATAAATTGACTAATGACAATCAATAATATACCGTGCTTCATAAAGAAACTTCTAAACTTTCACATTATTTACTATTTCTTCTTTTTTTCAGAAACGAAGTAATTTCAACTAACGCATTAATGTAGTACATCTAATGGCATTTCAAATTAAATTGTCAAATGGAGAGCGAATTAATGCGGCAACATTTGACCGTATACATCGGGTAGACGATGCTAAGTTGCCTCATAATCGCAAATCTGCGGCATCTTTGTCCGCTTATAAAAAGGTATGAGATACTCCTTTGTGAAATGGTTGTTTTTTAGCATTTTAAAGCAGAACCGGGAACAGTTAACGTGCCTGTAGCAGAATATATTGAGATAGCTGTAAATGAAACGCCTAGCCCTAGGAAATTTCCCCAAGATTATATTGCTTTCCAGCCAAAGCAGAGCGAAGATTATGAGACGATTGTTGAATATGACTACGATGATGAGGTATGTGTGAACACAGTTATTTGGATTTTTCATTTCCTTTTAGGATAGTAATTGGCTACATCTTTTGAATACTGAGCGGAAGAAAAATAAAGAGAAAGAAATCGATTATGAAACCTTTGAGATGGTGATGGACAGATTGGAAAAAGAGTCCATTTTTGAGGTTTGATGGTATTCATTACATGAAACTATTTGTTTCCATTTTCAGTTAAAACCTTCTGCATCACTAGTTGCTGGATCGTCTGGAGAGTCTGACGACGTTTGTTGCGTTTGTTGTGATGGAGAAACAACTAACGTTAACCAAATTATATATTGTGACATGTGTAACATTGCAGTTCATCAGGTTAGCATAGGTTATGGTGGTTATATTTAATTTTCAGGACTGCTATGGCGTGCCTTACATCCCTGCTGGACAGTGGCTTTGCCGAAAATGCAAACTTTCTCCTTCGTCTCCTGTAGAGTGTTGTCTGTGCCCTAATACAGGCGGCGCTTTCAAACAAACTGCAGACGGGAGATGGGCTCATGTCGTTTGCGCTATATGGTTAAATGAGGTAAATTTGTGCAACAAAATCATATAAAAAAGGTTTAAGGTTCACTTTGGAAACGCAGTTTTTCTTGAACCAATAGAAGGCGTAGATAACTCATTACGAAGACGCTCAAAATTGAAATGCCTTGTCTGCAGGTATAGTTACTTTTCATTAATTTTATTATAATATAAGAAATCGGACTTGATCCTTGTTGTTCATTATAGGCGAGCACCAATCAGTTTATTTATAGGCAAAAAATGGGTGCTTGTCTTCAGTGTTCAACTAGAAGTTGCATAAAAGCATTTCATGTCACTTGTGCTCAAAATTCTGGGATGTCAATGCAGGTATGCACTAAAGAAGACAAAAATCAAGAGGATGGAATGGATGTACAGGTTGTTAGCTATACATTTAAAAAGTAAGGATAGTTTTTAGAGATTTGTATATTGTCACCTTCACACAGACGATGACGATGCATCAAGAGACATAAACGTAAGACGAAAGCGAATGGAGAATGCAATCAGAAATGCCCGACGAAGCATGGCTCATCTTTCCGAACAGTCAGTAACTATAAAGTATACATTCTATGAGTTACGCTAACGACATCGTACTTTTAGTATGCCAACAGTATCCCGATCAGTAGTGGAAGGCATTAGAAGAAGAGTTAATATTGTGATTGACGACATAGTTGAATACTGGTACCTAAAAAGAAAAAGCCGATGTGGTGCACCACTTATTCGAAGGCTACAGGTATCACTTTATTAGACAAAGTACATATTATTTTTTAAAGCTAAGCACCAAACGTCCTTCTGGTGTACATATAGAAATGAATGACGAGGACAAAGAAACATTTGCAAAGTTTGGAGACATCTTTTCGGTTGATTACTATACAAATTTAGCATCAATAAGGTGAGAATCGTCTGGGAGAACACTCGATTGTTATGTGAACTCGTCAAGAAACGTGAGGCTGTTAAGCTCAAGCACGTACGTTGGCCATGGATGATAGTAAATTCCATTAAGGTTGAAATTTGTCAAGAAATTTTTGGAATGTTGGTTAAACCTGCTCAGATGGCATTAGAAGAGACTATAGACGTATTAGAAAGGAAAGATAAAAATCAAGTATGATTGCCTTTGATTCCCAAACAAGCTTTCAGATTTTTGCAAGCCCAGTAGAAGTTGAAGGATATAAGACCATTATAAAGAATCCTATGGATCTTTCAACCATGAGAAGACGAATAAAAGACGGAAAAATAGGTGTAAACTGTTTTTGGGTGTATAAAATTGAGCTTTTCAGCCTCTTTCACAGATGTCCGCGCTGATTTCATTCTTATGATGGATAATTGTGCTAAATTCAATGCGCAAAACGAATGGTATCTAAAATATGGTAAACGGTTTCGAAGAACGGGTCTTAGTGTAATAACAGAAGCCGAAGAATTACATGCGGATAGAGAAAAGGTTGGAAATTTTAGTCTGCCCTTTAACTGATTTTTTAAGACAATAACTGATCCATCTCAATCTAAAGAAGTGGCTGCGATAAAATTCTACGAATCTTTGAGATTATCCCAAAACACTGATGAAGATCTGCAAGTGAACTTAAATGCTGACAGTATAGATAAAATTAAGGAGAAAAGGTATTTCTATGGCTGTTAGTTTCGTTAGGGTGCATGGACATTTTTTTTGCAAGGGTGGCTTGTAGTAACGTGGTGATAAGCGTATAGAAAATTTGTTTTTCCATCAAGAAACAGTAATTTCATAGTGTTTAATGCTCATTACGAATTAAAAACGTCCTATATTAATTTCAGGACACGACGATTCTCTTCCTTCATTGCAGACTTAAATGGTAAAAGTTCGTCTTCGAAACCAATTAAAGCTCTCTTTGGTTATTCAAAATTATTTTAAATACACTGAAGCTGATTTAAGGCACTACCCCAAATTCAAAACGTAAAGGATCAGAAGTAACAACGCCAACATCTGTAAAGAACAAAAAAAGTAAAAAAGACGATGTTAAAACACCAAGGATAACTCGATTTTTCACTGCAAAAACGGCTGAAGCAGTAGTACCGGCGCCACTTCTTGCATATAGGGATAATGCTGCCATTAAAAGGTCTGGTTTTATGTATTTCGTATTTGATTGTAATATATTTGTAAATAGCCGTTTTAATCCCATGTTGTTTATATATAAGTACAATTTAGTCCTCTTCCGGCTGATATAGCCTCTTCGGAATCGTCTACTGAAGAAGAAGACAATAGGGTTATCCGAAGAAGTAGTCGTTTATTGGAAAACTCGAAAAATCCACCGGAAGTAACCAGTGACGAGGACATCTTCGAACACAATGATCTCGTAAGGGTTGAAGGTGTTGCGGGGAGGTTAGTCCTTTTTTTGGCTCAACTCATTTTGTCTGTCCAAATGTTCCATTTGTTATGCGACCCTTTCCCGGCAAATTCTAGCGACCGCATGAGGTTTTAGAATTATCGATCCCCGTGCAGCGTTGATGGAAGATGGTCTCCCTAAACAGCTAGTAGCTGAATGCAGAGCGCGCAGAAGAGAACATCGCGTATGTGTAAAGCTTTTCGGGACTGAAAATAATTGGTCGGTGCTATTTCCTGGCTTGCTTAATCTTTTCTTCAGGGGCTGGTACCTCCCTTCTGAAATTAGCCATTTGGAAATGGGTGAAAATAAAAATGTTGATGCCATAAACGGTGCGAAAACCTGGTTGGTTTTATAAATGTTGTTACAGAAATCACTTTAGAACAATGTAGATAACGTTTGTTTCAGGTATAACAGCACTGTTGATTATGTAAATGGTAAATAGTCAGCCTTGTTTTCCCTCCACTACAACTCATTCCAGAGCCGGTGATCTTGGTTTTTATCGTGTAGTTTGTCTTCATCTTATCGTATTCTTATAATTAACGAATAATAAAGTTCTATTATCCGCCTGACGGTGTCTTCTCAGTTGTTTCCGCTGTCGTGTGGTAGAGGGGAAGCCACGTAATGTGAAGATTTGGACATGCAGCGCCCCAAACAGCTTACACAACCATTTATTACCCATTATAAGAAATGCGTACACATCGACAGGCTTCAATGAAATTTAAACAGCAATCTACGGCAATCGGGTTAGTAGAACATCTAGAGAATCATTCCTTCTATCAATAGGGCGAATCGGTGGTTCACTATACATCCCGCGGTAAGTGTGGTATCGTATCTTACAAATCTAAGCAACCATTATTGTGAAAATTTGGAGAATGGATCAACCTGATCTTTGAAACGAGGGCTAATTAGCTTATGGTAAATTAAACTGCTGCACAAAGCAACAGCTCCATCGCATTTTTCAGCAGATGCAATATTTAAACTAAAAGCAGAAGGTATCGCATTATATTATAGGTTAGAGAAGTCTGAAAAAATTCAACAACAAACCAATGGTTAAACAGCAACCTTCCGTACCCTTGGCGGTAAGAATCAGCACGTACGGCAACTAACATTAGAAAAATCTGAATTCTAGAAGGGTTAGGAAGGCATCTTCCCTTACCGGTTTGGAAATACCGCTCTCCTCACAATGGTAAACAAAATCAATACGGTTAAACAGGTATTTTAGAAACTCGACTGCAATGACCATGCCCTCATCTTGAAAGTCATAAGCACACAATCGATCCATCTGAATTGCAACAGCTTTATATAAAACTTTGCGATGCCTGTTTTTCAAAAATGCTGGCTTTACTAGCCAAGCATATGCCAAGAAGTGCCCCGGAAGTATCTCGTATGCAACAGGAAGACTCCGAACATTCAGAGACGACATCAGAAAGCATAATTTTAAGTTCACTTCTGAGAAAAATTATGGTGAAAGTTTGAAAATTAGCCTACTTATTTGTTATTTTGATACTCGATAATATAGGCTCCTGAGTGATAACATAATCTAGCAGAAAACCAATAACCTGAAATTAGCAAGAATCTTCTATTATTTCTACGTCAATGAGATCAAGTAATGGCAGACACTATCATATATGTATCTCGTATTACATGTTTGCTCAATTGGTTCCGTTTGAATCTCAAAAGGTAAAATAAATATTCTAGAAGATTTTGCGCACGTCTAAAAATCATCAACTGGTAGATAATAAAGCCATTCACAAAAAGAACAAATAATATTGGGGAACATGATGGTTCGTCTTTTTTCCTTGTGTTATGAAAAATTAATAAGTTGAAATTCTTGAAGAAGTGAACTCACCTCCTCTGAAGGGGCTAACTTCTCCGGCTGCATACTTTTGAGATTATTCCCGGAAGACGCAGCCGAAGATTCTGCTTCGTCTAGGGAAGCGAGCGTAGGCTGTTGCACAGGTTCGCCACCACCCCCAGAGGCGGATGCAACGAGGGTGGCCATTTGGCGATATATGTATTGAAAAATGCTGCCGCTCTTATTCACTGGAGGAGGGGCGCAACCAGCACAGTACGCCGGCGTCGCCTCTCCGTTCCTTTTTCTGGAAAAAAATCTTTTTTTTCGGAAGGAAACTTCTACATGGTTAAGGAAATAGTCGGTAAGAAAACATCACGTCCAATTGCCACGCTAATATAGTAAATTATATTAATTATAGCAGACGTAAGCTTATTCATGGTTTTTAAACACGATACTTGAAAGGTAAATGATGCAATCAATTTCTTAGGAAAGAATAGTTATAGGCAATTATGTCAAGGCGGAACAGGTACTGCGATGGCGGGCTGCAACACTCCGGCCTCCGGATCGATGCTGCTCGCTAGTCCCCTACTTTTATGTGAAGCAGCATGTACTGGAGCTCATTTCAACGACGAATTCATTGACAATGAAAATACAATACACTTACATTTTTGCTAGGCTTACACACAAAAATAATGGTTCACTAAGTTTTCCGAGGTATACCATATTGGTATTTTATATAAGCCAAGCGGGGCTAATCAATTTTATTCGTTTCCAGTAAGTTCATGTAAAGCTTCTTTTTACTATTTTTGCTCCTTTTATTAAAGCCAAACCTTTCTGTTTTGTTGTTTGCGGGTCGTCTGTCTGCACTGGAGTGAGCAGTTGTACAATTTGACTCCATTCCAAGGGATACTTCAAAGGATCATCCAAACAACTAAAAATAGATAATTATAATCTAAATAATAATAATAATATTAAACATTCTCGGCCGTATAAAAATATCACCCCTTAATTGAATAAGATGAATAGACGAAAATAACGTAAGGCCTTTTAGGAGAATTTCTTTCTTCAGTTCGAGTGTCATGGTGAGGAATCGACAGCGTTTTAACCGAGTTAAGCCTTTTCCTACAAGCCGCAACAATCCGAGATCATTTTTTGACCGAATTGGACCGTTTATAGGAGAAGAGCTTAATTCTGGTAAAACGCTGTCGTTTCGCTCACTGTGACGCTCCCAAACTGAAGAAAGAAATGCACCTAGTCGCCATCGAATGAACCTACTCTCGCCTTGCTGTGTGGAAAAATATTTTACAGGAAAAGAATTTTTTGAAATAGGAAATTCGGGAAAAAATGGGTTAAAGTTAAAACAATAGTTAATGTTATTACTTCATGAAATTTGCAAAAATAGTTATTTAAATAATCAAAAATCGAAAATTTAAGGATTGATTGACACACCTGAAATATTGCAAATGATCCAAATCGATAAATAAACTAGAGCACTCTTTCAAAGTAGACAGTGCTGCTCCGTTGGTATGACATACAGTGGGTATGCGAAGCAACAAAGGTAAACAGTTCGCGACACAACCACCACATACTTCATCCTATAACGTCATAATGGGATAAATTTGAATAGTAACATCGTGATATAATGTTAAATGTTAGAATAAAACGACTTTTTTCCATTAAAAAAGAGAAATGAAAATAATTGCATCAAAAATGTAGGAAGCATATTTAAAATATGCGTCTGTACCCTTTTAACATAATAATGCCATCAAAAGTGTTAGAGTGATATCAGCACGCATTTCAAATAACCCACTGAAATATTGAAATTACACGCCTTAATTCTCCGGATTGCTTCGTGGTATGATTGCCGCAATAATTGTTCTATGGCCGTCCTACATCTCTTTTCATCATCAGCAGTCCCATCTAAAACAATTCTAGAATGCGCAACCACTATGAAACCAACCATAGACACTGTAAACCGAAATGAAAGGCGCTATCAGACGTACACTTAATAATTCAGGACCAAGGCGATTAATTAAGTCCTCAGGTACTGGTAGCATCTAAAAGCTCGTACTAAATCCCTTTTAAATTCGTGTAAGTAAATTACGTTATAACATCTAAATGCAACTTTTTCATATCAGCTTCTGAAAATGTTTAAAAATATTATAACATACAAAATGAAGTTTTCCGAGTACTGCCAGATACAATTCCTGAAATGGGGCACCATCTGCTACGTCTTAAATTATTTTGTAAATTTTTTGTCAGCATTATTTTCAAAACCTTCATTTTTAGAATATTTCCTCAATATTGTTGAAATATTCGTTGATGCCTGCTGAAATGTAATAGGTGCGTGTAAAGCGCGAACGTAATAATATATAGCATCGATAAAATTTGATCTTAAATTATGTCATAAACAATGGCAGAAGTGCTTCTTACTTTAAATTAGACATAAGTCCCAATTGATTCCAAATATCACCGCGCATTGGCTGAATGTTCAAGGATGCTTTATAAAACTGTTCAGATAATGCGAGATCACCCTTAAAATAAATCATTCTCCATAAAGAAGATGTATAATAGTAAAATGATTCACATCATCATATTTTACTCACTTTGTAACGAAGAAGATCGCCCATTCGTAATGCAATAAAGCCGATAATTTTACAACGATGCATTTTGTCAATTGTTTTCTGTTTGAGTGCTCCAGCTAAACTGGATACAGTCAGGGACGACGGAAGCTCGTTAGGAAGTAAAAGATAGTAAACATGCAGAATCTGACTGAACTGGATCATCCAACTAATTACCATGTTTAGAACATTATCGCTTGACTGAACTAATTTACAAAAAAAAATAACATTCCTTACTTTTAAGACGCCTTTCGCGGATGTTACAGAATTGATAAGACTACGGTTAAGCTTCCACAATTGGTTCTCCACACCTTTAGTAATGGCAAATTCTAGATCTTCTACGAAAAGATCGGATATCATCTTATAAACTATTAATAATTAAAATGAACAACATACCTTATTTAACCGTAGCGCTGTATCAATATCTATATCATTCGTTATTTGACATAAACCTTTTTTGATTTCAAGATAAATCGTTTCAGCTCTTTCAGAGGCCATCTGGTAAATATAGCACGATCTCCTAACAGAAACGATATAAAAATGTGTAAAAACAAAACGATCTACTATATTATAATATGAAAAAAATGTTTACCCGGCATATGGAATGGGATAATTACATATATTAGTAAAACGGATACAAAGGGAAAAAAATAATAATATGGTACAGGCAAAACTCAATCACTAGATGAAAACCGGGGTTGGAGTTTTGAAAAACGGTTGAAAGGTAATTTTCTGATTACAAAATGCGCTTTGGGTCAATATATAACAGGAGTTCCGAATATACAGAGATGCGCGAAAAAAAAACAATTTGGCTATCCCACATTCCATATCTCTAGATAGCGGGGTGCTGCTGCAGCACTATGTATGTTTTCTTGTCCTAAACGATACAGACATGGTGCAGACACTGATCGTATATGTTTCGGTAGAGTAATTCTACTGAGCAATTCCATTACCTAAAAATTTGAACTGTTTATGAACTGAAAATCCTGATAATGTGTAGAATCTGATCACTTTTGTCAAAAAATGGAGTCATTGAAAAACGAGCATACTGACCTCCCTAAACTCCGGTCGTTCATTACGATTAAACTTAATACAGCGTTCATATAAATTCATAAGTCGTTTAGGTGTATCTTGTCTCAATTTCGAAATGTCCGGTTTCAATGTTCCTCGGGCTACCTAAAATGTTTATAGATGTATTCAAATCTGCTATAAAAATTTGTTAAGTCTTACCCCCCAGAGGATTAGATCCCGGTGATTAACATTTGTATACGGTAGAGTTCCGGAAAGAACTTCATATAAACATATTCCGAAAGAGTATACGTCTGATAATGTTGTATACGGTGTTTCAGTATCTGTGTGGCGTATTCTTATTACTTCCGGTGCCTATAGTGCTGTTATATGTTGCATAATATTCTTAATACCATCCAAAGAATACTGCCTGTCGGCTGCTGATTCTGCATTCCAGAAGTCCAGCGTGATTTCACCGTAGCTAAGCCAAAATCTCCTATTTTTACGGTACTCATATCATCCATTAAAAAAATGTTGTTAGTTTTTAAATCTCTGAAGTAAATATACGTATGATTACTATTCGATCACCTGTGTATTATGCTTTTGGAATGCAAGTAATTCATTCCAAGGGATATTTGTTTAAAAATGTCCAAAATAGTGGACATCTGGAATTCCACTTTCGGTTCTAAACAGATCTGCTGGATTTCCACTTAGACAAACATACCAATGACGTGAATGTGACGGTAAAGACTGCTACCGTCGCACCACTGTGTAACAATAGCTAGTTGTGGCTCTTTAATATAGCCCATAAATAAAAGTATGTTAGAATGCCTAGTTTTCATTAGTAGAGCAACCTAAACAATTAAGAACAGACGGTAAAAGTAAATACCTCATTTTTAAATGCTTGAAATTGCTGAGCAGTTGGTTCACCAACATTTAAAACTTTAATGGCAACATGCCCGCACCATCTTCCTTTATGCACGGTTCCAAAAGAACCCGAACCAATCTTTTGACCTATTTCTAACCCTTCTTTTACCTAAATGTGATTTTAGAAAAGAATTAAAACGAAAATACTTCCCAATCTTCTTGTTGAGGTCTTGTCCGTGGTCTTGAGGCTTCTGATCTTTCGCCAGGTGAGCGGCTACGGGAAAAAAATCCTTGTGTTGGCTGTAAATCGATGATCAATATGGAGGCAAATAATGCGTTCATAAGAAAAGCATATGTTTTCAAATATAGTTAATCGGAAAAATAGTACCTTAGACGGAGGAGCAGACTGCGGTGGTGTTAATAATGGATGATTTGGTGGCAAAAGTTGTCCTGCGTTTTGGTTACAGTTGCTTGATGGAGATGAACAAATACCTAAATTTACTCGATGATATTTTTTAGAATTCAATGCTAATAAATAATGATACCAATAACTTGCTTTAGAAACTCACTTGATACAGACTGAGACGAAAAAGGGGATACGTCATTCAGAGGATGCAAATATGCTCGACGAGCGGATTCTTTTGAAGGAAGCGGTGAGGTTTTTCCTTTAGCATAGCGTCCTAATTCTTCAGCTAAAAATAATAGTCACGAGGCTTTTTATCTTTAGTTTATAGTGAACGGTGTTTTTTTTTGAAAGCAGCATATAATTTAGTAAGATGCAGCATGAGGATTTTAAAAATTGAACAGCCAATTAGCTTACCATTCTGTTTTTTACTGTTGTAATTATCACTATATTCGTCCAGTACTCTTTGATTGTGCTCCAGCATAGACTCATCGTTGATAGCGTTAATATTCGGGGCTGATGACGATCTGAAATAAGTCATATTGTCTCACGCTTGTTAATTAAAATGCATTAAACTAAACATAAGCCAATATATACTATATATTATATACGTACACCCCCCACTTTTCAAAACAGATTTTATTTGCATCGATGTGGTCCAACCTGTCCCGCTGATATGGTCCGGGAGAAAGAGGAGTTGACTGCTCTCTGCATTGCGTAGAAGTTGTAGGAGGAGGCTTTCTTTTCACGGCAGGTACTCTAGAGATAATTATATTGCAGAATACTTCGTTGAAATTATACCGAATAAAACTTAACGTGAGACCCTGCTAAACTTTCTATTGGCATTAAAATCCGATTTGCAATTACATACTGTGCTGGGACCCTTACCTGTGAGGGGCAAAATCAGGACGCGGTGGTTCCGGTGAAACTGGACTAGGATTAGGTTGAAACGGACCAAGAGACGCTTCCATGGCTCCTCCTGTGATTTGTGCCAGCTCTTGCAGTTTCTGAAACAAACTCTGCCTTTAAAAATTTGTCCTCAAATAATTGTTCTAAGCATAACAGATTATTTTGTTGTAAAAAATCCTCGTAGATTTACTATTATATTTATATAAATAATTTACCTCTTCGTCGTGCATGAATGTCGGTAAAAGATCACAGTAGAGTGGGGCCAAATAAGAACATTTTGCGTGAAACTTAATTTGGCACAGCTCACACCGCCATCCGGTTAGCCATATAGGATTCTTGCAGACATCACATGGTACCCATGGAATAAATGTTTTCCTTCTAATTTCATGCTTGATCGATTTTGTCTTTGCAATGTAAGCGCTATGGACCCACAGCTCAGGTGTTTTAAGTTTCGAGCATACTGTTTCCATGTCCATCTGAAAAAAAACCAGTAAGAGTATACTTTTCTGCTGTGTCAGATAATTCGTATTAATTAATATCAAAAGTAACATACTCGTAAGTCAATTTCGTCGCTGGAAGGATCTGATCCACTGTAGACACGACATAAATTGGGAATAATGTTTCGTTTCCTCAACACTTTCGCGATGGCTTCTCGACATTCTTCTCCCGGTCTAACTTCAAGTTTGGAATGCTGGTCAAAAGGCAAGTGTACTTCGAGAAACTTGAACTTTGTTGACATTCTGAAACCGAAAATTATAATTTGATGTTCTTCATTTATAGTGAGTTAGTACAGATATCCTCTAGAAAGATCACGCAAAATTTAGAAAAAAACATTGCTCGATCTGGCTTATTTTACATAGAATAATTGCGTTTTCTTTCATTTTACATACTGTTATAGATAGCAATATACAAGAAGAAAACGGTTTCATATGACATATCTTTTCTTTCAGTTTTTATATTCCAGTACATCAGAAATTAGTGTGATTGAAACAATTTGAAAAACCGAAGCATATATATTACGCTAGCTCAAAATAAGTAAAGAATGAGATGACGTTTGATCTGAGCCAGGGCTGGTGGATGGGCCGAAAAATTCCCCTTGTCTGCTGTTTACGCCAGTCGAGAAGGTAGTTTAATAATATGACCCCTATACTTTTTTGTTGTCTGATGCTATTTTATATTTTAGGATCGCACTGTTCTATGCATATCCTACAGACTGCGTGATCTTCCATGTAAGTTTTTGTTTCCATACGAGCTGTATCATAGAGCAAATAAAAAAGAAGACCACCCCAATTTCAGTGTGATGAATGATCGTTCTTCACTCAAAACGGACACATATAGACATAAAAGAAAAGCTGAAGGTAGACCTTTGAGACTGGTTACTAAGAAGCTCCAGTAAACCACTTATCCACTTTTGAACAACTTGCTGCTGTGATGAAATGCCGCGCAGCACATCATACATTCTCAGTTTGCTCCTTACTATGATATATGTAAAACCAACAAAATTTCCGAGAAACGATGCAAGCTTTCAGATGTTGAAATAAAAGAAAACGCCGTTGCATCATTATTCGCTTTTTGAAAATAGCCAAGAAACTGCTTTTTATCTCCCACACTCCGTATCGATTTTACCTTTTGCTGCCACTCAGCCACCAATCGTTATATTTTCTGTCCCAATATTTTTTGTAAAAGTACCACACACTTTCCTTGACCTGACTAGGCAAGCGAAATATTTCGTTTTATAGCTCTCGACTAGAGCTGTAACTAACCCCTAACACTGAATGAATAATGTTTCCACTGGATATTGACTGCCTATCTACAGTTATGGATCGCGCAGACGCATTTTTGTGGCCAACGTTCTTCCTCATCGTACCCAAAAACTCACCAAATGCGCGCCGCGCTCGAATAATTCGATCTTGCTTATTTTGTAATGTCTATCTTGTTCAGAATTTTATGGCGGACAAGCTGATATAGGTTATATTTCATAGGAATAAGAAATTGCTGAGTTATCGAGAGAAACGCTATGTTCACCTCAAAAACTCTATTTTGGGTTACATCTCAGCAATCTCTTATTCTTATGGAATATAACCTATATCAGCTTATCCGCCATAAATTCTGAACACGACAAATATAAAAAAATAAGCAAGGTCGAATTATTCGAGCGCGGCGAGCATTTGGTGAGTTTTTGGGTGCGGTGAGGAAGAACGTTGGCCCATTTTTGTATATAGTGTAAACCTACGAATACTTCAAACACTATTTATCTGTCTTCGCTAATGCTGTACTTACAGGACATTCACATCTTTCAATGAATTCGTCTGAGAGTGAGCACTTCTTTGACGAGGTGGATGCGAAAAGGGGTAAGATGATATCCTATGAAGAACTTTCTCAACTGATCGAAGCGATCAGGCATTACTCAGTACAGAACGGGCAGAAATGGTAAGTTATATAGACGAAAACCTAAACATTTTACCCACCATTTCAGTTATATGATCCCAATGGACTACTGGAATACTCTTTTGATTTGTCACAAAAAAATGGCAATTGAGGAAATTCCTAAGATGTCAATGGACGATCTATACAATAAAGGTACGCTTTAGTCGGTATACGAAAACGAAACAAATAACTGCAGGGTCATTGAAAAAGAGTCTAATAATGGATAAGGATTACAAACTGGTGGAGGAGAATGTGTTCCTAAAACTGCGAGATGCTTTTGGAGTACAGGACGGCCATCAAATGCCCGAATACCAGCCCTGGGTAATGATCAAGACAGAGGCGGCCACCCCCGCTTCGGTTTCCGTTGAACCAGAAGTCGATCGAAAACCCAACCTATCCACACTTCCTTTGGCCAGTGAAGAGGCAAAAGAGCTGGTACAGTTCACTGCCAACCAATCCCTGACCTTGGGTGATGTATGGTCTGATTATATTTTCATCCGTTATAAAAACACCCTTTTAGGTATATCGTGCCCCACCCGTGGTGGATCCTTATCGTTAAAATGAGTGAAGGTGAATCTGTCGGGAAAATCCCGCCCATCTCCAATGCCGACATCGTGCACGAAAGTAACTTCCCATCTTTTTCCCGAATCTTTCCCGGTTCTCAGATGCCAACATGTGGGTGGTCAAGCCGGGTCTCCTCGAAGGGGTCGACTTCAGCTTCGTGCCCGACAAGGTCTTCAGGAGATTGAGGAGGGCCTACGGGGTGGTCATGCCCGTCCGAGATTGCTTCAAGACGGACGTCGTCCACCGCGGGGCCGACCTCGTCCTCCTGGCCTACCCTCGAACAATCCACGTAAGACCCGCCGGAGTCGAGACCAGGTTCCATGTTCAGGTATTCCTGGCCAGGTGCCGGAAGGTATACACGAACTTGATCCTGACAGGAGAGGAGACACTCGGTAGGTCGGCTGACCGCCTCTAATGAGATCATTCCAGAGGGCGTAAGGAAGCTGATCCTGGAGAAGATGAACCTGGACAGGGCGCCGGAGTCCCACCTCCGCTTCTACATCACCCCTTTTTACGGTGAGGAGTACTGGGAACTGCTCGATCTGACCCAAGGCGACCTCAACACCTACTTCGACACCGCCCAAAAGGTCCGTCTCCCTCTTTTTCTGGAGGCGCAAGTGTTTTAGGTGGCCATAGACATCAAGGACGAGATGGGCAACTGGCTCTTCGAGCCGAGGACGGTGACGACGGACGACGTGGCCACCACCATGTAAGTCCCTTCGGCAGTTCCTCCTCCCTCCCCGCTCAAAATCCGCTTGACCACAGAAATAGAAGAGAAACGAAGGAATTTAGATGGTCCTATCTAACAAGCGCTGTCTCGAACCTATTCGCTAACTCGCAACTGTTTCTTGCCGCCGTCTGGCATCTGCTCGGTCTGCTCCGGCAACCACTGAGGTCCGTGGGTGGCGGGCTCCTCCTCTTCTTCGCCCACGGATCTGCGACTCCTCGAATTAATCCCGAAACTTCAGATACGCCATGACGTCCGCGATGCCGAACACCCCGGGCACATGCGGACTGCACAATCTGGGCAACACGTGCTTCATGGCCTCTGCCATCCAGGTAGCCCCGTCCTCCTCGTCCTCCACCCCGTTCAGTGCCTGTCCAACATCCCCTCCCTCACGGACTACTTCGTGGCTGGCCAGTACATGAACGACCTGAATGACAACAACCCCCTCGGCACCCAGGGAGAACTCGTCCAGTCGTATGCCGATCTCATCCGGACCCTCTGGAGACACGAGTTCCGCGCCTTCGCCCCTCGTCGGCTCAAGGTATCCTCCTCGTTTTTCTCTTATTCTGAGTTATAGTCGACCATCGGCCAGTTCGCCCCCCGGTTCAGTGGCTACAACCAGCAGGACTCGCAGGAGCTGTTGGCCTACCTCCTGGACGGGCTGCACGAGGACCTGAACCGGATCCGGAATAAGCCGTACATCCAGGAGGAGGAGGACTTGGACAAGTTGGAGGAACACGCGGTCAGTGGCCTCATCCTCCTCTGTTGATCCTCCCTTCAGGCGGCCAAAGCGGCCTGGGCCTCCTACAAGTCCCGCAACGACAGTATCATCGTGGACAAGTTCCACGGCCAGCTCAAGTCCCGTCTCGTTTGTCCCTCCTGTCACAAGGTAGTGTCCTCCTCCTCCTCCCGGCAGACCCTGCCCTCTTCAGGTCAGCATCAAATTCGACCCCTTCTGCTTTTTGTCCGTCCCGGTGCCGGCCGGCAGAAACGTGCCGAAGATCTCCGTGACCCTGATCTACAACACGGTGCCCAAGAAGAAGTGGGCCAAGTTCGCGATGACCCTGACGGCGGGGATGTGCACCGTGAGGGACGTGGTCACCTGCGTCAACGACAATCTCCAGCACACGAACAGCCAGGTCGAGGTCGGTCCATTTCCCCCTCCCTTCCAAATAGAGCCACCCCAGGCCTGTGTCTTCACCCTCGGCACGTGCAGCGACAATGTGAGGATCCTGGACCCGTCGGAGTGTGTCATCGGCGACGACGTGCCCAAGGCCGTCTACGTGGCCCAGCTGGACCACCGAGACTACCGCCGGAAATGTGTCATCATCAAGTAGGGCACCGTCCTCCTCTCTGGGTTACTGTAACTGTCTAGGAACCAGAGCCAGCAGGGCCGGCCGCTGTCCATCCCGATGGTCTTCTCCTACCTGCAACTGTCCGATCTGTCCGAGACCTTCCTCAAGGAGAAAGTCATCCCCTTTTTCCACGCCACCTACCACAACGACGACGCCGTCGTCACCGACGGTAGGGCCTCCTCCTCCCTGGCCAGGCGGCCCCTTCCAGATGCCTACACCGTGTTCGTCGACACCGGCGACAAGCAGTACCCCTACCCGGACCACCTGGCCGACCCCCCGGCCAGTCAATTCGTCACCCTGATCATCGTCTGGAAGAACCCGAACATCTTTAATAACTACCGGGGAGACGTAAGTACACTGCTAGGCGGCGGGTACCGAGCTCGTCCTTTCAGCTGCTCATCGAGCGGGAAGTGTCCCTGCAAAAGATGAGGGACGTCCACCTGCTGGACTGTATCGACCTGTTCACCCGGGAGGAGCAACTCGAGGAGCAGGACAGCTGGTAGGTGGCTACCGTAACCCGAAGGCCCCTAGTCCAGGTACTGTCCTGTGTGCAAGGAACACAAGCGGGCCACCAAAAAACTGGACCTGTGGAGTCTCCCCGAGGTGCTTATTATCCACCTCAAAAGGTTCCACTACGGCAGATACACACGGGAAAAGATCGAGGATCCCGTCTTCATTCCTGTCAGGTTTGGTCCAGAATATTATCCCTTTACAAAAAAATCATCTAGGGATTTCGAATTAAATGATAAGCTGGCCAATGAAAAGCACGAACACGTCAAGTACGACCTCATCGCGTGTAGCAACCACATGGGAGGACTGGGCGGTGGCCACTACACAGCCTGCGCTCGGTCTAGGGATAATAAGTGGTATATTATATAGTATACAATATAATAGGAGGCATCTGCCAGGTACGAGTTCAACGACGCGATGGTGACCAACGTGTTCGCGCCCTCGGACCCCTGGCTCGACCGGAATGCCTACGTTCTCATCTACCACCGGAAGGAGGTCATCCCCGACGCCGCCCATACCGACCATAATTTGGAAATGGAAATCGATTAATTCCTAGTCATCTTTTATTTATTATTGTGTATTTATCTACGTGGTGATCAATGCTTGTACGTGTGTCCGTCTCCCCCCTCCGTTACTTTCCCTGTGTCGTTTTCTTTTCTCTCTTCCCAAGACCCAGCTCTCTAGTTTCTCACGTGTCAGTCAGCGTTGTACTCCTGTATCTTTCATAAATCTCATTCTGGTTATTCATACTCTGCTTACTAGTACCTGTATCTTTTGTATATGAAACGGTTCTATTGGAAATGTGTCTCATAAGGAACTTCCGACCATATTCGGGGTCCGTTCCTTTGACCAGCAGATTCTACGTCAAAATTCACCGAGGTCGACCCAATTTCAGCTCCGGATACCGTAACCCTGATGTGTAATCCCGGAAAGAAGGAGCCGCCGCGAACTCCCTAACCATTTCACATTTCGGCCCATTAGAAGTAAATTTGCTGGGTTCATGGAAAACGGAGTGTAGACTCTTGTAGAGCACGAAATGTTGAGCATCTTCAACCCAAAAAAATTTTTCGAAATGGATGAGGCCCCCCTCTTCCTTGATTTTGACAAGATACGGCAAAGCCACGGAGGAGAACGGTAGTTTCGCATGAAATCGTTTTGTATTTCTTGAGATATTGGCTAAACCTAGAGATTTTCGGTAGGGAAATGTTTAAAATTCTGTGCTCTGCAAGACTTCACACTCAGTTTCCGTTAGCCCATCAGCTTTACTTCTCTAATGGGGCGAAATGTGAAATGGTTAGGGTGTCCGTGTTCGAATTCGCAACGCGCCAGGGTTGCCTCGGATCAGAGAAGCTCTTTTACCGCTGTCCTTGTCTCGTCAAAAGAGGCGATGTAATACAAAAAAAAACAATTTTCGGAGCCGAAATTGTATGGACCCGCTCCGCGGCGCACAGCTCGCCGCGGAAGAAGAGTGAGCAACGCGACAGTGGTCGTGCCAGGACCAGTGCAATTTTTGCTCTTCAGTCAATACAACTTTGTCGAAGTCAGCGAGACAAAACGACACATTTTTACTTTTTTTTGTAAATTGCATTCGATCCAGTATGTTCGAAAGAGCCGGAAGTAATTTTTGAGGGTGATGGAAATGTGCCATTGAAAAGAAATTGAGTTTTTTGAGTTTTTCAATATCAAATCCTAAACAGATTTTAGTGAGAAAATTACTTCCTGATCAGTATTTATTTCTGTATCGATTGAACCCAAGAACACGAAAAATGAATATCTAGATAAGGCTGCCAGACGTCGACAAAGTTGGATACCGTAATTTGAAGAACAAAAAGCCCGGCCGTTTGCTGTTTACGCACTGTTTCTGTCCAACTCTTCACTTTCGAGAACTTCATGATATTCTTCAAGCATTTCTTTCTCAAAACTGTGACATCCGATTTTTTTCTTGTTTACGGCAATCAATTAGCCACTTTATGGGGACCATTTTGAGTTATCAGCGAAAGAATATCATGGTAAAAAGTTATTCTTGGATCATTCCGAAACAAAATGCACTCATTTACGTTTTATTTCGAATTTTGCTGTGTTTGATTATTTTTTCGTTTATTTTATAGTATTTCGGGGTCGGCAAGACACGAGAAATGGTCAGAAATACATAAAAATGCATAAAAACGGCATTAGCATTCGCGTTTTTAGACCTTTAAGGTGTTGGCCTCGGCGAGCTGTGGGCGCCTTATTTCCGAGATGACGAAAAATCAGGGTTACGGTATCCGAGCTGAAATTTTGTACGCCTCGATGAATTTTGACGTAGAATCTGCTAGAAATCTTATTTATGAGACACCCTAATAAATAAGAACTTGCGAAAGAATTGTTAGGGAATCAGGGTGCGATCATATACCGTATTCCGGTTTCGAAGGGGATACGGTCATTACTCCCGGGTTCTAAGATTCACCGGGATAGGCGCCCGACATACATGGGCAAAAACGCCAAAATTGGCTAGCCATTTTTGGCAAGCCGTTCAATTCTTTCCGAGCTTGACCTAACAAAAGTAAAGCTATAGGGCCTGAATGGCTAGCCAACGCCATTTTTTTATAAAGTTGCTGTTTCGCGCGCATATTTCGTTTGCAGTCGAGCTTTTCGTTTCTTTTAGTATTTTAGAGAAATGATGCTTTCATCTTTGATTTTTTAGTGTCTAAATTATCTACGTTCGACAGCGCATCTTCTACAACCTCACTAGTATGCCTCCTGCGGCCTTTGGCCGCGTTAGGATTAAAAACGTGACAGTCGAAAAAGATTGGACGGACGAATAAAACCTGACCGGTCGGATCTTTCTGTTTCTCTAACTGTCTGCTTTTGACCGTCAAATCTACACATCCGACTGGTCTTACAGACAGACAGACAGAGATCTCCCTATTAGGGTAGGATTGGAAATGGGGAATGCTAAAATATTGATGGAAATTCGAAAACAATGCAGAAGATTTTTTTTTTAAATATCGAAGAGCTACTTCAAAAATGGCGAGCCATGGCTTTGCCCATGTATGCGTCCGACAGTTTTTTGGACACCTTTTTTTATACCGCTTGGGTTCCCGGGTATAGTCTGTCAAGAAAAAAGACGACATTCAAGGTCTAACTCGCCAAGAACTAATTTTAGTGGTGGAGCGCACTGACAGATATTTTTCGAGCGGCCAAGAAGGAAAAAAGGCCAGTAAGTTCGGCTCGCGGCTAAATCGTTAGACCTTGAATGTCGTCTTTTTTCTTGACAGACTATAATAAAAAGACTACTTCAAGGTATAGTGCCCCTCCCGGGCAAACCTTGGAACCGGGCACATAATAAGTCTACTCCACAGACGTCTGTCTAGACGGGAATTACATATTACAGATCGCCATATTATTCTTGAATTTTCTTCTCTATTAGTAATATGAATGGCCTCTTGGGCGAGCAGATTCCTTGTACCCGAAGTTTACAGGGATGTGCTCAAGTATAAACTAGTCGAGGAGGTTTGGTTTCGTCTCATATCTTTTATAGAAATTAGGTAGATGCAGATTCGTTGAGCTATGATCTACCATTGAGTGACCAATCTCACCATGTTTTGTCACTGGCTTACTTGCTAGGATGTATATTTATTGGTACTTTGGCCATTTGTGCAGGTAAGCGATTTTTTTTCTATTTATAGTATTTCTCTATTCCAGGAAATGGGTATTTTTGCTTCAGTGTTGGAATTATTCTACTTTTTATTGGCGCTGTTTCCATTTACTCTTATATTATAATTCGACGGATACCCAGCAGACTATTTGATGTTTCAAAGAAGATCAAGCTGGCACATGCCATACTAAAACGTAGAGAACAAGTTACTTTTGGGTTAGTTATTTGCCAATTTACAATTATGAAATACAGACTTGGTTTATCCCCATCTTACGGTCAACGAAAACTTCGATTGAAAGTCTTTCAAATTTTTCGCAGTCTTGCTAAATTTTTCAGTTCTACTGCTGATAAAATTGCTCGGGATGCGTAAGTTTTTTACATGTTATACAATAACATGATTCAGGAAAGGTGAACAGGAACGAATACTGGCTAATTTTTATTCAAGAGAAATTATCCAACTTCTAGAAGAAAATGTAGATGAAACGGCAACTCTTATTGATGATGGAGGTTTATCGGTAATTTGTAGAAAGTATTACGTTCTCTTCTATTATTACAGACGCTCGTAAATCTCTCGGCATTACACATAAGCGAACTATGTCGATTATATTTGATTTACTGCTCAACATTATCAAATTCAAATCTGATTCATTTTGTCAAGCTTTCTTATTCTATAGACAGCAAGCTGAAAGAATTTTTAGGTGCCCTTACAGGTAGATAATTTTCTATTTGAAAGGAGTAATTATCTTTAGAAATAGAAGCAGTCCCTTCTGTCAATATATTTATAGAAAAGGAAAATACAGTTGTAAAGGTTGAAAGCCATGAAGCCGTTGCTCTTGCTTTAAATGCAATCAGTTCAAGGTTTATTATTTTTTCTATTTAATATTGTTTTTAGCGTTTTATCTCAAAAGATTTCTCCACAAGTAACCAAAAATGACATCCAAAAAGTACTGGCAATGCAATGGTTTAAAGCAGAAACAAATGATATTCCTCGAGAAAATGATGAAAAGGCTGTAATACTCCCAGAGAAATCCTCCACGACAGCACTTCCGCTTCCGGAAAATGGGCCCGTAGTTGACCAGGTACGGTAACATTTTGGTACTTGAGAAGTTATTCAGGTATTTGAAGCACTGGCTGATCAAAATCAACCCATATCAATGTGCTATGAGGATGATCTTTCACCAGAAACGTCTGTTTTAGCAGCTTCGCTAATGGAAGAACTCAAAACGGCTCTCGGTGGACGCTCGAAAGAGTTTGAAAACCGGGAGCGAAAGGCACTGGCTAATTTTTATGGCATATCGGAAGAAGAACTTTTGAAACAGGAAGCCGTGAAGAAGAAGGAGAAAGAGGTTTGTGAATAAACTTATGTTTTAATCAGTTTAGGAGACTTCCGAATATTTGGGAGAAGCCGTGGGTGAACCAGAAGAATGGCAACCCCAAAGAAAACCTGTTTTAACGTCTGAGCTTCTGCAAGCGCTAGCGAAACGAGGTCCAGTACAAGAAGCAATATTAGGAGACTCGACTGATAGCGATTGAATAAACATTTAAATATACCAGGAATCAGTGTCTTGTAAAGTTAAATGTGGTGTTCATTGTCGGGTTTTATGTCTACGAGCGGGCGGAGTCTCCACTGGGCGGATGACGCAGACATGTCGCGTCTCGGTCGCTCCACCAGCCTTGATTCTCCCCCAGAAAAGACTATTTTCCGTATAGGTTAGGTCAATCTCCTTGCCTTTTCCTCAATTCTTAGGTTCTTGTGATGAACGCGTCCTTGCTTCTATCGGAGGTGACTCCCAAGAAATTGGTATATTTCTTGAAATATCCAAAGTATCACTTTTGTTCAGAAGACGAGCCGTCAGTCTTGTTTCCCTCCATGAGACTAATGCTGGCGGCGATGCTCTGCTGCTGCTTCATCACCCTCTCCATTTCCTCGTCGAATCTCGCAGTCGCGCTTATATGTATGACAAGTTGTCCCCTGCACGGCTACGGGGGCGACCTGACTTGGAGATCGGAACAGGTGCCTGGGTCCTAGTCGACAACAGATGCCCCTTTAGGAGGGAATGGTCCTGGCTGCCCAGAACGCCGGCTCTCTGCTGACCCTGGTGACGGGCATGTGGGCCGACCGCCTCAACGGCAAGTGGATGATCTTCGTGGCCCTGGTGCTCTGTTGCATCGGGAACATCCTCCTGCCCCTGCTGGCACACGACAGCTTCTGGTTCGCGGTGCTGGCCCGGCTGGCGGTGGGGGCCAGTGACGCGTGCCTCATGCCGGCCTCGAACTCCCTCATCACCAGGTGACACCCCCCGGAGGAGGGGATAATCATGTGGTTCAGATGGTTTCCACAGACAGAACGGGCGGCCGCCATCGGACTGATCAGCGGTGGACGGCAGATTGGTCAGTCGATCAATGCGCGGTTGATATGGCCAGCTGGGGAAGGGCGACCTTGGGCCGAAGATTTCACGGAAACAGTCTTTTTTGGGCCTAATTCGCCCGTCGCTTCCCCGAAAAACAGGGGCTGCCCTCCCAAATGACGATATTTTCAGGCACTCTGTTCATCCTGCCCACGGCCGGCTACCTCTGCACCCGGAAGGACATCCTCGAAGGATGGCCGGCCATCTTCTACCTTTCCGGCTTCATCTCCATCATGGTCACCGTATTCTGGCTGCCATTCGGGGCCGACAAGCCCGCCAAGCAGTGCTGTATCTCGGTCAAGGAGCAGCGCTTCATCGAGAGCCGGTAGGTGTCCTCCCCGGCCAGGCCAGCCTCCTTTAGGATCGCTTGTGAATCCATTGGGAAACGGACCGACCGGAGCCGGCGTGTGCCGTACCGGGCCATGATGCGGTCGAGTGCCCTGTGGGCGGCCATCTTCTCCCTTGTTTGCCACGAGTACCCCCTGGTCATCATGCTCCAGTTCCTGCCCAACTACATGCGGGACGTGCTCGAGTTCGCCCCTACCAAGAACGGCCTGATAGCCGCCCTTCCGATTCTCTGCCTCTTCCTTTCCAAGACCGTCTGCTCCTCCTTCTCCTCCTACCTCGTCACCAAGCGGCAACACGACAAGACGTTCGTCTGCAAGGTATCCTCCCCCCGGCCCCCTCCCAGCCCCTTTAGTGCTTCAATGCGGCCGCCTCAGCCGGCCTCTCCCTCTGCATCTTCCTCGTGCCCTTCTTCGACAAGGACCACGCCGTCCTGGCCGTTGTCTCCCTCTGTGGGGCCATGTGCTTTGCAGGTACCCCTGCCCCCCTAGAGGCCCAACCTTCTAGGGATGCATACTCCCGGAGTGATCACCGCTCTGGTGCAGCTCGCTCCTCCGTTTTCGGGCATCGTCACCGGCTGGTCTTTCTTCGCCGTTGCCTGGTTCAGTATCGGGAATAAAATTCTTACAAAACACATCGTTCAGCAGGGTCAGTCAGTTTGTCGCCGCGTCAAGTGATCCATTTCAGGTTCGGCAACCGAATGGGCCATGGTTTTCCGTGTGTCTGCGCTCGTAGCCGCTCTCCCCGTTTTTGTTTTCTCGTGGTGGGGATCGGCCGATAGACAAGTAATTATTGTCTTTTTTTTGAAGACTTCCTTCAGATATGGGCTGCCCCTTCGTCCAAATGTTCAGTGTATTCTTTCCAAATAGAGCGGAACGGTTCAAGGTCAACACAGGTTCACACCATGAATTCCCAAAAGAAACCTTTTATAGATGAGCCGAACAACCTCACTGAGCTCAATTCAAGAAGGTTCAGTTAAAAATTCACGAAAAACAGGCACTGTATCCCGCACCTCCAGTCTTGCAAAAAATCTCAATGAAGCCAACAAGTCGTAACATGCTATTACTACAAACATATTCACGGGTTTTGTAATTATATTTAATGATTATGTATGAAAAATTCATTTCCTTCATGTTTTTTGCACTCAGTTCGCTTTTCAACCATTTTCAATGCACAGTTGATGAGAACTAATAACGAAAGAACTGATTCTTCGACAAGATTGCCCAAGTAGCTTTTGTCACCGTTTGTTTACATCATTTTAAAAAATTCATTATATAAAAACATTACCCATAAAAATTATTTAAAATGCTAGAAAGACGGCATCCTATCGTTGAATTCAAAATTAGTAGATGCACTACGCCTAGAAGAAAAGTAAGATGAATATCACCATCGTACCTCATTTTTTTGACAAACATGCTGGAACCTGCGATAGGGGACAGCTTGCCTCCGTTTCTAACAAAATATTTTATTACCGTAATTACCTACTGAAATATGTCCGGGGTAATTCGCTGAAGTGACGAGGTATGTGATATTGGTTCCATCGGCTGAAAAGAAATTAAAGCGATTGTTTAAAAAAATACACTAGTTCCTGGAATTGGTGTGCTTGTTAAAAATCCGCTAGCGTTGAAAGAAAAATCAGCATTGGAGTTCAGGGAGTCAACCCCAGAATCAGAACTGCCACGGATCACACTAGGTGCAATATTCAAACCAGCAAGTTGTTTTTCTTTATCTCTTAATCTATAAAGAAGCGTATGCTCGTTATTTCTATTAGTTTACCTTGCTTCAACTTGCTTATAACGCTGACTTAATGCATGGTACTGCTGTTTACATGCTCGAGTCTCCAGCATGAGGTTCTGCTTCTCTAAGTGCAATTTCCTGAAAAGAACAGTAGCAGTAAATATACATGTAATTCACTTCGCTGCTTCCTGCATTTTTTTAATCTGATTTCCACTGCTCTCGGCAAATTTTTGAATGCGTAAAGATCTTTCCTGATGATATTTGTTCAACCTTTGGCGATTTGATGATTGGAAATCAAGCACTTTCTTTAATTGTTGCATACATTGTGTAGCTATATCATGCGGATTACGAAAATACATCTAAACCTTAGCATAATGAAGGAACAAAAAATATGTGCACAATGTACATAAGAACTGGCAATACCTTTATATCGGGATTCATATTTTTATCAACCGTCACGACCTTAGTTTGTATTCGACACACAGGACAAAGACTGATCGGAGCATTTAGTTCTGAAAATAGTAGAGATACCAATGCGATCTAGAGTAATCAAGTAAAAACAAAAATAAACGTCAACCTCATTGAAATAACCTACCTTGATTGATACCACATTTCCCGCACAACAAATGCCCACAGCTAGAAAAAAAGAGTTGCCCCATATTAGCCAGAGATTTGTAGCAACTATTGCAGTGAATCCAATCCGTTGAGCCCGGATTATTAGGGGTGAGAGACATTCTAAAAACATGTGCAATAGTATTAAAACCCAATAATATATACTCAGATTAGACAGATTCAAGAAATTAATAATATACTAGAACATTTAATCCTCACATCTAAGTTAATAAAAGATAAATAGAGATCGGTGTACTCAATCTACATGAGTTTTTGAGGATTACGCAAAAATTCATCCATTATTTTCAGCTGTTCAGCTCCGTCCACTCGCAAAAGCGCACTTCGAACCTAGAAAAAAAAACCCTAGACTTATGACGTTAACATACCATGTCATTGGTAATAATTCTGGTGAGAGATTGAATAAATTCTGATTCACTAACAACCAGCTCCTTTTCCGGTCCCTTTTGCATATTGCTGGAACTCTTCATTTTGTCAGATCCGGTTTGCGACAGAACACTTCTCTCAGCATTGTGTTTTGAATCTTGCTGTGTTTCTTGCCTAGCCATGGGTTTTTGTGGTTCAACTGCTTTCTGAGCATGTCGTCTAAGAACATAAGCATGTGCCGTCATCTAAATATAATAAGTGTCGCAAAAAGGTCGAAACGTACCATATCTTCTGCAGCAACGTCCCATTCACCATTACCAAATTCAGCAACGTCCAGTAATTGTTCTTTCTCAAAATTACTGGCTAGCCACAGTGTACCGAGAGCTTTCATTACTTTCAAGATCTTTAAATCTCTTTCCTCATGATGTTGTAGAAGAGCAAAGCTAAGCTCAATTAATTGGGCAGTGGAAAACTTACTTGCAAATTTCCACATTATAAAGAATCCCTGGTTTCATTCGCTCGCTAATCTTTTTATGCAAGAAAATGATCTGAATATGCAAATTTTATTCTTACTAATACAAAAACTGACACCAAAATCAGTTGAGAGTCCTACGTACTTTTTATACTTTTGTACACCTGGACTAACGTTTTCAGATAGAAAATATTCGTCTTCCGCTTTCAAAATTTTGGTAACAAGCTAAACGAAAACTATTTAACTGCAGAACTAAGCTATACTTTGAACAGATTGTTCTCTCCAGGACGTTTTATGCGGTCTACTGTTATAGGAGCAGCAGCAAGTTGCAATTTACCGCCAACGGTCTCCACCCACTGTCCAGGCTGAACCAACTTTTAGCAATGACCAAGACGATAACAAACCTCCAACTTAAGGCGACTTTGTAGACGTACCATGTTCTTCCCTAGCTCATCATACCATACATCATAGTAGTTGGTTTCATTTTCCACTGCTCGCATAACTATGCCGATTTTATCTAATGGCAGACTACCTGACATCTGAAACGTGATTTATACTGAGCAATAAAGAGGCTGTCATATCTAACAGGGAAAATTTATTAGATGAATACAAAACATTCAAAACAGTTAGAAACACGGAATACTTCAAAAGGAAGCATCCACCAAAGCTGGAATTTCTCAACGAGGGGGGTGCCTTTGGCCAAACCAATTGGTGGGTGCTTGAGGAGCCGCCATTTCAAGTATTTTTAAAATTTTGCCGTTGCCGCGGATGATCGCACTTTCATTTTTTTCAGGATATTTTTACTACTTTCCTCTTGGGCTTCCTTTCGTACAACCCATATACTAGACTCTATTCTCTTACCTTGTTTGTGTATACTTGTATTGAAGGTGGAAATGAGAAGACAAGCAGAAGATACCATATCCCGTCAAAGTAGCATTGAATTTGCTGATGCCGTAGTGGATGACACTTTTTTTGCTACAAGTGGTCATAAATATGGATATGACACTGAAATAGTAGTTTTGTAATAAGTGCTTAAGTTTTTCTTTGCTTTTAGGCAGTTCCACAGCAAGGAATCATTAGCAGGGTATTGCAATTTTACACGGATAAATCATTACTAAAAAGAATTCATCAGCATCAATTAGACGATCTAAAGATATACATAGCTCAGAAGTTATTCAAGGTAAGCTCTTTCCGTAACAATGCTACCGTCAAATTTGAGATTGATGGTATATTGTGCAATGAAGAAACTCGTATGGCCATTATACATATGGCCGTCTCAAGACATAAAGCAATAACGGAGGAAAATGTTCTGGAAAATAAATATGGGTAAGGAATTTCTTCACATACAAGCTGCTTACAGTAGAGAGATGGCCAACTGGCTACAGGAACGTCTTATACCATCTATTGTTGACTGTTCATCCATTATACGAGCTACAACTAAGGAATTTTCGCGATTGAAGCAAGTTTGTTTACTATTTCGCCGAGTTTCTTTTATCCACACTTGCAGGTGGATCCTTTGTGTAATTGGTATTATCAATCAGCGGAAACATCTACTCAAGTAGCTAGTCGTATTGCTCGTTTTGCTGAGCAAATGACCAGGCGTGTGAAGTGGTCCTTCCTTGTGGAACCCGGAAAATTCAGTTGTCACTTATCGGTATTGGAAGTTGAAGCATAATTATATGGGCTTCAGGAATTTTTAAGCGAATTTCATAGACTAACGTTAATTTCTCAAAATGAACTAGCTGCCGATGAATTAGCAAAGAGCGCTTTCAATGCCAACTATCTGGCTAAAGCCCGCAACAAAAGTAAATCTACTTGTAATTCTAAGCATAGCTGATTCCAGCTTTTCCGTGTTTGGATAGTACACGTGTGTGTTTAAATGATTGTGTCGATGCTCGGATTCCACGCAATCAAGTTGTTGGAGCAATCTTCAATAATTCAGAGCAGCAGACGGATAAAAAGGATGATGATTTATAGTGTGATTTTCTTTGTGCATATAATATCATTCTAGCGGCACATCTGATTTCATTCATGCCAATTATGTTCGAGGTGGACCTTTGTTGAATAGTTTTATATTGACACAAGCACCAATGATGGAAACTCATTACGACTTTTGGAGGATGGTTTGTTAGCTAGATCTCTTTTTAAAAGTAATGTTTCCGGTCTTCCAAGAAAAATCACGGCTGATTGTGATGCTTTGCGGAGCTGTTGAGCTCGAATCTCTAGGACCTCTTGATCAATCCCGCCTTTCGGGACTCTGTTCATATTATTGGCCCCGGTGCGTTGCTAATTAACTTATACTTTATAATCTAATTGACAGTACTGAAGGGCAAAGCATGCTGTTCGGTGATCTGTTAGTACGCAATCTTCGAGTAGATGCTGCTGCTGATCCTGTATTCACCATAACCCATATGGTAACACTTGTTTTCTCGATCTACATAGATCTTGCTGTATAGGAAATCTCGAAAGAAGGTGGTGACAGCTTCTTACTAGAACATTGGCAGTTCGATTGGCAGTTCATGGGTGACGTACACTGGCCTTTCCGTGTTTTGCGAAGGTCTAGTCTAAATCAAATTGTGACCATATTACCTCATTCCAGAGCTCGCCTTTCTCCTTTTCCTACTATAGTTCATTGTCTCGACGGTTGTGGTAAGAGCGGAACTTTGGTAGCTATTGAAACAGCCTTGATGCATTTTTTACGTGGTAATAGCTCTGTCTATTGATTATATTGTGTAGGTACACCGATGGATGACTATACCGTACTGCTGTCTTCTTTGTTTATTCGTATGCAAAGAGCTAAAGCAGTAGCCACTCCTATGCAATACCTTTTTATATACCGGTGTATACTTCATAACATATCGCCCTATGTTACTTCCATGTATCAAAGGCTATCATTAGGTTAGTTATCTCGATTAATTTACAGATAGCAAACGTTTAGGGTTAAGTTCCAATACAATCGGCTTTATCAGCAAATACGAGGACATGCTCAAATCGCAAACCTATACTACACTTTCATGTTAAATGGACGTATATACTATAATTTCTAACAATTTGTGAGTAATTTTTACATTGTAATGTTTTAGCCCTTTTTAAATAATAAATTAATATCTAACTCTAATCGTCCTTTTGGTAGTTTGGTGTTAGAATTATTCAAATCTCCCATTGGGTAAAGTAAATAGCGTTTCATATAAGGTGACTATTTTAATTCTATTATACAGCGAGGCACCCGTGCGGCCATCACAAAAAAATGGATAACGAGAGATCTGATTTACTCGATCAGGCCACATTGAGCATACGATGAGGTGATATCTGGTACTCGAGATGCTTTATCCCAAAGTTCCGCCTGCAGCCATTAGTTTACATGTCGTATATCTGAAATATTCTATCTGTGGCCGACATGCTTGCAACTCACTTCCTAAGAGCATGCTCGTATGCCTTCCACAATCGTGCCGCCTTGAATCGAATAGACGTTAACATCTTGACGACGTCATCGTGGAACACTAGGTTTACGTTTATCCGTTGTCAATATGGAGATCTTTTGGCGCGGCTAATTTCATTTTTCAAGTCGCCAGCATGCTAATAAAATGTACGGCCCACTATAATAGCTACTAATTTGCCTAATTAGCAATTGTGGAATAGCGTGGGAAGACGGACCTTACGAAAGTGGATATATAAACGAGCATTTTATTATCTTAGGTGTCGCCAAAATGTACAGCTATCTCATCTTCTGGTTGCATTATTTTATATTCGAAGGGAGTGAGGGAGTCTCCGATTATATGTAAGTACATGTACAGTACATAAGTAGAGGTGGAATGAACCATGATTATTTTTTTGGCGAAAACGAAATTAGCTGTTCGACTAAAACACGTGTGCATTCTGCTAGCCAAAAGATCAAAGAAAGTGAAATCAGTCTTCACATGATAAAATGATCAGGTTATTTATCAGACGCTGTGTTCTGACGTTTTCATCAAGAGCAAAGTCTGGTTCTTGGGAAAAGTGTACAGAACCTCTACTTTGTTGACTCCATTAATTAAATCCCAAGTAAACCAAAACACGACCCAATGTTCAGGGAAAGTGTATCCTGGAAAACCTTCTGTACATTGCAGGCGTGGTCATATTGGCAGCTTTCAAAACAATCTATTCCTCTCAAAATATGCTGATGTCAGCGTTGGGAATGTTACCAGATTCTCCTATTTCCGTAGGTCTCTCTCCAGAAAACTCATAAATTCGGAATAGACGTGGGAGGCGGTGCAACCCTGATTACAGAGGGGGTTCATGCAAATTCCAAAATTCGCAAATCTTCGTGTTTTTGACTTAGATTGGTTTGCAGTCTGCTTCCGGCGAAATATGGAGGCCAAGAAGTGCACCGGACCGGATCTTTGGCTGTTAGGCGGGGATTGGGAGGGATTGTTCGGATCACTTTAGAGTTTCGAATTAAAAGCAGAGACTGGCGTAAACAGGCACGGATTAGGGCAAATGGCGGCCGTCGTCACAGAATTTTTACGTTTCTCGGCAGAAGAGGAACGTACTTTTGCCTTCTACTCTGGCGAGGATTGAGTTCAGTGGATGGGGTCCACAGACGGCTTGGATTTCTGCCTTGGAGTTGGCCTGATCGTTCACCATCTCGGAGAGGTCAAGATTGCCGTTGTTCACCTGGGAGACAGTCACCGGAGAGGGAGAGACCGTACCTGGGCTAGGAGACATGGGACAGAAACGAAGAACAGCAGTCGGAGGAGACAGAAGAGCATCGGCCGGCGCGACGAAGGCGCTGCGAATATTACGTGACTCCGCCCTCGGACCCTCCCACAGACCACGTTCACGGTCTTTTTTTGACTGTTGAACTGACTCGAATCAGAGACCAGCCGGATACATTCCCAAAGACCATTGTACGGCCCGGTCAAAGGAGACACCTCTCCCAATTTGGAGACGACTTTTAGGGGGAATTGTTCTGTTCCTCCCAGGACCCCTTGTCTTACTGGAATAGCTGCGAGTATCGATATTTATTGGTCAGAAAGACATGGAGAGGTTGGGAACGGCCCCGAAGAGACTGAAGGTGGCGCCGCAGAGGAAGCAGGAGAAGACGACGAGGCAGAATCGGTCGACGACCATGGCCGACCACTTCCAGTCGTCCTCGGCCAGTTTGCACTGTTCTTTCTCCTCGAACGAGGCCCGTATCCCCTGCAAATGGATGTCATACGGCCCATGTTAAAATAGGTTCTCTTCATTATTCCGCCCCCAGTCTCCTTGGAATTGCTCTCAAATGCCCATAAAATTGCCTACCAGGAGGTTCGTGTGGATCTGTTGCAAGACGAGGAGCTGGGCGATCATACCGGGGGCCACCTGTCAAACAGAGGGTCATCTCTCGGCTCCCGGTGGCATACTTTGTTGTTTTTGAGGGAGTGCTGCCCGGCCCTTTGGCTGCCGTGTCTCCAGAGGTGGTGGCGGGTGTCGCCCGTGAGAAGGAGTTCCTCCTCCTCGTCTTCCTCCTCGTTGATTCGACTTACCCTGCAAATGGTCCGTGATCACCCGAGGCAAAGGGAGACAGGAAGACGTCACCGTCGTCGTCATCTGGCTGATCTCGACCAATAAAAGTACAGCAAAGATCCCCTTTGTTTACTTTTAAAATGTCATCATAGAAGTGCTTTTTCTAAATGTTCGAGCACTCCCCAATCCGTCTGACTCTTCGCTGATCCCGTCTCAGGTGACGACGAGGAGGAGGAGATCTCACCGCGGCGAATTCGGGGTCGAGTCGACCAGGATGCTGGCCAGCAGAGACTTCGTACACACGTCACTCCTCTCCGGCTCCTCTTCCTGCAACTTGTACATCCTCCCCCAGTGGGCGACGTAGCCGGGTCGTCTCATACAAAGTAGCCAGGGCAGCCAATTGAGCATGATTATACGGAACTGGAAGGGCATGGCCGGGCAGACGGCACAGACCTACGAGGTAGCTCATCTCGTGAGTGGCGGCCCCCCGATTGTGGAAATTGAGGGCCATGGCGGTGGCCGTGACACAGACGGCACACGTGAACATGCAGACGGCGAAGAAGGCGCCGAGGAACGGCACGGCCTCCGACGTCGGTGGCGACATCTCGGCCACGTAGTTTTGGAAGATGCAGATGGACAGCATTATGGTTATCTCTGGAAGGACGGTGCTGGAGAGGAGAAGGACGACAACTCACGGAGGGACATCTTCTCTCCAGCGTCCGGGGGCAGGGTGAAGCCGATCAAGGTGAGCAGAGTGATGAGGATACACGGCAAGATGAGGTTGAACGCTGTAGGGGGCCTATAGGGACGGGGGGACACTTACCGTAGTAGAGGACCCGGCGGCGGATGATAAAAGTGAAGACGACGTCATAGTACGGCTCAGGACAACACTGAAGAGTTAATTATTATTATTGCGCTCTGTGCTGATCACTGAGACCCGAGCTGGATTACCTGGTAATATTGGATGTTGCGGGTGGAGGAGGTGGCTGCAAAAGAGAGGGTCGGGGGCAGGGGAGGGGGACCCACAGACTAGGTGCCACTCGCCGTTGGCCATGTAGTTCGAGATGTCCAGCCCGTTCTCGTCTATCTGCAGTTCCAGCTTCGTCCCGTCGTATGTCCACGAGCCGAACTGAAAACTATCCCGTCTCCCTCTCTCCTGTTCAAATCTGACCTTCATAAAACATTCCTGAACATCAAAGGGGAACCAGACGACTTCGATCTTACAGGAGAGACGGAACAGCCCGGGAGGGATCCAGTTGGTCGTCCCGTCGGGGTAGACGAGCACATTCGAGGCGAAGGTCGAGTCGAACTGCCGGTCCGCGCTGTTGTACATCAAGACGTCCGGCGTCCACAGCTGGCTCTTCCTAGGAATAGGCATTGTCCGAGAAAGGACCTCTACTTGAAGCGAAGGTCTGTGACACCGCCGTGCTCGGCCGACTTCCACACCAGGGAGTAGTCGTGCCAGGTCAACTTCAGCCAGGCATTCACATCCACTACCTGGTTCTTCTCGTCTACGTCGACTATCTGCTGGAGGACGAGGCCCATCCGGACGATGACGGGCTCCGAGGCGTTGGCCACTGGCCTCTCCAAGGGCTCGTAGTCTTCGAGCAGCTGGCCATAGAGGTTGGCTTCTTCCGGGGAACACAACACCGCCGATGCCGTGAGCAAAAGGAGAAAACTCATTTGTCGGGCATCTTCTTCTCAATAAAGAAAGAGGAGAATAGAATCGATAATTTCAAGGAGTGGCGGAGGATGACAACGAATTGACAAGAAATCTGCGGGCGGGATAAAGACGGTCTGTTGACAGAGCAATCAAGGCGAAGCTGGACGAGGAGAACGGGAGACGGACAGAGAGAAAGAAAGATACAAGTTTATTGGAAGAGAAAGAACACGCATTGGAGGAATAGAAATAGCTGTACATGTAGAAAAGTACCGGGAATGCGGGGAGCGGGAAGATCAGTGGCGGGCACGGCCATTCAAGGGAGGACGGAACCTGAAAAAGAGAGATTGGACTGGAGAACGGACACGGAATGACTTCTCTCGGGTGAGGATGGTCCGGATGGCCGCGTAGAGATCTTTTTCGACGAAGTCTGGCTGGGTGAGGGCGGCCTGCTCGCCTGGGGAAAGGTTCTCCTGCACAAGAAGATTTGAAACCGGGTTCACAGTGGCATTTATCCGGCATCCCTCTGAATGGACAAATTGAGGGAAAATAGAAGATCGTACCATAATATACGCCTGTCTCGACCAAAACTGCGATGCATCTGTCAACGACGTGGCGAGTCCGCACCTCTGGGGGGTCGGTCTCCTCGAAGAGATCCAGGTCGATCTGGTCGAAGCGGCCCTTCCCGCCGTGGCGGAGGTACCGGTCGAAGAGCTTGGCCCCGAGGACGTCGGAAAGGAGATTGTCACTGAAACGGAGGAGTGGAAGGAAAAGGGCAGAAGACCCTACCCGATGACATACATGGTCTTTATGGAGTCGATTCCCATCGCGTGGGCTTGCTGCTGGATGACGTGGGCGGCGTGGAGATAGCTGATCTGTATGGAGGTTATTATATCCGATCCTAATATTAGGAGGATCTGTTTGTCTATCGACCGATCAAATGGGATAGAGAAGCAGAAAGATTTGACCGTCAAATTTTTAATCCCAACCCCGAAAAAGAGGCATACTGGTACCCAGACAAAAGAGGCCCACCTCTGTCGGTTTGCCTAGAACGGCCTCGTAGTGGAGGTGCCTGCCGGTCAGCGTATGAAAAAAGCTCTCAAGGCAATGGAGGAAAGCTCCGTGGCCGATTCTGAAAGGAGGAAAAATAGCGGAAGAGAGAGGAGTTCTACCGGGGGAGAGGGGTGTTGTCGGTCATGTACACCCAGTCGACATTGCAAGCGATCACGGGCATCTGCTTGACGGTGAAATCTGCTCCACGGCGAAAGTCTTTCATGGCTGAACAGACCGTAACTAGGAGGACACGAAGTAGAACGAACCTCCACTGGTGAGGAGACAATCCATGAGGAGTTGAAGAGACGATTCCCAATTAAGCGGTTCTCCCAACAAAACTATGGCTGAAGACGAGTTCTAATACAAACGGACGAGGGACAGACCTTCGATGGGCTTGAAGTTCTCCCTGAGGGCGGCCGACTCCTTCTCCGAGACGTGTGCTCGGCCGAAGTCAACGCAATCCAGGTGAGGAAACATCGCACGAAGTTCTTGAATGGTAGTGACGTGTTTGAAACCCAATCTGGAGAAAAAAATAGAAAAGAAAGGGACGGAGAACCTACGCTCTGGCAATGTGCCCGCATTGTTTTTGGCCGACGACGAGCACGTGGCGGTGGTGGAGGTCGTGGAACATCCGCAGCGGACTGTGGGCCATTATCACCTTCTTCTGGGGGATCTGAAGACGACAATAGAAGAGATTTCAAAGGGGAGCAACCTCGAATCCCAACAGTTCGGACAGTTTCATAGCCTTGTCTTTACGCATAGAATTGGTTCCATTTGTGAGGAAAACCTGGAAAAGAAAGAAAAAAAAATTGAATAAGAGAGGAAAGAACATACGCAGGGCACGTGGAAGGCGTCGTTGCGGTCGGTGAGGAGACCGAAGGCCTCTTTGACCCGGGGGAGGATGGCTCGGCCACGCTGGAGGACGCCGTCGATGTCCAAGACAATGCCGAAGGAGTGCTGAAGAAGGAAATAAGAGAGAGGAGGAGAGGGAGGACTCACAGCGAAGAGAGACGCCCGTCTGCTCGATATGTGGGCCCAGGGCAACCTCATAGTGACTGACTTCATTTGACCAGCAAATGTCGGGGACTAGACTGTCGACACGGACATGTTCAGACAAATTCAAAAGACCCGCTTTACAGATATGTGGACATCTGGAAGAAGAGCCGTAAAAGAGCGGGGCGCGACAGAGCAAAGATAACGACTGGAAGACCGCGCGAAAACAAGACCGTGGCCGCGAGAAAAAAAAAAGAAATTTATCAGAGAAACACCCGTGGGAGAGGTGTGTGGGAGGGAGACTGAGATGGGCAGGGGGATATCACAAAGAGGATAAGAGATCGGGGCCGGCCATCAGATCTGCTCCACGTCGAGGGTCCCGTTCTCGGCCATGAACTCCTTCCAATTGGTCGAGATATTATCGAGTTTAATGAGCGAGAGCAGAATGAAACAGTCGCCGCTGGCCGGTTCGAGGACCTATAAAAACACATGTGAGAGCAGGCCAGGACGGGCCGCGGCCGATGACTGGATGCCAGGTGTTCAAACATCCACACGTGGCCCCGGCCGCTTTCTTCCGCTTTTCTTTTATAAGACAGTACCTCGAATTCGGCACTCTCGGGGTTGACCCGGGAGGGGAATCTCTTGATGTCGCAGGTGAAGGTGTCAACCCGGTTGCCGTTACCCTTCTTCCTCTTCTTGTCCGTCAGCACCTCGAGGGTGAAGCCCAGCGAGGTCTCCATCAGGTCGAACCGGAGGAACTTTCCGTTCGAGAGCAGTTTCGAAGGATGGTGGGGCTGAAACCTCGTCCATTTCGGGAGACATTTACAGCCAATTCATAGTCGTCGCATTAGCCGCGCCCTGTCACTTCCCCCGAACAGGTTGTGGGCTGGATGAGGCACCTTTTGGGTAGAGGCTATCCTCCCTGGCAAACTACATCGGGTTCCCACGGCGACCTCAAGCCTCAAAGCAGCGCCCGGCCCACTGCATAACGGATAGCCCTCCCGCATCTGGTATTCAAGGTCTCTCAAATGAGCCGGAACTGACAGATCGCCTACCTTTTTGAAGACGGTCACAATGGCCGCCAGGAGACTTTTCCTCTTCTTCAGACCGTGTGCTTTGAACATTAGTTGGACCTGGACAGGGGAGGATAAGAAAGGGCCAAGTGGGGAGGAGGTACCTTGGAGCCGGTATCTCGGACGACGGAGACGGCCACCTGCCGGGCGGTGCCCAGAGACTCTTCCGAAGCCGAACGAGACATTCCTGAAGTATTTAAATGAGACTGACCCCGGGTCAGGAAGGGTAAACATTTTTGGAGAAGAATGCGCAACGCACATCTGGCAATCGATTCCGGCTGCCACGAACAGTCGGACAAATACGAGCAGCCCCTGGACATGGAGAAGAACTCGGAGAGTAAGGAGGCGAGGGAGGGTGTAAAAGTGTCAGGTCGATGTCAAAAGGGACTCAAGGATGGTGTAAAAGAGAGACGATTGTGACAGGCCGGGGGACATCTTCATTGGGAACATCTGTGGGACCAGATGGATGGGAGGGTGCTAACGATGGAATAGTTGTGACGGGTTAATCGGGAGGAACAACAGAGGAGGACAGTTGCGAAAGGGGCGGCCGGCTACGGTCTCGCTTCGGGACAACGGATGACTCAATAGAAGCCGTTGACATTTCGACTCGCGAGGGAGGACAATCAATTCGAGTTGGCGTGTTGCGCCTCAACGAATATTAATTTTAAGCCAGGGCCGATTGAACAGCTGATTCTACTGCGGCCGGCGACAGGCGAATTACCGTCGTCGTTAACCTCAAATTGCGTCGACGCGTGCTAATTGTCAGTTGAGGGAGGGGCGAGAACTGCTCCTCCCAAAAAAGGACGAGTACCGGAATAATGAGGGCTAAGCTCCTTTTAGGCGACTAATTAGAACAAACGGCCGGGTAATCGGCGCGGGGCGAGCGAGAGAAACGGAGGATGACCATTTGGCAGCCACAATCAGTCGGACCAAGGACGAGTCCATCAACGGAGTGCGATAGATTACGATCTGTGCAAAATGAATGGCTGGGATCAGAAGGGAGGAGTATCAATCGATGACCGCCGGTATTCAGACTCGAGGAGTGCGCGGCGTCTTTAGTTCGAGTGTTGTGTGATATACGATACCTGCGCAAACCTAACACCCTTGAAGAACGCCTCTTTATTCACTTCTTAGGGTCTACAGGACAACAAGTGGCCGAGCAGCGAGGACACCACCCTCACGTTTATAGAATTGCCCAGCGTTTTGTAGATCTGTTTCTCACTCGAGGCATCCGGCTGTCGGAAACTCTTCGGGAAGCACATCAAATTGGCCACCTAAAACAGCCAATTTACGAGGGAGGACCCCTTACCTCTCGGGGAAGCAGTTTCCTCACTCTGACATCATCCAGGCGGCCGAGAGCCTCGGCGGTGAGGTGCTGTCCCTCCACCAGGCCGTCCTCCTCGCAGAAGTACGACCCACAGCTCAGGATAAAGCTCCCCCCGTAGGATTTGGTGAAGCAGCCCGATCGTCGCGAGGACGGCGTCACGATGTCCATCGTCTTCCCAAACTTCTCCAGGATCTGCTTGTCCAAGAAAGAGACCGAATTGGACCACGGCTCCAGGTAATCCCTGATCTCGGCCGGCTGGTCACAGTATCCAGAAGGAGGTTCGGTCGACAGGGGCCGCGACACGAATGAGGGCAGGGTGGAGGCCAGCATGTAGTAGCGGGGACGGGAGTTGGGAATGCCGTACTGGATCGGGGAGAGGATGTACTCCTAGGGGAGGATGGGTTAGAGCACAGGGTATAAACATACCTGGCAGTTGTAACCGACTCTCTCGAGGGCATTCGCCATCGTCCGGTGGACTGTCGACTCCTCGAAGCCGACGACATTCTCCAGGAAGAAATACCTCGGCGGGTTGGACATCTGTTCCAGTTTCTCGAGAAGGACGAGAAACGAAGAGGTCCTCTTGTCGTCGTGCCATTTCTTCAACCCTTTCCTGGGAAATGTCAACTCGATGAGAAGCCGTTCGTCTTTCAATTTACCTCGTAAACGGCTGACATGGTGGGCTCATTGTCCACAAGTCTGCATTTTGTCCATCTAAAAATTGGACGGAGAGGGACTGAAACATCTCTCGTGTATTTTAAAAGCAATTTCCTACTTCAATGTTGCATTGTTTCAAGTTAGTTTCGGGAAAATTGTACCGATAGATGGAGTTTGCTGTGGTGTTGATATCAAAAGCCAAGGCTACTTCTGCATGCGGATCGGCTTCTTTCAAAGCATAGTGGCTCCCTCCGATCCCAGAGTAAAATTCCAAAGATTTCATTGACACGAGCAACGAGAATGACGGTTCGGGGATAAAGGCCTATAAGGAAATCGAAGGTTGTTTAGGTATCAAGGACAGAAAATATCGTGTTGAAGAAGCGAGCTTTCTCTGTATTCAAAATCCAGATGGCGCTTGGCATTTAAATTTTATGTACCAGTCATTCGATAACCGCCTTCAATTCTATTCTTGTATTACTTACATGGTTTATTGACCGGGAAACACAAAAAAATCGATGATAAAAACATGTAATGAGGTAATCTTCCGAGTTCCATGTTATTTTCTTGGCTTGATGGGGACCTCGCGCTGTCGATTCTTCAGTGTTTCATAAATTGTATCGCTTCTCAATTTGCCGCGGTCCTAAAGTCCTTATAATAATTCGTAGATGAATTTGCAAAACCTTTCTGTCATAATCTCTATCACGGTTTCTTTTATCACGACTTCTGCTTCTTCTCCTTTTATCGTCTCGATAATCCCTTCTTTCGCGGCCTTTTCTTTCTCTATCGCTCCTATGATCTCTATCTCTTCCACTATTTCTATATTTCTTCTCTGGAGTATCGCGACGTCGTTTCGGTGATCGTCTGAAAAATGTGAAAATAAACCAAATGAAAAATACAGCCTACTTACTTTCTAGGTGATCGTGACCTTGAGCGAGACCGACTCGATGATTTACGTTTTTTCAGTGGTTTTTCTTCCAGCTCATCCTTCTTTTCTTTTTCATTTATTTCAATAAATTTGGCTGCAATCAAAGCTGCTTTACTTGCTTTTTCAGCAAGTTCCTTCTCTTCCCGCATTCTATCAATACGATGTACTAAACTGTTCATATTTACTGGCTGAAAACTTATTATATTGGAAAGAAAATAAAGCTAACCCTGGGTCTAGCGTACAATCTTATGAGTTGTTTTGATATTGCTTTAACATCTCTATCCGATGCATCAAATAGTTCAAACCAGTGGAAAGGTTGACTTGGAAGAGGAATTGGATTTTCAACTGTTCTTGCGGCAAGAAAAATACAGGCACAAGCAATAGTTTCTGGTGTGTACCTAACGAACATATCTGTCCGAAGACCATCGTTCATATAACTCCTAAAATTAGCTTTGAGTGAGTGACAAACAAAAGGAAGCTACCATGCTTTTTGGATGAAGTCATTCCTACTAATACATCCGAGTACAAAAATATACGAAATGATGAGCTTGTGGGGATGTTTGACATGCACTACAAATCCTAGGCAAGCCATCATCCGCTTTTCCGTGTTGAGAACGTGCGTCTTTGCATTCATATATTTTTGATTAATATCGGCCGGCTTGAGATTGGCGGTAGTTTCTCTGAAAAAAAGTCACTATAATGAATAAAGAGTAAAATCCCAATATTTTTACACGGAAACTATGTGGACTAATGGATTTCAGCAAATGGACATGGATTGTACGCAGTTTTCTTAGTGATTCGGCACTACTAGATTAGTTAAGAAACATATGTGAAAATACCTTATTCAATAATCATCCGTCTGGAAATTTTTTTTAAAAACCGACGAGAAAGATATCCTTTAATTTTTTTAAAAATGAGTTAAAAATGAGCATAATAGGGAATATTTTCTAGTTTAATCAGATATTGAAGTAAGTACAGTGAAATTGGTTCTAAAAATTGACCGCGTACAATCCAACCCACCGCTTTCCATCACATTCATGTCCTTTACTTTGTAAAAGCAAAAGTACTTCGAAGTAGTTCTTGTCCTGATGCATGCCGAGAAAACTCGCCAGCAGCTCCAACTGCGGGTGTCACCTGGATGGATAAAGTCATATAGATTTAACATTGTAATAGTAATTTTAAAACAAAAATCCAGTTCGGCGACGAATACTGACAAAGCTTCTTGTTCGTTCGTTTGAAAGATAGTAATTAACACGTTTTAGTATTAGGTTGTAACATAAGTCTTGTCCCTGGGTTTCCCACAAATCCCCGTGCTCCAATTCTTTTTCCGTTATATTCTACGCCTCGTTTTATGGTTATCCACCAATTTTCAGTTCATTTGCATGTCACCCTGAATTTTGACAACCGAAAAAAGGCGCCAAACCTTGGGTGACTAGGTCAATAAAAATTTCGATCGGAAACGATTTGACGGGGTTACACCCTTCCGAAATTTGAACTCGACCTCCCCGTTGTGATACATATGGCTCAATGCGATGTCGGTTGCGTCTATCACTTCCGAGTTCGACTCCCGCCGCTGGCAAAACATTTTTGCATTTATTTCACAGCTGATATGACATGTTTTCCTCTTTTCTTACTCGTTTTGTGTGCTGTGGTTCGCACTCTCGCACGCTGAGTGCGAACCTCAAAAAAAAGGTGTAACCCCGTCAAATCGTTTCCGATCGAGATGATTTTTGCACCACTGGATTTGTCTCATTGAGAGGAGTCGAATGGTACCAAAATCAGAGTTTTTGGAAGCGAAATTGACCTAGTCACCCAAGGTTTGGCGCCTTTTTTCGGTTGTCAAAATTCACGGTGACATGCAAATGAACTGAAAATTGGTGGATAACCATAAAACGAGGCGTAGAATATAACGGAAAAAGAATTGGAGCACGGGGATTTGTGGGAAACCCAGGGACAAGACTTATGTTACAACCTAATATAAAAAGTACCACAAGCGTATAGAAAATTTAGAGATATCCCATTTTTTTGTGGGATAACATAATTTTACTATAAATAAAACATACGTTGTAATGGGGCGTCCTTTGTTCTTGAGATTATGAAGTTGTTCCAATCTGTGAAAGATGTTGTAGACATCTCGAGGACGACGCGGAGCTTCTTCAATTTTAGAAGCAAGAAGAAGACAGGCCATCACGGTATGCTAAAATTAATTTTAAGTGTATACAAATCACTAATTTGTCTTCCAGAGCGGAATATTTTAACAAACCTGTAACCAGTATTTTATAAAACTTCGTTGGTAATAAAACCGATGAAAGAGAATTTGACCCGTTGCTGCAGCAGTTTGTGGCAATTTTAACAAAATGGCACCTTCTTGTATAAGTTCACAGCCAAGAAACCGTAATTCCTGTAATTGCAATGATAAAATATGAACAAAAAAAGTACTTGTTCTGTTTGAAAATCAATTCCATCGTCGAGTGAAGGAGGATGTTCAAGTTTTATCTTAGAGTCTTCTGTCATTGTCATCAACCATTTGTCACAATTGATATCAACCCTGAAAAACTGTAAAATGAGCCAAATACATATGCGATACCTAGAGAAAAGTGGACGACAATTGAATTTGCTAATTTTTATAAAAGGGTTTCCTTCTACCCGTACAGGCTCCATTAACCCCGTCTTGCTACCCGAAGCAATTGCAGATTCGCCTTCTTGCTCTGCCTAAATTTTTATGAAATAACAATTTATAAAGCGAGCCCCGAAGATAATATTAAAATTATTTAAAAAAAAAACTAACCGTTGTTTGTGATTTGGCCATAATTTGGGCTTTCGCCAGTGCTGCACGTTTCTTCTCCTCGAACGAGGTCATTTTGAATCTGAAACAAAATCAAACGCGTCAATATTATAGTGTTTCAAATGTATTGGAATGCGTTCAACAAAAACAAAGGCAAAATAAAGGCGAATCTAAAAGGAGTTTCGAATCTGCCCAACGGCAGGCTCCGTAAACAGCGGGCGGCATTTTGTTTGGCATGTTGGAGGAAAAAAACTCGGAGAGTTTATATGAAGCTTACAAGAAGTAAGTCGCTTGTAGAGTTCTGGCTTATTTACTGAAGAGAATAAAAGAAGTATATATTACAGATATTTATTATTTTGATATGCAAAAACAGAAGATAGTAGAAGGGTTTACTCCTCTGGAGGGACTTCCGCTGATTTTTAACGTTGTTCGAGACGGTCATTTGCCCAATTGACTAGTTCAGGAAGCGAGAGCGCCTTTCCCGGAATAGCAGCCAGCGACGGTTGCCCGTGTTTGAGGATTACGGATGATGCCCACCTGCACATAACAAACAGCACAAAGCTTTCGAAATGACCACCTGGCTTCAGGAGGGCGGCCGTGACGTCGACGGTCTCCAACTCGTGTAAGAGATAGCCGAAAAGGGATTGGAACGAGCACTGGGAACAGAAGTCAACAGAAGAAAACAAAGGCCAGATGAGGGTCGTGCGCTGTCACCCAATGGAGACTATTTGCCCGCCTGACAAGCTGCTGCTTGAATTCTCGGCTCATTTACGCCTCGATGACCGTTTGCACATCGATTTCCGTTCGAAATATTCCTTGTTTTGAGACAACTTTTTCACTAATCAGAGTATCACCCTTGTCTCAGTTATATAATAATTGTTGCTAATTTGCAAATTCTCCTTTTTGTACGAAGCAGAGAGAGGCGCAACAATGACTAAAGGCTCTAACGGGCTAAAGGCAATTCTTCTCCTCTGACGAAATGTGTTTCTCCTCTCAATTTTCAGACAGAGCCCCAATCCCCCTCCCTCCTGACCAAAAGCGTGGTCAGTCCACGTATCCCGCGAGTGTTTCGATGTGAAGGGGACAAACAAACATTCAGATCCTTACCCGGAGAGAGCACGGCCTCCTTCAGTCCCTCCTCCGACAGCACTTTTTGGCCAGACCATCGCCTTTATTGCAGTCGAACAGTCTGCTTCGACAAATAGGAGACTCCTCTCCCCCCTAAAAAGTCTGCCCCCCTCCCTTGCTGCTAATCGGCTCCTCTTGTTTCGCGTGCCCTGTACGTGTGCTTTCAGCTTGTTCGTCTCGTCGTTTCCGGTCCCCCGACCGTCCGCCTTTCCGTCTTTTCCGCCCCTCGGCTCACTCCAATGCTGCTCGCGCTCTCCGTGGCCGCCGCGTTGTTCGCGGCCGCCTCGGCTCAATGTCCCCAGCTATCGGGTCCCTGTACCTGTGTGCCCTCCATTTATGAGCCGGTGGCCATTGTCTGTCAGAATGCCGGATCCCTCCAGAATGCTCTTCAGGCCATCCAGCCGGCCAGAAGCATCGCGGTTCGTCTCCTTTTAGACTCTATGACTAGTGTCCCCAGAAATGGATAGCCGGACAGTATTTGCACAGATTCGGGTGACCACAAAATGGCTATTGTATTTAGATTGACTCGCTGACGATCACGGACACGGCCGTGAGTCGGATCCCGGCCAACGCCTTCCAGGGGTTCACGATCCTCCGCCTCGTGTTGAACAGAAACACCCTCGGGTCCATCGATGACCAGGCCTTCAGCGGGGCCCTCCTCGACTCCCTCGTCGAATTGGACCTCGTTCGTTTCTATCCCTTTACCCGAACAAGGCCCTCTTTAGAATGACAACAACCTCGGCCAGATCCCCCAGGCCGGAGTGCCCCAGTTGAGAAACCTCCGCAAACTCTACTTGAACCGGAACCGTATCAGCCAGCTGTCCTCCAACGCCTTTACCAACTACGCCAGCAAGGACCTCATCATCAAGTTGTCCCTTTCCGGCAACCGACTAACAGACGCCACTCTCGGGGAGAACACCGTCTTCCGGCCACTCCGTCTTCTCCAGGTCAGTCATCCCCGCCCGTGTCCAACTGGCCCCTTCAGGAACTCTCGATGGAGACGAACTCGCTCACCCAGATCCCCTCGGCCGCCCTGGTCAACCAGAGGGAGACGCTGACCAATCTCAACCTGGGGTTGAACAACATCAACGAGGTGCCGGTGGGGGCCCTGGACTTCCCGTACCTGACGTCGCTGTCCCTCGAGTTCAACGGCATCACCGTCATCCCGCCCCAGGCCTTCCAGGTAATGCGTGTCTCTCTTAAACGGTCTCCAATTTAGGGTCTCCCCAACCTGCAATATTTGTATCTCACAGGTAACAAATTCCCCAGCTGGGCTCCGGAGATGTTCCGTTACATCGGCCAGCTGAGGACCCTCGGCATCGGAGAGACGCCCATCTCCGTCATCCCCAACAACGCCTTCATGGTCAGCCATTCTCTCCCTCTCTCAATAATTTCCCCCTTCAGCATATTCCACTGCTGATCCGACTGGAAATGTCCGAGGCCGCCGTGGACACGATCGAGCGCGGAGCCTTCCAGAGAACTCCCCAGATTCAGGCAATTGTGCTGAATAAAAACCGTCTGTCCCAGTGAGTTAGTACAGGGAGGAGGGCGTCGGTTCGAGCAAACCACTTGAGGCCGTTGGGTGTTGGTCATAAGGAGGGCCGCTGCTCAAATAGCCAGAACCAGCCCGGAGAGAGGATCCCTCGATAATGACACGGGACCATGACAGTTCAGGATCCGGGCCGATTTCTTCGAGGGACTCAAGGACCTCTACTCGATCGACGTCGGCGGCAACCGAATCGACAACGTCCAGCCGCTGGGCTTCGCCAACCTGCCCTCCCTCTCCCACTTGGACATCAGGTTCGTCTCCTCTCGGCCGTCCCCTACCTCCCCTCCCTTGCAGCTACAACCAGCTGCAGAGTCTCCCCGACAATGTCTTCCTCAACACCTTCGCCCCCAAGCCAAACGACCGTCGAGTCATCTACTGTTGCGGTGAGTTGCCTCATCCTGCCCCATCCCCGCTGACCCCGGTTTGATCGTCCGCTAATCCTTGGCACATTCCAATGTTGCCAGTCAGCTTGGCGCGCCCCCTCCACTTAGTCACCGTCGTCCGGTCCGGGAACCTTCGATAAACAGTCCGTTGCCGGCAGAGATCCGCCTGTGTGAAAAGGCGACGACGGGGGAGACGAAGTACTGAAGTTGTCCGTTTTTAGGAAACCCGTGGTTCTGTAACAGCGACCTCGTCTGGTTCCGGCAGATGCTTCGAGAGAATGTAGACATCGACATCGAGAAGCCCGGCTGTCTGGCCCAGTGTGTGACGTCCATCAACGGCTGCCCGCCTTCTGGAACCAACCTCCGTGACCTGGATAACTGCCCCGTGGGAGACGCCCCTGCCCAAGGAGCCCTCACCTCCAAGCCCCTTAGTCTCGTTGGCTGGATCATCCTCGGTATAGTTAACCATGCCCCGATCTCATCTCCTTTTTCTAGCCATTATCATGACAATCCTGTGTATCAGCATCTGCCTGATGGCGCTGGTCAGGTACGGAATGAGTCACAGGAGGAAGAAGCAGAAGGACCAGGAGCTGGAGGAGGACGCGCGGGTCATGTCATCCGCAGGTGAGAGACTCCCGGCCACGGAAGAACAACACTCAGTTTCAGCTTCTATCTACGCGGGAGCGGTGGCAGACCGGCCATACAGCACAGTGCCGCCGGTGAATCTCGACCTGCCGATGGCCCACACCCTGGACGACAGGCCCTCGACGTACCTCTATTGATCTGACACTTCTAATGCTCAAGCCGGTTCAAAACGGCACCTCCACAGCCGACGGGCTAAAATTCGCTTGTTTGTACAGTACAGAGTTGCAATATCTAAATAAATGTGTTATATTCTCCGGGGAAGCCGTGAGCCGGAAGCGGAGAACCGGCCCGAAAGAACACGCAAACAACACATGAAGGGGACCAGGCCAGTTGAGCAAAGAGAACACGCGCCACGTCCCAGTAAAAGCCAACTGGTTTATTCCTTTAAAGCTGAGTATCGGCCCGTAGCCCCTGACCTTAGACTGTCTCGTCCCCCTTCGGCAGCAGCTGGTAGCCCTTCTCCTTGTCCGGGGGATAGGCCGCGTAGACGTAGACAGAGGTGCTGACCAGTCCCACGCCCATGCCGAGCAGCAGTGTTGGGGAGCGTTCTCCCAGACTGATGGAGGTCAGGGCACACAGTCCGATGGCTATCGTCTGGCAGTAGGTCTTCTTGACATTGTCGGCGTATTTCATAACGGCAGCCACAGCCAGTCCACCCACTGAGTTAATCACGGTGATCAGCCACAGCAACGGACTCCAACCTTGGAAGAATCCCCCTAAAATAGTTCTTACTCCACTGAGGCCGGCCTACCGTGTCGGATCTTCTCCCCGTCACCCATGACCATAGCTCCCGTGGCAAAGAGTAGTGTCATCATGCTCAAGCGCAGATTTTGAATCCACATGTCCGCGTTGGGCTCCTTCAACATTTTCTCGAAGTAGACTCCAGCAAAGGCACTTGTCCAGGTCATCGAGAAGGCGGCGGTCACTCCGAGGAGCCAATTGCCCTTGGAGGACAGGGATTGGGCTCCATCCAGCTGAACCCCCACGACTCCGACCAGGGAGCAGAACAAGGCAATCCACTGCAGGAAGGAGAGTCTCTTCTGGAGGAGGAGGACAGCCAGGATGGCGGTGGTTAGGATGCGAAGTTGGTATGTAACCTAGACACAACACTGCTTGTGGAAGGGGAAGAAGATGCTAACACTGTAGGTGGTAGCGTCAACATTTGCCAGAGCTATGTAATAGAGATTGTTTTGGAGGGCGTAGACCAGTGCTGGTATTCCGACCTAGACGACCGTTTACAGGGAAGAATATAAATAGTTCACCTTCAGGGACTCCTTTCCTTTGTCCCAGATCTCGTCCTGTAGTCGCTGGACGAATGGCTTGTAGAAGAAGCCTTCCTTATGGAAGAGGGCCATCAAACATGTCACTAGCTTCATGACTTCCATGAGAAATACGCTTGTCGAAGCCAGGAAGACGTGTTCCTTTGAGGCGGATCGGACCAAAAGGGGCATGATGGTCTGTTGGGAGGTGAGCAGACACATGGATAGAAACTGGAGGGAAGTGGCATGAAGAAGGAGCTGGAAGAGAGAGATAGAAAGGGGAAAGGGAGCGGGACAGACCCTGGGGCCTATTAGTTTAGCCTTTTGCAATTGGACGACGACTCGCCGCGGGAACATTGTCGGGAATGGGCTGTTTCACGAGGCGCAGCCACGTAACAATGGGGGGATTCGCACTGGCCTAATCAACTGCGAGGAAGGTAGGGCGCTGGTAGATCTGGCTGTTAGGCCACCCCGGAGGAGGCCCGTCCTCTACCCAACCTCTGTTCCCTGTTAATTATCTAATTAGAGTACATTCCCATTCAATCCCCTCTGTTCTAGCCGGGTAGTCCAGGTGATCCTATGTATCCAGGTAATTTTGGCCGAGAGGTCGATCCTCTCTCAATAGTTCAGGGAGGATTCGAGTGGTGTGTCCCATTTCTACTCGCTCTTTGACTTCGGGGGATACTTACTCGTCGACAGAAAGAGCTGCCCTCGACCTCCTCTGATTTCTCCTCGACTACTTCGCCCTCTTCGGTCATTATCGACAATACACAGTGTCATACATAAAAGCTGGATAAGTAGACTCGTCTTCAACCGAACTCACACTGTTCACATCGAATACGAGAGCGGAGGAGATCGATTATATGCTGGCTGATAACAATTTGGTCGACGAGGCTATGCCGTGCCGTGATCTCGGCCCTTCGCCATTATGGGTGCCCTGGCTGCATTGGAGGGGGGACAGATTACACATGGAGAGACTGTGCCACTCGAAAATGGGCATAAGCAGGGCAGATGGCTGCCTGATTACAACAAAATGCCCCGTCATCCGGCAGTTATGAGTGGCTGTGTGTGATATGTAGCGACATGTTCATCTCTCTCTGGGCGGGAACTGAAGAAACCAGTATTATCTCCGGTGACTCTTCGCCATGCGCTCCCTTCTCCGTCTCTTCCGTAACACATTTAGGTATTGTCCTTTTATCACTTTTACCTGTTCCCGAGCCACACCTCCAGTAAACTAGGAACTGCCCCTCTTCACGTGTCTCTTTCTCTCGAATGGCCATTTTAATTGCCCCTAATATGATATAAACGTCTGTCTCATCGAACAATAACTTATAAGGAAACTACATTTTATTAGGAGAACGTCTTACATCCAACAAAAGTGAATTTATATGGTCTCGGTCGTTTTCAATTGACGGCCTCTTTTTTGTTGCTGCTTTCCCTTTCGTCCTCTCCAGTTCGAGAGTGAGATGGGTTCCCTTAACACCTTTTTTTGCCGAGCTTCGACACGTCTGACAGGCCGGCGCAAACCCGTCGATAAAACTGTAAGAATGTGTCTCTGGAATTTCTGCGTCGGAAACTGTGACGTGGATCAAAATGACGGATTGACTGAGGGGCGGAGGCAACTGTAAGAGGCGCGGGCGAGAAAAACACCTTTGTCACGGCGTGTACCAGAAATATTGAAAGTTTCGAGGAACACGACCATTACAGCCAGAAATCGAACATTTTAAAGTGAACAGGAGGGGGACTCGTTTCCTCTTTTATAGAGTGGGACATGAGATTTCAGGAGAAAGAAGAAGGTGGTATTAGAGGATGACAAGGAGAGACAGCCTCCTGTGATCCTCGTCTCTTCCGGGACAGCCGGCGAGCTGCTCCAGCCGTCCGAGGAGTCTTCCGTGGTGGGTATCTGATTCCCTCCCCAGTAGTACTCCTTCTCAGGGCACGAGTTCCCAGGAGCACCTTGAGAGCCGATGTTCGGCAGACGAGGCCACGACGTCCGAGATCTCGAAGGAGGAGGTGGAAGAAGTCGAACGGAAAAAATTGGTAGGTGGGGCGACCTCGGGGAGCCCCCAGGAGTGTCTCGAAGTGGGTCGTCCCTCATCCGGCCTCTCTCTCGCTCGCCTTCCTCCGCGCTGTGACACATCCAGAAACAATCCTCGTCGGCGCCTCCTCCTCCCCCAAACCTGATACATTTGGGGTTCGATCCACCTGCCCGAGGGGTCGGGTCTCCTGTTTTGACTATAGCATATCTCCCTGCTATCATTTGTCCTTGCCGTCTGGACCTGTACTCGTGCACTCTTGAGGCCATCCCGGCGCCGGTTTCTCTCTCGGCGATCACCGCAATTGTCGCATTTCTGTCCGAATTCGATTTGTCCAGCCGAGTTTTGAAAGCGAATTCGGTCCAGGTCACTCTCGCCTACCCTACCTCTTTTTCCTTTCTCGCGTCCCTTTGTCTGCCCCTTTGCCCTCCTCATCCCTGTCCTTCCCCGGGGTTGATTTAAAGTGGGCCACGAGTCTTACCGCACAAGGAGAGAAAACATAACAATTAGTCTAGAGTAGGCGACAAATATAGGTGTTTGGCCAATTCCACTCGTCCCTGAGAATTGCATCTGTCACATGGTCTCTGATAGCGATCGATACCCAACTGCTTTTGGTCATAGCTGGTATCCCCCGAGTAGGCCAGCCCTCGGGGGGTAACTAGTAGGAGAGGAGTAGGGTGAAAGGAGAGGATGAGGCAGCGGGGCCACTACTCGACCCACTCCTCTCTAGTTGCCAATTGGAAACGGGTTGTCCAGTTGTTTGTGGCTTGTGGTCGGGTTCCACCCCCAGCATACAATGTCCCTTCACCACCTCTGCCGTCCTCCATGGCCTCAATTCAAGGTTTATCCTTCCTCATTTACTTCCGGGAATGAGGAATTGCCCTTCAGATGGAGTGTCTGGACCTTGGTCGCCTGGCTGCCCTGCGAATCGCCGAGTTTCCTGAAGCCGTCAGTGCCACAGTACGCGACGAGAACGGTGAGTCACGGCGTCTATTCACCAGGATGAGTCTGTTCCAGGCAAGGAGCTGGCCAAGCAGAGCATCGTCAAGTACACGGGCACCCAGGCCTACGTGGTGATCTCGAAACTGGACCCCTCCGTCCAGGGCAAGGCCATCAAGGTGTCCGAGGAGGAGGGCCGCCTCAAGCTGAAGCTCGTCTCCATCGAGGTGGGTCGCCGTCTTTTTGTACGACGGGGCGGCCAGTGCCCAGTCAGCCGCAATCTATCAATTTCTCCGCGCTTTCTCTCTCCCGGATCCAATCACGAAATATCAAAAAGGACGGTTGATATACAGTTCGTACACGGCCGCATAGTTATCCGGGACAGCTGGTAATTGTGGCCGACTGCCGCCAGCTGACGGTGAACAGAACTGGGCCAGCCGGCGAATATTAGCCGATTTCCGCGTTTCATAGCCTCAATTCCAGTTGAAAAGCGACTGAGGAAAACAGTTTCCGCGGGGAGAAAGGCCTTTCATGGCCCATTACTTTCCCTCCCGGCCACCCGGTATTTTTCAGAACGAGCGCGAGAACCGTCGCCTACTTCCCCTGGCTGTCCAATTCCACACGGTCCCTCTCGAGCGACCAGCCGAGGCCCATCTGACCGACCGTCTGGCCGAGGACATCCTTGGCCGCTTCAACCTCGAGCTCAAGAAGAATGTCACCATCGACTCCTTCGCTGTGAGACACTAAATTGTCCGCGTAACCGGTAGATTTTAGTTGAATGACGCCTGGAGGGATGAGGCCGGCTTTATCGTGTCCGACCGCAATCGCTTCGAACTGGTCACCTTCGACGCCGGCCAGCTGCTGAAGACTCTCAACGCCCAGGAGGGACTCAAGATGGAGCAATACACCAGCGCGGACTTCGACGCTCTCAGCGACTTCGACCACGGTGTCTGCGGGTTCAGCCGTGACGCGGCTCTGGACTTCCTCACAGCCAATGCTTCCGTCCTCCTGGCTAAGGGAAATGGTGGAAATGTGGACGGGGTCCTTGCTTCCAAGGGAGACAGGGTAGGTCCTCTCTTTGTTTCGTATTACTCCTCTTCTCCGTCCAGGTTGTCACTCTATATGCCGAGACCATGGAGATCGCCCACGCCTTGTTGAAGCAGCACATCGAGAAGAACAAGCTCATCCAGGTGGTGTTGTTCTCGCGTGCCGATGTCTGGGAGTGTGCCCCCTCGAGCCGTCGTCCCGTCTACCGGCGGCATACCCGCACCGTGCCGTCGAGCATCAAATGGAACAAAGTCTATGCTCTGAACATGGGGGCCCACATAGTCTAGCCCGTTGGGTCTGCTGTCCCCGCTGGTGCTGTGTCTTTCCGATCGACACATCGACTAATAACCCCCTTTTAACTGGCTGTCCTTTCTAATAAAAAGTTTATTTCAACAGATCCTGACGGTACTCGGGGGCTCCTGGGGAGGAGTGAGGATGGACATCACGGTGTCGCGGTTGCCGCGGGCCGGCTTGCCGTCCTCCTCGACCCTCGTGTAGACACTCTTCTCGACCTCCTTCTTCCTCTTCTCAAATTCCTCGCCGTGTACTATCTTGGCTATGTTCTCCCTCGCCGCCGTCCGAGTTTCCATTATTTGTTTCTCCAGGAATTCAGCCATTTTATCCTCTTTTTCCATGACCTTCGCCGTTTTTGACAGCGAGTCCCGAGCCATGAAAAGAACGAGGCCGGAGAGGATGAAATAGATGGCCATAACCATGAGGTAGTTGACGAGGCCCCTGTCCAGCGCCTCCTTCTGGCTGACCACTTCAATGATACCAGAAGCGCGGTGGACCCCGTTGACGGCGCACTCGAAATATCCCTGGTCGTCCTCCTGCACCGGCCAGATGACTGAATTCGTTTTCTTTTATCTCCTCCTTCCTCTTACTGAGTTCTTGTTTTTCGCCGTAGATTACCCGCAGATCGAGGAGACCCACTTCCACGAGATTCGAGTTCACGTACCAGGAGACCGTCTCCGTCTCGTTGTATTTCCCGTGGTTCCCTACATCACAGCTGACCACCAGGAAGGCCCCCCTCTGGACCGTGTACTCCTTGCTGTCGTCCTTTAAATCTACCTCCAACCGTGACTGACCCCCTGAAATAGCAGAGAATGGGAGTACGGTATAAGGATACCGGCAGAGAAGAAAGAGATGAACTTCTGTTTCTTCTGGACTATCCGCGTCTTGATCGACGGCTTTCGTCTTCTCCAGAAGGCTCTCTTCCTCGTTTTTGTGGTTTTGGTAGGGGGCGGACTCCTAAAGATTGTCTCTGTCCTTATGAGAGATGTCTTACGTGGTATAGGGAAGAGGGCACCTGCCCTGTGCCCATCGAATCTGTTGTTCCTCCGGCGGCAGGAACCTGCACTCCGCGTCGTACTGTAGCCATTCTCGGAACTTCTCCAATTTGTCCGCTGTCCTCGTTGTTTTCTGAAAACAATCGCTACGTTTCCTTTGAAAATACAACAACTTCCCTTCTGATTGTCTGAGGAGGCGGCCGGAAGGAAGGCAAAAAGAAGGAGAGACAACCGCATAACAAGGGAGACCGGCCGATAATGAGCCACTGTCTACCATCTCCCTTTCCAAATGGGGGCTCTGTCTCTGTTAGAGCATCGCTTACCTTCTTTGGTCTTTGGAGGGTTCTTTATCGGTGTTTCCTTCTGTTATTTTAAACTGTCTTTTGTCACGCTCTAGTCCAGCATCTTCTCCCAAAAACAATTAATGGATATTACAGTCGGTTAATCCGCCGACAGGTTAAATGTGGATCGAAGGCGACCAAGAGGGCGCGGACTGTATTCGCCATGGATTCTCGAACAGTTCCCGGTCGGGGGCCGTATTGTATTGCTGTTGAACTTTTGCTCGAGAGGAGGGCTGTCCTAGACACCGAAACCGACAATTAACACCCAGAATTATGACGAGCCGGCTACGGCAGCGCTGAGGAGGAGGAGCCTTGCCTTTGATGACTCGACCCAACGACTCGGTTATGGCGGGAATAATCACGGGAGTTTGACAACTGACGACAGCTATAATTCCGAGAGGAAGCACCCAATCCTCCGGGCTGTAATAGCGCAAAACAGCACCGCCACACGTGCTCTCTCCGGCTCGTTTCCGCTGTCCCGAAATGGCAGGTCCTTCCTCGGGGGGACCCCACTCGAAGCACCTCTCCCCTCGTCAGACACACTCCCAATCTTCCAAAGGAGCTGGATTTGCATCCAAATGAGCTTCCTCATCCAGTCGGCCGACATTCGTCGGCTCCTTTATAAATTACCTCCTGCCTCCCGGCCGGTCAGCTGTTCTTTTGCCTCCTCCTCTCAGATTTGACCCGTCTTCCGCCCGAATAACAATGTCTTCCGTGGCTTCTCTAATCCGCCTCCACCACCGCCATGAGCACTTCTTCTCCTTGACGCCGGTCTAATTGCTTCGCGGCAGTTTTCGTTGGCCCTCCCGGCTGCTTTGTTTGTCAGTTCATTTAGGCGGCCCCTCCTCATCCACCTTCCCCCGATTGCCTCTATCGTCGGCTGACAAGCCATCGTTCAAAAATCCCTGTCGCCAGGCTAAAAATAACAGGAGGAGGGAACAAGTGACTCCTGGTGACAGAGAGTCCCCCACCCCAGTCCCGGAGGTATGGCTGTACCCGGCCGGGCTGACACTTTATTGACCTCCAACTTTCTAGATGACAGCTTTCTGTTTTGAATGGTTCCTCCTCCCTCGCCGTCCTTTTTCCTTACGTGCGACTCCCGCGTTTTACACCTGACAACAAGATCTTCTCGGGTTTCACCGGCGTCACAAGGAGGATCGAGCCGAACTGTCGCCTCCTTCTGGTAGCAGAGCAAACAGCCGTCGGCTGCCGGCGGCCTCTTGAAATTTTGATCAGCCGGCTCCATTGTTTTCCTACATAAATTAGTGTCCGTGGAAATGTTTGTAAGTGGCGCCAAATTGGTCCCGAGTGGCCCGGGAGGAGTCTTCGTTCCAGTGAACCTTGCGGTAGCCGGCAGCCCCCAGCCAGCTGTCAGCCATGTGCCTCGCCTTCCCTCCCCTTGCCTCCTCTCTCTCCCCCTTCCTTGTTTTCTCAATCCCGTTACTTACATATCTTCACGTCCTCTTTCAGCCCCACTCCATGCAATCGCCACAGTTGATACATACAGTCAAACCCATATACCAGGTCTGCCCCCTCCTCCTCCCGTAGACAACGCCTTTTCAGGAGATGCAGCTAAAGAAGGGGTTCCTCGGGCAGAAGCTGAGGAAGGCCCGTGTTTACATGATCAACTCTTTCGTTAGCCAGTACCGGAGGACCCTCCAGAAATTGAAAAAGTCCATCTGGGCCGAGTCGACACAAATGGACACAGAGAGGAGGAAGAGCTCCGCCAAACTGCAACCACTGCCCGGTAAGGTGGAGATTTCCACTGGGGATTAGGGATGAGTCGGTTTCTGAACGGACGCGCTGTGTGATTGCGAAATAATGACCCTCAGGGTGATGGATTTCACCTCTCATTGACGTCATGAACCCGGTGGTACCGGAACCTCCGGGTGAACTCCGGGAGTGGTCAGGGGCCTCGCCAACGAGATATTTCATTATGTACCGCGTTCAGATCGTCCCATCCGAAGGGTGGCTTCTCGGCTGAAGAGAAGGCCGACGGACGAGTTGCGTCGTCTACGGAAGAAGGGCGACGACTGGACGGCCAATGATCTATTCCGATTCCAATACAGCGACCCGGAAAGCGGCACCCCGGAGGAACGGAAGGTATGGATGAAAGAAAAAGGATGGCCAGCCAGGGAGAAACTGTTTCAGACCCTGTGTTATGAATGGCTCGATCGCCTTCACCTCATCAGCAAGAAGTACTGCTACCTCGCTTGGTGAGGAGATAACACATATCTCTAGAATAAACTGGCTACAGGTACGAGGCGGCCATCTACGCCTGCTACTACCGTCTCGCCCCGATATTGACGGACCCGTTCGAGAAGAGGAGTCTCTGGCACGACGCGAGGAAGGAGTACGCGGAGATATTCATAATGGGGAGACGCATCTGGAGGAGGCCGATACACCACAGCCGGCTGAGGGTATTCTACGATCTGGCGATGCTCTGTGTCCGGTTCGGGAAGGCCGACCCCACCGACAAGACCTGTACCATGTTCCGGGAACTGCTCGACGACAGCACGAATTTCGACTTCAGTGTGCTCACGGAGGTCGAGTTCGCCAAGAGCATCGACAAGGTAAAACTAGAGAGGAGCACACCAGTCAAGTCCCCGTTCCAGATCACCCGTCTAGAGAACTTTGTCATCGACCAGTTCTATCCGCGACGCCGTTCCAGCGGCTCCCTCCGCTCGAGTTTCCGCAGTCGCCGCTCCTTCTGTGACCGTTCACCCTCTCGTCGCTCGGAAATTATCGAAGATGCTGCAGAAGCCACTGCCACCACCTCGACGACGGTCTCGGCCACGGTGGTACTTCCTCCCTCCGTGGAAGACGTCGCCCAAGAACTGACTTCTGTTAAGCTGGAAGACGAGGAACCACAACCTCCGAAGCCATCGGACGATAGCTCCCAAAATAACAAAAAGTTGATCGTCCCGTCCATTGTCGTCAACGGTCCCTCCCGATCCTCCAGTTTCCGTAGGCCGGTCTCTCCTCACTCCGTCCGGTTTACTGAACATTCTCAATGATTCAACGACGCGTATCCCCTCCATGTCTGTGATTACTGTGCCTTCTTTCGCCGAAACATTTTATTTACCAGAAATTACTGCGTTTTAGCGGTGTAATGAAGTATTTTTCTCGAGTTTTTCAGGTACTTTCCATTATAAGAGTTATGAGTCAGAAGATAGAAGAGGAGGAAAAGACAACTGTCCTTGGGTGCCACCAAACTGATATTTGGCAATTTTACTGATGAGAGTCATTGTGAAACGTCAAAGTTTAGAGGAGAGAGTATAAAAGGCGGCGGCCGGCGAGTGTCGATGACTCAGCCCATTCGAACCTGCCCGCCGTTTCGCGCGACTCGGCCACAGCAGACGCAGTAGTTGTGTAAATATAAAGAGTTCCCAGCCAACGACACATGTCCCAGCCTCCTCCTCCCTACCAACAACAGCCTTATCCGTCGGTACCCGGCCCTTTCCCGCCCTTTTTTCAATAAATGACTATTCAGGCTGCCTATCACCCCCAGGGCCATAATCCCTATCCCTCGCAGCAGCAGCAATACGCTCCCTACCCAGCAGGATATCATAATCCAAATCAACCACAAGTCGTGTGAGTATTAACCGATCCTCCTTTCCAATATGGTAATGTTTCAGGTACGTGGAGAGGCGAGAACAGCGGAGAGGAAACAACGACTGGTGGCTGACGTCCCTCCTGGCGCTGTGCTGCGGATGTTTCTTGGGAGAAGTCTGTTGCGATCAGCCCTGTTTGTGCTGTGTGCTCCCCTGCCCTTGCCCTCGTATCCGATAAATATATAAAACGTTTTCTCTCTCTCTGTTAAAATACCAGCCGCCATGCCATGTACCCCCCTGCCGACCCGACGCGGCCTTTCCGTATCGACCGCCACCCTCCGCGTCTCGCCAGTCGGCACACTCTGCCCGCAACATGGCGGAAAGCCTGGAAGAGATTGCCACCATCGACATCAAAGAGGAACTCGTCGAGTCGGAGGCCATCCACCAGGTATTTTATATTCTTTTCCGGGAAGGGTAAAGAGTATTATTTCTCTTTTCTACGGGGATGTTTTGGGGGAGACGAAATGGAAAGCGAGAGAATGTTTAAATCGATTAAATTTCAAATTGGGGCAAGGGAAAAAGGGGGGGGGGGATGACAGAGGGATAAACACCGGTGAGAGGGACAGGGATATTAGGGACAGTGAGTAGAGTCAATTCAGCTGAACAGTCTGTTGAACCCCGTCCGACCGGCAGAGGAACCCGCCTTCAACGTCCGTCTGATCCAGGTGCGTTTATATCCTGGGAAAGTGTCTCTATGTCTGTATCGCCTCTCGTTTGTCCAAATTCCAACGTACTGGATTAATTTTTAATCCCAACGACGGCAAAAGACCTCCTATTAATTTAACAATCTAACTCAGGAGGTGCGAGCCCGGCCCTATCTATATGACCATTCCAACGAAGGATACAATGTCACTCCTTGGCGCACGGCTGCCTGGATCGAAATCGCAGAGGCATTAGGCTCTGTCCGTGAGTTCGGGTCTCCCTTCCCTTCCATAAAATATTTAGCCGAGAGTGTGAAAACCCGTTGGAAGACGTTGCGGGACAGATTCAAGAAGGAAGAGAAAAAGGAACTGACCACAGGGAAGCCCAGCAGCTGGGCATACCAGAAGCTGTTGAAATTTGTACAGAAATCATCACCCAAAGGGTATGTCGTGGTGTAGGACATATCTTCTGTTTAGACAACAAAGAAGGAGTTCCGTTCCGGGTGCTACACCTTGTATCTCAGAAGACGAAGAGGAGGACCCGAGCCCGATGGAGCAGGCCATCTCCTTCATCGAGCAGGAGATCGTCCGGAACAATAACCTCAACGAGGCCACCACCTCTACCTCCAGTTCGGGTCAGTCCATCCCCCGGGAAAGAGTAACTAGAGAATTTCAGAGACGGCCAAGGAAGATGTCGACATCCCCCCACCGGCCGCCAAGAGAATTCGGGTCAGTCTGACCGAGTCGTTGCCGAGGCCGTCTCCCCGAGCTGGCTGGAGTTGTGAAGACGAGGAAGACGACATGTTCGCGCGGATGATAACTGCCCGGCTGAGCAAGCTGCCCCAGAAGAGGAGAGACCTCGCGAAGATCCGAATGTTGTCGGCCCTCTACGACGTCGGCGAGGAGAAGGAGCTGTGATTATTTATTGGAGTAATAAAGGATTGGAGGCAGTCTTAATCCGGGGGTGGCAATCGAAGGCCTGGGAACGTCTTTCTGCCGGCCGGGGCAGGTGTCATTCCTTTGGGGGAAACAGTTTGAGGAACAGCAGCCGGCTCCGATTACGTTTATCCATTTCGGCCGTGAGAGGCGACACCTCCTCATCCGATTTCCATCGTTTCATCCGCCTCTTCTTCTCCCCCACATTATTCAGAGTGTCCTCCCTCCTCCTGTAGTCGACGGGGGCTAGTTAAGAGATTTGTAGCCTATCAGGGGGCTCGACGGGGTGGGATTCGCACCTCGTCCGTCATCCATCCATCCCGCGCCTCCTCCGATTTCCGAAATCGTCTCCCCCGGGTCCATCCTTTTCTTCTCACTTGGCCGCTTATCTCCACCCTCGGAAGACGTAAGCTCGTAGGTTCTTTTTTGGGAGTGCATTTAAATGGCTGGGAGGCTATCCATCAGAGCCGTCGAATCCCAGAATTATCGGGACAATTGGCCCAATCGGGAGGAAGGACGAGGCAATTGGGAGAACTCGAAAAACAATAACATTTCCTCGGGTGTTTTCTTCTCTCAAGGGAGCCCCAATTAAAATGGGATCATAATTGTGTCGAGTAATTAGGATTCCACTCTCACATTCCACGCCACCCCTCCAGACGGCCCCCTCCCTACTGAATCTCGGCTGTCCTCTCCTCCCTCTGAAATATTCTCCGTCCCGGGACGTCATGGCCTCGTTTTGAATATTCACCGGCTGGGAATGCGTTGGCCTAGGTGTACTTTTTCTCATAGAATCCATCTCCCGTGACAACCCGAAATCCGTGTTTTTAGTGGGGCTCCGCATTAAAATTGGCCTCGTTTGTCGTCAAAATCGCAGTTAGAGAGGGAGATATAGTCGGCCGACGGGGTCCCGGCCCCTACCGTAGTCTCTCTCTTCGGTCTGCCCCCGTTGAATAATTCCGACGAGTTCCGACGATCTTCTTGGAGTTAACTTGGGGAGGGGCAGGTTCTCCTCCTCTGTGGCCTTGTCACTGTTTGCTTTGGCCATCTCCTGCCGACAGTAGCTTCCCGTGTCTCCAAAACACCTCCCCCGGATGATGGCCCTAAAATAGCCGGCTCCGTCCGATCCGTCCCCAGGGTCTCCGTGGCACATTGTGTGGCCGTTTTCGGCTGCCCGTGCTTACGCGGTTAGAGTTGGCGGTGCGGCTCTAACTCGATTCGTCTCCAATCAGCGGTCCATTCTTCCCCAGACCCCGCCATTGATCATCCCGTTTCTGTCTCCCGGCTACCTGTCCCCCCAGAATATCCCTCGTCCCGGTCTCATCTCCTCCGGCGCCTTGCCGCTCCCACGGCGTCAGATGTCGTCGTCCCTTTAGAATTCCCCTCCACAAAACCTTTCCCAACTAATAAATCATGTACATGGTCATAGCTAACAGACAAAACACGCCCTCACCTCTCCCCTCAACCCGTCGCCATAGCGAACAGACCCGTCATTACTCGCCTTATCTGAAATGGATTCCCTTCCATATCCACGGCGTTCCCCTTTGTCTCAGGGGAGCCTTTTCGCATGAAAGCATCCACAGAATCGTCCGGGGCCTCGCGATTTCGGAAGCTTCCCTACCACCCGCCGTCTGCCTAATATATGTCCTCCCTCCCTCTACCGTAAGCCCTCCCCGGTACGTAGCCGACGTAGCATGTCTTCTGAGAACAACACTGGCTACAATCGCTCCCGTTCGTCTCGGTAAATACCCCCTCGGATCCTTATTTTCCTTCCTCGCTTCGATTGCATCTCTGTGATTTTAAAAATAAATTAGCGCCCTGGGAAGTGAGTCATAACAAATCTCTCATCTTCTCCTCTTCCTCATTTCCATGACCGGACTGCCGTTTTCAGGTGGCCAGTTCGTAACATCTCCCGGTGGCCAGGTGTTGATTCTTCTACTGGTGAGTGTTTTCTACCTGTTCTTGTTCTGCTTAATTAGACCGTGGGAACACTGGATATCGGAGAGAAATCTCCTCGTCATTTCCTCTGGTAATTTCCGTGACCCCTTCCGATTTCGGTCCAGCGTTCCCGTGTGTCCGACACTATCCGAGATCATTAGGCATCCTGGGCGCTTTCTCCACGAGGGCGGGGCCTGCATTTTGCCAATAAACAGTATACTTCTAAAAATCAAAGTCGAGCTTAAAATGAGAGACGTGGAGACGGCCGGCATCCCCTGCCTAATGGGTTGTTATCTTCCAGTAAAATTCCGGGTTGCACCGTGTCGTCTCCGCGTCTCTGCCAGCCGCCTAACAGGCTCCACCCTCGCGCTCAGTGCTCGCCTTTTCGTTCTGCTTAGCCTCCATCTGAAATATTTATTCTAAAATCTTAAAAAGCCTGTCTTTAGGCTTGGCTGGCCCCGCCCCTCACTCAGCATGGGCTTTAACGTGCCCGTGATAAATCGCGACTCGGAGTTGCTCAAGCAGCAGATCAAGTCATGGGTCGAAGAGCCGCAGCACCAGAAGAAGCTGGTCCTCGTGATCGTCAGCGTCGCCCTCCTCCTAGACAACATGCTCTACATGGTCATCGTGCCGATTATCCCCAAGTACTTGCGAGACATCCACGCCTACGACGTCGAGTTCTACGGCTACCACAACGAGACGGTCAAGCTGCCCAACGGCACCTGGATAGTCAAGGCGGTCGGGGCCAAGGTCGACTATAAGGACGAGGAGCTGGCCCTGGGCTGGCTCTTCGCCTCGAAGGCCATGCTCCAGATCTTTATCAACCCCCTGAGCGGGTACATCATCGACCGTGTTGGCTACGAGATCCCGATGATCGTCGGCCTGACTGTCATGTTCAGTTCGACGGCCATCTTCGCCCTCGGCCGAAGCTACTCCGTGCTCTTCTTCGCCAGGAGTCTCCAGGTAGGCCGTGTCCTTTTCCCTTCGGTCCTTGTCCAACCGGGAAGCCCCCCTAAGTTTTTGTGTCCCAGTGTCTTCGACCCAATTTTGAGAAGAGGCCAGTTGGACACGTTTTGTGGCGTTGCGCGAGCCCCTCTCAATTAGAGACCACTTCTTTAATTACTTGAATTTCTTCTTTCCCGGGGAATATCCGAGATCGGCTTATCAAGAGAGAGGCTTCTCTAATCTCCCGCTGAAACACTGCGAGCCCTCTTTTTTTTCTGTTTTTGATGGCATTTGATTTTTGAGATGCAAATTTGCACAGCTTATTTGATATTCCCGGGTGGAAAAAACAGTGGGGGTCCGAAATGTTATCTGTTGGAATCGATGGGGAGGGTGCCGGGAGAACCTCCTGGGAATGGCGTGGGGCGCGAGACAACAATCCCGGGGAGGGAGGGGACTTCCTCAGTTGGACAAGGATCGCTTACGTGTCCCTGATCTTAAATTTCAATTCCAAAAACATCCTTGCAGGGCTTCGGATCAGCCTTCGCCGACACCTCGGGCCTGGCCATGATTGCCGACCGATTCAACGAGGAAGGTGAGAGATCGGCCGCCCTTGGCATAGCCCTGGCCTTCATCTCCTTCGGTTGCCTCGTAGCTCCTCCGTTCGGCTCCGTCCTCTACAGTATCGCCGGCAAGCCAGTGCCTTTCCTCATCTTGGCTTTCATCTGTCTGACCGACGCCTTGGCCGTCTTCATGGTCATCCAGCCGGGTAGAAGAGGGCCCACCAACGCGGCTGGCGAACGTGTCCAGGGCACACCCATGTGGAAACTCTTCATGGATCCGATGATCGCCGTCTGCTCCGGTGCCCTGGTCATGGCCAACATCTCGCTGGCCTTCCTCGAGCCGACTATCACCACCTGGATGAGCGAGGTCCTTCCGGAGACACCGGGCTGGCTCGTGGGAATGATCTGGCTGCCGCCTTTCTTCCCACACGTTCTCGGCGTCTACGTCACTGTCCGCCTCCTGAAGTCCTTCCCCGGCCACACATATGCTATCGCCGCCGTCGGGTTGGGCATGGAGGGGCTGGCCTGTATGGCCGTGCCCTACATGAGCAGTGTCTGGCAGCTGATGATCCCGTTGAGTTTCGTCTGTTTCGGGATAGCTCTAATCGACACCTCACTGCTCCCCATGCTGGGCCACCTGGTGGACACCCGGCATGTGAGTGTCTACGGCTCGGTCTACGCCATCGCGGACATTTCCTACAGTTTCGCATACGCCTTCGGGCCGATCATCGCCGGCTGGATTGTCTCGAACATGTCCTTCAAGGCTCTCAACTACATCATCTGCTTCACAAATGTCTTCTACTGCCCCGTGCTTTGGATTTTGAGGAATGTCCACGGATATGACAACCTGGAGCCGAAAGATAAACCAGAATTGACAACGACACTCCCGAACGAAGGCTACCAGAATTATCATGACGGGCCGGTCAATGGGACGGCGACGGCCCCGGCGGTGGTGCCGCAGCCAGCGGCCAACTACGGAACACAGCAACAGTACCCGGCCGGGTTCGACCCTCTCAATCCCCAGTGGTAGATGCCTATATGATCTCGGATATATTTATGATATTTTATATGTGGTAGAGACCGTCAAAATAAAGTGTTTTAGCTAAGAATGGTCGAGCCAGAGGATGCCGGCGGCTGGTACGACGTACGTTTCCTTCCCAAAATGAGAATCCCATCGGATTCCACGACAATTAATCGTGCGTTGCGTGCGGTGGTATTTGTGCCGGAGCCTAAGTGTCTGTCCATTAACTGGGCTCCTCTTCCGTGAGGTGGTTCTTCCCCAGGGAAAAAGCGCCTCCTTCATCTCCCTTAATTAAAGACGAGGCGCGGATTGAATTCCGCCGCCCATGACCGTCTCCCGCGTCCTCCAGCGTCTCCTCACTCTTCCCACTGTCAAGGTTTCCCTTTTATACGGTTTCCATTGAAAGATGTGACCCAAACCGACCTCTTCCACTAATTAGACGGCCAACCTGTTTAGAGAAGTCTTCCAAAGCCGCCCGTTCCTCCCTTGGACCACACTTTAGATCGCTACCTCGAGTATGCCGCCGTGGTGGCAGCCGGACAGAAGAGGTACCAGTCGGCTGATCTGGGTCTCATGGTTACAGACCGCTGCACAATACACAGAAGGCCGTGGAACAATTTAGAAAGGAAGGGATCAAATGGCAGACGAAATTGGAACAGATAGCCGAGGAGGAGAAGAATTGGGTAGGGGAAGTCACCTCGCAGCTGAACGGATCATCTCAGATCAACCGTTTCTGGCTCTCAGAAATGTATCTGCGGATCCGAATTCCCCTGCCCGTCAACTCATCGCCGGCCTACGTCTTTCCCCAGCGAACGTTTGAAAGCGACGACGAGAGGCTGCGATACACGGCCCTGTTGATCCGGGGAATCTGTGACTACAAGGACAAGATCGACAAGTAACTGGCTCGGTATACCCTATAGAATGTTCATTTTAGGAGAAAGGTCGATCGAGAGGTCTCGACGGGCCGACAGAAGGTGCACATGTGTATGGAACAGTACGAGAGGATCCTCAGTTGCTATAGGGAGCCGGGCGAGGTGGAGGATGTCCAGTTGGTTAAGCGGCGGACGGACAGGGGAAACGAACACATCATGGTCATGTGTAACAACCAGGTACACGGCAGACACTATCTGTTAACTCGTCCCGTTAGGCCTTTATAGTGCACACCCGCTGGGGAGGGGATCTTCTTCCGCTGCCCGACGTCCTCCACCAGCTGAAAGAAGTTCGTCGTAAAGCTGCTCCCAGAGCACTGGATGCCACTCCGATTGGGGGAGCCGGGGCGGGGGACAGGACGATAGCCGCGAGATTCTGGAACGAAATGTCGACTTCGGAAGAGAACGTCAAGAGTCTGAAATGGGCTATACAGGCCCTGTTTGTGGTATGCCTGGATGACGTGGCGATGGAGAATGGGAAGACGACCCTCACCCTGCCGGAGAGAGGGAAACACCTCCTGGTAGGGGGAGGGAGCAGGAAGAGTGGATTCAATAGATGGTACGACAGCACCATCCAGGTAACACTTCGGGAGTGAGGGGCACAGTTCCCGTTTCAGCTGGTGGTGGCCAGTGACGGTACTAGCGGACTCTGTATCGAACACAGCACCGTCGAGGGGATCGTCATCATCAACATGGCCGAGGCAGCCCTTCGTCACGTGGAAAAGAACTGGCACTCCAGAATGGTGTCTACAGTAATCTGTCCTATGACTACGGAGTTTCAGATCTGTCAGGACGAGCGTCATTTCTCAGCCAAACCGCTGACCTGGCACGTGAGTGAGAAGGCCAGGGAGATGATAGAGAAACAACGGGAGATATTCGACGAGTAGGCAAGAGTCTTTCTTATTCTCTTTTTCTTTTCAAGACACACCTCCGAGTTGGACCTGACCGTCGTGCATTTTGTCGATTTCGGGAAGGAGCTGATCAAGAAGATGGGGTTCAGTCCGGACGGCTTCATCCAGCTGGCCATGCAGTTGGCCCACTTCAACCTCCACGGTTACCTCGTGTCCACCTACGAGTCCGCCTCGCTCAGGAGATTCGGGGCCGGGAGAGTCGACAACATCCGGGCCAACACGCAGGAAGCCCTGGAATGGGTCTCCCAGATGCACAACCAGGGGGCCACACAGAAGAAGAGACTGGAGTGTCTGCGACGAGCAGCCGAGAAGCAGGCACAGGTCACTGCCGAGGTGGGCACCCCTCCCCCTTTAGAGGGGCTCTCTCTTTCCAGAACATCAGTGGCTACGGGATAGACAACCACCTGTGTGCGTTGTCGGTACTAGCCCGCGAGCCTGGCGAGCCCCTTCCCGCGATATTCACGGATCCGCTGTTCCCCGAGCTCATGAGGTTCCCGCTTTCGACGAGCCAGGTCCTCCCCCGTCTCCCCCGTTCCAATCCAATTTCAGGTGACCACTTCCCCCGACATCTCCGACTGTTATCTCTGTTATGGAGCAGTCGTCAGGGACGGCTACGGCTGTGCCTACAATCTCCTGCCCGACCGGGTCATCTTCGCCCCGTCAGCCTTCAAATCCAACCCCCGGACCAATCTCGCCGACTTCTCCCGGCATCTGACCATAGCCATGAGCCAGATGCGCCAACTTGTTCAGGACCAGCAGAAGTAGCCCCTCCAATAGAGCAATAAGTCAAGATAGCCAACGAATACGTAGAGTCGTGTATTAAATCTTTATCCCTTCGAGACTAAAAGTTCGAGTTTCTTCGCGACGCATTCATTGAAGCGAGTGGCATGGTCGGGGGAGATAGCGTCTAGTAGAGCTCGCGCGTTTGAATAGTACCTCGTATGGAGAGCGATCTACAGTTTTTATTTATTTTGTTAAATTCATTTTGTTCCATTACCTGGGTATAGTCGCCGTTCATGCAATCGGTGTTGGTGGAAGCGATACGCCAACCCTTCATCGTCAACTCAAGTGTATAGGGCCGTCCTTCCTGGAATTCATTCTCTCTAATTATACAGCTATCTTCCTACCTGGGTTTTAACATTGACAAATATTAAATCTGGAGTGCGGGGCAAGAGTTCCGAGACGTACATGTCGGTGACTTCTAGGGCCAGCTCGTGTACAGCCGAGATGGCCTCTAGCTCCAGAGGGCCGCCTGGTCCGCCGCCGACCATTCCCCCTTCCTTTAACGGAGACAATTCAATAGAAAGGCGAAAGGGATACCTCGTCGTGTCGCTTCCTGTTCTTGGCCGCTATTTCCTCGAGAGAAAGAGGTGTTCGTGTAGGCCGACTCAGTGCTTCTGGGATATCGGGGAAGAAGGCGGCTTCTTGTATGGGGGAATGACAACTCGAATTCAGGTACTGATGCCGGGCAGCTGTCCACCTGGCTGAACTGTAAGGGGTTGACTGGGGAGGGGAGAGGACTGACTCTTGTTGTTTGTACAGGGGAGAGACCCCTAAAGTGTCTGCCACTTGGTTCACACTGAGCGACGAGGACACGGCCCCACAGACGCACTCGGGAGCAATTCCGATGGGCATCGTGTGGAGGCCGGGAGTGACCCCGGCACTGGGGGAGGGAGGAGGGCTCTCCGGAGGCAGGGTGCTCATCTGAGTCGGGTACTTGTTGTGGCGGTGGGAGCTGTGGGAGGAGGGGGTCGAGAAGGAGGAAGAGGACGGCGAGGAGGGGGGCGACGGGCACTGCATATGGCCTGGCAGTGATGCAAATGCAGACGAGGGGGATCAGGGCTTGCGAAACGCGGCCCGGGTTGTTTTCTCTCATATGTGATTCTCAGAAAAGAAACAAGGGGGAAAAGGAGGAAAAGGATGGGGAAAAGAGCCAGAAGAAGGAAGAGGGCAAGCGAGGGAATGGCGAAGATTACACTCGGCCGAGCAAGAATCACCATTGTATGAGACTTTCGGATGGAGTTCAATGAACAAAAAAGGGAAATGGACCGGGATTGCAGCTGATAAGAGCGATTCACACGCCTTTCCCGACAACAACTCCTGTTTGTTATTATAATGTATCATTTGGGGCAGAGATAATATTTACTCGTCCGGAAATATATTTTGTCTAGTTTTCCGGGGAAGAAAAGGAGGGAGGAGAAGCGAAAAAGAAGAAAAGTAAGCAGGGGGCGGCTAGCACTTCGGGGTGACGTCACAAACAGCTGAACCCCCCGATCAATGGGGAGTTCCAGGGGAAGCGAGAAGCAAAACAGACGGATTTATTAGGGGAGGAGATCACTTGCGGCCGAGTCCCCGGTAAAATGGGAAGTGGCCTCCCTGGCCGACGGACTTCTCCTTAGATCTCGTGAGGAAGGCCGAGCCTAAACCGGGACAGATCGGACAACAAGACAAACAACCCACGTTGTGACCTTTCCACCGGCACGGGCGAGTCCAGCAGCCACATCGACCTGGAAGAGGGGCTTGTTCAGTTGACTGGGTACTTGTCTCCTTTCGATAAAATAGAAGACCTACCCCTGGGGATAGTCCTCACCCTCGGCGGCGACGGTGGTGGCGACGAGCACTAGGCAGACGAGCAGACGGAACATCGAGACGGAGACTACCTGAGGAGGTTACAATTGGTCGGGAGAAACGATAGCGAGGAAAAAAAAAATAAATGAGAAGTCATGTTTCGGAGAGAGAGTGCCAATTGGGCCGGGACTTATTAAACAGCTCATAAATGGTCAGGCGACCTCCTATTACATATTCCCTTTTATCCGTGTAATGGATGAGCCCCCGGAGTGACACAAATGGTCCACTCCGGTAGCTACTCAAACGGAACCGAGACCAACTCGACTCTTTGGGGCTACTGCTCTACAGTAGGAAGCAGACGGCCATTGAGGGCAGACAGAGTAGACAGGAAGGAGAAGATACTAGAAGAAGGTCAAGTCTGATCGGGGAAGGACCACTACATCTCGTTAGAACACTTGACTAGAAGGGGGAAGTTGTGGATGATGGGGAGATGGCTGGACGAGAGGCGGCTACTCGTGGTCCGACCGTCGTTCCAATGCATTCTTTTATGCGAGTGACATGGCCATGTCACCCTCTTTTCAGGTTCGAGAACCAAAAATATCCTCGAATGTGGTACCAGCAAATGCTGGCTACACGTGGGCATGGCAATGTCTAGAATGATCTTGCAGGTTGCACAGATGCTCGGCGACGGAACGTTCGACGATTTGAAAGGAGAGGTTCGGAGATGGACTGAAGAGGACGAAAGTTCATTTGATACAGATATATATGGGGATAAAGGTCTTTGTGACGTTAGATAACGGAATAAGTGAAGGAAGGCACAAAGAGACCTTTCTGTACTGAAATTATGAGGCTTTATGCCCCAGTAAAGAGGGAAGAACTGGATAATTACGTTAGCGGAAAATGAAAAACAATAGACAAAACCCATGCAACTGACACTACTTGTTTCGAATTCTTCCAATCCAACGATGAAAAAGCGAGAAAAATGTGTATGAAAAGTGTGGAATTGAAACAAAAAACTGATAGCGAAAACAAATTTATATCCATAACAATAACAAGAATCAAAACTAAAAAAACATTAAATAATCTAAAAAACTACTCGTTGTCACCACCGAGTTCCATTCGAGAAAAAGCGACGACTTCTGCTTTATGTCCTGTCAAATAATCATAAACGCTCTGAGAGGGATTCAGCATGAAATTTTGACGCAACAGCGCTGTCTCATCCTCATCTATTCGAGTCGTTTCTCCTTGGTAGAAGTTGTTGAGTTCATCCTGTTCATTTTCCGTCTTTTTTACTTCTTTATCCTAAAATAATTTAGGTTTTAGAAAGACAGGGGAAGTACCTTTGCTTGTTCAAGTGGAGGTTCACCTAAAGTCTCAGATCTCATACCAATAATGTGCTGACAAATCTGGGATGCTAATTTATCTGTAGGAAAAGTGGCGCCTTCGCCCCGCTTCATAGCAACGATAGAAACAAATTTTCCCATAACTGCTTTATCTGTGCCTTCTAAACTCCGATTGTGACACTCGTCGCTACAATACTAACCTTTCGGATGCGCAGCTCCATAAAGAGATGTACCATCAGGTGCTGCATAGCCTTCAATTTTATTCACGGTTATGTTTTCACCAAGTTTCCCAACGGCCATCGTCACAAGTTCCCTACCGGAACGTCCGTCAGCATCAAGCACACTCTCGAGCTCTAAAGACAATTTTTAACGAATTATGTCAACCTACCAAACGATGTTGTATTGAAACTTTGGCCAGCAGTTTTATCCATTTGTTTATTAGCATGTTCGGCAGCAGCTAAACTTAATTGCTCAAGCTATAATGGCATAATGGCGAGAGATATTATAGGAAATACCAATGATTTGAAGTTATCACTCCGAGCTACAAAATCCGTTTCACACAGCAACTCTACAACAGCACCAACATTGTTTTTAGCCGCAAACCCTATTAATCCTTGTGATGTTGATCGATTGCTAAGCCTGAAAGTTACGTTTACAATAAAACAAATTCAACTAAAAGCTACTTTGCAGCTTTCGTCCAGCCCTCTTTTTTGGCCAACTCTTTGAGCCACTTTTCCGCTTCTTCCATGTTATCCTCCCCAAACTGAACTAGCGCTTTCCGGCAGTTCACATAACTATAACCTGTCCGTTTGCGCAATTTCATCAGTGCCTTCAACGTATATATTTTACATGTCAATTTGTACTAACCTCTTTGTTAACAGAAACCGATGATTTTGTTGCGGCTGATAATAGTCTAGTAGTAGTAAGCAATTGCCCCGGACGCCAAATACAGCGAAACATTTCTGAAATTTTGCTTTCTGTAGTATATAATAACGGAGAACGAGAACTCGGGGTTTTTCATATCCCTTGTACTCTGAAAGCAAAAAAAAGTGAAGTTTAGAAAGAGGTAAGCTCTGTTTCAGTCGAACGAATTCATTTTGGAGAAAACCAGCGCGAAATTCAAAACATTCCACGAAAGAGTTGTCAATGCTGATGTATGCGAATGGGCAGAGTGAACCCGGAACGGGATAACAATATGTAGTTTCAATATCTTCATATGAATATAACCCGTACAATACAAGTGGAAAATCACATTGCAAGAGGAAAAGGCGAAAGCTACATGGACATCAGTACGAAGGGGTGTTCAGGATAAAATAACGATGTTCATGTGTTTTGAGTGTTTTGAGTAGTCGATCAACGATGACGGTTGCAGTTTGAGGGGCAGTGAAAGGGGAAAATATACAGTGGAGATGGAATTTGTCGGTTACCTGAAATAGGAGGATATTTTGTGCATATAGCTTGTTTTATGTGTTACCCAAATGAGGACGTTGTCATTTTCTCTTCTCATGAACATGCACCTCAGCTGTCGTTCCTTTTTGAGTATGTGGGATACCTGTTTTACCAGGAATATCGCCCTTTTTCGTTCTTCCACTGAAATTATCGGAACTCTGCAATAAATAAATGTTGGGAGAAGGAGGGAAAACTACTTGGCACTGGGCACACAGATCTGTCTCGTTGCTCGATTGCTATACACAAAGTGCCAGAGTTGCTCGTGGTCGTTTCCTATCTGAACCTAGCTTTATGCTGATTAATATTCGAACAGACCTTTGATATTTCAAATGGGAGAGGATTCCGAAGACTGTCTTGAAAAGAGGTGAAAAATTTGGTATTGGTCTCCAATTTCTCGACAATTGACCTTTTTATCTATTCTGGATTTGATTGTGACTAAAAAAGGTAAACCTTATTTATGGGATCGAAGTGGTCTCGTTTCACCGATAACAACACAAAACAGGCGTTTAGATCCTCCCACGGGTACGAGATGTAGGCATAGAAGAACCCCCTAGAAATGGGTCTCCATCACGGGCCATGAGCCACTCACGAATCATTGAATTTGGGCAGACAGATCGGGGTCCAGGTCTGTGCCTCGGGCAGATGCATCGAGGAGTTGCCACTGATCAGATTGATCAGGATGTGGATATCGCGGGGATCGATGGTGTACTTCTTGTACCGGACGACGGAAACTATTTGCCGGTGGGCCAGGGCCAGACCGAACATTAGACCCTACATATAGAGATTTATACAGAGGGGGTCAAGAACTACCTCCAATTTGGCGGAACTCAGCTGGGCCAGCATCACATTCGACAAGAACTCTCTGTCGGCCGGATTCATCGGAAGGATGCGGATGGAGGACCGGAGCAGGGCCACGTCCGAGTGCCACCATTCGAGACAGCTCTCCATATACCTGAGGAGGGGTAGGGGGAGTGGAGAGGAAGAGACCCACCTGTCGGTGCCTTTGAGCAGCTTGCGCAGGTCGTAGTTGTCACCCCTCTTCTCGTAGATGGTCTCCAGCTGGGATCGAGACAGCGTGGACACAATCTGATCGAAGATGGAGGACAGCTGCTCCTGGAGCAGGTACTCCTGGCGGGAAACGATGCATAGGATCAACGGCTTCCGGTGGCTAAAGTGGACGTGGACATCGCCGGAGGAGACGGACTGCAGGGAGTCGTCCCAGTGCTCGATGCGGGAGACGAAGACGCCGATGATGGCGAACAGGCCACACAGGTGGTCCTCGAGTCCCCCTCTGAGGCTCGGATGATATGTTGAGAAGCGAACTCACGACATGAAGATGGGCCGACCGGTCTCGGAGAGGACGAACACGTGGTACTTGGTGTCGACCAGCTTCTCGAGGACGCCGTCGTCCGTCAGCTCCTCGGGCACCTCGACCTCCCTCAGCTCTACTTGGTCGACTGGAAGACTTATCGTGCTCTGATCCAGAAGGGAAAGATCGACCGAACTGGGTCCCCCTCCCGGGGCGTCGAACTCCATCATGTCCCTGAAAGAGAGTGAGACACAGCCAACTGGACAGGTACGGTACGAGGACACGTGGGGAGGAGGGAGGAGAGATACGGAATTATGCTTTATGGATTATATTATGTACACATAAAATGCGGGAAGAGTCTCTTTGTATAGAATGCTTGGTGGGGAGGAATGTCTCGCTCATCAGGTGTCACATCTCTGTCCTCTCTATCAACGTCTGGAGGTCCTGAATATCGACTATCTAAAGGGAATGGAGCAGGCACGTACCCTTTGGAGGATCATGTTTTTGGACAGCGTCTCCTCCAGCATGCGCTGCAGTTTCCGGTTCATCTCCTTGAGGTCCGTGACCTGCTCGTCGCCGGCCAGGGTATTCGCCAGGAATTTACGGAGAGGGTCTATAACGGGAATAGGGAGAAGCAGAAGACACTCACTCTCGTTCTTCTGTGTCCCGAGGGCAGACGGCATCGGACGGGACCGTATCCAGTTCTCGATGAGCTCGCTCTTCTCCAGGATCTCCCTCTGCTGGCACTCATTCTCGTGTTCCAGATGGCGCACCTGGAGGAGTCGTTTCCCTGCCCGGCCTTTAGAAGCGAACCTTATCTACGGCGTCCGCGTACGCCTTCTGGAGGGTGCCCAGTTTGTTGATCAGCTCCACGTTGTCCGACTCCAGTGCACTCAAAGAGGAGATGCTCTCGTTGCCGTCGTATGTCTGTAATCTCTCTTTTGCCCGGGGATACCCGGCCGGCCGACGTTACTCCTCGTGTCGGGGTCCACCACGTGCCACTCCCTCTCCTTCGCTTTCTCCACGCTTTCCGCCCTCCTCTTCTCTTCCTTCAACGCTTTCTGTAGTTCCTTCAGCAGCATGCTCTGCTTCTTTAAGGCCAACTGCTGTAATGGGCGGATTGTCCTCTCCCCCACAACCTCGTACCTTTTCCTCGTCCTTCGTCCCCACCAGCCCTTCCAACTCAGCAATTCGTCTCTCCAGTGTCTCCCTTTCCCGGCGATGGGTCTCCTCCACTTGTCCCATTTCCTGAGAGCAATTTCTCTGTCCGATAGCAACTAACCCCTTTATTCTTCAACTTCTCCCCGTCTATTTGGCTCTGCAATTCGGTGATCTGCCCAGTATATCCACTTTCCATCTCTTCTCTCAACTGAAAACACGAATAAAAATCAAGTAATCCGTCGGTCACCTTGTCCATCTCCCTCTGATGGTTCTCGGCAAGAGTTTCGTGCTCGACCTTCTGCCGCTCCTCCGCCACTCTCGCCTGGCCCAAAAGGGCTTCTTTCTCCCTTTTCTCCCCGAGATACAAATCGCGTATATGATGGATTTCCTTGTTGGCCTCTGCCTAAAAAGGAACAGCCGTCTTCCGTGTCCTCCGGATGGGCGTACCGTTGTCGCCTTCAACGTCTCCATCTCCTTTCCGGCCGTGTCCAGCTTTCCTCGTAACTCGTCCACCTGCCTGTCCCTCTCTTCCAGTGCCCTCCTTAGCTCCTCCTTCTCTTCTTCCAGTTGATCGGCTCTTTTCTGTGCCTACAACAGAATATCTCCCACCATATCGTGGATACCTCGCGGATCTCCTGCTCCTTCTGGCACTCGGTCTCCTTGTATTTCGCCTGCTGTTGTTCATTTCTAAGAATAGAATGAGTAAAGGGGAGGTGTGTCCGACTGACTCTCTCCTGACCTCCAGTACCGTGTTCTCCAGTCCCCGGACACACACCGTCTGTTCCTCGAGTCCCCTCGTCGCCTCATCCACCTTGTCCCGCAGTTCCAGGACAGTCTCTGAATAATCTCTCGTCCGGTCTCCCTCGCCGCCTACCCTCAAAGACCGCCTTCTCCTCTGCCCACTGTCGTCTCTCCTCCAACAGATTTCCCCGGTCTCCCTGTCCTAAACATATCTTTACTCTAGCCTTCTACCAAATAAAAATAATAAAATCTCTCAAAGACTACCTTCTATTGAATTGTTCGCCTCGAGTTCCTTCTGTAGGTCCTCGCACTGTCGGACTACCTGATATCTACGGTCAGACGGTCAGCTCGGGGGATACCTTGTTCAGTTCGGCGATGAATGTCTGTTGCTGTAGACGGAACTCTTCCTCTTGCTGAACAAGCCGGGCCCGGAGGTCCTGGTTCTCGTCCTCCAGCCTATGTTGGGTCTCCCTTTCCTTCTCGGTCAGACTTCTGTTTAATAACTGAAGGCGAATCTCTTCTAAAGGTCAAGAGGCCACCGCTTACCCGGGTGGCGAACTGTAAGGGATCCTTCTTGATCGGGGGTTCGATATTCGAGAGGGCGGCATTTTTCAGCTTTTCCTTGAGTTCGTAGTTGGTATTTCGAAGGTCAATCAACTGTTCCTGGAGCCGGAGAAACTCTTCTTGAGAAAGGCCGTCGCTCGAAGACGACATCTTCCTGAAAACTTGTCGGACTGACTTTATGGTGTTTTTAGGAGCTAGGGATGTTTTGTCTGATCCGGCAGGGGAGTAAAATGTCTTCTTTCCGTCATCCAATAATTTTGGAAAAGGAAGGACTGGAAGGAAAGAAGGTTCGTGCTGCGGAAAATGGTGGTCGGTGGAACTATTGACCGCGCTCCCCTCCCCTCCTCCTCTTTTTCAAATTTGAGAAGAATCAATTGTTTCAGATATTGAATTTACATTTGATTTTCTGATTTTCTTATCACATCATGTAATTTATGTTCTCCTCGTATTTTCTTTCGAATAATATACCTGAAAATACCCAGAAATTCATTCCGATTAGCCTCTGCATACGCTTGACAGTATTCTGACTTTCCCCCTTGCAATACTGACTCTTATACGGCACTTTTCCATCGTCTTAATCTTATATATCCATAGTATTTCTCCGTAATTTGCTGCTGACTCATTCGAATTCAGAAAAAAAAACCATTCGAAAACAATTCAAATTCACTTTCGCGCCGTTTCCCGCTTGCAGTGAACACTTACACCCAGCTGACATGTGCTGTTCTTTCGCATTATGTGGTCCATATAATTGGCCATTGTGCTATATGCATTACAAATAACTCATAGCTGGTATACTAATTGAATTCTTCTTCTCTTTAGAAGCATTTGCGTTATTCTCACATTTATACATTTTAAGGTAATTGGACAAAGAGAATAATATGTCACCTGGCTCGACCGATGGCAACCCAATTAAGAATGTTACAAGTCGAAAAAAACCAGTAAGTTCTTCTGTTTAAAATACTCATAGGGTATATGAAGGCTCCTAATAAATACCAGTTTTTATACCCTTTCTTTATCACGATTTATTGCTATAAAACGACATTTAGCGTCCGAAACCTATTGAAGAAGATAGCGACGATGAAATAAGTGGCAGCTCAAGCGCAAAGAAAAAACGGTACAATCGAGTAATCATTGTGATTTTAATTTTCATTAATTGGTGCTTAGACTAACTCAAATGGAGCAGGACCTAGTTCACGTGTTCGCAGAAATTTAAATCTTAGTTTTCTACCAGCAGAAGCAAAAAAGAGTAAGTCACGCACCATATTCGCCATTTATTATTTTAGGGCGTTCAAAAGCTCACGAGGTAGAAGCTAATGAAGGAGAAAGTTTGGAAGCGGCTGTGACTAGAATCCTAGAGTCTCATCTATTACTTCGAAAATTTATAAATGCAGCTAATTGTTTTGAACACAAGACAATCCTTGATATTATTAATAATGATCTGGTACGACATGAATCTATGGCTGTGAGTAGTTTGCGTCGGCCAATTTTACACCTTTTAGGATATGGCAATGATATTGAATTCGGCTGTAGAAGTTTATGGATTTCGTGTTGATCGATGTTACCTTCATGTACAAGATACTCGTGGCCACATAACATCCACATTCAACCCTAAACGTGGGACCTTGTATTGTTAACTTCTATTTTCTTAGATGGCCATAACGATCTTCATAATGACTCAATGAGAGGTAGTCCAAGGCGGAGACGGCGGGATGACATTAAACGTATTTTTTTTTGGGTATACGTCCATAATATTTCAGAGAACATTGGAGATTGGAAAGCGCGTTTAACTGAAGATGGAGAACAAGAATTAAATATTGCCGATGAGGAAGAAGAAGAAGGTAGCGGACGTAGACATATTCCCGAAGGTGCGTAACACTTTTGATGAATTTATTGTTTTCAGAAGATAGTGAAAACTTTATGGATAATATCCCTACCGACCATGAAGAACTGAATAATTTCCTCGATGATTTAATGGCGCAAAGAAAAACAATTAATGATAAAATACATTCAGTGGTAAGTGTTCATTTATTTCTATTTATTCAAATGGAAACTTCTTTATATATAATAAGGGTTATTTACAGAACACTCACATCGTAGAAGACGGTGATGATTTAATGGATAAGACAAATAAAGAACTTTCTTCAAACGAATATTATCAAAAGGTATAATTTCGTGAATCAGTAATAACGAATATAATCAATTCTTAGGCGGTTTCACGTTATGGAGAAGGTAATAGCGCTGCTATGCTTATGAACAATGCTAAATTCTCATCGGAATCACAGGCTTACCTTATTCATTCTCGTATTACTCCAAATGAAACAAAAATAACGGAGTCGCTTAACTATGATTTCATAAAACAGATTAAAGGTACACAAGTTTAGTATATATTTTAAAATGTTATTGTTTTTAGAAACCTTAGCAAACTCATTGTCAGCAGCCCCTAAAAAGATTGAGAAGGATCTTTTGCCGGCACTAGATGAAGTCTATCATAATAGCGATGTAGACACCGACGAGGAGGATAACTTCACTGGTGTGTTTATTCTTTTTTTTTTAAATGAATGCGGTTTAGCAACAGCAGCCGATGAGATAACTGAAGCAAACGTGGGAATAGAAAACCTTCCAAGAAGTCCTAAGAATAAAGCATCTGAATTGAGAAGATCTATTGTTTTTAGAGGGAAGAATATGACAATAGAGCGGGTATGCTTCAACGCAGAAATAATAATTGTAATTTCCAGACATGGGTTGCGGATGACATAACACTTAATTTAGCCCCGGATCTATATGGGAATAGGGACAAAGAAGACTTAACGCGTTTAGAGAAAACTCGCACAGCTGTAAGTTTTAAATCAAATAACAAAGTTTTTTAGGGAGTTGATAATGAAGAGAAAAGTAAACTACCAGCAGAGTTGGAACTGTCTACGATTGAATTAAAAGAACGTTCAAAATATTTCGAAATATCAGGAATTGATGAAGATGTGCGAGAACTGGATAACTTATGGAATTCTCAAATCGTAAAGACCGTTGTAACTACCGACGAAATGGTAGAAATGATACGGTTTGTTTTTAATTATTTCTTTACAATGCATAACAGATTGGTAGAAGATAGTCGAGACAGTCTAGAAGAAATCCACAATAAAAAACTGCGTATACTTCAGCCAGGAGATTATGTATTTTTCGTAGGAAGTGACGCTCAAGAGGTTTGAACATTTATTGGGAAGATAAATCCTTGTAGAATCCTTTAATCCCTGTCGACGATTGGAAAGAAGAAAGCGCTGACCCTGTACTAGAACTAGCTGGGTAACACAATATTTTGTTTAAAGAAATATTATGTTATAGCAATGACGTTTTTTATGACGCCGAAGATGATTTGGAAGGAGCTGGAGATAATGAGGAACTTGACTTACCAAACGAAGCTGAACCTGATAATATTGAGCATACTAATAGACCCATCGAGAGTATTGTGGATGATGTTCGCATTGCAATGGAAAGAGATACCCCGTAAGCGGCGGAAGCATGCCTTTTTAACAGTTATGTTTAGAAATGAAGAAGGTGAACCCGGAGAAACTGTTCACCTCGAAGATATTGCTGATGTGCCTGTCAATCCAGGAATGATACCTGATAAATTAGATGAAGCTATCCGCAACATGGGTAAAGAGGATAATGCTCATTGGAAAGGTGTGGCATGCATTTTTGAAATTTTTTTCTAATTTTTCAGGTAGCAAAACTGCCGAAGTTGTTGCCGGGGATAACAAGAAACAGAAAAAAACTCGCGTAGCTGAGGATAAATCTGTACATATTGACGAGTAAGACGGAAATCTAACAAGTGTACCGCTATTTTTTTTTTAAAGATATTGGGCGGCATCTGATGCCGAACTGCGGAGAAAAGCTGCGTGCAAGTACAGTGCACGCCCTTCACACAGTATTGAAAAAACAGAAAACCTTATATTTCTGCCCCGACCTGCAAGCAAGAATGCATTCAGTTTTTATGATTTCGAAGATTTTAACAAAATTACTTGTCTCAATGGAGTGAGTACTTTTCTGTTTATGTGTATAATCTTCATTTTTTAGGAGATGACATACTCTGGTAATACATGGGACAACAGCATGAGAACTGTAGAATTGATCAACAAACCGATGTCACTCTACGATGTAGCTGCTTTTAATGAAGATGGAGATGAATGTATGGGACTGGAATGGATGCGTGCTTTACGAGGCATTAAGCTAAAAAGGCCTGCTGATGAACTGTTTGAGTCATTTAGTGAGTCGTATGTAATACATACTTTAGATCCACATCAATGCAGGATGCAGATGCTGCGCTATTAGCAACATCAGCACTAGGTAGTGTTAGTGGTGATGAACCTGGGATGGAATACAACCCTGATATTGAAAACATATGGCACGACCATAACTACGAAAACACCGTTCATTACGAAGTTGATTCTCCTGGCTTGGAATCATACCATACAGCACCGGTAAATTTATAATTCTTTCTAATAATACTCCAAACGCTGTTGCTTAAATAATATCATGCCATGTATTTCTAAAATGTATTTTTAGGCAGGGTCTAATTCTCCGGATCAAGATTTTAATCAAGCCATAGAAACACTTCCTTGGGTGACCCGAAAGAATAAACTTCAAGAAATTCGTGACCTCCAAGCTGCAGAAGATATTGAAGAAGAAGGGGAAATAGCAGAAGTGAGCAGCGATAATTTTTTTAAATGGAACTTTTAGGGTTTGGAAGGAACTACCGCCATTATAATTAAAAATACATCTATTGATCAGTCAAAAGTGAAATCTTATCTAAAGAACATTCTCACAAATCGAATGGTTTAGCCCGCATTGATAAATGCGTTACCTCATTTTTAGATGGATAAGAAATGCCTGAAAACAGTAACTGAAGCAGCGAGCGATCAAGAATTCTTGGACCAAACGGTAACCGCTGTTAGAGAGCTCACCCTCATGAATCCTGGTCAAGATATCAGCATGATGAATAGATCATTTGAGTTCAAAGATACTGGAATTGGTTAGTTCTTCATGTTCTTAAACATTTTTTTAAAGATCCCCTGGAAGTATCGCGTGTCGTGTTTACCGCCCCTGATCAGCAGACCCAGACAGGCCAAGGATTGAATGCCAGCACAAATCAAGACGGCCCCTCACAAGAAGCTCTTACAAATGCTGTTGTATTAAGTGACTTTAATATTCAAGGTTAGTCTTTGATATATATAATAGATTTTCTATTCAGGAGAGCATTCTCTGTCAAGTATTATGGCGTGCCTGCCATTTAGAGCACAGCGTAATAATGAAAAAAACATGCACGTTGCGCTGCTTTTCAGTATAGCATTACAAATGTGCAATGAAAATGTAAGTTTTCTCTGAAATCTGGTCAACCGTGATCCAACTCAGACTCTGCATTGTATGCAGCCTCCAACTACTGGGGATGCAAGTTCGTTGGGAGATTTTGTGCTCAGAAATGGCGCATCTCCTCAAATAAACGCGTTGGTTGATGTTCCACGTCCGAAACGTCCAGTGCGTGTTATGCAGGAAGTTATTCCGGAAGTTGACGAAACTAATTTGGACGATTCAACTACTCATTAATTAGTATTTGTTGTTTTATTATTTGGATAAGAGGTACCGATATATCCCCATGCTTTTGAGTTTTGTACAACTCCGCTTGTTACCACTTTTTATTCTGAAAAGCCTAATTTGATTTTGTATATTACTAAAGTTTGATTTCGTTCCATAGCAAATCGTGTAATGTCTAGATCCCGGTGTAAATTATATAATCTTGCTTGTGCAATGTCGATTTTTAACATTCTTGGTCTCAATTCAAGTTATCTGTAATAAAACTTATAAAAGTATTATAGTAATGGGGCTACACATAGATGTCAAGAAACTCCAATATTACAAATGAGCATCGAAAGGTAACGGCAGGTGTGATAACACGCATCCTATCCCAAAGACACGCTATTCTCAATAACCTTCCCACATTGTAAATCGCAATTTCAGGATGTGTCGACACTGGTTGTCGCCAGTGTTCTGTATCGCAAACGATCGATCGAGCCGTCAGCTGGGGTCTCTCTGCGTCTCTGCCGCTTTCCCGTCCTTCTTTTAGGGTTTTGCAAACCTTATTCATTGGCCATTCCAGTTTCCAACTAATTTTTGTTGTGTCTAAACGTAGAATAAACATTTACATGTTTTATTTCCTCAAACCTCCACCTTTAAAAAAGCCGGACACCTATTTCCTGTCCTTTTCCAAGTGATAAAAGTTTATTGAGTTTCCTACTAATTTCCTTGAAGGAAATTGCATATTTCTATTATTTTTTATGTCATGATGCTATAAAGAGCTTCGATTTGTTCGTAAATATCGTTATTTATTGTATATTTTATGGGATTAGATTACAACAAATACGCCGTCTCGTTGTCTTTTTTATCGCGGTGATATCTAAATTTCAGTGAGAAGGCCCATTCCAGCAGCCGGAGGAGATGAGCAATCTCATGCCGGTGGCCGGCTCGCCAACTACGGGTTCGCCACCGTCTCATCAGCCATGCGTCGCCAGTCCTCCACCACCCAAGACGACGGCCCGCGTGGCAGGCAGTAAGTGTCCGTACAGTTAAAGTAACATTTCCCAGTTCCTCCATGCACTCCGAGCATCATGACCAGCACCCAGCAGGTTGCACCCCAAATGGGCCAAATCGGCAGCTGTTCCGGGGACGTGACCGACAGCAACGCAGAGGTTCTCCTCTTCCCGACCCGTACCCCCTGCTTCCAGGTCCTCTCGGTATTCGAATGCCCCGTCTGTCTCGACTACATGCTCCCGCCCTACCTTCAGTGTCACTCTGGACACCTCGTCTGTGGAAACTGCCGTCCCAAGCTCACCTGCTGCCCCACCTGCCGCGGAGCCACTCGTAACCGTCTACCCATCCCCGCCTCAATCCGTTTCAGCCAATGTCCGCAACTTGGGTCTCGAGAAGATCGCCAACACCGTCAGATTCCCTTGTAAATTCAACAGTTCCGGCTGCCAGCAGTTTTTCTACCACCAGGAGAAAGTTGAACACGAGGAGGCCTGTGAGTTCAGGTGGGTAGTCGGCCGTCCTCGGCTAGGGCCTCTTCCAGACCATACAGCTGTCCGTGTCCCGGAGCCTCGTGCAAATGGCAGGGAGCCCTGACCGATGTCATGGAGCACCTCAAGAAGATCCACAAGAGCATCACGACACTGCAAGGTACGTCCTAGCCAGGGGCTAATTGGAACCGGGCCTTCTAGGGGAGGACATCGTCTTCTTGGCGACGGACATCAACCTGCCAGGGGCGGTCGACTGGGTCATGATGCAGAGTTGCTTCGGGTACAACTTCATGCTGGTCCTCGAGAAACAGGATCGCGAGCAGGGCCAGCAGATGTTCTACGCCGTCGTCCAGCTTATCGGAGCCAAGAAGGAAGCCGACAACTTCATGTACAGGTCTCGTCCTCCTCCTCCTGCAACAACCTCCTCTTCGTCTTCAGATTAGAACTCTCGACGATGAGGCGTAGACTGGCCTGGGAGGCGACCCCGCGCTCGATCCACGAGGGCGTCGCCCACGCCATCCACCAGTCCGACTGTCTGTCTTTCGACACTTCCACTGCTCAACTCTTCGCCGGTGCCCCTCCTCCCCCTGCCCCCTAATAACAGATTTCAGAAAACGGTAACTTGGGGATCAACGTGACCATCAGCATGGTGGAGGCGTCTCCGGGAGTTGCCCATGCCATGGCCCGCTAGTTCTCCTGGTCCTCCTCCTGTCCTCCGGTGTCCCTCCTGGCGTCTCCCTAATTATCCTGTCCAGTCGTATTTCCCGTCAGGTCGTCTTGTGATCAAACTGTCGCTAGCTCCCCTCCTCCAGATATTTCAGAATTTCATTATACACCCCGTCCCGATCCCCGTCTAGCTATCAAAAGCGGATCTTGTACTGTATATAACCTGACTTTCACACTAGTTACACAACCAAAGTTGTACTCGATTTTGTAACAACTACTGTATAAAGAGTCTGCCTTGGAGCCATTTTACTCGATGGGGGGAGGTGGCCATCGGCTTGTGTCAGGTGGAAAGACAATAGCCTTAAAAAGTATACCATTATTTGGGTGGTACCGTCTCTCATAAAAGGAATTCGCCATGAAGGGGCCTTTTTAGATTTGTGTGGCTGACTGGTTATAATTCCCCGACTACTTCTCGTAATTCCCCTAATTCATAAACCGGAACCTGTTCAAAATGCAATCCTCGCCGTTTTTCGAAGGGTCCGTTCAGACCTCGCCGCAGGGTTCCCCCGGCCGGGTCCCCCAAACAGTGAAGTTTTCGCAACCTGCCCCGTTTGGCCCTAAACATTTCCGTTGAGCCCTGGATAATGGCCGTTTTTGGAACGAGTCCATCCCATGTAGTTCACGGCGGACACTTCTTCGAGTGGGAAACAACACATTTTGTTGTCCGACTTTGGCCGTCGCCCGGGGTTCCGCTAGATAAAAAGAGTATCAGCGGAGGAGGAAGAAGTTTTATTATTTGGAACAACCGTCAACGTGATCACTTGTATTCTAACAGATTTCACTACCCAGGACAAGACTCGGAATGGCACACGGGGACTATGTACAGCGGGGGGACTTCACTCGGCACAGTCGCAGTCGTCGTCGATGAAGGGCCAGGATAGGGCCTCGGTGAAAGAGACGCTTCTCGTGGAGTTGGGGGTACTGGAAACGGGGTTAAGGGGCAGACCGGCCACTCGCCTCAGGTCCGAGAAGGTGTCCGAGTCGATTTTTCGCTTGAAGAGTAACCGGGTCGGGGAGCGACGGGGCGACCGTAGAAGACGGCGGACGGAGTCGGCGATCGAGTGTCCGAAGGATCTGGAAGACGGCCTTTTTGGGAGACTTTTCGTGTCTGTTCTCGTATGACGGACCCCTTGCCGCTTCATGTTTCACACTGCCCTCTTCGCCATTTCCGCACTTCCGCGCCTTGTGTGCCCTGGAGGATTTCCGCACAGCTTCACCGTCATTTGGAGGACAAGGTTCGGAGGGAGGACGCCTCCCCGGCTATTTTAGACTGCCAAAGTTTGGATTCTTCCAGGGCGCGTGTGGCAAATCACGGCAAACATAATTGGCCGTCGCTCAGATCGAACTCACAATGGGGACACAATAGGCAGGAGAGGAAACGTCCACCTCCGCGAACACGGCCAAGAATTCCAACGGCTCTTTGTACTTTTATTTAATAGTCCTAGTCCTATTTAATAGTCCTAACCAGTGGCCGAACTCGGAGCCGCGCGCTCATTGCCATAATTTCAAATCAATGCCACCCCAGGAGAGCACCCAGGAGAATTATTCGCCCACAAAAATGTGCTTCCGGAGCTCATTAGCAGGGCCAGATAACGGAAGGCCGATGACCTGACGTCACAAAGCCCGGCAGGAAGTAAGCACTCCTGAGGGAGGCTGGAGGACCACTTCCTCTCGAAGAGAACCAAAGACAGTCTAATTACCCCGGGGGACTGGCTATGGTAGTCCCCCTCCCGTGGGCCCTAGTGGCCGCCATCCCCTGGGCCGACATAATTAGCATTATTTGAAGGGGATCGATGGCGTGGACTTCTTCTCCTGGAGCCTTTTCATATATGGGAACAGAAGCCACGGCTGAGCAGACACGCGGTCGGGACATCCTCTCGGTCAAATTGAGGGGGGCCGGGGATGTCAGCGATAGATCCCCAATCAGTCGCAAATTACACAGGCCAGGGCAAACAAATTATTTCATTAGAGCATCTCTCTTTCTCTGGCTTCGGTTTCCTCCAGCCGTTCTTTTTGAATTCTCGTCGTTCGCTCCCCTCCTCACATGCGCCAGTCAGCTGTTCGAAACTACGAAATATTAGAATGAGGGTATCTCTGGGTATCTCTCAACCCACATTAACTATTACAGTATACAACAGGCCGGGATAGCGCCCTCTTTAAAGAAGTGACTCACCTGAAGGTGACCATAATGGGGAAGGGTGCTGTCGGCTGAGAGCAGGGGGACTGGGGCTGGGGGCGGGACGCTAGGGTCAAAATGAATTGAGTGCCACGGGCCTTACGCTCGAATAAGGACAAAACACGTTGCCATGAATCTGGAAACACACCTGACTGGCCCCCTTTCGGTGGGGCATCTCCACCTCGTCCCACGAGGTGTGCCCGAGATTCTTTGGTCTTCTCATCTCCAAAAATACTTGCCGTAAATAGTTTACAAGGCTTTTCGCCTCGCATAAACAGAGCCGAGTCGCCCGTTTTGGAGTTCCTCCGAGGAAGGAAGTCCTCCCAGGTGCCCGGGTGGCATTAATCGCCGAGTGGCCGACAACCTGTCAGCCGAAATTGTCTCAATGCTCGCCAAGTTGTCATAGAGACTTTGGCTCTACATGACTAATGGCCTCCTCCTCCTCCTCCTCCTGAGCTAATCACCCTGATGGAGTACACCAGAATATTATAGACAAAGCCATTCACTACTTTGTCTGGACAGACTCAGCTATGCCAGCTTGTTGTTGTCCCACCAACCACCAGCCCACGATTCATCGTCGACTTCAGAATTACAAATATAATAATTTATACGGCCCAAAAAAGAACAATGACGGCAAAGGATGAGTAAAGGCACAAGATCACTCGTCGGGAAGGGACACATAAAGCTGGAGGTGGGCACGGGCCGGGGGGCGTCAGTAGATGATGTCCTCCTTGAACTGCTCCGCGTCCTCCCGCTGGCTCAATCGACGGTAGCGGACATTCCGGTGGCCATTTCGACCTTCGAACATCAGACCTGAAGGGGGCTCTACTTATTGGACCAGTGGCTGCTGCATACCGAGGATTTTCTTTTTGTTATGTTGGAGGAGGTAAACACAGACGACGAGGAAGGCCCCCACGAGGATGAACGACAAAAAATTGGAATCCTCTGGCTCTGCCAGCTGGTCGGCCGTCGTCTGAAGAAGAATATATTTTTAGAAGAACTCTAGTGATACCTTGACAGCCGTGCCCGGGCGAGGCTTCGGTGGCTGTTCCTTCACTTTCACAAACTCTTCCTCCACCGTCGGGGGTTTCTGTAATCCGTCCTGCTCCCCAAGTGACCGTGTCTAACCTGTTCCTCCTCTGGCTCTTCTTCCGGCGACTCCTCCTTCACAACCGCGTCCACTGTTGTGGGCAAGACCGTGCTGGCCAACACCGGCGTCGTCCCATTTTCAGCGAGACTCCAACTAGTTGTGCTCAAGTTATCAGTCGTGGCTTTTCGGGTTGGGTAGACCCTTTTCGGCGTCGGAGCGCCGTCCAACTGAAGGAAGGATTGGAAGAGGATACGTGGAGGACATACCCTCTGGGGGAGGATCGTCGGCACGGTCACTGGTTTGGCATCTGGCCCGTCTTCCGCCTTCTCCACTGCTCTGGAGGCGTAGAAGAGACAACTGGACAGGATGAACAGCCTCAGGATCATCGGGAAACTGTCTGGAGTATATTGGAATTGGGGGAAAAGAGAGATAGGACAGTCGAAGAACGACATTATGAGAGATAGAAAGAGGAGAGGGAGACGGGTTTATTGTAATTATGTACATAGGGTGAATGGGGTGGAGATCCGTGGAGTGTAAGACGGTGAGCAATCTCTCTGGCAAAGGAAATGATAGTTCCTATATAAATAAAGTGAGTAGGGAGAGGATGTACCCCGTCTGAAGACTATGGTTTTGAAATAAATAATCACAAAAAAATATATAAAACAAATCCTAAAATGGAAGGAAAGACCAGAAAAAAATAAGGGAATAAAGACTCGGGGAACTAGAGGAGCTCCTCGACCAGGTGGGGGTCGGCCATCTGCCGGGCGGTGCCGATCCGCAGGGTCGGATGCCGTTTGTACTTATGCCCGAAATGGAGTTTGGACTTGTCGATGTGTCGCGAGAAGGCCGTCATCAACGACGACCACTCGTTCGGCTTCGGGAATCTCCTTGGAAACTCGTTGTACGTGTTGTCCACCAACCGGAACAGCTAAACCAAATTGTCATTTGAATGCCCGAAACGAACCGCTCTGTCGGCCTCGTCCAGCTGGCGCAGCGTCTCCCAGAAGGCGAAGTCCTCCTGCAGTTTGAACCAGCAGTGCAGCACGGCCCCCCTGACTTCTGGCTCGATGTCTTTCAACTCCTGCTGCGTCCTCATCAACTCGACCGAGACCTCGTCCTGCAACTCGAGGATGTCGTTTTCTCGATGGCAACCTACGAGTTCTTCCTCCTCCTCATCCCGGCCATCCTCCAAGAAGTCCACGTTGAGATCGTGTCCGAGGAAGAAGGTGAACATCGATAGGACCATCTCGGGCAGGAGTTCTAAACCACCCTATCCGTGGCCCCTCGGTCTGTCCTACCGTTGATGACGAGACAATTAATGATACGCTCCCCGTGGAAGTGGTAGAAGATGTCCTCCTTGGAGACGAAGACGCTCTTCTTTCCGTAGCCCTCAATGCCGACCACCTCCACTTTGATGTTCGTCCTCCGAAGTTCTTCGATCGTCTCCTCCACCCGTTCAATTAACTTCCGCTTAAATGGTTCTTCCTATAATTTCTCTTTCTATCCAATCCAAGTCAATTCCCACCACAATTTCCTTTTTGATATCCAAAAGTTTGCATATCGCGAGCGCGTTGATCTTCTTCGCCTCGGCCTCCATGTCTTCTTCCATCGGCTCTTCCTGGGAGTATTCTTCCGAGCCCCTCTCCCTGATCCCGTTCTTCTTCTTTTCCGCACTTCCATTCGAGAAACTTGGCCGTCGTCCTCCTCTCTTCGACCGAGTCTCATGTGTTCCATTCATCGTCAGGCCGTTCTCCTCCGGCTCGTGTTTGATCTCCACCTCCCTTACGGTCTTCTCCGCTTTCGGTGTCTCGTCGTCTTTTCTATCCGAATTTCTCCGTTTTTTTATGGTCGGCGTCGTCTTTCCATTTAGGTGGATCCCGTTGCCGTTCACAGCCGCATGACCATTCAACATCACGGGCTCCGGCTCTTCCCCATCCACCGACTCTATCTTGATCCGGGGAGAGGTCACTGAAAATAAACAATACGATAGGAACTAAACACAGCTATACTTCTGGGGAAGCAGACACCTTTGCTCGGAGTCTCAGAAGCATCTTCGGGGGGAGGTGTGGATTCCTCTTCAGGTTCCGGTGAAGGCGGGTTCAGCAGGTACTCTTCTTGAAGCTCGGCCGCCTCGAGGAGACCTCCAACTACTAAACAGAAGTAATAAACATAAAAAGAGGAAGAATACTCACGGCTTGACTGGGCATCGTTGAGGAAGAGCGGAAAGAACTTCTTGAATATTTCCCGGTTGACCCGCTTTTCGAGGACAGGGGCTGGCGGGTCAGGGGGCAAGTTCATCTTGAGTTCTTTACAGACTACCGTGACCATGTTGGCGATCGAGTCGTAGATCCGATCTCGAGTTGGAGGCCTATGGAAATGAATGCAAAGATCAATAAGAAATAGAAACCTTTTCTTTGGTGGCTGGTAATCTGGGGAACCTGGTCCATTCTTCCGTTTTGGGGGATTCGACCCGCGCCCGCGCGGCTTGTCTCGTTTCCTATGTTTCCATGGTTCTGAAAAGACAGATGACTCTCGCCACGAAAAGTACCATTTATGTATAGCTTCTCGAGGACGTCGGGAACGACTTCGTCGACGCAGAACCGCTTGTAGTCCCGAAGGAAATCCGTGTCTAGAGGGGTCATCCAGTTATCCTAGAACAGGGAGGATGGCCGGGGACGAGGGCCACTCACCATGCACCACTTCCAGAATTTAGTCGGCAGGTGTACCGGGGGCCAGCCGATCGAATCACTCGCAAAGTCATCACCGGGGATCTCGGAGCAGCTGGAAGGGAATTGATAGGGGCAGGGGGAGGACGGGACTGACGCTGATCGTTTGGCCATATCCAGGTTATCCAGGGTGTAGGTGTTGTCGTCTATTTCCGGGATAAATCTGTTGTTAAAGGTGGCCGAGGGTCTAAGGAGAAGATTTGTTAGATCAGGGGGAAACTAACCGTCCGCTCAAGTCGACAGTGGGGTAGTCGCCGCTGGTGAGGAAGGCCACCTCACCGACGGCCCGGTTGTGGGCACTCGTGGCGAAGGCCAGCAGGAATTCCAGGTCATGTTGTAGTCGGATCTAGACACTTTATATGCGGGAGATATGGAGAAGCATACCATTTCGACCTGGGGGATGATCTGGGTGGGGGCGTCGAGGCACAGGAGCTCATTCACTTTGGGACAGCGCTCGTTGTAGTTGAGGGCGACGTATTCCGGCGGAGGGCAGACTTTTTCGGGTGACTCTTGTTTAACTTTGGTGGGGGGCTTCTCCTCCAGGTCGAAGGTGACTCTCTTCGGCAGCTTCGTACCATTTTCTGAACTCCGTTTCCCACGAAATGCTTGTCCACTTACCAATTCTGCATCTGTTTTCCGTCTTGGCTCTCTTCTTCGAGGAACCGGCATGGCTACAGGGAGAAAGCACCGACTTCCGCCGATCTTTCATCGGCTCAACTCCTGAACTCACTTTACTCAGTTTATAGACATGGAAACAGCCGTTAAGAGTATAGATTAATAGAGGGAAAACGTGTGCCAGCCAACTGGCCGTGGAGCGCGTCAGGGTGGCTTAAAGGTCTACATTCGGGTTGGCGCAGCGGGTGGTCCTTTTTGAACGGGTCAGTTCCCAGAGATAAGACTAGGAAATGAGGGGGAGCTGTCATAGACGCTCGGATAAGGACGGGAAATGTTTTGGATGTCAAATTATATTGGAATCTTGGTAGGAGATTCGCGGAGGACGGGAAATACTGTATATGCGAACAATTTACAGTGCCGAAAGCCGATATTTCGACAAAAAGAAGACTCTGGATGTGAATTGCGTTGCTGGGGCATGGATTTGATATCTCTGAAGACGGGAGAAGAGAAACGGCATCCTACCATTCCGTGACGGCAGTCTCACGGTAACGTCTTGAGCCGTCGCACTGTGGAAGGAGAAGGGTGTACGGTAACCTCCCTGGGGCCCTGTCCTGTCCTCCCGAGTGTCGGCCGTCCTCCGAGTCTCGGCCCGTCTTGTCGGTATTGTTTCTTTTGGCCTGGCGCGCTCCACACAAGCCAATCGATACCTTTATGGAATTTAGGACAGCTGGGCATTAATAAGAGGTCACGATGCCCCTTGTCCCATCCTTTCCTCCCTATCATTTCCCTCATCAGCATCTTCCCAATAAACTAAACTATCGGGTCTAGAGACACTCTGGGCCAGTCCCTGTTCCTCTTCTCTTACAATTGCCAGGGGCCATCTTCTTCTTTCGAATATTTACCTCAGGTCTACTGGAAACTACAGCCTTTACCGATTCAATGGTTTAATCTACCTAGCGAATGTCTGACATGTGGAAGAATCCTAGGCTCTGGGGCATCTTGGGTCCTACTGTAGTCAGCCGCTGGATCAGACGTTTCCCTTGTGGAATAGATAGACCTATTCTCCCACAGGGGCAACTCTTACTAGACACAGCATGGCTGCAGGGAGAATGCACAACACAAGACTTTTTTCTGACTCCCCAGGAGCACTGTGTTCATCCTAATCCATATCCTCCAAGACAGAAGGAGGTCCACCTCGTAGCGCTTTGCTTTTCTTTTCGGAAACTAAAGACATCTTCCCAGGAAAAGGAGAAGGAGACGAAAGGACGTCTCTCTTGGATCTGCTGCCATGATGTCTGGCTGCTGTGTCCCTCCGTTTCTCTCTGTACTTTTCTTCTCCCGCCTGGCTGATGTGTCCCTCTGTCTGTTGACTGGTCATTCCCGGCTACTACCGGTCCCGCCCCCTTGCCCCGGTGATATCCCAATTAGGAGGTGTTTCCCCTTATCTCTTGACACGTCCCCTCGCTTACGAGAGACGATTCCCTGATGGCACCGGGAAAGCGAAACTGGCCGGGCTACGGACTTTCAGAAGCGCCGGTAATATCCATCCGGCATTGGTCCTTGGCGCATTATCGATCGATTGTGCTGGCGTATACGCTCTTTTTATTCTATTTGTCCGTCTTTGCCCCCCGCTTCCCGTGGTCAGCCGTCCCGCGCCACTTACCCCTGCGAACTCGCATCGTTCGCAGGTCATCGTGGGCCTCATCCTCCAGGCGCCCTCGCGTGTCGTATATCGTTTTGCTCGCTGTTTTACGCTGATTCCAATGGTATAGAAACCGGGGAATTCTGTCGTGTGGGCCACAAGATGGTACCTGGGGTGGGGTACATATGACCGGTGGGGTGCGAGAGAAGCCCCGTGAAAGCTCTAGTGTGGTCAGCTGGGACCGGGGAGACGGCTGGCCCAGTCCGTCAGGGACAGCTCCAGCTTTGGGTTGTAGTCGCATCTTAAACGCCGCTTGCGGCGGCCACTTTTCGCACGCGACGACGCGGCGGGGGCCGGTGCTCTCGTTCTCAGCTGAGTATCAAATGCCGCCTCAAATTTTGCCTGCGTAGCAGTTGAATCTACGACATGTCATAATGAAGAAATTTTACTGGAACAGTACTTTTTACTTTCAAATGGCACCTTTTCACTTTTTTCGTCGTTGCATCTTCATCTCAAATATTTGAATGAAATGCCCCCTGTTCAACAAGCTGTCTCTTTCGTTACTCTGTCTCAATCTTAAAGTAGTCAACCAACATGCTTTTTCAGAGGCGGTGTGGAGCTTCAAATTGGGTATGGTCTCCACAGATGATGTCGCTCCCGTCCTAACGGCAGAAAAGCCATGCAGACAGAATGAAGAAGCGATCGCAGTAAGTCCTTTTTTATCATTACAGCCCCGCTTCAAAATGAGGTGGCGTCAGCGGGAACAAAAAAATAGGCAAAAATCGATAATTTCATAACTGTATATGTTGATATGTCAACAACTTTGCATAATGATGTCATAACCTTGTGTACAATTCGAGTTGTGATATTTTCGCATGCTTTACAATTGTGTCTTGTTTTGTAAACATTCAAACGAAAGCGTAAACGCAGTTTACCGCCGAAATTTGATTATCTTCTTTTAAGTGTAACCTTTTTTGAAATCGATTTGCTTATAAAAGCACCTTGAACTCCGCAAGCGAATAAACACATCTCTGTCAAAAACATCTTTAGAAGCTCAAAGAAGCCGTTAGTACTGATGTACAAGAAGACAATTCCGATTGTGTAGTAATGGAAGTGGAAAACCTCAAAAATGGGCACACGTCTAATGGAGTACATACCATTAAAAATGGGAAAGCGGATCACGAGTCTGAAAGCCTTGATGTAAAAAGTGGTATGTTGATTGTCTGCTCCTAAACTTGTTCAGAAGGCGAAGCAGTAGAATGTATTGAACTAGACGACGATGATGAAGATGCTGATGATATAAAAGAACCTGATGCGAAAAGGGCCAAAGTAGAAGAAAATATACCAACGGTATATTTTTTGATGTACAACTTTACTTATAAATTTAGGCAAAGACGGAAGATAAGAAAGGTGCATTAAATACACCAGAAGCTTTATTAGATAAACTAGATGAATACATCGTTGATGTTAGTTTTTCTTATTTTCTTAATACTTTTTCAATTTTAGGCAATAAATTCTAACAAAAGCGTGGACCGAAAGATTCTTGATGCTCTTCTGGGTGCTATCAATGTACAAGTGCAAAAAGAACCACTCAGTGTTCGGAAACTTATTCTGGATAAAAAACTAGTTCTTCCGAACACTATTTCCTTCCCTCCCAGTAGTGTTAGTTTCTTTGCTACATATTTCTTCCCAGACGTGTACTGAATATATAATATATTTTTAGATTGTGGACATGTTAATAGAGCACGATCCAGAATATCCTCTGTCTAAGGTGATAACCAGAATGTTTGGGGAAGAAAGACCGAAAACTAGCGAAACTGAGAAAAAGGAAAAACAACAACTTAAGGCTTGCAAACTTTATCATTGATCTATTTTTTACATTCCAGACTCATAATCCTGCACCACACATGACAAAGTTGCTCTTGGATATTGGACAGGATTTGGTGCAAGAGGCAACATATTGTGATATAGTGCATGCTAAAAATCTACCAGAAATGCCGAAGAACATTGAAACATACAAAACGGTACACTTTTTTTCAGTTTTTTAAACCTTTTTTGTTATTTAAGGTAGCGGCCCAACTAAAACCCGTCTGGGAGGCATTGAAAAAGAAAAACGAAGTTTATAAATTACCTATGTTAAAATGCCAAGTAAGTTGTTCATAATCATACATACTAAAACAAATTAAGGTGTGTGGTTTTCAAACCGAATCGCGGCTTATTTTGCAAAATCATCGATCTAAAAGTCATTTCAAAGGAGGAAAATACCAATGCGCAATGTGCCCTGAATATGATACTAATGAGCAAAGACTTGTCAATCACTATCTGTAATTTATATCAAGTATTTACGTTTTTTTTAATTTTAGTGAATCACACTTGGTGATCGCTACAAAAGATGAGCAGCAAGCGAAGTATCCTTGCTTGATATGTGACGAAGATTTCCAATTCAAAGGATTGCGAGACCAACATATGAAACAGTGTAAAAAGGACTTTGGAAAAATCCGCTATATAATGGCGCCTAAGGTAATTAGTTTTTCATTTATCTATAATATAATTGTGACTCATGAACACATTCGTTCAGGCTCAAGATGATCTTCTTACTGTAAACAAGTGGTTATGGGATAGGCCACCTATTGATCCGACAATACTTCAGCAACAACAAGCTGCACAAGTATTCTAATTTTTTGTTGTTGAAAAAATATTTTCAGAAGAAGAACACCTCTCAAAATGCAGCACAACTCGGATCGAAAAGAGGAATCACCAGTAATATCAGCCAAGCTGCACTGTTGCAGCAGCAGTTGCTTAGAACTCAGCAGCAGCAACAACAGCACCTACAGCGGCAAATCGGAAACTTTATGAATAAGAATATGCAGCAAGCTGGAAATAACGCCCTTATAGCAGGTATGCAATTTAATCTTTTTATGCTAATTTGGATTTAGCAATGCAACAACATCTTCAACGTCAAGCGGTTTCTGGGAAAAATAACCAAGTTGCCGCTGGTTTAGCTGCGGCCATGGCTGCTGCTAGTAAAGGCGCAGGCATGCCAAATATTGGTCTTAATCAGCGGGCAATCATTGCTGCTCAACAGCAATTGGCTCAACAGGCCCTTAAAAGAACAACAGGCGGGGTAATTACTTTCTAATCTTTTTTAATATATATTATTTTCTAGCTGAATCCAGCAGCCGCCAAACAAATAATGAGCATGATGTCTGGAGGAGGTACTACTTCTAATGGTTCGACGAGTTCGACGGCGACTAATTCGCAATTAATTTGCGAGATTTGTGATACTCACATTCTAGATAAAGAGAAATACCTCAATCACCTTCAGGTATATTATAATATTGTTTTTTTAGTAGTTTTAGGTCAACCACAAACAAATGCGTGGAAAAGTTATTGCTGACATGAATCAAGGTGCTCCTTTGGCTTGTAGCAGATGTAGAGACCGTTTTTGGACTTATGAAGGACTTGAACGACATCTTGTTATGTCTCACGGGCTCGTAACAGCAGATTTACTACAAAAAGCGCAGAAAAAAGAAGATGGCGGGAGATGTAAGCTCTGTACTAAAGTACGTTTTCCATTCGATGAGAATTAATAATTTACTTTTTTTAGCAATATGCCTTTAATATGTTACAACACTTAGTAGCTGATCATCAAATCAAACTTTGTTCTGCTGAAATTATGTATTCATGCGATGTTTGCTCTTTTAAATGTAGCAGTTATCATCTACTTGAGAACCATTTATCCACAGTGCATCCTAAAAATGGTGAAAAAGAGACAAAGTCTGAAACTATCAAGGTACTTAGAAATTTATTGTGAGATACTTTCTTCTTCTTCTAGAAATCTGGTGACGAATGCATTACACTGGACGATTAAATAAGTTATTTAAACAATGAAACAATGCTCGTCGTCTGCGACGGCTTGAGTGCATATTCTGATCTACGAGACATCTGCGGTTCTTCATACGGGCATACATTTTTATTTATAATTATTTTTTCCGTTGTATTTTTCTGATCTAAGCTATTATCGTGTAACTTCATCCTCGATTCACTAAAATCCAACCCATCGTTACTTTCACAGTTGCCGCATTGTGTCATTGCGGACTGATTGTAGGCGGACCCTGTTCATATTCTTTTTATAGTTTTATGAATGTAACAATAAATCTCAACAACTAAAATGTTTTCCCTTTCAGGCATATGTCAGTAATCTTTGTAAATTTCATAGCTTTATGGCATTTACTAGCTTGTGGTGAACTTGAATTGAAGGAGTTATTTTTGTAGTAATGGCCATTCCGATATATGCCAGTGTTATAACTGGCTTTGAACGAGTAGCTTGTAATGAAGTGCAAACTGCCTTCAAGGTTCCTTGTAAAGCAGAAAGAGGCAATGTCAGATTTGATATGGATGAGGCTAAAATCTTAGAGGTACGCCGATCATTGATTTTTATTTTTATAACAAATTCAAGGTTTTTGAATTGAGATCTGTCGATAACGTCTACGCTGTACTTTACGACTACAGTGTAAATGGACTAGACAAATTGAATAAACAGGTTTGTTATCTTTTTAATGATTACCTTGGAGTATATTTTCAGGAGTCGCTTGAACTTATTCGGCAAGAGGTTAATAAAATAAATTGGGCAAAGGGAGTAGAATGGTGGCAGGCCGTTAAAAGAAAACAATTGTCTGGGGGAATTACAGCACTCAAGGTATAGTCTGGAAAACAATTGTTTTATAATGATATTGCAGAATAGCATGAAACAGTTTATCGAAACAGAAAAGTATCATCCGCTGACAGAAAACCCTCCCACTTTCCGGTCTTGTTATGGGTTTTCTAAAACGTTTTCATTTAGAGTTACCTGTAAACGAGGTGGAACAAAGGAAGCACATTCTTTTTCATCCATGGATGCTGCAAGAGTTTTTGGATCCCAACTAAACAATATATTTGGATGGAAGGCTGATATGAAAAACTATGATATCGAAGTTATATTAAATATATGGAAAGACGGGGTTAGTCCTTCTAGCTGACGGTTTTATTTTTAGATTTTGGTAATGATTGCTCTCAATGAGGAGTCTCTTTACAAGAGAAATGTAATCGCGTTTGGCCCTACTACAATGAGATCAACAATGTGTTTTTGTATGGTTGCTTTAGCAGAGCCAAAGAAAGGTGGCCATATTGTTATCAAAAACATTTGTTGCTAGGTGATAATATCCTTGATCCAATGTGCGGTGGAGGATCGATTCCTATCGAAGGGGCCCTGGCCTTTCCTGGGACTAATTTCTTTGGAGGGGACGTTCATCCACTAGCATTAGAGCGGTGTCAGCAAAACGTGGCCTACAATCATGAAAAACTTGCACTTTGTTCCATAAACTTCTCAGCTACGACATGGGATGCGACAAAACTTCCATTCGAAGACAATTTTTTCAATGCGATCGTAACAGATATGCCGTAAGTAAATGATTTCAATATTTAATGGCAGATGTAGATTTGGGAAAAAAATTGGATCATCTACAGACAATCGGATAGTGTATCCTCAATTATTACAGGAATGGCAGCGGGTTGTAACCCCCGGAGGAAAAGCTGTAATCTTGACTAAAGAAAAACGAATTATTGGTTAGTTTATCTATTTGTTTTCTCTGTAGATTATTATTTTAGAAAACATTTTAAAATCTGGAAATACTTCGTGGCGTATGGCAAGTTATCATATGGTGAATGTTGGTGGATTGAGCGTCCTGTGTGCTGTTTTAATAAATGACAAATAAATTTTTATCCAAGGCACAAAAACACCCGTTTTGTAAAGATTGAGCTATGGCAAAGGAATATCAGACAGCTTGCGTAGCGTCGCCGTTGAAAAGCAGCCGTGATAAATGATAGCCTACCTAAAAATCATCTTAAAAGGTTTACGATAAACTCACGTCGACAGCAGAGGCATTATGAATTGACACTTCAACGCGTGGTTTCTTGCCCTTGGCCGGGGGTGGTTGGAAAAAGGGTGTGCTGCGTGGTGGTGGGATCATTAGAGCAGAACGTAGTTTAACGCAACCCTATGCAAAGTGTATACGTTACAAGTCTTTCCTTACATCTTCATGACCATATTTTTCTGAGCAGTTGTGATTACATTTGGTAGTCTCAAAAATATTGTAAAACAGTGATAGTTGGGCCAGCTGAAGGGTTCAAAAGTTTTGACAGGAAGTAGCCCACCTGTTTCTTTTCTAATTTCCAGCGTTTTATCCGGTAGGCTCCACAAATGACAAAGAGGACAGCTCCTATCATGACAATCGGGAAGAGGGCCACGACGGAATAGTCTGAAACAAACAGATGGGCTGGTGTGCTCGGTTTCGGTCTCCAGAGCACCTTCTTCTCTGAATTTGGTCTCCCCGTTGGCTGTATCCCTTATAAAATTGGTCGCCATCCGTTTTACATCAAAACCATCCATACCATATCGATGTCCGGTTCCTCTCGACTCCCCGCCTTGGGGAGCCCCAAGCGGACCGAAAAGATCTTTTGATGGGAAAAGAATCTGAACTCGGCGGGTCATTCGAGGAGGAGAATGCAAAATGGAACAGACAACTTTGGGCGTCGTGAGGAAATTGGGTTAGGAGACAAGTGTAGGGAGAGGGGAGAGCGTTCCCTCATTTGGCAGGACCCTCAACGGAAAGACACAGGCACAATATCTCAAAACAGGGACGCGGTCTGCTCCTGATTACCTTCATTGGCCCAGGGAGGCAGTTTCCCCGAAAATATGGCAGGAAAGGGCCGGCGGCCGGTGATGGGTTCCTATTTAACCGGAGATGGATGACACCAAAGAGAAGCATTTCACCGTCACGGATATTAGTGAAAGGGAATCAACCGGGAGAGATCTACGAGTTCAGCCGAATGAGTTGCGTGTTCTGCGGTCGTCACAGCAACGGCAGACAGGCGGAAGATACAAAAAGACGGAAGCCGGGAACTGTAGGGGACAGCTTGTCCATTTTATAAGGGGACTGGAGTCGATTATGATTGGACGAAACAAGAGAACGAGGGGGGTTGGGAGACAGACTGGGGAAGCTGAAAGGTGCGTAATTGGCCGAGTGAGTTGATTTGTGGCAAGGGGTGGGAGACGAGAAAAAACAATATGCCGTGGGAATGGAGGGAAGGGCGCGGTGATGGCCAATTATGACTGGGAGACGAAGGAAAGGAAGCAACAGCCATTTGAAGGGAGGGGCAGAGAGACTCACTGTGGTTGGGGCTGGTCTCGGCCGAGCCCGTCTCCAGCTTCATGAAGTTGCGGAGGGCCGCGTTGGACTTGAGCGGGTTCTGGTAGGCGAAGGCCATTGCATTCCTCTGAAAGCCGTACGATATTTGGGGAGGAGGCAAACGAGATCGATGAATGAACCTGGGCACACCATGAATGAGGCAGGTCATAAGGGGACACGCCGACTCATAATTCGGCCTACTCAAAAAGGAAGTCTCCGAACGAAAGAACATAATGTATTCGGCAAATCCTATTGCTTCGCACGTCGCTTATTTCGGGGGAAATATCCGAACGGAAATGGCCAGGAGGAGGCAATGGAGCGGACGACTGGTAGGGCTGGCTGTCTTATTGGGAAATCCTCGTAATTGCGACTGAATTCACAATGGAGGTGCCGGGAGAGAGCATCAGGGACCGGGTGTCTCTCTCGAGTAAATTAAGACGGCCGCCCGTATCTGCCCAGAAGTATCTAATCACCCTAATAGCCATCTTTATTCGAAGGGAGATCTCTCTGGGGACACCATCACAGGAACGCGTCGTTGTCGGTACTTCGCTCGGCCAGCAAGACGCTCTCCTTCTGGTTATTCCGACTGTACTTGGGCGCTTTGGACTCGGGAATATCTCGACACGATCCACACAGCAGCCAACGAGGGGCCACTTCGGCTAGCCGACTGAAACAGGGAGTCATTGGGGGATTGGGAGGATGGCTTACACTTGGACCATCTGCCGGAACTTCTGGCTGAGGGCGATGTAGACGAAGAAACTCAGACTCATGTTGCAGAGGCCGAGGAAGACGCCGATCGTATTCCAGGCGCACACGGCCGGCTGGTTGGTGACGTCGGGTCCCATGACGATGGCGTAGATGAAGACGGGGATCGGGGGCAGCTCGGCCATCAGTTGAAGGCTCGTCGTGATCAGGGTTATCCGGGTGACACAGCGCTTCTCGGCCGTGAAGTGGGAGGTGGACTGGTCCCTGCGGAGGACGAGGCGCCACATGACGGAAATGGCCATGAAGATGAGCAGAGCCATGGGGATGAGGATGGCCAGCAGCAGGTGGGCCACCGTGATTATCCGCTCGAGAATCTGGGCGGTCTCGTCTGGAAGATGTCTGCTTTATCAAGAGATCAAGCGGGGGACCAGTCAACACTCCCAAATTACAGGGAGGCGCGGATAAACAACTGTACGAAACAGACCTTTGGAGGCGGTGATGTTGACAACAATACGGCGACATCGGTCCTCGGAAACGGTGGCTGCCCGGTTGAGGGGGTAGTTGATGGCCAGAAGACATCCCACCACGAATATGACCACATTACATCTGTAGCCAGACATACCCCTGTTCCTGGACACCTTACCGGAAGAGATTCCGTTTAGTACAGAGATTTTTGGAGCGATTCGGGTAGAAGATGTGGATGTAACACTCGCCGGTCATCAGTACAGTAATCCTGTAGGGTCTATATAAGTAGAAAGAGAAGGGACAACTGACCACATGGCACAGAAACCGAACACATTGACGAAGTAGGCCTGGAAGGGGTAATAGCGCCAGTAGAGGAGGTCCGTAGCCGACCTCTCTTCCCAGATTCCGATGGTCTGGAGGCCGTGGGGCAGGAGGAAGAGCATTGTGGCGCTGTTCATCAACTAGAAGGGGGATTCATTGGACATTGAAAGCGTCGCTTACCAGACGGGTACACAGCATCCGGATGGCCAGATAGAAGCGGATCTGGTCAGAGTTGTAGATGAGCAGGTTGATGCAGTTGCCAAACATGGCCAGCAGGAAGACGAAGAGGAAGCCGTGGCCCATGAGGAAGATGTGGAAGTCCCTCTGCTCGCAGCGCGTCTCCTGCGGCGTCTCCTCGCACTTGTATGGCATCTGCTGCATTATCTTCTGGAAGAGGTTGTCCAGGTCCGACTCGTCGCTTTCCAGGCCGGTCAGGTTCATCTAAAGGGAGACTTCTGTTTATCAGAAAGCGGAGCCGAGAGGCGAGCAGTCAGCCAAGTAAGTGGGAGGTGAGAGTCAGTTGACGGCTAATTGTCGCCAAGCCTGTCATCAGCGGGGGAAAATGAGGGATGATTTCGGGGAGACGGTAGCTGATGCTTCACTCGAGATCAACACCGCGGATATGGCCCGTCTGAACTCGGAGAAAGGGTATAATGACATTTGGAAGGAGGAAGTGGCAGGGAAGAAGAGGGGGCGAAATTACTGTTTACGGGACAGGGACCGGGCCGGACTTGGAATATCCCAATGGCGGCCGTTTTAGGGGGACAGAAGCAGGTGCAAGGGGAGGATGTTCGTAGGAATTTTAATTGATGAGGGACGGGTACAGGAGAGAAGAATTAGTCGGAGCAAGCAGCAGAAAAATAATTGAGGGGGTGGGGACCGGGGCTGCAGAAGAAGATGTAGAAAATAAGGGGCATTCGAGGGGATTGGGCGAATGGACGAGGGAACAACTCCAGCGGGGTGTTTTCAATTTGGATACTCTGATTTGCCGGGACTTCTGAAGGGCATTTCCCGCCCGGAAAACAATCCCATCTGCCGGAGGAGTTTCCCACAAGTGACAAATAATGCGGGACAAGTTATTACGACCCCCGGAAGAGGCCTGTCTCCCGGGGGAACACATCCCCTCCCCTGCCTCTGTATTCCCAACCAATCTCCCCAATGCGGTCCTCCTGCTCCGTCCCAGCTAACTTACGTGTCCTTGTGGCCCTTATCAGCACTGTTTGCCCTGCCGTGCAACCGCAGGTCCTCGCCCGCTCCTCGTCATCCTTGGACAACCATCTCCATGCTCCTTCTTCTTTTATTCCCCCTCGTAGGGGTACTGGCCATAAAGGAGCCGGTGGTCATAGATCTCGTGGCCAACCCTCCAAAGACGGGCGAGACCATCACCAGGTAAACACCGAACACTATGGATATCCCCTTTTTAGACTAATCAAAGTGGACTACACGTTTGAGACGGAGTCCCTGGTCTACGACGACATCGAGAACAAAGCCAACACGCCGTCCGTCTTTTTCGGGGGCAACTTCTCCTTCGACACCCTCCACTACGACAACGCCGGCCACATCCTCGCCCGGTTCCAGGTGACTGTAGCCCAGAACTCGACTGATTGATAGCACAGATGACTGCCTGCCGGTTCGGGCCCTGCGATGTCCATCTGCCGCCCGTGTTCATTTCCTTCGTCCAGGGTGGCAACAACATCAACGAGGTTTATATCGACAGCCAGGGCGGGACCATCTCCCCCAGTTGGAATTTCCTCTACGGGATAATCAACGCCATCTACACCCCGGCCCTGAACGGCGAGGGCGACGAGCAGACTGTCGTAAGTAGATGACCAGGCAGATGACCACGGTCTTTAGGACACTGTCTACGGTCGGTGCCGGGTCCATTTCGGACGGCCGGAGAACAAAAAGTTCCGAAGGATCATCGATAACTGTGAGGTGGGCAACACGGCGGACAACTACACCAAATTCGAATACCAGGACTATTTCCACTACAATCAGGACGCCCTTTACACGTGGGGGAAGAGGGTGCCCTAGACAACCCCGATATTCAGACAAAATACAAAAGTCGACGCCGATATCATCATAATCGACGCGGTGGAGCTGTTGTCCGTGAGGACACCTCTCGACTCCAGGTGGGGATTCCAGTTGGAGAGCAGGTGACCCTTTTTATCGGGAGAGAAATCACGTTGACAGGAGCCATGTGGAAATTACCAACCGATCTCAGTACTACGTGGAGAAATTGTGCGACAAGGAGCTGGCCGACGAGTGTGCCACCAAGGTGCTCGGACTGAAGAAAGTCGGCAGCAAGCTGTACGAGGAGGTGGCCAAGGGACTGAGGAGAGAGCCTCGGGTTGGCCGCCTTTTCCCCCGTTTCTTATTTCTCGTAGTTCTCTTCTCTGGTGGACGAGTACAGGGAGCACCTCTTCGACATGGGCGAGTCCCACACCTGCACTCAGCACTCGTCGCTCTACTCGAAAATCTTCGAAGCGGCGAAGAAAGCCAGCCCCGGGGACTGGGGGCATGTCATCCAAGCTCCCGAAAACGAGCCGATCCTTCCGGCCATTGGCAATCTGCTTGGCTCGCTGGGCACGACGGACAGTCTCCTCGTAGCGAGAGAAGTCCTCCTCCAACAAGGCGAAGAATTCCTGGACGACTACTTGTTCGGGGCGGCCCACGCAACGAAGGCCGATGAGAAGTGGCACAAACAACTTATGGTAGGGGTCTTTCTCTCTACCGGAAACACTTTTATAGTACTGGTTGGGGGAGACGAACAAGAAGAGTGAGACCTACTGGAAGATAGCCAACACGATGGCCACGGTTTTGAGAAGACGGTGCGAACGGACGACCTCTTCTTTGAATGCCTGCCAGAAACGGAAGGATAGGGTGAGACGGAGACGTTCTATAGCTTCAACCACAATTTTAGCTAATCGAAAAATTCCTGGAAGAGATGGCCGCCTGTAAGTGCGATGGTTGTAGGACGAAGACCATGGAGGTGCTTCAAAACCTTCCTCTTCCCCAGTGAGAAACCCTCCCTTGAAATAATAGTAGTCGACACAGATCTTATGAGATGGCTCGTGGCTTACTTTGTACGAGTCACTCGGACGACCTCCAGTCGGCCGCTCTTCGGCTGATCTCGTCCTCCCCCAGCGAATTCTACGAGTCCCAGCTGGTGGTGTCCCTCGTAAGGCTGTTCAGGGACACGTGCCCCCGTAAGACGAGCATTCTCAATGCCCATCTGGCTGTGGATATTCTCTCAAAGTATTTTTATTTTTATTATCCGCTACAGTCTTATCTAGCTGTGTTCCGGATCTCCAAAATTCGGCGACTCTCATGCTCCGAAGTGAAACGAATACTCCGGCAGACCACGAGAGATGGCAGTATTTCTACAGTAAGATTGCAGCCTCGGGAGATCGGGACGAGATGGTAAGTCCTGAATGGAAAGTCAACTGTGGTAGTTGTAGAAGGAGGAATTCTGGAAAAAGATGCGGGCATTCAAAGTCTTCCGACCCAACTACCTCCAGCGGTCTCTCACGGCAAATTCTTTCGCCCACTGGCAGTCCCTCTCCGGTACATTTTCCCATTACTCATCATAATATTCATTAGACGTTGCCGGGTTTGATATCCAGCAGGAGGTGGCCTCCCACTCGGAGGACGGCGACTACCGCGGGTCCGACCTCTCCCTATTGGCCAAACGAGGAAAGAAGGTCCATCCGCTCTTCGAGGTACTCCTTTTAATATATCTACAACCAATTCCTCTAGTTCAATTTCTGGTCGCTGGGTGGAATCCCCGGTGTTGGATCGTCCACCAACCACTCGGCCAGGGCCAGATGGTCCCTTCTGGGCCACTCCCTCCCCGTGAATCGTCTCTTCTCCGACAAGGGAACCATGCTTGACAAAGTCTGGGATGCCGACGGGCAGACAGTCAAGGGATTCCACGTAGGCCACCTCCCAGAAGACAAACCCATTCTATCCAGGGAAATGCCATTCTCCGCTCGGCCGAGGCGACGTTTCCTCTGCTCTCGGGGGCCTCGGTCGACTTCTTCTCCCGCGGAGCTGCCACGGCCAGCCTGTTCAACTCAGTCGGGGTGTCGCTCGAAAGGAAGGAGGCCATCGCCGACGTCACCCTCAAGTAGCGTCTCCCCGCCTGCCCCCCTTACTCCTTTCAGCATCTCCGTCTCGTTGTCCGCAGAAGCCAATCTTATCTTCGACGGAAAGAGTCAAAGAGTGGTAAGCAGCGAGCTCAGCGCCGTCGGATCCCTAGGAGCCCTCGGTGAAGCCCTCGTGGTAGACGAGGATCCCAAGGTATGCCAAGCAGTGCAGCTGAGGGGCCTCCAGATCAGGTTCGTTTGCCTGAAGAGCAGTCAAAGCCGTCCAATTACAGTTTGGACACCCACCAGACAGGAGTGCCACGGCGACTCAAAAAGAAAACTCTGCCGGGGATAACGTTCCGACTGCATGATGAAGCTACTCACCAATGCAACGACCACCTGGCTCGTCTTACGAGTCTCTCTGAAATACGAGTACCTGTTGATTTGTGATTCTTTGTTAGTAATGAATAGCTTTTATCCAATTTCATTACTTTATCGACAGTCTCCTGCGCAGCTCTCAGCGGCTGAAAAACCTTTTCGGTTCCCGCTTGACATTCTGTGTGAGCCAAGACGAAAGCAAGGTCTGTTCGATCCGGATAAGGTTCGAAGCTTGTGAATTCATTTCCATGCCTCAAAGACGGCATTCTGGTCTATTTGGCTTCGTAGCCTACTTTCAAATTCACCCTTTTTACTATTCGAAATATCTGCTCTCTTCATCCCTCCAGATCTCCTAATAAACCATACGATCTTGTCCTGTGTCCAGGCACACAGCTCGCCGCGGAAGAAGAAAGGTCGGCGCGACAGTGAGTGTGCCGGGACCATCGCAATTTTTGCTCTTCGGCCAATACAACTTTAGTAGTATATAAAAGGTTAACGCTGGATGGTCATTTTGCTCAATCCCAATTTTCTACACTTTTGACCATTTTCAGGCTTTATTTTTCCAAAAATGTGTTTACATTCAACAATAACATGTCATTTTTGAAAAAAGTCATTTTTTGACTATATGGTCATTTACCCATTTTGCCCATTTCACAATTTTTGATCATTTCAAACATTTTTAAGGTAATAAATGAATTTTAATAAATCCGGAGGATGCGTCGCAAGCTCCTTCAGGAGTGCCTGAGAATCTAATATTCGATAAAAACCTTGAAGCTCTCACAAATCTAGATCTCCTGGAGCCTGTAAATGTACTCGAAATATATATATATATATATATATATTTATCGACGCACAAGGCGTAAAAGCAGTTATAGTATCAAAAGACAGTATCCTAACCGACATCTATTACTATCTAGATCGATGTAAGGAGACAGAAAGAAGGGGGAGGTGAGAGACTGCGGGGAGAAGTAATTAAAGTGTGGGGGGTAAATCACAGATGGGAGGTAATTTAATATGGGACAGGGATAAAACTATGGAAAGGAAGGATAGGAGATGAGAAGAAATCAAGAATTTCCGTGGAATCTTTATGCGAGACACTTTTTACAAGGAATTGAGGAAAAAGAAAAAAAGTGGAGGAAACATTAAAAAAATTTGTATTTAGGACAAAATTGTTTGTTTCCAATTTTAGGCTTGACTTTATCAGTAAACAAACTGAAATCAATATCCTTTCTTTTTTCGTTCGAAACTTCCGCTAGAAGGTCGTTGATCTCCGACTGAATTTCGAAACAGTTAATCTTCGGAAACTCCTCGATGAAAAACTTGATCTCTTCATACAAGTCTGAGAATTGTGCAATTGTAAACGCTGGCGTGCCATAAGCGAACGAATGAAGTCTAAATTTAAAAAAATAAAATATTGATTAAATAAGTCTTAAAATAGAAATAAGAAAGGTGTTAAAATATTAAACTCCAAATTAGTGTCGATCAATAAAGTTTTAACCAATTTTTAAAATAATAAGATTGAAAAAGAGGACGACTTTTTTGATTTAATATGAATAAAAATGGTTTAAATTAGAAAATTTTACTTCTATCTCAAAATCTTTATGCTTTACAAATTTTATTCGATTAAAAAACATACTTTTCAGCATTTTGCCAAGCCCTTTCAAGTCGAAGAGCCGACGGCACAACCGACATTTTTTTAACGGCCATATCATAGAAAAATGAGAGTGAACGATGAGAAGCCAGATGAACATCCATATTCAGGTAGAATAATTTGACAGTGTAAACCACAGCCAACCAAAGCTTCTCACACGATTGAATCAAATCCGGAGGCAACTCGTTTTTGTATTTCTCGGCCATTCGGAGAAATTCGGCAGCATTGTATTCTTTGAATGAAGTCTAAATAAATATAGATTTAGTCGATACTCTATTTTCACTACTAATAATTTCGTAATATATATATACTCACATATTTCTGAATTTGCCAATCGTCCTCTTCTTCAACAATACCGTCCATCTTCATTACTGCTAACTAAAACATAATATTAATAGTTCTTTTATTGCTTAAAATTAAGACTTACCAAATCTTCAAACGAACTGAACACACCGTCCTTATACTTAAAAATCGACATCCTACATAACGGGAACTAAAATAAAATATATATAATAATTGTAAAGAAATTAAGAACGACATGAATGGAGAGAAAATATAACATGCTCACAGACGCGCCACTCTCATCACTCTTCCACTCTAGCCTAACGTGTCCGCGTGCGTCTAGTTCAACTGAAGCAAATGTGTGACTGTGCTCGATCAGAGTGAGGAAGAGAAAAGAAGGTCACAGAAAGAGAAAGAGAAATTGCCAGGGTGAAGGTATCACAAATTGAGAGAACTGAAGGAAAATGAGAGTGGTCACACCTAAATCTTGGTGCTGGCAAACAGGTATTTATGAAAGAACAAAGTGTCTCATTTAAGAACGATTCGCGTCCAGAATTTCTTCAGTTTTTGTGTTGTTATTGCATTTTGAAGATGTTTTTTCAAAAGTTCAATATTTTCTTATAAGATGGAGGATGATTCTCGTGTCATGAAATCTCTACTTCTCCATAAAGCTTAATAGTGAACAGAAAGAACTGGTAAGTCTTTTCTGTTTAATACACTAGATTATTCATTATTTGCAGGTTTCATTTCTACAACATCAATTTAACGAAATTGTGAATCTCTTCGAACAGTGAAAGATGTGTTCAATGACCAGAGATTTTATTATGTTTAACTAGAAGAAAGATTCAACGAACTACTAAATGTGAGTAATTAATTTTTGTCAAGATTGTGTGTCTTCAGAATAACAACAAAGAAGAAAAAAACTAAAGAAACTAGAGATATGGGAAGAATTTGATGATGGTATACTGAAAAGGTAAGTCGAAAAGACCAAAGAATTTAAAGGGACCGTCTCGCACCCGTTTCGCTGAGCGTCGGGGTTACGGTGCGCACTTTTTCATCTTTTAGATTTGATAGAGACAATTCCTAATTTAGACGAAAGCGATGAAGCCTAATCAATTACATTTCCAAAAGAATGTATAGCAAAATTGTTCTATGAATGGCAAAAGTTCTTTCCCATTTCTTTCTATGCAATATATTTAGGCATGACCGGCTTCTGTACATAAATAACATGAAAACAAAGCTTTCCACAACAAGTTTGTACTAGAAACCGGACATCCCTAAATATATTGCATAGAAAAAAAAATAAAGCATGCAAAAAAGAAAGGTAATGTAAATCGCTTACATGCTTCTGCTTGCTATGCGAGACTGTCCCTTTGAGGTGTCGCACAGCTCGCCGCGGCTGAAGAGAGGTCAACGCAACAGTGATCGCGCCGCAATTTTTGCTCTACGGGAAGAACAACTTTGTAGCATCAAACATTCGAAAACCACACATTTTCAGCTTTTTCTGTAAATTACATTCGATTCAGCATGTTCGAAAGAATTGGTAGCAATTTTTTTGGTTCCTACAAATGTAGCGCAGCAAAGATAATTAGTTTTTTGTGTTTTTCACTATCAAAATGCGAACAGATTTTGGTGCCAAAATTGCTGTAGAATCTCCATTTATTTCGGCAACGAATAAGCCCAAGAACTCCGAAAACGTATGTCTGGATAAGAAGTGTTTGATGCTACAAAGTTGAATACCGTAATCTTCAATACAAAAAACGCTGTTTGTCTACTGTTTACAACCGTTTCCATCCAACGTCGACTTTTTGAAAAATCGGTCAAAATCTTTGACAATTTCTTTCTCAAAACTGTGACATCCGATCTTTTTCATTTTTACTGCAATCAATTAGTCTTGTTATGGGGAGCATTTTAAGTTATAAACGGAAGACTATCATGGGAAAAACTTATTTTTGGGTTATTTCGGAACAAAAATTCACTGATATTCCATTACGCTTCAAATCTGCGTTATTTTATGTTTTCTCTTTTGTTTAATAGTAATTTGGGGTCGATAAGACCGAATAAAACATCAAAAACATGTGAAAATGTCTAGAAACGTATATATGAAAAACTGGCACGTGGTCACCGCGGGACCATTTTAGTCATTTTAGACCTTTGAGGTGTTGGCCTCGGCGAGCTGTGTGGGCAGCCTCGATGGCCCCGAAACAGAAAATACGCAATATTACGAGAACGAAAAGTGGCACTTCGCCAACTTCAAATATATCTTTTCCCAAATTCTTTCTAGTGGTGCTCTAAAGTTTTCGATCACAAGGAATGTCTGAACAGAAGAAATCTGCGCTCTTCGTCTGCCTAGGTGAGCATACCAATGTTAGTCGAAAATGTCGTCCAGGTAATATTTGTAGATCCCCGATAGCTGAAGCTGTATTCCTCGACATCCTGAAGGAAAAGGGAAAAACAGACAAGTAAGTTCATTAGTGTCATCTGGGATAAGAGATAGTTTAGATGGATTGTCGACAGCGCAGCAGTTATCGGTTATCACACGGGAAAGGGACCCGATAGTCGGGCTAGCTCTACTTTGAAGAAGTACGGCGTTGTCGGTTACACTCATAAAGCTCGGGTGGTAGGCTTATAACTATAAAAACTTATCGGAACAGTGGGGGTTTAGGTGTCAACGGCTGATTTCCGCAAATTCGATTTCATTTTTGGCATGGATGATTCTAACATTAGGTAGGTCCTTTGACTCGTAAAATTTTTATTTTTAGTGATCTACGTGAAATAGAACGTCTTGCTGGGGATGAATCTAAAGCCAAACTGCAACTTCTCGGGGAATATGACCCAAAAGGTCATAGAATTGTTCCTGATCCTTACTACGAAGAGGGCACCGAAATGTTCCAGCAGGCAAGTTCTGCTTTTATCCACATTGATCTTCCAGGTATATGAACAATGCCGCCGTTGCTGTGAGGCATTCCTTGAGAAAAATTTGTAGAATGTAATCTAATTTTGTATTTCAATAAATTGTGGTATGTTTTACTTCCTTTGTTTTCTTCACATATTTGGTTTCTCCGAAAATCACCTTTTTATAAAAATTCTTTTTAATATAATATATATCGTCTGATGTTTCAGTTCTTTCATGTCTATGGTAATGTATTTGATCCTTCGACGAGATCTGATGACGACTTTGAATTGGCCAATTGGAGCTTTATGTACACAAACTGCCCATGCTGCTAGCTCTGCCCTTTGGGTGTTCAGGTTTTTTCATCTTTATAAAACTGTAACCGTGTTTACAGGGAAGATCCAAACACGCTAGAATATACTCGAGAATTGGATAGTATGCATAAAGTGACACTAGGAGTAAGTAAAATTTTTTCCAAATAAATACTGAATATAGGTTGACACAGAAGCTGACCTTTTAAAAATACGAGATAAATTGGTTGAGAAAAACATCGACCACAAAGTTTGGATAGAGGTTTGGCGAAATGTTTGCTTGTCAATTTGTTTAGGACAACATACCCGTATGCATAGCTCTGAAGCCATATCCCAAAGAAACTGTTAAAAATGTTGTTCGAGGGTTAAAATTATTTTAATGTCTTTGTGAGAACGGGGATCTATAATAAATCTTGGTGTATAAATGTTCTAATCTTATCTTGGAGATGATCGTTGATGAGTTTCTCGATTTTTTCATTAGAGAACTCTGGAAGTCACCTGCATCCCCATGTGCTCCTCGATCAATGACTTTGATTTATCGTCCACCGTGGAGTGACATGCTCCTGCTATTCCTTACTCTTCTTCCCATATTTATTCTTTCGTGCGAAGTTCAAGTACCTACACTTTCTCTTCTTCCTCAGCAGGTTTGTACGACCACGAAAACGATATTTGATACGAACAAAAACAGCATTTTATAGTATGAAGGAGCGTGGTTTGTTGTTGCCCGAAAGAACTCGGCCAGCCGGAGTTTCCTTCCTCCCAATGTGACTTCCTCTCTAATCCGCCTTACAATCGACGGCGATCACCTCAACATGACTGAATATCATTCCGTGTATCAATTTTTTAGTCTTCTCAAATTATTATCCCTCATAGAAATCTCCAATGCCGTCCGCCTCTCCAGGGAATTTGGAAAAAGAGCGACGTGGGATACATCATGGAGCTGCGGACAGAGAACGGACTGTTCTTCTCAAGTAACGTCTTTTTATAAAGAATTAGAGGGAAGATTCAGTGCCGATGAGAGCCATCTACCACGGATATAGTGGGGAACAGAACGAGGAGATGAACTTGGTCGTGTACGGGTGTCAGCAGCCGGATTCCAAAGGTTGTCCCGTCCGGATGAGAGAGATGGCCAGGTTCAGGCAACTGCCAACTGGGAGAGGAGCTCGTGATGGTGATGAGCAACTCGCGCCACCCACAGACCCAGGAACTGTTTAAATCGGCCAAACTCATCGAGGACTCGGCCTGTATCGACATCCTCCAGTTCAAGATACTCGAGACCTACAGTAAGACGGGGGACAGACTCCAAGGGACAGTTTTCAGCAGCCTGTGGGGACGAGATCGTCGACGAGGACCAGAAGCTGATCCACGCCTCGATCGACGAGAACAACGAGTTCGTCGACGTCGAATGCAAGGTAGTCAACTTCCGCTTCAAGGAGAACAACGCCTCCTCCTTTTTCGTGAGTTGGTTTACTTCATTTAATAGTGTTCCCTGCCCCAGGATGAACCCCGTGTCCTTACGGTTGTCGCCTACATCGACCCCCTGCTCTCTGCCGAGGAGATCGCCCACATCTCGTGTGCCTACGACTCCAGGGACCACGCACAGTGCCAGTGGCTACGAAGAAACACGTGCTTCAACACGGAGCTCAACCAGACCCTCGATAGCGGCAAGTTGGCGGCCCTTTCGAATTTCACCCGACTCAACGGCTCGATCGCCCAGGTGGACTGTAGGTGTTCGAGATTGGAAGCCGAGAAAGACGTGTTCAGGGTCGGGACAGATAATCTGGGAAAACGGGGACGAGTACATCTCGATGCGGTGTGTGCAGGTGGATGACGACGGCGGCTGCGACGACTACCGGATCTACGTCTGGTCGGACGAGGACCACATGGACCAGCCGACGATCCACGAGATTCAGCGACAGCTACAGGCCATCTGCGTCGACCCGACCGACCTCGTCTTCCTCAACACGTTCCGTAAGTGGCCGGAGGAGGCAGACGGCCAGGTTGCAGACGAGTGTCTGGACAAGCCGGCGGAGGACACAGTACCCGGTGTGTGCACGGGCCAACAGGGCTGGATCCCCATTTCGCCGGCCATCTTCCAGGGCGTCTGGTATTTCGCGGCCGACTTGAACGCGGAGCCGAAGATATTCCTGCAGTCGGCCGTGGTAAACATGACCTCGGACGAAAAAGAGTAGGCTACGGTGTCCTTCAGACAGATTTGAATATTTAGCCCCTGGAGTCTGCATGTGAAGTACTACGCGCAGAAGGAGTCGAACAGCGAGTGTGTCGGCCCGGGGACCGGGATGGCGGTACTCTCCAATGACAGTACCCTCAACGTGACCATCGAATACAGCTACACCCTCGTGCCCAACCATCGGAACACCCTCAGCTGTACCCAAGCCTCCTCCACTACAGTACCCCGTTTTAGTCAAGTACCAGGTCCTCTACGTCGACAACCAGAGGGCCGCCCTCTACTGGTGCTACCGTCGGGCTGCCAACGGCACCTGCATCCAGCACGACGTCAGTGTCATGGTGCGCAGCCGCTACTTCACCCACCACGACTTCGACATGATCACCCCGTCCCTGGAGAAAGTCTGTATAGAGAAGGACAGCCTCCGTTGGTTCGACCTCCACTGCAAGTTTGCCCTTTCCCCTTCTAGGGTCCTGTTCAGCCCAATGTGGAGCCGAGATGTCGTCGTCTTCCAAGCTGCGTCGCGACCTGGTGACCCTCTCTCACTACGACGTCCTCCACATCCTCACCGATGTCCAGGAGCCGAGGTGTCTCATCGACCAGCAGAGAGGAGTAAAAGCCGACTTCTTCGCGGTTTGTTTTTCGAATCTTCAAAATGTATAATGACCGGGCAACACAGCTGGAAAAGGCCGGCCCGTGGTTCCTCGTCTCGCGGTATGACGAGATGGCCCTCGACACGTACGCCATGGTGGGCAGAGTCTTCGCCGCCTCCAACACCTCCGCCGTCCTCAGGCTCCTCCAATCCGCGTATCCTTCCAGCTGGCCTTCTAAAATAATTTCAGAGCTCTTCCCGGGGAACCACTGGACTGTTATACACGGGTGTTCACCATGCAAGAAATTGAAAACGGAACGGACTACTTCTACGAGTTACACTACGAGGCGAGCACGGGCAACTCGACGACGATGATCTTCCGCTTCCTGTTCTTCAATCGGCACGTGGGGGTGGCCTACTCGTGCCTGGCCTACCAGGAGGACGGCAGCTGCGACGAGAAGGCCATCTACGTCGTCTCCCGCCACGAGAGCATCGCCCACTCGGAGCTATCCGTTCTGGAAACTGTGGCCAGGTCCGTCTGCGTCGACCCGGTTGTCCTCTACCACACCGGCACCTACGGTCTGTTATCTTCCCTCCTATCGAAAACAATTTCAGACGACTGTGTCTACGACTACACGCCTCTCAAGCCGCCTGCTTGCAGTACCGTCGACGAGTCGAACGCCACGGCCGAGTGGAAAACCTTCTCGACCCAGGAGCATTTGGTAGAGAAGCCCCTCAAAAGGGAAGCACAAAATACTTTTAGGCCGTCTACGGGTCTGTTGAGTACAGGGCGGTGGCATCCTCGCGGATGTTCCCGAATCCCTTCGTCCTCAAGTTCAACGGGCAAAACTTTGACAGGATAACCGAAGGGAACGAGACATGTGAGACGGAGACCGTCGATGTGGAATTCTCGGAGAGGAACCGTCTTCTGGCCAGACTGAACTCCGGAGAAGTGGCGCTGATCCACCCCGCCCCCAGCAACGCCGTCTGTGAGGTTCTAATCAAGGTTTCGCCCTTCTTCTCTTGGAATACGGCGTTCGTTTAGGAGGCCCAGCTGACAGGTCACATCCCCTGCCTCAATCCAGTCGTTGTGCCCGATAACACCAAATGTGAGTCTCTGAAAACACCGAGCTGCCTGTCTCCTGGGCCGCTGAAAGTAGCAGAGGATCTCCACGGCGAATGGCTGCTCTACGCGGCCGACCCCACCTACGTCCTGAATCAACGCTGTGCGGTGACCCAGCTGGGAGACACGGAGCAACATCTCTTCACGTGTTCGTCAGAAAGGTAAGACACGGGAGAGATGAGGACATCGGTGTTTAGCTGGTTCGGAGAGTGCGAGAGGGAATTGAAGTACTCGATGGAGATCGACGCCTGGGGAGGTTTCAAGATAAAACAACTCGGCTCACCCCTTCGAGTACCTTCCGAACTCTTTTCTACGGGAAATATTTCTGTAAGTGGTAGAGCTGTATCAAGTGATCCGTTTCTAGGTGTCCACTGAACGGTTGATAATGCTACGAGACGGGGACCTGGTGGGGAGGAGGTATAGTCTATGGCTGAGGGGCGGGGTCGCCTGGAATACGGAGCTGGCGGCCGATGTCGAGAAGTACTGCATCTGGCCACGAGAATCTCAGATGAAGGGCACAGACAACGTCTGCTCTCTCCCGTGAATAAATGTCACATTTTATTTTATAAAGCGAATCAGACAATTATCTACAATCGGCAGATTATTATCGACGGATACAGGTCGCCTCGGGTACCAGGAAGACGCGATAGAGGATGACGGTCAGGAGGAACGAGAACAGCAGCAGCCAGGAGCCGGGTCCACTGGGCACGGAATCTCTCTTCTCTCGCTCAGCCGGCTTACTTCCTACGGTAGGGGACAGGTAGAGGGGGGCCGTCTCTCTTTGTACACTGCCCGTCGAACCCTGCTTCTTGTCCTCCTCCGATGTCTCCGAGGCGTCTCCCGTACAGCCGCAGGTGCTGCATGACATGCCCTCCACGCTGTTGTCCCCATCCGACGTCTTCTCTCCCGTCTCCTTCTCCTGCCACTCGCCTGTCAGTGTCTGCTCACTGGTGGTGTCCTTCGCCTTCCAGTAACATATCATCTTCTCGGCGCTCTCCGCCCCCGAGGGCAGGCGGTCTTCTTCCGATGCTGGCTCCTCCGAGACGTCTATCCTCTTCGGCACAGTCCTTTTCCAGACGGCCGTGTTCAATCCTCCATGGTACCTGAAACAGTCCATTTTAAAAAGAAAGCGTTTCCCACGTTAGATGTTCCAAGTATTCCTTGGGTTCCTTGAAGTCCTCGACCGAGCCAGGGTTTCGGGTCGGCCGCCAGTAGCTGTTCAGGGTTGTCGGGCCCACAGTAACTTTCGCCTCGTCATACCTGCCCATTGCAAACAGAGCAAATGAATGGCCTCCCTAGAAAGTACATTTTTTTACCTGTTCTTAGACCGGTTCGGGATAATCCAGTCACCGGGCAATTGAAAGTGAGCGCCGAGACTTCCGCCCTCCGGATTAGTCGACCCCCGCCGGTTATAATTACCCGGGTGGTCTTGCCCACTCCCTCCATGTTCCTCCTCTTTCTCTCTCTTATCCCCACGGTCCTCCCACTCCGACTCTTGTTCTACGTGCCCACCCTGTCCTACAGCCACGTGGCCTTCAACGCAGGGCTGGCTCACAAATTGGTAGAGGCTGGCCATCATGTGGTACAGTTAGACGAGCCCGAATGGAGACGGGCCGTGTTTCAGACGATGATCCAGGCCGTGGTAGACGAGTCCGTCTCGTACAACAGTTCCCACTTCGAAGTCATTCGGAAGTATGTCGGGGTGGCACCGGGCGAGGCGAAGAGTCTCCTGTGGACCAACCCGGGTCCGTTCGACGAGGCGTCTCCCCTCGACCCGAAGATCCTCTGGAAATTCATCCGAGTCTCCAATTTGTTCGTCAACATCTGCGGAGGTTGTTTTCCTTCTCGTCCTCCTCTGACTCCTTTCAGCTCTGATGGAGGATCTGCTTTTCCTCGAAGAGATCCGAGCCAGAAGGTTTGACGTCGGCTTCCTCGAGCAGTACGACTACTGCGGGTGGGTGCTCCTCCCCTCGACCAACTATTCTCCCAGGTTCGGCTTCTTCTCCGCTGCAGGCATTCCCCGTGTCTCCTGGCTCAGCGCCACGTTGCTCTTCGCCCCGCAGTCCATCGCCATGGGTGTCTCCCAGCCAGTCAGCTACCATCCAGGTTTGTCTCTTCCCTGATAATGGGCAAATATCACCTACCCCTGTCAGAATTGTTGCTCCCTTCGAACGCCCCGCTCACTTTCATCACCCGGGCCCACAACCTCGTCGTCTCCCTGGTCACTTCCAGCCTCATCGGCTTCACTCAGTGGAGACAAAACTTTGTCTTTAAAGGACGGAGCGACCTTCCGAGATCTTTTGGTGTGTGTTTCCCCCATCCTCTCATAAATTGGATACGTCTAGATCTTGGAGAAGCCTCGTCGAAGATGTCCCAGTCCCTCCTCGTGAACACTTCTCCCCTCTTCGACCTGCCCTACCCGCAGTCGGCCGAGTTTCGAAACATCGCCAGCATGACGGTCGTCGGCCGGCAAGAGCAGCTCGGCCAGGTCTGTCCCCCTCCTCCACCGAAGTGTCCTCTCTTCAGGAATGGCGAGCCTTGGCCTCCCTGGGGCAGTTTGTGCTCGTTTCGTTCGGCTCGATTGCCGAATTCTCGGACATGCCGCCCCCGATGAGGAGCTCCTTCCTCGAGACCTTCGCTCTCTACCCCAACATGACCTTCTTCCTCAAATGGAGACAGCCGCCTCCCTCTCTCCCCAGCAACGTCTTCACCTTCGACTGGCTCCCCCAGAAGGCACTCATCGGTGTGCCCTCGTCCAGCCACCCCAACAAAGCCTGTTCAGCCCATCGCAACTTCCGTGCCATGGTCACCCACGGCGGCTGGAGCAGTATCTCGGAGGTCGTCTCGGCCGGCCGGCCCCTCGTCCTCATCCCGCTTTTTGCCGGTACGCCCTCTCCCTTCCTTCCTTCCTTCACCCTTATCCAAATTCAGACCACTGGAGAAATTCGAGGGTGGTGGCTGAAAAGGAGGTGGGTCTCGTGCTGGACAAGAAGACGGTCACAGCCGACCGGCTCTCTTCCGCCCTGGATGAAGTCATTTTCGATCCGAGGTATAGTCCGTTTGAATCTAGGGAGTCGATACCTTTAGGTACACTTTACAAGCGAGGAAGATCTCCTCCATGCTCAGGAATCCCTCGCCGGTCTCTATCACACGACAGTTAAACTACTCCGTAGCGAAGAAATTCAGCCTCAGAATGACTCGGCCGCGGTCACCTACAGAACATCACTATCTCCTCCTTTTAATATTGTTAATGCTTCTTACACTTATGAGTTGTTAACATATATCTTCCTAGGATTTTTGTCTGTTGCTCATTATGTTGATCTCTTGGTAGTCTCTGACACATAGTCAAATAAAGAAATCCCTTCTTTTCCTTTCTTCTTTTTTAATGCATGTATAGTCTGTCAAGAAAAAAGACGACATTCAAGGTCTAACGATTTAGCCGCGAGCCGAACTTATTGGCCTTTTTTTCTTCTTGACCGCTCGAAAATTATCTGTCAGTGCGCCCCACCACTAAAATTTGTTCTTGGCGAGTTAGACCTTGAATGTCGTCTTTTTTCTTGACAGACTATAACCTGACAATGTCAGGCTCCAATGAGTAGATTATTCCTTGTTGGTTTGGCGTGCTGTTTTAGAAAACGTTGCAAAGGATTTCTATTCGAGATATCGTGATATCGCGATTTATTTCGATATCGAAAAAAACACTAACGTAAGCATGTGCCAGCGCTAATTTTTTCGCGGCACTTCGTTTTTTTTCTTTTTCTTTCGCGAGCATTTTTTTTGGCCTAAATTCATTCTCTCTTCTGCGACCTCACCTCCTGTGCTCTTGACTTGTTATTCCCATCGTTCTTGTTTGTAACACAGATTTGCACTTAGATATGGATAGAGTACGTGGAAAAAGCGCTAAGAAATCATCGACTAAGTTAAAGTCTCGTTCCTCACGAGCTGGATTGCAATTCCCTGTTGGCCGCATCCATCGTATTCTTCGCAAGGTTAGTTTATTCGCATTATTCTATAATTGTCGCTATTACTCGACAAAGGCTTCTCGAATAACGGTATTCTGCCTTTATTAGTAAAGGAATTTCATAAGCTCTTTTCCAAAGGTTAAAACTAATGCAATAATCGACATGGCAGTTGTTTGTTTGTCTCGTTTTTTACTATCTCAAGATGACGGGTTGCGATGATTCTCTACCGAGAAAATGAGAACGAATTCTAGATATAGTTTTAATTTGCAGGGAAACTATGCTCAACGTGTTGGTGCAGGCGCTCCGGTTTACCTTGCCGCCGTTCTCGAGTACCTTGCTGCCGAAGTTTTGGAGCTTGCTGGAAACGCCGCTAGGGATAACAAGAAGACGAGAATTACTCCTCGTCACCTCCAGGTATATTTTGTTGGCTACTACGCATTACACACAGCTCGCTTTGCAATGGAGCGTGCGCTACTATTCAATACGATAAAGACGAGTATACATACAAATAGGCTGAAAGAATTGCTGTGATATCTACATATTGCTGAAAAAAAATTGAATTTAGAGCATGTCAGTTCTGAGAAAGAGATGCAAATAGAAACGGCATTTTTGCTTGATGGACGGTAAATATGACCCAGCGAGTGCGCCGCCCTTTACTTCCAAGTGTCGGGTTCGACGAGCTGTGTACAATGTTCTGAGCTATTTCTTAAAGGAACCGGCACAGCTTTTCCCGCACTTCGCTGAGCGCAGTAGCTTGGGGCGCGTTTGCTTTTCATCCGCCAAAAAAAAATTGCATTCGAGTTATTTTTCTCAATATTGTGACATACACTTTTTGTGATTTTTACTGCTTTTACTAAATAGAACATGCTGATCATTTTAGCAAAAAGAAATATTGAAAATTCATACGGAAAACAATTGTTGAAATTTTTTTTAAATGGCTCGTCACCGTAACTATTTGCCCGCGCGCGTCTAATTTTTGCAGCTGTGCCAGTGTTTTCCTTAAACGGGTTTGTGAATTGATAATCTTATGGTTCACGTTTAATATTGGCATTTCAGTTAGCTGTCCGCAACGATGAGGAACTCGGCCGCCTTCTCAACGGCGTTACCATTGCACAAGGTGGAGTCTTGCCTAACGTATGTCCTATAAATGATATTTTCAAACATAGTTCACAGATCCAAGCCACCCTTCTTCCGAAGAAAACTGCCGTCGAAAAGGAGGAAGAGGACGACTGAATATTCACCTAGTAATCTGTATCAAGCAGCAAAATGCATTCCAACAGCCCTCGTGAGGGCTCTAAAACACATTGTCACAATATTTTTGGTGAATAAACTTTAATTTGACTATATCGTGATCTTTTGTTCGAAGCTCAATTCCTCGTCAGTTTCTTTGACCCAATTGCCGATTGCGTTGATAAAAGATTCCTACTTTTAAAGTTGAACAAAGAAAGAGGCATTTGAAATGAAAAAAAAAAGTGAAGTCGCCATATAGGGGTTTTATCAATTCATATTGCAGCTATTCAAGCCTGCTTATCGTTGGGGGGATGTTGTAGATTCACGCCTTTGACTTTTCCAAGTTCCCTAATGCGAATTTTGTTTCAGGGATCGTATTATGCTTTACAATTGTTATCACTAATGGAGGTCAAAACGTTTTCAGAATTTGGAGAGCTTCCGGTGAGTTATCATGTTTCTAGTTAAAATTCAGCATAGGAGCACATATCCCCAGATGAACATAAATACATTGAAGCTGGCAGAAAATTTCTCATTTTTTATGAACGCATCCTCTACAAATGGCAAAATACAATGACCATTGAAAAAGATTCAGGTTTCCTTCTCAACTGCATTTAGTTATGTTTGTAGATAAGTACATAATGTATTTTACTAACCACAAGCGATGGGGTTTTGCGGAACATGAAAGCGGTACACTCAGGTGTTTATAGCCTATATTTTTTCTTATATTATGTTAACAGCTACCCTGCAATCGAAGGTTTTCTAGGAATTAAGTTCTTCTGCGTATTTCAGAAACTTTTTGCGAGCAAACTCTTTGATTGGAGAAACCTCTTGCTCGAGGTTCGTGTGTCCTTTGTCTAAACTTTTTTTAATTACAGAAATCTGCTAACCTGGTAGCTGATTATGCTGTTCATTTGTTTGAAGCTATGGACTGTACAAGTTGGTTAAATTTTGTTATTATTACTAATAATCAATAAAGAGGACCAACACAGTGAAAAGTGGGAACTCTTGGCAAAACATTATTTTTGGAAACAGCATAAAAGACGATTTGAATTTGAAATGGTTATTTTTTTATATTTTGCAAGTGCTTACGTGTATATAGGTACGCGATCTAGTAGACCTGCGAAGATACCTAGTTAAAACACCATTGTGTGAGCTATTCACATACATTCTACCACGTGATGCCATTTTAAAAACGGAATTGAAACCAAAGGTAAGAAAATTCTTTTTCGTTATCACGGTCTTTTCTCTCAAGTTAACAGTTACATACTATGGCGAAACTATACAAGAAACAGATAGCGTTAACAATTTGATGTTCTTCTGGCCACCACCTTCAAATTTTAAAGCAAGGGAAATTACGGACTTTGTAGGTCATTCTGGCTTTTAATTTATATATGACTATAGAATGCTTATAAAGCATTGGGTTATCTCCCAGTGCCAACCAGGAAATTCTTTATAGAGCTTTGTAAAGTGTTGGATTCTTATATGCAAATTGGCGGAAGTTTTCAAAAGAGTGATGGGAAGTTGCCAATAACCACGGTTGATTTGTTTAGATGACACCTGTAAATATCAGTTTTGCCTGGTATTATCCATATGTGATTGGGAATGGTTGATATCCGTTTCTCAGGTTCCTAAAGTTGACAATGTGTATGGAACGTGGGTGTTGAGTAAATATAACTCCTACCTCTTTTTAGTTCCCGACTAATTCTCAAAAACACGGAATCTTCGATGTTGATGAAACTTTTTGAACGTATTTCGGAAATACTAATGCTTCCCGATGAAATGGTGGCTCAAGTAAATAAAGGAATTTCGGTACTTGATTTGAACATGTTTAACTATCGTTTTAGTCTATTACAAAACCTGTTGTATTAATAATAAGTCAATTATTGTTCGAGTTGAGATATTACAAGTTTAAATCAGGTATCTTTACCTCTATCCATCTTAACCAATTTAGGAAAACCATGGGAGTTGCATCAATGTCAAACAGTTATAAAAAATTTTTGGAAAAAGGAAGGAAAATTCCAGAAGAAGGAGAAAGTTTTGAAATGTAAAGATGTTAGCGATCTAATCGTCTTTAAAAAAGAGAGAATACCGAGAAATAAAGATGTGAGTCTTCTTACTGGCGTTTTTATCTTCGCAAGCGGTGATGCTTTGAGTTCAAGCTATTTAAGACTGGCGAGCCTCGTGAAAAGAAACCACGATCAATCCGAACACAATTTCCCATCATAAAAGAAGCGCCAATAATTCCATCTCACAAACCTAACGTATCCCCAAAAACGAAGAAACTGTTGAGGAATGGAAGAACTGTTGTAAAAAGGAGGAGAGGTACTTTCAGTTTTCCTTGCCGGTACGCATTGTCTTCTATTTATAATACATTTTTTAGTGGATATGTGCCACCCGCTCCTAAAGTACTTTATAGCGAGGAGGTATCAATACAACAAGCCGAAAAAACAAATAGGATTTTGCAGAGAAAACTTTTTTCTGATAAGAATCCTGTAAGTCATCTTATATCTTTTATCATGTCTAATTTAGGAATTTGCGCAAATGGTGAAAATTTTCGAATGTAACAAACATTGCTATGAAATTTCCGTAACTATTGAAGATCTTCTTCCAGGAAAAACGGTATTTTTTTCACCTTTTTATTAAAGTTTATAGGTTGTCTCACAAAATGTTCGTTCCTTTTTTGGCTACGTTCTTGCCACATCGCGGCTTTCGTTGGAGATTCTAAAGCGAAGACATGGTGCGACATTCAAGTTGCTATCTATCAATTATTTAGACATAGAAAATGTTTTATACTTCTCATTGATTCCCAATACTGATTCTCTAAATATGGATCACAATAGATGTTTGTTAGAAACTAATTGGGTGTATGTTGCTTGTTTATCTTTATTATTCAATTAAGATTGGAGAAACAGTCCTGCTTGTCTCCTTCTGAAATAGTAGAAAAAGTATTCGATCGAATGCTGACGATCTTCACAGAAAAGGGCATCTTACAATCTATTTTGTATAATGCAATTCATCGTGACACGCCTCTGGTTAGTTCGCTTTAGCGGTTCTCTTCATATTCCTTCTAGAATCTCATACCCCTTATTGCACAACCCGTTCTTGTTCATTTACGGAAGCTGTTAGAAGACGGCTTTAATAAAGACTAAACCAATGCTAATGGAAACATAATTTGTTATTTTATTATTTTGTTACAGCACGTACATTTTTCTTATTATTCGTATACTTTAGAATAATCTAATAAATTTTTAAAAAGGATATCTTTACGCCCCCATTATATCTATAACTTCGTTAAAGAAAGAGTCAGGCCGGGGGAAAGTCACGGTAGTACGTAGCGCGCGCTGCGTATTTTTAAAAAATTTAGTGAACCAGCTTCAAAGTTAATTTTCTTTTATATGGCTCTTTTCCCGTATTTTCAGACTGACCACCCAGAACAGGCTCCTTTAGACCCTGCACACGTGCCTCACTTTCGATATTTATCGCTCCTCCCTCGCCGGTCCCGTAATCAGCGATACCCCGGAGGAGAAGGTTCGCCCGGTCTCCCTGTTGACACTCCCTTCACAGAGCAGACACCATGGTGTTTCCTCTTCTTCTCCTTTGTCTCCATGTAGCTCTTGTCGCCACTTACCAGCGCTATGCTGATCCGCTCTTGGTGGCTGTTCCCAATGCTGTGAGTCTCCTTTTCATGTGCGCATACTATTACCATCAGTCATTATCAACCTGGGGCCGTTGTGTTCGTTTGGATGGCTTTCACTTTTCAATACTTGTTAGCAAAGAAGCTGCATTCAGACATACAGAAGTAGCACAGTCCACTTCTCACAATTTCGTGAGCCGGCTGAACCACTGTCTCGGCCCCGTTTCTGAAATATGTCACGAAGTAATCAGGCCTTAACTTTATCTTCGTATGATAAGCGAGAAATCAGGGGAATGTTGTAAGGAAGAGACAATCTCTTAAGCGGCTTAGAATGGTAGGGCTCCTTGGGAGATAACCCGATCGACGCCGGCGACGGGCCAAAAGTGCAGGAGCACAGCTCCTATGAGGAATAGCTCTTTGTTTTGATAAATTCCGTCGTCGGCAGTCTGCGATAGGACCCGTTCCGTCGGCTGATAATAACTCATCTTCTTCCCCCTTCGGCCGGGAAGAAGAGGGCAACGCCATAAAAGGGGGTTCTATCCACGAAACGGTATCGGATTGTAAAGAGAACCCTGCCCTTATCTCGGGCAAAAACTCAGCACTCACACATCCCGTGGGATCAGAGGTCACTTCCCCTTCCTGGCGATTAAAAAAAGTCGGTTTCTGTGCTGATATTTTCCAGACAAGAACAGCGATAAAGAGGGGGTAAAAACACGCAACACCTGTCCAAGAGAACAAAAGATAAGGACGGCGTTTATGAGTTTTTTAGGACGGCGTTTATGAGTTCGACATGGTGCTGGCCAAGAAGCTGACCATGTCCTTCCACAACGACAACCCCTGGCTGCACGGGACACCCGTCGACTATCACCCGAACAGGGTAGAGACCGGCCGGGACGGGCGAAAGATCTTTTCAGAGGGCCTGGACCAAGAGGAACCCCGACCAGGTGGTCGACTGCTACGATAACTCGACCATGTTCCCCGAGTCGAACGACGGCGACGCCAACGACCTCACCGATGTCCTGACCCTCGACGGGCTCCACAAGAGGGTCATCACCATCAACGGACTCACGTAGGGAACTCTCAGGGGGCACACAGGCCACATTCAGGCCGGGACTGCCGATCGTGGTGCCGCTGGGGGCCGAGGTGCTCCTGAAGGTGACGAACACGCTGCTGATGGATGCAGTGACAATCCACGTCCACGGGTTGAACAAGCAGAACCTCTGGTACACCGACGGGGTGGCCTTCGTGCAGCAGTGCCCCATCCACAGCACGAACTAGTAAGGGGGCAGGCGAGGGGACACGAACCAATTCCAGCTACGAGTACCGCTTTATTGCTGACAACGCGGGGACACACTGGTATCACGGACATATGCAGAGCGACCGGGGCGACGGGCTCATCGGGGGGTTCGTTGTCGTCGACCCCAAGGACAGGACGGTGCCCGTGGACAGGAACGGCAACAGGACCACCCTCTCCAGGGAGTACTCTGTCATTTTACAGGTGAGGATATGGAGGAGAGAGAAATAAGGGGAGATGGCAGGACTGGGCCACGAAGACCTCCGAAGAGGCCTGGATGCAGCTGGACGACAAGACGATGAAGTGGATGTACGGATACGACCAGAACACCGAGTGCTGGCAACCGACGAGGACCGTCGACGGGGGCAACGTGGGCGGAGCAGTGCCCATCTCGGCCCTGACCATCAACGACAAGGGCTGGTTCAGCCAGGAGGACATCCAGAAACAGCCACACAACCTGCCCCTCGAACGGTTCCGAGTCAACACCAGTGAGTGCCACCTTCCTCCGATTACCCCCTCCTTTAGGCGAGAATGTCCTGTTCCGGATTGTGAACGGCGGAGTGGCCCAAGAGCTGATGATCCACGTCGAGGGACACGACATGACCATCGTCTCGGCCGATGGCGAGGAGGTCGTCCCTCAGCCCATCGACCGACTGATCATCTTCCCCGGAGAACGGTACGACGTCTTGGTCAAGGGACTCGACAAGCCCACGAAGAAGTCATACAAGTAGGTTGGAAAGGGGACAGGCAGACGGCAGAGACAGGATGATCGTCGAGATGGTACAGTTCCACTCAAAATAAATTGAGTTCCGTTTATCTCAGCCCCTTGCGAGGAAACCTTCCGCGGTGATCAGAATAAGAATATTGCGTATGTAGAGCCATTCGAGAACCTTTCGGCACACCAAGACACAACAAAATTCATAGAAAATAGGCGCGAAATTGCGATTTTAGCCCAAACAAAACAAATAATCTTTCTTGACAGACAGGTCGGAGGAAGCGCGGTTTGCCCATTTTCCCTCTTGAAAAACTCGACGGTCGGATTGTTTCTGTAGGTTTTCGAGGACGCTCTTTCATCTTATAGTGAAATCAGAGCAGTGGAAAGGCTGGAAATAAGCGGAATTGAAACTGCCAAGGAGTGGCTACGCCCATCCCTTCCACGTCCACGGCACTCACTATAGCGCTATGGTGTTTGTCTGTCTGTCTGTTTGTTTGTTTGTTTGTTTGTCTGTCCGATGGGAAAGTGTCCGACGGTAAAGGGATAAAAAATGTCTTAATCCCGGGGGCCGCCGTAGGCTGCCGATGGCCCGCTGGTAGAGTGTATTATTTGTACTACCAGTATGACTCCGGCGGCCTTTGGCCGCTTTGGGATTAGTTTATTTCGGTCGAAAAAGAATAGACAGTCGGATAAGATCTGACGGTCGAAACTTTCTGCTTCTCTCTCATTTGACCTGTCAATCTACACAGACGACATGTCTCGCAGACAGACAGACAGAGGTCTGCCTATTATTAGGGTAGGATTTGTACTATTTGACTGTTTGAGGATGATCGTCGAGACTATTCAATACTTTTGGTGGAACTGGACTGTGATGGACACGACCTACGGGATAGCCTATGTGGAGTACGAGAACGTGGCCCTCGACGAGGACACCTCCGTGCCCGACCTCCTGCCCACCGACTGTACCCCCCAGAAGCACTGCTCCGTGCTCAACTGCCCCTTCTTGGACTTCCCCTCCAACTACAACTACTCGTGTATCAGCTACGACCGACTGGAACACCCCCGGCCGGAGACCATCGACAAGCAGATCCTCCAGGACACGCCCTTCGCCGATGGCTTCGAGGTATCTCCCCCCGCCGATTGTCGGCTATCCTTCAGGAACACTTCATCAATATGCACTTCGACTCGCACGTGGACGGCTTCAAGTACGAGTTCCCCACGGGCATCCCCTACTACAACCGGGACCGGATGGACAAGATCAGCAAGCCGTGCAATGAGACCCTCTGCCCCCGGGGGGCCAACAAGTACGACCGCAACTGCAACTGCTTCTTCCACAAGGAACACAAGCTGGGCAACATCGTCCAGCTGACCATCTACAACATGGGCACGGGTGGCTTCTACGGCAGCGGCTACGCCCATCCCTTCCACGTCCACGGCACTCACTATTCCGTCATGAAGGTCCGTCCCCTCCCACCGTCCCCCAATGAAGACACTGTTCAGATCGGGTGGCCCACGTACAATGCCAGCGGGCAGATCGACGCCCTCAACCCGGACATCGATTGCAACGGACCGGAGGCCGTCTGCGACGGGGCCACCTGGCGCAACCAATCCTGGCAGAACGGGGCCATCCCCGGCATGAACACCAAGAACCCCACGAGCCGGGACACCATCACTCTCCCCGTCGGCGGATACATCACCATCCGGTTCCGGGCAGTCAACCCCGGCTGGTGGTTCGCCCACTGTCACCTTGTCCTCCACCATATGGGAGGAACCGCCTACGCCTTCAAGGTATCCTCTTTCCCATCCTCCCTCTCTTTTTTTTCAGGTGGGGACGGACGACGAGATCCCCGCGCCGCCTGCGGACTTCCCTCACGGCTGTGGCTACTACGAGCACTCCCGCCTGACGACGCCGAGCGTCGCCCCGCCGACCTCCCCTCCCAAGTCGGCCTCATCCCCCTTTTGGTGTCTTTCCCTTCTCGCCACGTTGTCACTATGGGTATAAATATAACAGAGAAATGCAGCAAAAACTCTTTATAATTCCGATGGGTCGGCTCTAGTCGACCCGGAGACTGGCGCTCTTCTGTTCGTGGGAGCTCGTCTTCGACTTGTTGATGTTGTCCAGGGGACTCCGCTGGGTCGATTCCACCTCCAGTGGCTTCTTCTTGTCCTTGTTCGACGGCGTCTTCGACGAGGCCTCCTCCTCCAGACGCCTATAGACGTCGGCCAACTCGCCCGAGCCCGTCGACGCATCCGGCATGTTGCGTACACACGTTATCCTGAACTGGCCGCTGTCTCCCGTCAAATGGCCGAATACCTTGTGCATGTGGGTGTAGCCGCGGAGCACTCGTCGAACTGGTCGACGACAGTGGTCACCTCGTGTCGCGAGAGCACGGCCTCCCTCTGCCGCTTTTTGAGTGCCTGTCTTTTACTCAGATGTCCCTTCTCATGGCTTCTGTCCTGGCTACACTGGACGCAGCTGACGGCCAGTGCCATTGGAAAGAAGAGCCACAGCAACATGATATTGCCTACAAGAATCATCCTTCGAGGAGAGCCACTTACACAGCCGAAGAAGCTGCTCCATGTCTGTGGCCTTTAGAATGAATTTCCCATTTTTAATTTGTATAAACAGGTTTGGTAACCATTGGAAAAGTAGAATATTTACTCGAGGATGACTAGAATTGACAACGGTATCTACTGGAGAAGGATCGAAAGGTAAATCAGGTCAAACCCAGCCCCCTCATGAAAATGTGCGAGAGAGAGGCAGTGGATCTGAGAATGGAAAGAAAACAAAATGAAAAAATGAGGTCCCGGCACGAAACTTTTCGAGAGGGTAAAACTTGAGTCTGGCTGTGTTGCTTTGTCTTATTTCGTTCCCTCTGAATTTGTTTCTTTATATGAGCAGATTTTTAGAATGCTAGTCAGAGTTGCTAACCAGTGTAGTCGCAGATATATCAGCTGCTCGTCTGTTTTCCATTCTTCAGCAGAGACTTCTTCTATTGCACCTCAAACGGCGTATGCTACTAATAATCCAAAACTAAAAAGAAATTCAGGAGAAAGGGATATTACGTATGTTTTGTTTAGTTTTATTTATGAGTAATAAATTTTAAAAAATCTGAGTCTCTTACTAAATATTTATAGCAACCTCGACATTCTGGAAGAGCGTATTCGTGAACGCGGCCGTGTTCGGACAATCAAAGTGGGCGGACAGACACAAGAGTGGGCATATAGATCTGAGGTAAGCGAGGAAATTATTGCCTTTTCAGTATACCTATTCTAGATTGTTGGAAAACTAGGATTAGATAATGATCACCGAAATATCTGGATAGCTTACGCCTTCATTATACTATTCGGATTCGGAGCTTTTGTTTATGTTAAATCACAAGTTGTTCTTAATCGTAAAGAAGAAATGGAAGAACGGGAAAGAATAAGAAGGTCTTTAAATCTACTGGGTTCGGATAGGAAGAAGATTGCTATCGTTGAAGAATAAGAAATTTAGATATAAATTTTTTTAGAATAAATTATTGTAGAACACAACAAATACGTGTAGATCTATAAAAATTACAAACGAATACGCACTCTTGTCAATTGCCACTCTGGGAGGTCTTGCTTCGTACTGCACAGTTCATTCTTAAATTTCAACAGCAAACCTAGCCAGCATTCCTCATTTGTCTCTACTGACTTTACTTCTAAACGGATTCCGGCCCTATGCCGCCGACGGAAGACAACAGCTTCGCCACTAAAATCATATTTTAGACCAAGAATATGTTACCTTTCAGGAATTCTTTGTGAGTCATATACGTCATTAACTTCATCTTGAGGTGGGAGGACTAACTGGACCATAGGGGTAATCCATTCCACGTTTGGGCTGTCTGGATCAGGAAGTAGAAGAATCTTAATTAAACTGAATTGAATAAACTGTTAGCAAGAATTACATCCGATCTTGCATCACTTTCATTTGAAACGGTCAATAGTACAGAAAAACCGTTATCGCCTGATACTATGGTTGGCTCACGAGAAAGACGAATCTCAGGTACATGATTTCTTGCAAAGTACTATAAGATCACTGTACGGATGAGGTAAACAAAGACTTACATGAACTTTATATTTGATTGCGCATGGTCCGAAATCTAATTTTACAATATTATGATCACACTGTTTACATCTAGAATCTATTGAAAATTAAAGAATTAAATACACAAACCGTATTGCTCTTCTAGCTTTAAGAGGAAGGCGGATTGGCCTGAGCGGCTTATTTGCAGCCAGAGGTTGTCTTATTAATACATCCAGTGGTTGTGCAGGACGGCCAAGGTCATCAAGACTATAAGGCAGTATCTATAAATAGGTAACAATATTACAATAACAGCGTACATCTTCAGTTGGTTCATGCACTGGAACTTGTGGCAAAGGATTTTCCATAGCTTTTCTTCTTCTTTGATACATCGTTTGAAAACCAAAACGATCAGACATTAAATTCCCACTAGGCATAGTCCTCCTAAAACGGAATGGTAAATAAACAGTATAAAAACCTCTTTGTGGATTTGGCTTGATCACGTATCGCTTTTTCGGCTGAGGCTAATCCGCGTAACTTTTCCATTACTTGATTAAGTTCAGTATCTAGCATCGTCTCATAGCTACAAATTTAATTTTGCCTAGTGCGTAAATGCATTACATTGGCCAATTCATAGTGGTTGCATTTTCAGGTATGTCACTTTCTTTTGTAGACCAGCGACATACATTACATATTAGATATTGTGAACTTCCTCCGACTGAACGGCCAGATAGTACGGTTTCTGTAGCAAATTATTGTACCAGTGTGCAAAAAATATACCACAAACAGGACAAAGATTGCAATTAGCACATCTATTTTTCTTTACTCTGGATTCACCGGCACTATTGGTCTCTAAGCAATGTGGGCAATATAGCGTATCTATTTCTTCAGAAACACAGATATGACATCTAAAAATAATGAGGAATTTGGCATAATAACAATATAATAAAAAGCTTCAGAAAAACTAACCGAATAACGGAACAGTGCCGGCAAAAAAAGAGATTGTATAATGGTTGAAACTCCTCACAGCTGCATTGGTAAAGTACCTTGTTCGACTGAAGAAGGGTAGCCATCTTTTCTGTAAATGTGAATGAAAAAAAATGGAATTTGAAGCCAAAAAGTTGAGATCTGCTTTTTTTTCTATATGCCCGTCGAGCCCAATGGGAGCACAATTGTGCTTGCACAGGAGTTATAGGCGCGGCTAGCGCAAATTTACAGGCAGCAATTGGCAGTACTGCGGTATAGTCCGTTTCCAACCCAGGGGAAAGGAGTTAGAAATTGAAAAACAGTCAATTTTTGTTCACAAAAGACGTCAAACTGTCAGAAGGTCCTGAACAGCCTGATCCAGCTGTTGGAAATGAACTATATGAGGGCACTTACCAGTCTGTTCTGTTCGAATCTAAACTAAAAGAAAGTGCAAAGCAGACACGGAAATAAAGGCGGTGTTTGCGGTAAGACCCTGTTTGCGAGAGACGCAGCGTAACTCTGGGTAGAAGCCGAAAGGGAGGTGTTCCCGCAATGGAATATCGATACGAGAAGGCCTGGATGGAAGGGAGCAGTCCGAGGCAGACGGCCAGACCGCTGTCGTTAATTGCGAATTCAGCTCATGCCGACAAGCTCCCCTGGTTAATTTTACAGGATCTACATGTTGAGCACGGGGTAAGTTGGCTGTCCTCGCCGGCCGATCCCAGCCTTTAGTGTCTTCCTATTGGGCCTCTTCCACATATCGTCCTCCTCGTTCTGTCGCGAAGAAGACTTCCGCTTCGAATACACAGAGTGCGACTCCTCCGGCCAGCGGTGGCGGGTGGCTGTCCCCGCTCCGGGTGTCGCCTGTGACTCCTTTCCTCCTCCCCAACGGGCCATCAACTGTTGTGGGTTGCCACGTGGCCCGCGAGACATAGCCTTTCAGCCTTCTCCTGCCGGGCCGGCCACTACCTGGACATCGCCTCGCAGACATGCCGAGCTTGTGACAAAGGTCTCCTTCCATTTCCCCGCAGGTCGTATCCAAATGTTCAGGTCGGTACAGTCTCGGTGGGGGAATCCGCTTCGAGGAGTTCGTCACCCTGCCTCCCGGGTTTGCCATCGAGAATTTCGACGAGAAGTCGGACGGCTTCCCGGGTGGATCCACCCAAGTCTGTCCCCCCGAGTAAGCCCCTTCGACCCCCGTGACCTCTCTTACAGAACTGGCTGGCTTCTCCGGGACTCGGAGCTCATCTATGTGGCGTCGCCGTGTGTCTCCAAGATCTCCTTCTCCGTCAACCTCGTCCGACCGGGATTCGTCGACTTCAGCTACAGGATGCCCAAAAACAACAAGTTTGTACTCTCTCTCCGTGTCTCTTTGCCCTCCTCTATAAACAGAGGAAATGGCAGCTGGCTGACCAAATGGCGAGAGCGGGAAATTGCAGGGCGCTGTCGCTGTCGGTCGACATCCGGAACGAACAGTGCCAAAGCTACCGGGACATGTTGCAGTCGATGCTCAAGAAGGCGAGGAACGAGCAGGAGGAGAGCAACGGCGACTGGAGACGGAAACGCCTCGAGATGAAGACCGGGCCGAATGTCATCAGCTGGACCGTCTCCAATAGTGCCGGCTACTCCCTCGGCTCAGAGCCCATCCGTATCTCGAGGATAGACGTCGTCGGTAGGGATAAGGCTTTTTGTCGCCCGACCAGCTTGTTCCAGGGATGGCTTTTACCCGGGAATGCGCCCTCTGCCCGGCCGGGAGCTACTCGTTGGAGGGGGCTGCCGAATGCACCCCCTGTGCCGCCGGGTCCTACTCCACCAAGGGTTCCTCCCAGTGTGGTCCATGTCCAGAGTCACAGTATTCCGGTAAACTCCTTCTACTATCGTTTATAAACCAAGACACAGGTCCCAAAGCGGAGCGCTGCAGGGATCGGCCTCCCTGTTCCTCTAAGGATTTCTACGCAGTCACCGAGCCGTGCAATAGCCAGGGGAAAACAAGGAAAGCCTATAAAATGGTCCAGCCGGCCGTATGCCGTACGGACATGCCCGGAGCCGCTTCGGTGAGTAGGTTACTTGGCGGGAGACTGTTCCTCTCCAGCTGCCGCCACCGGGGGCTGAGTACAGCTGCCCGAAATGCAGTCCCGGCATGGAGAAGGACAACCGCGGAGTGTGTTCCTTCTGCAAGAAAGACTTCTTCTCCGACGGAAACGGTACGTTCCCATTTCGTTTCATTGCACCCGAATATGTCAGAGTGTAAGAGGTGTCCGGTGGATACGGTCCCCTCGTACGGCTACTTCTTCAACCAGTGGGAGTCTCTTCCCCCCAACCTCCACACCAAGTGCGAGTTCATAAGCGAAGGTCGGTGGGATTGTCCAGATGAGTCTCTTCTCTTGCAGACGTGGTGACTGAATGTAATATCGGAGAAGCCTGGCTCTCGTCCGGGTCGGCCCTCGTCTCGGCCCCCTCCCTCCAGCGAGGCATCGCCATGGAACTGATCATCGATATCGACGAGGGCTTCCACAACCCGCTGGTCTCCCGAGCCGATGGCAACGTGCCTGTCTCCCACTTCACCATAGTCTTCGAGACTACCTGCAACGACCCTTCCTGCATGCTCTACGTGATCGAGGTGAACCGGCCGACCCCCCTTTTCAATAGACCTCCAGGACACGGCCCCCGAAAGTCGTCAGAGCTCTTTCTACCGCTTTCTGGCTGTTTTCAACGGCACGAATTCAAGAAGGGTCTGGTCGCACTCAATTATGAAACGGACCCCGGCCAAATTTATGGTCGCCTTCCTCCGATCGAAAGCCTCAGCCGGGGAAGACTCCGTCACGGATCAAGTAGGTTCCGTAACTTACAGACAAGAATATATTTAAGGCCCGTATCCTGTCAATAAATGTGACAAATGTCGGAGAGAAGAAGGGAAAGCAGGGCGGAGGAGCGTCGGAATGTCTAGCTTGTCCGAGGGCTGGAGGAGGCGGCTGTGTGCCCTGTCCTGCCGGCAGTTACATGAACCCCATCGACCACTCTTGTATTAAATGCCCACCCAACCACGTGGTAAACGCCTCCTCCGGTGAGTTCTCGCCCCTTCTAGGCATCTTTTTATATAGGTTTGGCTGCTGGAAATGAGAGTTGTATTCCTTGTGGAGAGAACCTGCGTACTCTCGACGGGGTGACCTGTTCCACGGATGGTCTCTTCTCCGTTAACGGCTCCACCGGCCCTCTGTCCTACGATCTCAAGCCGTGGCTCAATGCTACTTGGAAGGTGGACGGAGTGAAAGTTTTTACCCGGGAAGGGGCCTCCTACTTCCACCTCTTCAACGTCAGCCTCTTCGGAGAGCCGCGGTCCTGCAAAGAAGACTACAACATCGAGCAGTTGATAGGATACGAGCAGGTGACACCTCTTCCTTATTTGAATACCCTGTCCTTCCAGCAACTAGAGGCTGTCACAGGGGCCGTGTGCCGGCTGACCGCCCTCCCCGGTAAGAACGGCACTCTCTCCCTCGTCTCCCCCGTTTTGTGAGTTGTCTTCCATTCTGCTCATGTCGTTCTTGAAGGCTGGCCACTCGCCTCTCGGCCATCACGACGACTCGTTCCCACAACGGATGGAAACTGACAGACCAGCTATTGGAATACGGTAACACTTCCACTTGGGCTGACTGTCCTCTCCTTCAGAGTCCATGTCCAACTCGTCGCTGCCCCTCGACGTCCACATCTGGTACGAGGCAGTCGACTCCGGCATGTCCGAGTCCTGTCCCAAGGGCTACACCCTGGCCGTCACTGCCCGGTGCAGTCCCTCCTTGAAGGAGACTAAACTCCGTCTTCCCCACGGCTGCCCCGACGGCACGTGCGACGGTTGCCTCTTTCATATTATAGCCGAAGGAGCACAGGGCTGTCCCACGTGCAAGGGTGGAGACTTCCAGAAGATCAAAGGAGAATGCCGAGAAGGACGGCAGACCATCCACTACATTCCCTCCAAGTAAGTTGGCCGTGTTCAGAGAGAGCCTAGCCTTGTAGGCACTGTGTGCTGACGGGGGCAGCAGCAGAGAGCCGAGTGGAAGCCTGCTCCGTGCTGACTTCTCGCGAGAAATTCCTCCTGGCCATGGTGATTGTGGCGTTGGTACTGCTCTCGATCACTCTGTTCTTCGTCTACCGAAGGAACCGCCGCCTCGAGTACAAGTACACCCGGTTGGTGGAGTCGCGAACCGGCGAGCTGCCGGCGGCTGAAACCTGCGGCTTGGAGGAGGACGAAGATGAAGATGTGGGTGTCTGCCCCCGTCCCATCCAGAACCACCTTTCAGTTTCAGGACCGGGTGACGTTCTCCAAAGGCAGCCGGACAAAGTTCTTCTCGCGAGGTGCCCGTGAGAAGTCCGACTTTGTGCCACTGAACAACGAGGACTGACTCCCCTCCGAGGAGCTCCCCCTGCCCGCGGGTCCCCTTCACTTTCCCCTGTCCGTGCTGTCTCCCCAGTGAACTTTTCTTCATATCAACGACATAATAAAGGCACATCAAAGGCAGTTCAGTGAGAGAATGTCAGGTAGTATGTCCAGTAGGAGAGGTTGAAGACGGCGAAGGCCGAGGGAAAGACGATGCTGGCCCTCCTGTCGATGGCAGCCCCCTTCTCGGACACCCGGTTGCTCCTCGCGTAGATCTTCCCCATATTTCTGCAATCTCTTTGTCTCCACCCTCTCACCCACCGTACCGTTGTGCCTCTTCCGACTGGCCGTTGGCTAGAGCATTTGTCAGTTTCCTCCGAGTGCCTCGAACCCGTTGGTCCTCCATTTTGTCGTTGTAGGCGACGACAGCCAGCTCCACGAGGCTACAGAATATAAATCCAACGCAGCTGAACATCCAAACATCTATTGCCTTGACATAGGACGCCTGAATTTGGAAGAGTAAGATGAGAGGGGGACAGCCGACCTTGGGCAGACTCCTGACAATGTTTCCGAACTGGAAGGTGAGAGCCATAAGGGACGAGACGGAGAGAGTGATCCTCGCGGGCAGAGCTCGCGTCTCCATGTAGAAGGGGATCCAGGAGATGAAGACGGACACGTAGGTGGGCAGATAGATCTGCAGCACATAAAATCCAAATAACCTCTCGAAGTCGATGGACACGCTGAGCCGATGCCACTGTCCGGCTGTGTAGGACTCGATGGCTTTGGCATTGCTGATGTTTATAAGGCGAAAGTCCGGCAGATTAAAGTCATTCTTTACGGTAGTCACGGGAGACCACTCGAGCCACTGCAGCTGCACCTGACAAGGGAACGATACATACTCGGCATGACTTTTTTATGATATTTTTTGGCGTAGTTTTATAGAGCATTTTATGGCGATCAAGGCATATTTTCGACATTGTTGGTTCCTCTATAACACTCAAAATAACGCTGGGAAAGAAAATATTGGGGGTATTGCTGATTGAGAACTTTTCACACCGAAGGTTATCGAAAGCCTTCATCGTCATTTTTACGGCATACAAAGATGATAGAAGTCGAAAACAAATTCAATCACCCCCAAAAAATTGCAAAAAATGACTTTATCTCTTGGAAGAATCGAACTCAAGTTGAAAAAAAGACAAAATATTTGTAGCCGAGTGCACTACCCACTCTGCCACCGCTTCGCATTTTTGGAAGAAGAATGGAAAATAGACAACGACACTTTTAGTATGGGAAACTTATTACAAGTGGGACATACCTCAGCCGAATTGTAAGAATAAGACTCTAGGACAAGATTACACCGGATAGAGTCGAGTGGAAAACTGCGAAGATTCATCTGGCAAGGCGCCTCCGAACGGATCCTGCAGTGGTCGGGCGCGCCCCTGCTACACTCTCACCTGTAGTTAAGCCAGATGGTACCATTGGGGAACAATAATAAAAGCACGTTAGGCTTAGGACTTTCATGCACCGTAGTGGTCTTCGAGTTCACGACGCCTGAGGCTACCGAAATTTATAAAAAAACATTAACAAGGGAAGGATACATACTCGCGGAGATCTATTGAAATTTTGGACTTGTCTATTTTCCATTCACCCAGTAGAAATGGGCAGCGATGGATTAGTGGCTAGTGCGCTGGCCTACAAAAACTCTTGCCGGTTTTTCAACTTGGGTTCGATCCTGCCATGGACGAATATCATGTTTGCATATTTTTTTGGGAGTGATTGTACCTGTTTTCGACTCCGTCTCTCTTTATATATAGTCCATTTCAAATGGAAAAAATTTAGTTAAAGGTAAAGTCGGGTCTAGATAGAGCATTTGGCCGTCTAGATGGTCCAACCTGACATTTTTGCATGCATTTTTGCGCGTATTTCACATATATTTTGATCGTTTTTATCACTGTTTTTGCTTATTTGAGCTATGAACTGCCGAAAAAATATACAAATAGCCGAAGCCTATTTCAGATACAATTATCGAAAATTTTGAAAGAAGTTGAACTCGAAAAATTTTAAGGTCCGAGCCGCGCGGGAAAAGTTTTTCCATTTGAAACAGACTATACCGCAAAAAGGGTGAGGAGGTGTTTTACCTTTCTGCGGTGAAAATTTGACCATTGTCGGCATTCCTAATATTTTCCTTTCCAACGTTATTTGTTACGATCGAACCCAAGTTGAAAAAAGACAAAAGATTTGTGGGCCAGTGCACTATCCACACAGCCAGCGCTGCACATTCTTATAGGAGATTAAAAAATAGACAAGTCCAAAACGCTTTTGCAATGTTTTCTTATTTTGCGTTTTTCTCGACAACGGAGGCATTAAAGCAAAATCCCGATAATGTGCCTTGGTCGCCATAAAATTCTCTACGAAAGTACGTCAAAAAATGTCAATAAGTCTCCGTGAGGATGTATCCTTCCCTTGTTAATTGGGAAAGGTGGGAAGGGCGAGAATAAAAAGGGACTAACAGACGTTTGGAGACCATATCTTGGGCTCGGTATCGTGGTCCAGGGAGAGATTTCTCCGACACGGGTCGAGGTGGGAGAAGGCCAGTCGCCTGTCCAGCCAGATGGCACTCAGCCAGAAGTCGATCACGAAGGTGCCCGTAATAGCCGAAATGTCGGAGATATCTTGGATGGTGATTTCCACAGTCACCGTGGTCGGGGACGGCTCCGGGAGAGCATTCCTATCAGTTGCTCCATTTCTCCCCGTGGTCAATTACCTGTTAAAATCCTTGAAGAGAGTCTGGGCGAGGTCCTGGGAAGTGGATGCCGCGTGGTATTTGTCGCAGAGACCGTCCCCGTGCCCTGGAATCTCGGTATTCTACCCGCCGTCCCCCGGCCACGTGTGACCAATTCAATTTGACTTTCGTCATTCACATATTTTCGGGGGGCCACGCGGGAAAAAGAAGAGTCTTTTCAACGGGAAGAGGAGGGAGAAGAAGAGGCCTTCGCCGGAGTTGTCTTACCTTGCCGGGCCTTCTCCGCGTTTGTGATGAGAACAGCCTCCAGGATGAGAGTCTGAAACGGGGCGATCTACCCGGCCACCCGACAGCCGACCTGTATGGTGAAAATCATGGAAGGGTCGTCAGTCGGCAGCGGGTAGAGACATGAGGCAGACTGCTTGGGTGGCTCCTGGAGTGAAACGCCGTCTGAACAAGATTAGCGGGAGTCTCCTCCAAAAGGTAGTTGTCATAATCTTTGACGACCCAATCTAGTTTATTCCCTCCTGGCCGGGTGCTCGGCCACCGGAAGGGGCGGGGCCAGTGTCTCACCGCGAACCAAAAAGCCTTCCATAAAACAGAGACGTACTTTGTATTTTCTTTGAAATTGCCATTTTTTGTAATATAAAAATAGTCAGGCATGCGGAATGGGGTGCTCATAGTCCATCTCGTCGTCTGCTGTCTCTGTAGAGGCGTCCTCTCCCTGAGCAGCCAGCCCAAGCTGATCCTAATATCTTTCGATGGGTTCCGTTACGATCTCCTCAATCAAACGATGGTAAGCTTATTTTATTCTAACGACGAAGAGATCACAGACCCCGAATATTTTCGAGTGGGCCACCCAGAACGCTTGGTTCGTCAACGGGAGCAAGTCGCAGTACATCACCTACACTGCTCCTAATCATATGGGGATCGTCACAGGTTGGTGGTCCTCTTCCCCTAGCCTCCCCTTTCAGGATTATATGAGGAGACGCACGGGATCGTCTCGAATTACTTCTTCGATATGGCTACCAACAAATCGTAAGACCACCAAAAGGAGTCAGCCATATCCGATACCTCAGATTCGACTATTTCAACGGCACGGGACAGCCGGGGGTGGTCAACGCCTCTCTCCAACCAGAGTGGTACAGAGGAGAACCCATATGGATTACAAACGAACGGTTCGCTTTTAGTCTTCTTGGAATATAAGGGCGTCTTGAAGAGGAGGAGATGCCCGACTGTCCTCCACCTATTTCTGGCCGATGGGTGAGGCGCCTTTTCCCTCGTCGCCATCTCGAGGACGCTATCACAAGTATTTTCGGCGGCAGTCCTTTTGACTTATGACATAGGTCGTGGACATCCTATGGCAATCTGAGCACGTGGATGGTCGACTGTGACGCCATCATCGACGAGTTCACCCGGGACGAAGACCCTGTCAACTTCGTAGCCTGGTAAGGGATGAGCAATGCCATTTGAGGACGAGGGGCTCAGGTACATAGCCGAGCCGGACCACACCCTCCACACCAACGGATTCTTTAACGGGGCTCTGAAGGCCAAGGTCACCGAGCTGGACCAGCTGTTCCGGTACTTCTTGGGCAAGCTGGAAGACAGGCATCTCAATGAACAACTGAATGTTATCCTGACGGCTGATCACGGCCACGCCGAGGTAAAGAGGACGCTTCACGGAGACAGGGAGACATCCAGATAATCGACCAGAAACACATCATGTGCATCAGGGACTATCTGCCGCCGGGGGAGGTCTTCGTCGGGGACCACATGATCTATCCGAGGGACGAGAAACACGCTCGAGAGATATACGACCGGCTGACGGAGGCCGTCAAGACCCACGACTTCGATGTTAAGATACATCTGAAAGCGGACTTCCCAGCCCATTACCATTATCACAACTCGACCCGAATCGGAGCCGTCATCCTCGAACCGGCCATCGGATCCTCCATCTCGTTCTCGTGCACAGGGGCGGAACTCGAACGGTAAGAGTTACACTTTTAGATTTAGATATTTTTAGGGATTACGGTAGTAGAGGTGTCGTCAAATTCAACTCATCCACCCATGGGATGGATCCAGATCTCCCTGAGATGAGGGCGCTCCTGGCCATGGGAGGACCATCGATAGCGAAGAAGAAGAAGGTTTGACTGGCGGTGGCTATTGACACTCTCCCTTCAGATATCCTTAGTTCCGGACAACATCGACCTATATCCGTTGATGTGTGTCCTCCTTAAGGTCTCTCCCGCTCCCCACGATGGCAAGTTGGCCCCTATCAGGTGGGCTCTACGGGCCGTGGAAGCCGTCAAAGACCAGAAGATGCACCAGAATATCGTCACGGTAAGGCTGATGTCTCCTGAAGTAGAACAGGGCCTTCTAGGATTCGTTGGGTTTCTTGATCTTCTTCATCCCCCCGTTCATCGTCGTCGTGTTGTACCTCCTCTACGGCTGCCGGCATACCATTCTCAAGGACGACCCCGGCTGGGCCTTGAAGTCCAACGGCTACCGACCTCTACATTTTGGAGAGGTCCGTCTTTCCCTTATTTTCCTTATGAGACCCTTCCCCGAAGCAGAGTTTTCCTGGAAGCGACTGCCAGGGAATGTTGTGTATCAGGTTAAAGTCTGCCATTCAGGATGCGCCGACTCAGCAGTCACGTGGTGAGGAAATATCAATGTCGGCTCTTCTCCATGGCGATGATTCGAGTCTCGAGAGTGTCTAATTATCTTGCCCAAAGCGTTGCCGCCAAAGCGAGGTCGGTCCAGCTTTCCGCCGTGGCCCATTGTCTAGTCATATCATCGAATTTTCTGTTTCGGGTCACATAAATAGTTTATCATCGCCACTTCCCGTCTCCTCCCGGTCCGTCCGTCCTCTCTTTCCTCAAAGATAATAGAATAGACCAATACAGGACAGTTCAGTCACATGCTCCCCAGAGAGACCACAGATTTCACCTCGCCCGAATACTGGAAACGGTTCTTCGCCGAGAGGAGCACTCCCTTTGAATGGTCAGTTAATTTTGTTCCTCTCGAAACGAAGTGGCCTTCAGGTACGGGGACTACTCTTCGCTGGGCGAGTCCATCGAGCGGTACATCAAAGTGGGCGACCAGATAGAGCAGATCGGTTGTGGTAACTCCACCTTCGCATCAGAGGTAGGCGTCCTCCTCCTCCCCTTGTTAGAGATGTCTTCAGCTCTATGACAATGGATTCCGGAATATTCACAGCATCGACATCGAGAAGAAAGTCATAGCCGACCAAAAGCGACGCAATTCAAGTCGATCCGAGTTGACCTTCTCCGTGGAAAGTGCGACTGCCGTAAGGACTCCCTCTTGCCAGTCCATAGACATTTCAGCTGTCCTCTCCCGATGAATCCAAAACCCTCGTTCTCGATAAAGGCACACTAGACGCCCTGCTCCCTCCGAATTTCACAAAAGAGCAGATGGACATTGTGAGGAAGATGTTCGAAGAGGTCGAGCGGGTCCTCTCGTCTAGTAGTCGTTCGCGGATCCCTCTCTTAATTTATTTTCAGATGGCAGATACGTCGTGATAACCCTGGCCCAGGAGCACGTCCTCCTCTCATGGATAGAGCACTTCGCGTCCGGGTGAGTTTGTCCTCTCCCGTACTATAGCTATCTCCAGCAAACGGTACATCCTGGAGGTCCAAGAGGTGCCGACCAAAGCGAAAGGCTTCTGCATGCCGGTCTTCCTCCTGGTGGCAATCAAATTAAGTCGTCCGATGCCCGTCGAAATGGTCAGTCTCCCTCATCCCCAATTAGTCGCCCTCTAGCCTATCAATTTCCTACGTAAACCCAACTCGAAACCGGAGAGGATGGAAAATAAAGAACTTTTGGAAGCGATCAAGGCGGAGCAGGAACTCAGCCGATTCGTGGCCATGTGCGCCCAGTGGGTTCCCGTTTAGCAGTTTCAAATAAACTCAGGAAACTGTCCGAGGAAAGTGTCATTCGGATGGGAGAGGTGGCCGGACTGGGGGCACGGTACACGTTCACAATAGTGGACGCCGAGGAGGCCAAAGATATTCAGAAATTCTCGTGTTTTTTGGTTCCGTTGGGTAAAGAAGGCGACTGGATGTTCGGCACTCCGAAGGTACCGTTCCCCTGAATATTGAAATAAGAGACGGTTTAGGGACGGCAATGTCTTCTCTCGACTTCCGGCTGCGCAAGTTTCGGTTGGATATTTTGAAGAAAATCAGGGTTTAGGACAGGTTGATGATAGTATTCTTGAATAGAAAACACCAGTACGCGGGACAGGAAGAGATCAAAGCGGAGATCAACGACTTCGTGGCGAGATTCGACCCGAGGCCGGAGAAGGGCGAGGTTTGTCGCGGAGGGGGCTCTCCTTGAACGGCCTGCTTGAGATTTCCATCCTGTCGTTGGGGACGATTGACGCCCGGGTGCCGGTATCCTCGGGAGTCAGCGAGATCAACGGGCGGTGGACGGTGGAGGAGATCGACAAGGAGGACTTCTACGTGAGGCAGCTGGTCTTTGAGAACAATACGAACCTCATCCAGTCGGAGGTCTTCCTCAAAAGTCTCGGCTTCCTCTAAATGCACGAGATCATGTTCAGATGTGAGAGAGAAGCTGGTCCTGGACAACGAGTTGCTGTCCTGCGACCACCACTACTGCTTCTTGGCCACACTCGGCCTCCACGCCTCGCAACCCCTCCGCAGCATAGGCAACTCGGAAATGAAGGTGGCCCTCCTGGGCTTGGGAGGAGGCCTCCTCGCCACCTTCCTGCTTCACCACTTCCCACGGGTTCGTCCTCCCTATATCCTCCCCTAACCTGATAAAAGGTGTCGTTGACAGCCGTCGAGCTGGACAAGGAGATGGTTACGGTAGCCACCAAATACTTCGGATTGCCCTCTTCCAATCCCCGTCTTTCGATCAAAATTATGGATGCCTTGGATTATTTGTCGCAGACAGCTACAGGACCCAAAAGTTGGTTTGATCGGGAGTATTTGAGAGACGCCATTTCAGGTGTCAAACTGGATGCCATTTTCGTAGACGTGGCGGGGGCTATGGATTCAAACGGACTGAGCTGTCCACCCGCCCCGTTCCTGGACACATCCGCCCTTGAAAATATGAAGAAATCGCTGAGGAACAATGGTATGCCCGGAAAGGCTGAAGACGATAATTCTTCAGGTATCGTGGCTGTGAATCTCGTCACGAGGAACAAGGAGCTCGCGAAGAAGTGCCGAGCAGACATGGCCGAGATCTTCCCGAAACTGTACCGGCTGGAGGCGGAGGAGGACATCAACGAGGTAATCGGTCGGGGCCGGACAGTCAACTAACTCTTTTCAGCTGCTGATAGGCGTCTCTACCCAGAACTCCCAGATGCCCGACGTGTTGACGGCGGCCGCTCACTTTCAGAATAAGACGGGCAAGGCCGAGTGGAAGGAACACGTCGCCGGATGGCTCGAGCGTATCCGACCCGTGTAACCGTCATCCCCTTTCTATTGTTGACTTTTGTTGTTACTTGATAAATTCTGGTTCCCCTTTTCTGCTAATAGTTTCGCCCGTCGAGGCAAACAGATCAACCCACGCTTCTGAATTGCCTACAACGCCCAGTGTGATCAAATGACCCCGCCAGAGGACGCCGAGGGGAAACGAGTTTTACCTGACCGGGCGAGAAAGGGCTCGACTTATTGGGTGTGAAATAGGAAGACGCGTGTAGCCAGCTACTTTTTCAGGACGGACAGACCTTTTTAATCCGCTGCGCTGACTCAGGCCGACGACCGGTTTTCGGCGGGCGTGGCCCTACTGTTCGACTCGCAGTTGCGACCCTCGTCACCCTCCTCCTAATTTCCGTAATCCTCTCTTTTTTTCACTTCTCGATCATTTAAAACCGCCGTCTCGTGGTTTCAACCGTGTTTATTTCCTCTTTTCGTTTCCAGAATGGTAGACTACATCAAGCAGGTGGCCATCACCGGAGACGTCTCGTGTATCGGCGACCAGGTAGGCGGCGGCCCCGTCGACTGAAGTGGCCTTCCCGTTGCAGGACGACGTTCTCCGAGCGTGGGCAGCTGCGGTGGCCAAGGAAATTTCAGAGCAGAAACCCGAATTTGCCATTGTATATTTTCCCGTGTTTTCATTGATGACTGTCTTTTCTAGGTTCATGTACAAGGGTTGCTAAACGGACAGGATCCCGACTATACAGCCCGCGTCCTTCTGGGAGGGTATGCCCCCTCTTTCCAGGTTGAAATCTTTCAGAATCACCGACGACGGGGACATCTACAAGCATTTCAACAGTTCGAGAGCCTTCTTCGACACCCGGGTCACCGGTCTCGGGTCCCTGTATCTGTTCCGAAACCCCGAGGAAGTCTTCTACTACGACAGGTTCTCCAACACGGGCTTCATCCCCCTCCAGGAAGGCCACCGGCATTTCATCGGGGACGCGGAGTGCGACGGCTTCATCCAGAACACCTTCAACCAGCAGTACTCTTTCAGGAAAGACTTCTACGTGAGTCCTCTCCCCCTGGAACAAAGAGCAGAGTTCCAGAGGGACGACGGCTCCCGTGATCCCCAACAGCAGCGGACGGGCTTCCTCCTGGCCCGGTTCAGGATCTACTCGCGAGAAATGACCTTTGTCAACGTCTGCCTCCACTCGGTGCCGTTTGAAGACGTCAACGAGATCCTCGAGCAGCCAGAGGTGACCAAGGCCGGCCAGAAGAGGAGAGAGCAGATCGAGTACCTCCTCAAAGAGTGAGGCCGGCCATATCCACGAATTACTAATTGACTCAGACTGGAGGAGGAGGGGCTGCAGGACGACGCGATAATCGTCGCCGGCGCCTTCAACGCTCAGTTGCACGAGACAGAGCTGCTGGCTCATCTGGAGAAGACCCAGCGACTGTCGACTGTGGCCACAAAAGACGACTCCGGTCGCGTCGAAACCCTGGTAATTTCCGTGCTTTTCATTTCTGCTATTTATCACAGGAGCACGTGGACCGGCATGGGAGGAACGTGACGACGATCGAGAAGTGTCGGTTCGGTAAGTGAGCAATGTGCTATTTACAGTATATACAAATACTACAGATCTTAGAGAAATCCATCACTGGTTTTTCACGCTAGGAAGAGGCCAAATGGCCAAGAGGTGATCGAGGGCCGACCGAGGACAACAACAGTTCAGGTACAACAGCGAACTGGCGGCCACCACCTTCAAAGGCGCGCTGCAGGAGGAGGGCGTCTTCTTCCAGGTAACCCCTTTCCTTAGTCTAATAGACATCGACCAGCCCTCCCGCCATTACACCCTGACCGACGATGGCAAGGAGGAATTCTCCCGCACAATGTGCCCGGCCTGGGCCGACCGGATACTGTACGACAGAAACATGGATACACTCTTCAGACACGTAAGATACTCAGAACAGACTAGATTAAAAATATTCTTTAGGACTCGTTCTGCGCCTCAGGTACTGTTTTGGATTAGTCTCTCCTCTCCCAAACCATAGCAACATTTTATTCGGAATCCATCCTTGTTACCCAAAAGGGGATTTGAAATAATTGTGGCCATCTTTCTCTAACAAGGGAAGGATACATGATCGGCATGCCTTGTTTCAATTTTTTTGACAGTCTTGAAAATTTTTGCTTCTCTCTCATTTGACCGGTCCATAGATCTGCCCATTATTAGGGTAGGATAATACTCAAGTGCACTATTCACTCGGCCACCGCTTCATATTTTTAGAAGGAGAATGGAAAATTGACAAGTCCAAAAACACGTTTACCACTGGAATCTCATTTTGCCTTTTTCTCTACAACGAAGGCGTTATGGCAAAATTGAAAAAATATGTCTTGATCGCCAGAAAATTCTCTACAAGACTGTGTCAAAAAAATTGAAACAAGTCATGCCGAGCATGTATCCTTCCCTTGTAAAAAGGGGTTCTGCACTCCGGGTAGGGGCAACTAAAGAAAAACACGAGTGCTAAATGCTATAATGGATCCTATGGTTTGGGGAGAGAACTGTACAAAACGAAGACTTAGGCCTCTACTACGGGTTGGTAGGAGAAAACCCCCCGGCATACGTGGGTCGGCACAAGCCCGTAGCTCTACATGCGTCGATTTGTTTGAAGTGAGCGAAAGGATGAAGAAAGACATAATAAAACAATTTATTCCATTCGAGTTAAAATACAGGGATATAGCGAAAAACCAGAGATTTAGCAGCCACAGATTATTCTCTCTCAGATTCTCCATCGGATAATGGTTGGACTTCTTTCATCAAAGTGTTTACTATCTCTCTGAGTTGCTCTACTTCTTTTTTCTTAAAAGAAAGTTATCTGTTAATTGTACAGATCGATGTACCTTAATTTCAATCTCCTGATCTTTGAGCTGTACGGCAGTTTCTAACTGCTTGACACGAAGCCTCATACCTAACGTTTTTTCTTCATGCTCTCGTTCAATGCGATTAACGTCATCGGAAGCCCTGCAAACAATGCTCAACTTTTTTTTTAAAAAAAAACGTACTGGGTTAACTGAGAAGTTGCCGACTCTTTTAGACGGTGGAATTTCGCCTTTAATTCCTTATGTTTACCGCGTTCTTCATGTACAACTTGTTCCAGGCGGACATATTCATCTTTTTGTAAACTGCTGGCCTTTCTTACCTAAACAAAAAAAACGCATACATAAAATAATCAATAGTACCTTCTGAAACGAATCATATAATTTCATAAACTCGTTGTATCGGTCTTCTAGTTCACTATGCGCAGCATCGAGGTCAAGTTTCAGTTTAGCAGAAGTAGCACAGACACCGTCGCAAGTTCCAATACCTGCACCTCCAATTCGGCCATTTTCAACTAACAACTATTGTACTAAAACAAACTCAAACTAACTGGAACTAAGCAGCCGTTCACTATTATTATAAAATTCTTCTATTAGGCCATTGGCAATTAGAAGATCGCTTTCGTGTTTATGTTCTGCCTAGAGATTCATTTGATGGATAATAAAAGATGGCTAACAACCTCTTTGATCCTTTTAATGGACTCGTTTTCAAATCGCTGTACGCTTGAGAGGATTGAAGCTTCTAACTGCGACACATTTAGTTCTTCGTTGCTCAACTGTAGAGATAACCTTGTAACGGAAAAAAAATTCAATTTACCTTAGCTCTAGCAAAAATATCTTTAATTTCTTTTATGATGTTACTTTCGACAACCATCGTCTTTTGACGTTCTCGTGTCAAAGTTCTGCAAAACTAACCAGTAATTATCAGCAAACGTACTTGTTGTTTGGACTCGAAGTAAATGTAGAATTGAGGGCTTGTTGAAATTGCGGACTTGCTGCGAAAGTTGAACTCCCAAAAGTCCTAAACAATAAACTATCAAATTTTCATGCAGATCCTAATACTACAAGAAAGAAACGATACTTACGAGTCGTCGGTCGTATTATCGACATCAAATGTAGAATTCATTTATCTAAAAGCAGAAATGTTTCGGGGCTGAAGGATACACATAGAAGACTAAGAAGAGAATTAAAAAAATGTTCTGTTTATATCATAAACGTGCGAGTTTTGGGTATTGAAAAAGAATGTATGGATTTCTACTTGCTATATAAGATGCGGTCTCTGTAAGACTCGAGCAATTCCGCGGGGATATTCCGGTGGTGAATCTCAGAATGACTTCTGACCTAGACTATCTGACTCAGTTTTTTCACGCTGATCACGAATATCATAATGAAAATTCTTGAAAATGCATTTTCGGCGGTTAAAATCATCCTTTAAAATTTCGACGCCGAAAAAATTAACTTTTGGATTTTCTATTGGACCACCATATTTTAATAGCTTATTGGAACCGCCTCGCCGAGCTGACTAGTGCTGCAAGAAAAATTTTGATTTTACTTCATTTTAGTGGAGAAAAGCGCGATTTTGTGCAAAAATCTGCTCTTTTTCATGAAAATGCGCGGCTGAGTCAAAATTTCATTGGGTGGACCACTCTATCGATATCACCATCGTATTCCCCGATATTTTTTATCCTAGGGGCTGTCAAAAACTGGAGAAAAAAGATGGCCCCGTATCACTTTCATAGCTCGGAAGTGAGGCGCTCCTAACCAAAAATTTTCTCTTGTCTTATGATGTTAAGTCTAGGTCAGAAGTCATTCTGAGATTCACCACCGGAATGGGTTCCTCGAGTCTCGCCGGGACCGCATCATAAGTCGATTTTCTTGACCGTCACGGCGCGTCATTTAAAATAGGAAAATTGTGATGCTTCTTTGAATCAAACGTTAGCTATATAGTGAGCGGAAATTCGTGCGAAAGACGCCTCCGTCAAAACTGAATCTTGTTTTGAAGATAAACCTACCACAACTAAGCCAACTAGGTTGTGTGCAGAAAATGAGTGCCACTCTTTTATAAAAGAATTCAAAATAAAAAAAAAGAAATTTGGAAAGTACTTTTAACATCATAAGACAAAAGAGAAGGATACAGATATCTTTACTCAATGCGAGTAGTGTGAACATCATAAAAACAGTCTACTATTTCAATTTCAAACAGAATGGTGATGTGCAGTGTTGTATGAGCCGCCGCGTTTCTTTTTTGCCATGAAAGCGTCTTCCTCGTCTTCGCTGCTATCAGAAGAGCTACTGCTGCTGCTTGAAGAATCACTCGAAGAATCATTATTGTATGAAACCATATTCATAGAGCCATTCATAATTTGTAGAAGCTCTGGTCGCTCTTTACTAAGTCTTAAAAAAAATTAATATTATTCTAAAGTAACAAAACCTTTTGTACCAGTGTTTGCTCAGCTTTGGACGCCCCAGAACCGTTTTAGGCCAAACTTGAGGAAGGTTGACAACAGAACAATAATTCTGAGTAACAGCTATCGTTTCATCTTCGTTAATAACAACGTGCCACCAACCTGATCAGCAGTTTAAACAGAAAAATACATTGCACACCTGATGGCACAAACATGGTTTCACCAGGTCCCTGGCGCGCCTCGATAACTCTATACTCGCTTGGCCATGATGGATCACGAACTCGATTATAAACAGTGTTAAACCATGTTACAGCTTCTTGGGGATGCTTTCCTTTCTCATGGGGAAGCGGCTTTACAAAGCTCTTGGGAGTATTAGGAGAGATCAGAACCCACCTGCCAATAGTTATATTTCCTTTTAAAAACTAACCTCTTATGCCCTCTGATAAGACTATTCCAAGCGCTAGTACCCAAAGGATCAATGTGAATACCGGTACCAGAACGAGCGGGTCCCATAACAAACCATCTGAAGACATTCATAATTTCATCAAAAAAAGTAACCTGTGAGGGGGACGTTTTTTAAAGTCTGCATAATTGAAAAGATCATCTCGAAACATAATTGGGATCTCATAGTCGTCCAGAAGACGCTTTGTTTTATGTCTCTAAATAGAAAAGTTACCCGATAAACGAGATTACAAACACAACCAAAACCGCTGTCAAAAATGTAGAGCGGGCTGTCGTCATTGTTGGTCTTAAGATAATCAATGTAGTATTTCATCTTCAACTTTACAGAATAGCCATCGTCGTCTTCCCCACATTTAAACTTTTGGTTACGGTATTTACGCAAAAGGCGCTAAAAAATCTCGTCTTCAATGTCGACACCAGTGATTACCTCAATTGTCCATCTTTTCTGGGCTTCCCAATGATCAGTTAGGCCAGTCAAAATACAAGGCTCAGAAGCACGTTCAAATTTGTCACGAAATTCATCAACAGTCATGTGGCTCGCATCAATCCTAAAGCGAAATTTGCCACTTACTACACTTATTGCAACAAAATATTAATGCGTAAGAAAACATACCTTTGAATGTTATCAATAAAATCAGGAAGGCCAAACTTATGTGAATATCCTAGTGCATCCCAACCAAAAGAAACAATTTCTGGAAATGATTGTTATTATCGGTCACCTTTTCCACAGCGCCATGTAAGTCTCATATGTATTCACCTGAACGGGCTCTTCTTTTAACATCTTCAACACGTTTAGTGGTACGAGCTTGTCCAAAAAACGAGCTGTAAGCTTCATACTGAAAAAATAACAGCAATAAAAGGCAGGGACAAGAGGACTTTGAAATCAGTATAAACGTTGCCTATTTCCGATAAACTGTTGGATGCAACTTGAGAGATATCAGATAAAAGCGCCGAAAGAGAGGAGGGAATCTCCTTGCGACCATTCATTGCGAAAAGAAAGTTAGAATAATTTCGAACGCCTTTTTTTACGTTTGAAGGTTTAGACCAGTCAAACTTGGTCAATACAAACATGGTTCAATAGCAAAAATATGTGGATTTTTGTTGAAAGAAACGTTTTATATAAAAACAGAGCATGATAAATATGCGCACGCATAAATTGATTTTAAAAGTCTTTATATAATGTAACACGACCTGGATATGTGATAATCTCCTCTTCGAGAAGGACAGCTCTCTGCGCACACCTAATACTACCAATTTCTAATGAAAACCAACACGAACCTTTCGTTTACAACTATGACCTTCGGCGACCATGAAATTTAAATGAGAAAATCTGGCTTTTCTGTTACTGCCTTTATATGTTAAAATACATGTTGATTATTACACTTTTTAAAGTTCAAATGGTAGAAGTCAATTTTTATATATCAAATCGGTGCAATCAAGTACACCGTAGTTAAGGAGATATTTTATAAGTTTATATAAACATACAGCAAGTTAACCGAGCATTTGCTTTTGAACGACTTCGTAGGAATACTTGGCAGCTTCACGACGGACTCTTTTTTCATATTCAACTCTGAAATACGTTAATGGAATACATAATGCCATCTACGCTTATAATACAAATAGCAATAAATACCGATTTTGACAGAATATCTGATATGCTTCAGCTTGTGCCGGATCTTCCGGATTAGGATTGTTCAACAGATCCTGAATTCCAACCAATAGCTGTTTAATACTGATTGATGGCTTCCAGTCTTTGTTCTCATCAAGGATAGACAAACATACAGTACCTGAGAAAAATGAACTAATTTATAAAAGTATTACCAGAAGGATAAACATTAGGATGAAAGAGAGGAGGCTCAAATTTGCATTTAGGCGGAGTCGATGGAAAATCGTCTTTGAACAGCATCCGCAACTGGAAACCGATTGCATTCTATACAGAATCGAGGGAAGAAGCCAAGATGTTCGTTATTTTTGGACGGAGCGTAAAAGGAAACCAATGAAAATGAACAAACCTTGTATAGACCTCCGTCCCAAATAGTATCTTTCTTTCCTGGGATTGCACATTCCCAGTTGAATAAGTTTAATGTCCCATCTGGATTCTTCACAGGCTTGGCAATGAAGCCGAAAGGATGATCCTTTCTCCATGCTTTTCGCTCCTCCGCTAAGCGGCTAGCTGCTATTCCTGACATCTAAAACAAGTAAAATGTGGTAGCATGAGAATTGAAAAGCATATTGTGAACGTCGAACAAACAAACGAAGACAATGAGACAGTTCGGCTGCATGAGATGTGGTAAAGTCTAATTGTAAAAGCCAATTCTCAGCTTGGCGCGCCCTATGGAGCATGGATACCAACGTTTTGACGACTGCCGGCTTTCACAGAATGTTCCAGAAGGCAAAAATCAATACAAAATTTCGCAATACTAGCAATTTATGAGATATATAAGCACGTCTTGGGTACATAGAAACGCTAGTAAAAGCTGATAGAAAAGTTAGTGGTCTGCAGATGTGTCGCATTGTTGTATAAAAATAGTGAACTATATATGTCCCTATATGGATTACCGCGAACGGGATGTTCTATTTCGACTGGCAAAAGAACAGCGTCTGCTGGTGACAAAAAAGGATCGCATCAAATTTTATCGGGGAAATTTATCTCTACTTCGTGCTAAAGCTGAAACCGAGTGTTTGATAAACTGGAAAGAGTATAGGGCTATAATTTACTGGAGAAAGACATCAATCATCCCATTTGCAGGAACATCTTTGACGCAAAGCGAGGCTTCCACGCTTTTATGACCTGCAATATATGAATTTTTGTCTGAAACATTCCAAGTGATTCAATCTCTTTTAGTATTTTCTAACCCCAATCTCCCAATCCGACCGAAAAACGAAGAAGTTCTTCCGTGGAGAGCTCTCGCTCATATGAATACGCGCTCCAAGGGCATTCCAGCTGTCGCTTGACTACGTTCCAATTAAAAGGGTCCATCTTACAAATTCAGTATTGATTAGTTAACAAAGAAGTTTTAGATGGAAGAGAAAGAGAACGTCAAAGAGTTGTCCACCTTCGGCAAGATTCGATTTTACATCACGTGGTCCTGGACATACCTATGGATTGTGTGGGTCATATTGGTGGTTATGCTCGTCTACATGGTCAAATACGGCTCGAGCCCGAACACTTTGATAGACAACGTCCTTCTGAGCCACGGTAGTGTGCCCCAGCCCGTCTCAAACCCGTTTCAGCCACCACCTATTTTAATAACCTCACTCCCAAGTTCTACGTGGCTCTCACGGGCACATCCAGTCTGGTCAGCGGGATAATTCTCATATTTGAGTGGTGGTACTTCAAGAGGTATGCTCCCTTCCCCTTTTTATCTTCAATATCAGCAACGGAGTGGACTCGGCCAGCGAGGACGGCAGCGACAACGAGGACAGCGTCGAGAGCACCAAGACATTCGCCGGTGAGTGACAATTGGCCGTTTTACCCCGGCTCAGATGTGGATTGTAAGGTGTGGAGGAACCCGATGGCCCTGTTGAGGGGATCCGAGTACCTGCGGGCCAAGAAGGAACTCAACCTCGAGCCGCTGACATACCACGACATGAACCTGACTGCGGCCGACCACCAGAATATGTTCGTGTTGGACGAGGACATTCACCGGCCGGACTACGACGGTGAGGCCGGAGACAGCCACCCAAGGAGAACCATTGCAGTGATGTCGAGGGTGTATCGGGAACGGGATCTCCGGATCAGGATGGAGGGCATCCGGGAGGCGCTGCGGATCAACCCGGAGTGTGTGCCGGCCCTGATCATGGTGGCCGAGGAGGAGTGCACGACCATCAGCGAGGCAGAGACCATGCTCAAGTGAGTGCCCGTGTCCTCCACCCTTAGCTTGCTCGTTTAGGAAGGCCCTGAAGGCCATCGAGAGCCCGGCCCTGACCAACGGGGTCGTGACAGTCGACAAATACAGCTCGGACTACCAGCACAGGGCCAAGCGTGAGTCTCTTTTTGTACCGGTTGATATTTCTACAGGGCGGGATCTGAATATGGTCGTCTACATAAAGAGGAGGCTGGCCATGTGTGCCAGGAAACAGGGACGGATACGCGACGCCATCAAGATATTCAAAGATGTGAGTGTCCCCTGTCCCCTATGCCACCTGCCCCCTTCAGATTCTCCGGGACTCGTGCAGTACTCACCTCGGGGTCACGGAAAATCTCGTCGAGGCGTGCTTGGAAATGCAGGGATACGCCGATATCCAGGGCCTCCTCGTCCGCTACGACGGTATGCCCCCTCTTCCCCCGAACAAGCCGATCCCTTTCAGAGTGTCGCGAACCGCGGTCAGCTTGTATGAGCTACACGTCTGCCCTGCTCAAGGCCCGAGTCGTCGCTGACAAGTGAGTCACTCCATTCATCTTCCATCTTTTCCTTTCCAGATTTGTGGATGGTGCCCACCGGAGAGCGTTGTCCTCAGCCGAGACGACGGCCATCGAGGCCATGATGAGGGCCATCGAGTTCAACCCCCACGTGCCGCTCTATCTCCTCGGTGAGAGATGCCTCTTCCCCCAAAACGGCTTATAGAAATCAAACCTCTGATTTTGCCACCAGAACACTACGTGAAACGAGGCGACTCGGAGGCCATCACGTACGCCTTCAACCACCTACAACACTGGAAGAGGATCGACGGGGCACTCCAGCTGCTATCGGCCACCTGGAAAGGAGGTGGGCCCCTTCTCTCCCCCCACCATCCTTTCCCCTTTCAGAACTGATCCGACCCTACCACGTGGCCGGCTACTGCTACCCGTACTCCCCCCAGGTCGAGGCCACCGAGCGGGAGCTCCTCCCCAGCTACCACTCGCTGTCGGTCTACCCCAGGAGGGAGTCTACCTATCGGTCCATCTTCTACACCCTCGTCTGTCTGCTGATCTGCGTCGTCGCCGTCATCGCCCACTACAACCCGGAGGTAGCCTACGAGTGGTCCCTGATGGTTAGTGTCCTCCCTCTCCCGCAACCCTTCTTCAGCTAGCCGTGGGAGTCGGCCGGTGGTTCTCGAGTCTTTTCAACACCTTCTACCACTGGCTGCCCGAAAATGCCGTCGGCCTGCTGTCGGCCAAGCCCCTCAACCACTAGCCCTCTGTCAGTGCATAGTCTCAAGTGATCTCAATCTGTGAGTACATGTAAGCCAAGACCATAGTTCTACCCAGTCACATTAAACATTTCAAAGTGTTCTTTCTGTCGGCCGTGTCCTGGTTGTTACCGTGCCTTACCGTCGTCGTTATGTTCCCGCGTAACCCCTTTCAGTGAATGTCCGTGACAACCCCAGGCGAATCGAAGAAACTAGTCGAATATCTCCTGGGCGACCTCCGCCAACTCTCTACAGAAGCCAAGAAAAAGCACAACCATGTCAAAGAAGTGAGCCCCCTCTCTCGCTTTTAAGGCATCCTTTCAGGCGGCAGAAGCCGGGGTGGTCCGCGTCCGTAATATCAGTTCGGCCTCATCAGAGAACCCTCTGCTCACGAATCTCCGGGCGGCCTCCAATGAGCTGCTCCACCCCCTCCTCCTGGCCTGTGCCACCAGACAGACGAAGCTAGTACAGATAGCCCTCCAGGGAATACAGAGACTAGTCCAGTTCAGGATATTAGAACCGGTACCCTATCCCCTCTCCTCCTCCTCCCTAATAACTATTTTCAGTCATGTGCCAACGTGGTCGTCTCCGAGTTGTGGAACCTGGTCGAGGCCGAGTGTGAGGAGTTAAAAGTGTTGCAGACAGTGCCGCAGCTGGTCTCTGCCCACCTCCTAATAACTAGCCACAATCTGGCGAAGGTGTGTCCTCCTCCTCCCGTCTCCCACCATCTCCCCCTTTCCAGTGTATCGTCATGTGTTTCCGTCTTCATTTCGCAAAGGATCCCGTCGTGATAAACGCCGCCAGTGCCGCCGTGCGACAGGTCATCAGTGGTGTTTTCGAGCGAGTCATCCAAGTATGTTCTCCTTTTTATCCATCCTCGTTATGTTCCTTTTTTCAGGAGGACGGAGTATTTTCCAATGAGCTGACAGTAGTTCCTTCCGCCGGCGGGAAGCCGTCTCCCCGGTCGGCCCCTCCTACCCTCAGGCCGTGTGCCGCCGATGCCTACCTCCTCTTCAGAGATCTCTGCCTGGTCATAAATGCCGAGCCGGCCATTTGGCTGGTGGGTATGAGGGAGATAACGAGGACCCTCGGGCTGGAGCTGCTGGAGACCATCCTCAAGAACTACCCCAGCGTCTTCTACAAGGTCTGTCCTCTCTGTCTCTGACATATCGCCTCTTTCAGCACTCCGAGCTGGCGACCATGGTCAAGCAGGAGGTCTGCCAGCTGGTCATCAAACTCTTCTCCCCCAGCCTCAAGGTATGCCTCCTCTCTCCTTTATATTCCCTGGTTCAGCCGGCGAGTTCGCGGTCATCACTGGCTGGCCTCCCATCCGAGAAGCCCTACTTCCCCATTGCCATGCGTCTGGTCCGGGTCGTCGTTGTCCTTCTTACGAACTACCATCAAATACTGGTACGTTTTGGCTTCAAAGGTGAAAATTATGAATTCAGCCGACGGAATGCGAGATATTCGTGTCGCATTTGATGAAATTCGTCGAGATGGACAAGAACCCCTGGCAAAAGGCCTTGGCCCTGGAGGCGCTCCACAAGATTGTAGCCCAGTCAAGCCTCCTGCGGTTGGTTCGCGTCCTCCCCTCGTAATCCCCAGTTTCAGATGGATGGGAGAACATTTCGACAGCAAAGAGAATTCGTCCCAACTGGTGGGCAGCGTGGCCGAGTGTCTCACCAACGCCATAAAAACCTCCTTTTCCCATCCACTCCCAAGGAACGGTAAGCCTCCCAAAAGGTCCGCTCTATTTATTTCTTGAACAGAAAACGAGCCAGACGGAGAAACCCTCGTCCAGAACGGAGTGCCCGGCTTCTTCCACAAAGGCGTCTGGCAGCCCTACATCGAGCTTTTGACGTCGAAAAAGACCCCGTTGTATGTCTGTCGCCCTCTCCCTGTCATTTCCCGTTTTTAGTATGGATTCCCTCGAGAAACACGACGCCGGCGAGGTGCCCGAGGCCTATGTGGTGTCCCGTTGCTGCTCTGCGGTGACTGACCTCTGCCAGTCCCTGTACTCCAGTATCGACCAACTCCTTCAAGGTGTCCCCTCCTCCTTTCTTCATTATTTCTTTTTTAGAAGATCCATCTGGCAAAGAAAACGGGTCGTTTACCGACAGGAGTCACGTGGCCCAGGCTCTCTTTACCAGCACTTTTCGGGGAATATTCCCCTCCATTGGCATTTTACTCAATACCAGGTACCTCCTCTTTCACCAGTTATTTTCTCTTTCTAGCACGGATGAGACTGTGGTAGACCAACTGCTATGTTCCCTATCGATGATTGTCTCCATGGGATTTCGTCTCCGGGCCGTCAAGGAGACCCAGGGGGCGCTATACTTAATGAGCGCGGCCAGTACTCCGAACGGTGAATATCTCGCCATTTTTGGCTCGCTGAAACCACCGGAAAGCTGTGAGAACATACTGACGGACTGCTCCCTCCCAAGTCAGAAGGTCGTAGCCGTGGGGTCTCCGTGTCCCTCGCCGTTCGTGCCTCCAGAGCTCTGGAACCAACAGATCGTAATGACAGCCAGGAATCTCCAAGCGGCGAAGATCCTGCTCGGCGTGATGAGTAGTCACGTGGAGGCAGTAGACGAGCAGTGGTATGCCCTTCCTCCCCCTCCGCCTTACCCTGTCCAGGTACTTCTGTCTGTCCATCTGCCAACACCTCTCCTGGCTGATGGCCATGAAGCCCTACTCCAACGGGGTGTTCTCGAAGGACAAGGCCGAGGCCGACAGCGTCCTCTCCCCCGTCTCGGCCAATCCGGCCACCGTTACGACAGCCGCCATGTCCGAGACTCCGATGCTCGTAAGTATCCCCTCCTCAATTCTAAAGATAAAAACACTCCAGGCCGACTTCTTCGACAAAATATTCGCAACCTCCTCGCAGCTGTCGAAGGAATCCCTCGCTCTTTTCCTAGATGCCCTCCTCCGGTAGGCTGGCTATCCTCTTCTCCCTCACGTCCACATTCAGATTGTCAGATGAGCAGGCCGCGGTCTGTGCCACTGGCAGGGAATGTTCCCTCTTCCCGCTGGCCGGCATCCTTCGAGTTTCCGTGGTTAATTTACACAGGATAATGGAGTGGTGGAGCAAGACGTCGACCCATTTCCTCAAGGTAAAGGAGCTGTCGATTTAGACGGATACTCTTCAGATCTGCGGCCATTCGTCGACGGCCCTCCGCGACTGGGCCGCCCTCTCCCTCACCAGCCTCGTCAAAAATGCGGTCAAGACGAAGACCGACCTGAGCGACGAGGTTTGAATTTGCCGGTTCCGTTTACGGGTCACTTTCTGTCGAGAACTTGCGGTTTCCAACTTGTCGAATCGGCGGCCGCTGTCTCCCTCCAGTTCCTTTGCCAAGTTTTTGTTTTAGGAACTTCAAAAGCTGTGCTACAGTTCGTTACATGCGATGAGCGACACGACAGCGGACGAAGTGAGGAAGAGGCAGTTGGAGTGTCTGATGTCGAGCATGCAGCGGGACGGCGCCTCCCTCCACAACAGTTCCTGGCACATCTTCATCGACATCGTGGCCTCCGTCGTGGCACAGGACTCCTGGTGGGTGTCTGCTCTGCTGTCTTCTATTGACTCTCTTCCAGCTGTGACGAGTCCCTCGTCCGACAGGGCTACCTCGGCATCCGTCTCATGTCGGCCGACTTCCTCCAGAGTCTTCCGTTCGGCTGCATCCCGGCCCTCGTCGAAGCCATCGCCCGCTACGGCTCGCAACAGGCCGACCAGAACATCTCCCTCTCGGCCCTGGCTCTCCTGGTCAGTTCCCCCTTTGCTCGTGCCTATTGTCTCTCCTCCAGTGGACCATCTCCGACTTCATCTACCGCAAGGCCGAGGTCGTCGATGTCGCTGAGGTGGAGAAGGTCTGGCTCGTCCTCTACACGTGTCTCTCTGAGCTCTGTGTCGACTCCCGCCATTCCGTGAGGAAGAGTGCCTGCCAGACCCTGCTCCAAATCGTGGTGGCCCATGGACACGCCCTTCGCCCTCACACATGGAACCACATGATCTGGCAGATTCTGATCCCGTTGCTCGAGAAAGTGCGCTCCCAGACGAGGAGTGCCTCGACGGAGAAGACGACCAAGGGCATAATCATGCACCACTCCAGGGACACGGAGAAGAAGCAGTGGACAGAGACATGCATCAACACCCTCAGCGCCTGCTGTAAGATGTACATCGCCCAGAGGAAGGTGCTCTTGAAATTAGGTTGGACTAGCTTTTCCAATCCAACTGATCTCTTCGTTTTAGATGATTTCGGCGCTGCTTGGGAGGCCCTTCTGTCCTATTTGGAATGGGGCGCCTGCTATGAGAACGCCGAGCTGTCGCTGTGTGCCTCGAAGAGTTTCCAGGTTTCCCTTCCCTTTAAAGTGTACATACTGATGTTTAGGAAGTGTTACTAGGACGGATCTCCGCCCAAACTTTGGACATCAACATGCGGGACAGGGCCTCGAGCTCTCCGGATGCCCATGTCACGGAGCAGATCCCTTCCCTGCCCGTGGCCCAGTGGGTCGAGTCTTGGAATGTAACCTATTTTGGAGGTGGTTTTCTATTCTGCATCTTTCAGACTTGGAACCGGATTGCCCGCGGTATGGCTAAGCACACGTCGGCCGTAGTGACGGGCCAGGGTGTCCCGAAGGGGGTCTACATCCCCGGGCCCTCCCACCTGACCACTCTCCTCCACATCTTCCCGCCTCTCTTCACCCGGGCAGCCAAGCACATCAAAGTCAACGAGTTGAAAGGCGACGAGTTGCCTTCGGTAATGGAGGTCAGTCCGCTCTGTTGTCCCAGGTACCGTCTCTTCAGAGTCTAGCCAGTATCCCAGTGCCGGGGGAGCAGGCTCCCTTCGTCCTGCCCTCGCCCACCAGTCACATCACTCCGACCCAGGAGGCCATTTTGGACTGCTGCAAGACCATTGTCACTGTTTGTTTCTACTGTCTTACTGGAAACTAGACCCTTTTTCAGGAATGCGTGAACAGTTCCGATGCCCTGAAAACGGCCATCCCTGATCAGATTCGTCTGCTGCTTCGATTCGCCTCTTTTGCTATTAAACCGATGAATCGGCTCTGTCCACCTGGGAAAAAATACGTGAGCCGAGACAGGAGATGGCTAATAAAGTGGACTTCAGAACGACTGGGCTCAACAGTTCATCATCCCGTTTTCGGAACTGTCCCTTCGGATGGCGATCGACTGCTTCGTCTCCACCGCCTCGCTCCCCGAGGTCGTCAAGTCACAGGTTATGGTAGATGTCGTAAAGGTCAGTGGCTTGTCTCTTTCTCGCTGAAACGGAGTCTAGTTCCTGGGAGATCCCCTTTACATCCGGTATCAGTGTATCTCTTCGTCTACCTGGAAATTGGCGGCCGCCTCTCTCATGACCGTGCTCCGGGTCATCATCCCTCTGGCTAGGCAACAAGGTCCGTCGCTCCCCATCCCCTCCACTGTCGTTGTTTCAGGAGATGTCTACGTCAATCTGTGGCCGGCCATCTGCGACACTTTAGAGAAGTTCCTCTTTTCGCCCAAGTGAGTCGGCCTTCTCCCCTCTTCCTATACCCATTTCAGTACCTGCCACACCCTACCGGCCGACGAACGAAAACGGGACGAGCTTTCCGAGTGTCAGGCGGTGGAACTGGTGCGGAGCGAGATCCTGCCCTACTCGAGCTCGCTGCCGCCGGCCTCGGTTCAACGACTGATCGCGTTGCTCAACAGAGGCTCCATCTCCCAGCTCGATCCCAACGACGTCTTAGGTACGTGACCTCCTCTCTTCTTCCCGGTGTGGGTGTCCCCTCTGTTGGTCCTCTCTACGCATGCCTATGGCTCATTCTATTGATGTTATTCAGCTTCAGACTCTCACATGCAGAGGGCCGAGCTGGCCCGAGCCTGTTTCGACGCCCTTCTCTCGACCTCCAGCAGCGAGGTGGGCGGCATCGGACACGTGGCCGTGACGAGTCTCCTAGAGCGCTGTACTCGGGTAGGTCATTCCATGGGGCGTTTACCGTACTCCTTTAGGTGCTTGTCGATTTTGTGCGAGATTCAGCCGGCGCCGGAGACCTCAGTCTCCCGAGGACGCGTCTGGCAGAGATGTGTGCCGCCCTCCAGGCCATCGAGGCTCTAATTAGCAGGCTGTCAAGGTGACCGCCGACTTCGTTGTCCCGTGACTTGTCCTCTTTCAGAGATCCTTCGTTGAACGAGCTCTACCAGCAGCTGGTCTCTCTCTATCCGACGGTGGTCGACCTGGCGCCCTGCTGCGGCGGCGATCCCCAGCTCTCATCCCAGATCGTCTCGAGCCTCAAGTCCTACCAGACCCTGATGTTGCTCAAACTGGTTCCGCGACTCTGATGACTCCTCTCCGTGCTCGTCCTCCTCTTGCCTAACTCCCTCCGGGTATCGCCTGTCTGTGATTTCCCCCCTTTGGTTGTTTCGAATTCTGGTGCTCCCCCTAACCACATCTCATGTATCATGTACTTTATCCGATAAAGACGATTAGTCGAGAACTGTCAGCTCCCGTCTCATTCAATCCGTCATGTCGCCTCGAAACGTCGTCTCCCTCTCCGGGGACACCGCCGCCTTTCCGGTAATCTTCCCCCGTTCAACCAATGTCTTCTCCCAGTGTTCACTTGTCGAATTCGGCAAGCTCCTGGAGGATACGAGACGCGTCTTCCCGGCCGCGAGCATCTTCCTCCCGTTGGCGTGTCTTCTCATCTTCGGCTGGTTCTGGTTCAATGGTCCGATGGCCTCCGAGGCAGCATACGCCATGTTACAGATGCGTTTCGCCTGTCTCGGCTGGAATTGCGGAGATGGCGATTGATCCACCACTACTTCAAACATTTCCACGATTGGAGCGAGGAGGAAGAGGCCATTGGGGTCTCCGAGATGTATACACACTGCCGTCCGGCCGACTTCCGCTATCCCGCCTACCCAGAGGAGATGCACACCAAACAGGCCAACGGGAAGGCGACGATGGGAAAGAGGACCGACGAATTTGTTCGTTTATCCAAGGGCTATTTACACGTGGGATGGGAAGAGATTTGGTATGAGAAGAAGGGAACTCTCAGGTTTGGGAAGGAGGTAGACACTGATAGATGATTTTATAGAACAACAAAATGGATGATATACGGAATGTCACTGCTCTTGATCTGCCAGACGGTTCTGCTGCTATTCTGCTACATTCTTCGGCTGAATGATCCGTTACTTCCCGGCTTCTACCAAAATCTTACGTATCAATTGGAAAAGAGGGAGATTAATAATGTTTTTTGCTCAAGAAAACTCGAAGAGAAAGACTTCCTTCAGAGGTAAGTTGTACGTATCACCCCTCTACATCAATTACAGAATTGGCCACCTTATATTTCTTTCCGTGTTGAAAGAAAATGGCCTTCACAAAGGGAAATGGGTTGAAATGGGAATAATACTCTTGTTCGCTGTATTCTTTGCCTTGCACTTGGCTCTAACTGCACGAAACCTCGTGCCACCATCACTTCCCCAACCTCTGCTGAGTACAACCATTTCTTCCCAGAAAGATTACGCACTTATTGCCAAGCATCGCTCTGCTATACTGTTCTACGTGGTATATCTGGCTGTGTTAACACTCCTTTTCTCTGCTTTCAGTAGCTATACTATGCTACAACAGTATCTGCACAAAAAGTAATATGCAGTTTTACAGAGTATACACAAATTATAAATAAATCTTTTACAACTATCGCTGGTACTATTAATGTACCAAATATATGGAAAAATTTACTGCATATCAGTCGGTAATGCCGCGCGACTTCTCGAATTTTTTCAGCTCATTTTCAACGAGATCGTCCTCTTCATCTTTGACTTCAACAACTTCTTTGATCTAGAGTTCATAATCTGCTTTAAACAGAATAAAAGCAAACCTCTGGCACATAAAATTGAAGCATATTTTGAATTCCTGATTTCAGCGTAACAGATGAACTGGGACATCCGGTGCATGATCCCTAAAATTTTTCAGTATTATAATTACGTTTTTCACTTCTAAATATCTGGTTTATTTCACGTAAGATATACTTTTAACGTCAAAGTGAACAAACCTTTAGCTTAAGCTTTACGATGCCATTTTCGTATCCACAATAAGTAATATCGCCACCATCCTCTTGAACCATAGGGCGTACCCGTGAATCCAGAAGCTCCTTAATCATTGCTACGGTGTCATCGTCTCCTTCTTGTATAGCTAAAATATTGATTAAGAAAAATATGGTATTAGTAAGCGGACCGGTGTCTTCATATTCCGGCAGAGCTCCGGCTTCAATTACTGGTTTTCCACTTTGAATAAAATCGGCTATTGTTGAGAATAGTTCCGCTCGCATCATCGCCCAATCGGTGTCTTCATCACGCTTAGTAATTGTTATGAAGTCTTCGCCAAAAAATACTGACCGTACGCCATCTACTTTAAACAATTGTCTAGAAGTAAATTCTGCTAAAATCGCGTTTTCATACCTAGCAAGCGGGCTATCCCTTGCAGAGGCGATGTTATTGAATGTGTATGAATTCCCCTCAAGTATTTTCTGCCCTGGGAGAAATTTTAAAGAGAGCGGATTGGGAGTTTCTTGAACTTGTATATAGATGCTTCTAACTAAAGTAGATTAGACTTAGGTTCGATTACAAATTTACTGAAGGTAAAAATTCTGCCTTGCAAATATCTTTGTGATGGAGTAGCTATACGCCCAAACATACTTTAGATACTGAAAAGTTTGAAGCTCTATTATAAATTGCCCTGTAAAATAGCATCAGACCGAAAATAAACTGTCAACAAATTACTGGAAAAAGAAGTAATATTTTATTATTACTTATGTACTAAAGTCAACACGGGTACATGTGTAACTAGAGACAGGTCAAAGTAGAAATTATAAGATAATATATGAGATGACAGACATGATGTACCGTTGAACTGGGAAAGGCGATGATATTGACAAAAAACCAAACCAAAAAAACAAACATGAACACAAGGCGGAGTACAGAAAGATCACCGAATATCAAACACGGGCGAATTCACAGTTTGACTGCGACAGTTTCCCCGAAAAAACCCAAATCTAGACGAAAAAGACTTAGAAAACTAGAATATATAACTAATCTCTGATAAGGCCCGCTAAATGGCAATACAAATATGAAGGAGCTGTCTTCAATTCCAACCGCCGGAATTCCAAGAAGTTCCAGGAGCACCATTTGCATTGAGTTTTGACCAGTTATTCTGTTGTTGAGATTGATGTGGTTGTTGTC